>CM046451.1:40877700-41477700 GCA_025506515.1 Flaveria trinervia
AGAAAACTCAAGTCTTAAAACATAAAAGCTGGAAAGTAAAAATCTAGTTGTGAATTACTTGCATAACAAGATCAATTCAATTGTACGAAAAATGTAAATTGTAGTATAATTTTTTTGTGTACATGATCAAGCTTATTGAAGCACTTTATCTTTTAGTTATACAAATGTTTTTGTCTCTCTATATATTACGATATTATTATTTAGTGACGTGATGTTATTAATATGCTCGTTTTTAATGAATTTACGATTACCTTTTAGCCGTTGTGACTTTCTAACCACACTGTGTTCCCGGAATCGTGTGGTGGTAATTATACATATACATATACATATACATATAATATACATATACATTACATATACATATCATATACATATACATATACATATACATATACATATACATATACAATACATATACATATACATTACATATACATATACATATACATATACATATACATATACATATACATATACTATACATATACATATATATATTAGTAGGAGACCCACGCGATGTGGCACCCTTAAATTTTATATCATATAATATTATATACAATGTTCAATAAGTTTTTTCGCTGAGAAATTGTTATGTTTGTATCATCATTTGGTTGGATATACTTCATAATCGTTAGACGTGTCAAGTATTTAATAATTTATTGTTTGAATTATTAAACAGGTAAAGAAATCACCAACGCAATGAAGTAACACAGTAATAAGAAAACTCAAGTCTTAAAACATAAAAGCTGGAAAGTAAAAATCTAGTTGTGAATTACTTGCATAACAAGATCAATTCAATTGTACGAAAAATGTAAATTGTAGTATAATTTTTTTGTGTACATGATCAAGCTTATTGAAGCACTTTATCTTTTAGTTATACAAATGTTTTTGTCTCTCTATATATTACGATATTATTATTTAGTGACGTGATGTTATTAATATGCTCGTTTTTAATGAATTTACGATTACCTTTTAGCTGTTGTGACTTTCTAACCACACTGTGTTCCTGGAATCGTGTGGTGGTAATTCATGTTTCAATTAACTCTTTACGGTATGCACATCCATACGTCCAACTTTAACTATTTACCTTGTTAGCACTAATTTTTTTGCACTACATTTGTTGTTTTGTTCGTAATTTTACCATTATTATAGAATATTACTTCATCTTTACTTTTAACTTTAGATAACCTTACATAAAACAGTATATTAGATAGTTTGTATGAAGATTAATGATATAATTCAAAAAATTGTGTGCTTGCTTTAACTTAAATTATATTTTACATGTAATAATTAAAAATAAAAAGTTATGTTATAAATTCATCTTTTAATACTTTAGCGGTGTACCTATCAAAGGTATGTATATAGAAACATATAAATACAATTTAGCATCTATACATGGTATTTTATGTATATTACCTGAATAGATACACACACACTATACATATGTATGTATATATATATATATATATATATATATGTATATGTATATATATGTACATATATGTATATATGTATATATATCTACATATATATATATATTATATATATATATATTATATATATATATTATATATATATATATATATATAGATATATATATACATATATATATGCATATATATAGATATATATATATATACACACACACACATATATATATATATATGCGCACATATATATATATATATATAATATATATATATATATATATATATATATGTATATATATATACACACACTTATATATGTATGCACTTACTTTCAAGTAAAGTGCCCAAATAGGAGTTTTGTTGAGATCAAGTGCAGGATCAGTCTTGTCACTTAACACTTGGTTTTCCTTTCAAACTCACTTATACTACACGCGGATCAGATGAAACAGAGTCTTTTCTAAGAGGTGATAATAATATAATAAGTAGAAAAGAACACACAAAGATAATTTTCAAGGTACATGCATATATTGCTTCTCAACTCATAGTATTACAAGACTCTTATAAGCATATTGCATGACTTATAATAAGAAACTATATATCATACTACCTATAGCGGGATATACTTTGATACTAGCTGGAATCCTCTAACTAAAGCAAATACTATGAAGCTATAGTTTAAGATATCATAGATAATGTCTTATCTTAGATATGGTAGTCATGACATGTCAATGACTTACCTTTGTCAGCAACTAAAGTTGGTAACTATACTAACTAATAAAAGTGAACAGTCGAATAAAGTATGGTCAACTACATGGCTTTTGAGAAAATGTCATGCGGTATCTCAGAGGTCCGCAGCGGAGTATGAGTGACCATACTTATGTCCACTGGTTCATAGTACTGTCTTCCAAAGGTTAAATGGCCTCGGAAGAATAAGTTCTTTTGAAGCCCCTTATACTTCGGAAGAGGCTACTTCTTCTGATGCTTGATGGACTTCTTCTATTCATCATACTATGGAAGTTCACTTCTGATATTTTCTTCAAAGACTTGATCTTCGAAAGTGAACACTTTGTCTTCGAAAGTAGAGTTTGTCTTTGGAAGTTGATTTTGTATGTTGTCTTTGGAAGAACTCTCTTACCTTTGGAAGTTCCATAGTTGGCTTCGGAAGTCTTTTATTAGATGCACCAAAATAGTTTAAGTGATTTGGTTTTGGTTGCACCAGCCTTCTTCTTGATCCAACAAACTCCCCCTAGGCTGATGCTACCAAAACTTGACTTGTTCCTGCTCCACTAAACTTTCAGCACCAGGGAACGCCGATATTTATATGTTTCTTTGTTCTTACCAGAAGCAATGCTAAGAAGCTTGTACAGATCATTTGTTGACAGAAAATGTAGTCTGTCACTCTGAATGATATGCACCCTCTGTTTCGTCCCCTGAAATGAGTTAGTTGATGAGAGCTGTAGTCATACTCCCATCTAACTGTTGGTTCCAATTTAGAGACTTCCACCATCTGTAGAAAGGTTGTGCCTTTGGTGGTTGACCTTTCCATGTCTTCCTTCTCTCTCAATTTCAACTCCTCTTCAATCCTTGCCTTTGCGGTTAGCTCAGTAAGATAAAGGCTACTAAGGTGACTTCTGATGTGAGCAGTATTTTCGGAGTTGGAGGGATTGTAGAATGGTTTCTCTGCTAACTCAACATTGTCAAATCTGCTAGAGTGTAGCAGAGAGGAGGCATTCAGCCTATTTCTTTCTCCATTTTCTCTCTCCACAGCAAAGTTATGTGATGCTTCATCGAACCTCCACTGCATGATTTTCTTTCTAGGCATAAGAGGCTGACTACGAATCTTGTCCTCTTTCTTAGTATCTAATAGAGTCACCAGCTTTCTTCTCAGCTTCTTCTCTTCATAGTTTAAGGAGTTAGAGTACAGACCAAGAAGTCTGGCAACATGGTCCGGTGTTCCTCTGGGTAGAGCAAGAAATTGATCTCTTGATTGATAGAGTCTTCCTTCATCATTAAGGAGGTAGGGAACATGAAGATCCATCAACATAAGTCAGTTTGATAGAGTCTTCGTCACAAGAGATGTTGCTCAGGCTGGTGCAGTTGGTGAGTTTTTTCTTGATTGCCTTGAACTCCTCTAAGAAGAGATGTTTTGAAGGCTGAGGGGATGGTTTGGAAGGTTGTTAGGTGGGTTGTGGTGTAGTGGTTCTGAGAGTGTTTTGTGTTGGATGATGGGTAGTTTAGGTGGTTAAGGTGAGGAAGTAGGTATGGATAGTGGTGTAGGTTCAGGTTTGTAGGTTTCAGTTTTGATCGTGAATGGAGAGGGAATTGGTTTAGGTTGGGGTTTAGTGTTTGGCTTGAAGATCATCCCCGATACCCTTCTATACATCTCTTTCCTTTTTCCCATACAAATGACAACCTTGATTTTGCGGACAATTCGTTGAAGTGTCTTTTCAGACATAGGTCCCACCTGCCTACCAGAGAAGCCGTGAGCCAGGAGATAGTCTTTCGACTAGGCTTTCTCACCTATCTACTTGGTCGTAGTGACCCTAGCTTCTTCTTCTTTCTTCTTCTTCTCCCTCAACTTCTCTCTTGTAGTTCTCTTTCTTTCTTTCTCTAGTTAATACTTATCTTTGTTGAAGAGCCATAGGATCGTATCATCATCATGTGGATATAGTTCTTGAGAAGAGAAACCTCTGGAGGTTAGGGAGGATATCCTTTCCCTCCGGAGCTATAGATCAGCTTCCATCTTTTCTCTTTCTCTTTCCTCCTCCAAGGCCAACTGTGTTGCTTCCTCCATTTGTTTAGTCCGTAGCCCAGTTGCCTTTTCTAGCTCTACTAACTCCTCTAATTGTAGCAGGAGTATGTCTTAATTGGTAGCTCCAAGTTTGATGAGCCAGTCAATAATGTCTGCCCTCTTATTGTTATTGACTACTTCCTGGTGGGTTGCAGCTACTTTAGAACTGGCAGCTAACAGTTTCTCAGTTTGAAGTCTAACTTTTCTTTTAATCTTCTCAATCCTCTCCTCCTCTTGAAGCTCTTCTTCAGTCATTTTCATCTTTCCTTTATCCTTTTTGGAAGTGCTTGACTATGGTGGTTCTTGAATAGAGGGTTCAGATTGAGATAGAGGTAGTGAGGGTGTCTGAGCTAGAGGTTAGTTGAGAAACTCCTTACTATTCACCTCAGATGCCAGCTCTGGAATTGAAATTGTGATGATTAGATCCTTGGACAGTGAGAACAATCCTTCCAGAGCCTCCATTTCAGCTTCGGAAGACTCAGCTTGTTCTTCCGAGGCTTTGACTTCAGCTTCAGAAGTTTGAGGTAGTGCAGTATTTGTCACAGTGTGGAATAGCTTTAAAATAGAACATACCATTTAAAGAAACATGAATATCATTTTCAATAAAGGATAATACATAATCATAATGTCTTAGTTGGGATACAGAAATAATGTTCCTAGTCAAACTAGGAGCATACAAAACATTCTTCAAAATAACTTCCAAACTACTTGGAAGTTTTAGGATGTAGTCCCCACGAGCTTCAACTAAGACTTTAGTTCCATTGCCCATGAAGAGGCTAACATCCTCTTTCTTGAAGTCCCTACTTCTTGTGAACCCCTGCAACAAATTGCAAATATGAGTTCCACATCCGGTATCCAATACCCATGTGTTTGAAGATGTAACATTAAGATCAATATGTATCATGTATATTGTACCTGAGGTCTGCCCGGCATCCCTCTTTGCTTTCAACTCTTGGAGATGGACAGGACAATTCCTTGCCCAATGTCCTATCTCCCCACACTTGAAGCATGGGTCATTTGTAGCAACCTTTTGCTTCTTCTCTTGTGGTTTGGGTGGTACCCTTACCCCCCTTCCCCTTTCCCCACGCAGGTCCCTTACCCTTGGCAACCTTTGCCTTGGGTGCGGGATGATGCCTTTTGTTGTTCCCACCTTCATTGATGGTGAGAACGGGTAAAACCCTTTTTCCCATGGCCGCCTCGGCCGTTTTGAGCATTGAGTGAAGTTCACCAATGCTTTTGTCCCATGCATTCATGTTGTAGTTCAACACGAATGTCTCGAACGTCTTTGTTAGGCCATTTAGGATCAAATCCGTGGCCAACTCTTTTGAGACGGGGCAGTTTAGCCTCTCGAGGCGGTCAATATGACTTTTCATCTTAAGTACATAAGATGAAACAGATTGGTTGTCGTCCATACGACATGCATGGAGCGCTCGAACCGTTTCGAACCGCTCAACCCTTGCTTGCTGTTGGAACGTTTCCTTCAGCTGGGTTATCATGTCGTAAGCTCCGTGATGTTCATACTCCTTTTGGAGATCCGGAGTCATGCTCGCTAGCATGAGACAAGACACTTGGACGGAGTCCTCAGTGTATTTCAGCCAATCGTTAAAGGCCTCCTCATCATCCTCGTTGGGTTGATCGGGGATAGGGTCGTCTAAAACATAGATCTTCTCTCTTGCTTGAGAACAATTCTCAAGTTTCGATACCAATCAATAAAGTTGTTATGATTTAGACGTTCCTTTTGGAGGATCGCTCGTAGTGATTGGTTTGATGCGGACGAGTTATCGTGATTTTCATTATTGGTGGCCATCTACAAAATTTAACAAAGATCAATTTTAGTATTTTCGATATTGCTAATTTTAATATTTAATGCCTTTTAAGGTCAATTTTATATTAAAATCTAGAACCCAACATTACATTTAAATTGTGGTTAGGTGACTTTATCCCACTATTAAATTAATAAGGTGGTCAACGTTTGACGATTGCAACCATTTGCAACTTCTAGAGGTATGGGATCGATTTTTAAACATCATATGCAAAGTCGGCATGTTTATCCCATCAACACCATTGGAAACCATATTTTAGGTGATCCATTCAACATGGTTTGCAAATCAAGTTACCCTACTTGCACACACATGTGAGTTTACCAACATAGGTGGTTAGGTGACCTTTATCCCACCAATGTGGTATTCCCACCTTAAGTCACAAGTTTCTTCAAAATGGTTAGGTGACCTTTATCCCATTAAGAGTTTCCAAATGACTTAATTGTTGTGCAAAAGGATGGTGTAAACTTGTTTGTTAAAAGGTTAGAGGTTCCATAATACTAGTTTAGAAAACACTATGTACTTGTATTTGCATGCTTTCAAATACAAGGTACCTTATGGTTCTTTGATAAAAACCTATTTTAATCCTTAAAATCATTAAATAATTTTAATAACCTTTTATTAACCTTTAAGAACCATCAATTTTCAGCTTGTTAAGATTGTTAGTTAGTTTGCTTAGAATATCCAAATATCAACCAAACATCAAAACAACAAACAATCAACCAAGCATAAACATTAACAATCAGATGTGCATAACCATAGCCCTTATGTTGACAACACTTGTTTGCCATCACAAGTGTTGTCTATGGTCTTTCTAAGGGTCAAACATATCATAAAGGTTCCAAGAACCTCCCACTAGAAACCGCATCCAAATGCTCCATGTTTCTTGTGTCTTTGTGTCCATCTTTGGGTCTTGATCTTGTACATCTTCCTTTTACAAAATTGTATCCTAATACATTTTCTAGTAAAGGAAATGAACCTAATCTATTATTACATAACCAAATGAATGAATAATTACAACCCAAATGAATAAACACAAATATTACAACCAAATTGAATGAATAAAACAACCACTGGAATCATCCAAACAACACAAGGCCACAAGCTAGGTTATGCACTTTAACAACCAATGATCATATCATCTATTCAAATAATGAAAACCCCATTTAAAACCCCAAATTTCAGCCAACATAAACTGAAATTTTGGGTTTTAATCATTGTCCAAACAACCAACATTTCAACATACATATCTTTCAAGGTTAATCACAAGCATGTGTAATGTAACCTTGAAAGTTGGGGATTTCAACAAGACATAATGTACCAGCCCAAAAAAAGCCTATAACATATCTAATATCATCTTTTAAAACCAATTTCAAAAGATGAATCAAGCAAGCCATCCATATAACCGGCTCTTGATGCCATTGATAGGGTTTGATAGAACATAAAATCCATGTTTAACCTTTAAACATTCTAAAAAAAACGCAGCGGATATAATGCTTTTCAAAAAACGATTTTTAAAGCTGAAATTTCATATTCTTAGGTGACCATTTTAGGTGAAAACAAACCCAAACATAAGGATCTTAAATATATGAATGGACAAGCTATGAACAAACACTAATGTACATAAAGTCACAGCCATATGAGGCTGTGAATGGCTACCTTTCTCCAGCAGAAAAGTCGACTTAGAGGAGTGTTTGGATGCTTGAATCGACCAAGAACTCAATGTAGAGATCCTCAAGCTTCGTATACCCCAAGCACTATTACAAAACACCTTGTATTCTAGGATTTAAACACCAAAAACAAGCTGTTGGAACTCCTTCTTCCTGCCTTGTTTCCGAAACTAGAGAGGAGAGAGAGAGAGAGTTCTTTTGCATGTGTATACTACAAATGGCTGGTCCAAGAGGCAAGTAATAAGACCCCTTAATTTTTGGTATCTAATCAACAAAGTGGTCCAATAGGAACACAAGAAGGGGGCGGCCAAAAGGTCTTTGAAAAGGGTTTCCCCCCTTTTATATTTAGACACATTACAATGTTACATGGTCTTATAACTTGGTATCTCTTAGTAAATGTATACAACTAACCAATTAATTGTATAACATATGTAGCCATTTTAATTTGTAATGTCATCTAACTAATATAAATAACATTACAAATAATATAATTGAACAAAATATCCTAATAAATTGTTCCATGTCATATGCAACTTGTTTAGAAAACCCATTTTCTAAATTGGTGTTAATATTTTATTGCATGATCACATCATCAATTAAAATTATTTGGTGTTTGCTAAGCTTGTTATTGGGTATAACCCGACTTGGATCATGACGTACTAACCACATCAATATTCTAAGTGTCTTGGGCACACAGAATCCTACAATCTCCCACTTGCCCAAGATTCATAGAAGATTGATGCAAGCAGTAAATACCGCCTAACAACGGTTTACTACCCTTAATGACTTGATATAGCCATTCAATAACATCATCCCTTTCAAGTGCCCTACTTGAAATGATTTAGGTGAATTAATCATTTATCCTTTTGTTACAGATGTCATGTTAAATCCAAGGACACAGAATGATCATTCCTTGTTGATTTAACTTAATCAGGCCTTAGACATCTAACTCTCAACGAATAAGAGGAACAAATTCCATCTTGACTACATACGTTTCTCACAAACACCTCGTGTTATACCTGAACATATCCTTATGTACTGTCCACTATTTCAGGACAGTGAAGAATAGGATCAAGGTGTAATACTTGGTGAATATCAAAACCCAATATGTATCTCAGGTCGGAGGATACCAAATGATATTCGCCTTTACTCAAAATTACTTATGATCAATCAATAAGATTCCATGTAGTAAAATTTGAGATGCGGGTTAGTCCAATATTTGTATCCCACAAATATCTATGAACCTTGGTAGCAACCCATTGCTCTATATTCATCCTTATCAATATCAACCAATCCAAGTTCATAATAGTCTTACTTCAAACTTGTTCCCACAAGTGTGAACGGCTACAGACATTAGAGTAAACATTTTACTCATGGATTAAACATGCTAAATTGGAATATTATTTGAAACATTATAACCAAATAGTTTATTCAAATAATAGAAAGTTCCATATATCCAAATACAAAATTTACAGATCAAATCCAATCACTAGAATATCGAAGTCCCATGGCACAAGTATGACCTTCATGTTTTGCCTTTTCAAGGAGCTTCGTGAGAGGATCCGCAACATTTTGATCCGTGTGAACTTTGCGAATACATATCTTTCCCTTTTCAACTTCATCTCGTATGTAGTTGAATCTCCGCTCAATGTGCCTAGTCTTTTGATGAGCACGGGGTTCCTTGATTTGAGCAATCGCACCCTCGTTATCACAAAAGATCTCTAGGAGTCCTGAATGGAAGGGACAACCCCTAGATCGGCAATGAATTTCTTCAACCATGCAGCTTCTTGGGCTGCCAATGAGGCGGCGACGTATTCTGATTCTGTAGTTGACAGAGCCACCACATCCTGCTTGGAGCTCTTCCAAGAGACCGCTCCTCCATTCAGAATGAAGATGTATCCCGATTGTGACCGAGAATCATCACGATCGGTTTGGAAACTCGCATCCGTGTAACCTTTTATAACGAGTTCCTCGTCACCAGATCCATAGATTAAGAACATGTCTCTTGTCCTCCTTAGGTACTTAAGTATGTTCTTGACAGCCATCCAATGACTGTTTCCAGGATTTTGCTGGTAACGGATTGTCATGCTTAAGGCGTATGACACGTCCGTCGAGTGCATATCATTGCATACATGATGGATCCAATAGCAGATGCGTATGGGATTGCCTTCATTTTATCTTCTTGCTCATCCTTTGAGCTTGGACATTGAGTCGTACTCAACATCGTTCCTCTTTGAATAGGTACGGTACCTTTCTTAGAGTTTTCCATCTTGAACCTTTTCAAGATTTTATCAATGTATGCACTTTGATTCAAACCAATCAACCGCCTTGATCTATCCCTATAGATCTTTATTCCCAGAATATAGGCGGCTTCACCAAGATCCTTAATGGAAAAACAACTTCCAAGCCAGGTTTTTACACTTTCCAAGGTTGGAATGTCATTTCCAAATAGTAGTATGTCATCAACATACAATACTAGGAAGGTTATTATGCTCCCACTAGCCTCTTATACACACAAGCTTCATCAGCGTTTTTGATGAAGCCGAATTTCTTGACCTCCTCATCAAAACGATGATTCCAGCTTCTCGATGCTTGTTTCAATCCATAGATTGATTTCTTTAACTTGCATACTTTATTAGGATGCTTTGGATCAACAAAACCTTCAGGCTGAGCCATATAGACATCTTCCTCAAGATATCCATTTAGGAAAGCGGTTTGACATCCATTTGCCAAATCTCATAATCATAATGAGCAGCTATGGCAAACAATATCCTTATAGACTTTAGCATCGCAACAGGTGAGAAGGTTTCATCATAATCAACCCCTTGAGTTTGAGTGAAACCCTTTGCTACAAGTCTAGCTTTATAAGTATCCAAGTTTCCATGCATGTCGGTTTTCCTCTTGAAAACCCACTTACTTCCAACTACCTTGGAATTAAGAGGTGGTACAACAAGTTCCCAAACTTGGTTGTCATACATGGATTGCATCTCAATGTTCATGGCTTCTAGCCATTTGTCACAATCCGAATTGGACATTGCATTATGGTATGTGGTTGGTTCATCAGAATCTACCACATAGCATCCATCCATGAAAAATCCATATCTTTCAGGTGGATTACTAGTTCTACCACTTCTGCGAACGTCTTGTGTGTGTTGATCAACCCCTTGATCATCCTCAACATCCTCATGTTGAGTGCTAGTTTCTACCAAGCGTGCATCGGGTTTTGTTCTTGATCCTCTTCAAGATCCACTGTTCTACTGCCAGTTCCTTCCATAAGGAACTTTGCTTCTAAGAACTCACCCTTTCTGGCAATAAACACCTTTTGTTCCAGTGGATCATAGAAATAATATCCCATAGAATCTCTAGGATATCCAATAAAGATGCACTTGGTGGATCGGACTTCCAATTTGTTTGGGGTGGGAGTCTTAACATAAACCTCACATCCCCAAACCCTTAAGTATGATAGGGATGGAACTCTTCCATTCCATATCTCAAAAGGTGTCCTTTCCACCTTTTGGTTGGGGCCATATTTAGAATACGGGCGCGGAGAGCAAAGTGAAACCCCAAAACGATAGAGGCAATGTGCTTCTAGCCATCATAGATCGGACCATATCTAATAAGGTTCGATTCCTCCTTTCAGACACACCATTATGTTGTGGTGTTCCAGGTGGAGTGAGTTGTGAGACAATCCCACAACTCCTAAGATGATCTTGAAAAACATCACTTAGGTATTCACCTCCTCTATCGGTACGGAGAATTTTAATTGACTTATTGAGTTGATTTTCTACTTCATTCTTGAAGATTTTGAACATTTCAGAAGCTTCATCTTTGTGCCTTAATAAGTACACATACCCATAGCGACTATAGTCGTCGGTAAAGGTAATGAAGTATCTTTCACCATTTCTAGTCATTGGCTTAAAAGGACCACATACATCCGAATGTATGATTCCTAATAAATCTTTTGCCCTTTCGGTAGTTCCACTAAAGGGTGCCTTAGTCATCTTAAGTACATAAGATGAAACAGATTGGTTGTCGTCCATACGACATGCATGGAGCGCTCGAACCGTTTCGAACCGCTCAACCCTTGCTTGCTGTTGGAACGTTTCCTTCAACTGGGTTATCATGTCGTAAGCTCCGTGATGTTCATACTCCTTTTGGAGATCCGGAGTCATGCTCGCTAGCATGAGACAAGACACTTGGACGGAGTCCTCAGTGTATTTCAGCCAATCGTTAAAGGCCTCCTCATCATCCTCGTTGGGTTGATCGGGGATAGGGTCGTCTAAAACATATGATCTTCTCTCTTGCTTGAGAACAATTCTCAAGTTTCGATACCAATCAATAAAGTTGTTATGATTTAGACGTTCCTTTTGGAGGATCGCTCGTAGTGATTGGTTTGATGCGGACGAGTTATCGTGATTTTCATTATTGGTGGCCATCTACAAAATTTAACAAAGATCAATTTTAGTATTTTCGATATTGCTAATTTTAATATTTAATGCCTTTTAAGGGTCAATTTTATATTAAAATCTAGAACCCAACATTACATTTAAATTGTGGTTAGGTGACCTTTATCCCACTATTTAAATTAATAAGGTGGTCAACGTTTGACGATTGCAACCATTTGCAACTTCTAGAGGTATGGGATCGATTTTTAAACATCATATGCAAAGTCGGCATGTTTATCCCATCAACACCATTTGGAAACCATATTTTAGGTGATCCATTCAACATGGTTTGCAAATCAAGTTACCCTACTTGCACACACATGTGAGTTTACCAACATAGGTGGTTAGGTGACCTTTATCCCACCAATGTGGTATTCCACCTTAAGTCACAAGTTTCTTCAAAATGGTTAGGTGACCTTTATCCCATTAAGAGTTTCCAAATGACTTAATTGTTGTGCAAAAGGATGGTGTTAAACTTGTTTGTTAAAAGGTTAGAGGTTCCATAATACTAGTTTAGAAAACACTATGTACTTGTATTTGCATGCTTTCAAATACAAGGTACCTTATGGTTCTTTGATTAAAACCTATTTTAATCCTTAAAATCATTAAATAATTTTAATAACCTTTTATTAACCTTTAAGAACCATCAATTTTCAGCTTGTTAAGATTGTTAGTTAGTTTGCTTAGAATATCCAAATATCAACCAAACAATCAAAACAACAAACAATCAACCAAGCATAAACATTAACAATCAGATGTGCATAACCATAGCCCTTATGTTGACAACACTTGTTTGCCATCACAAGTGTTGTCTATGGTCTTTCTAAGGGTCAAACATATCATAAAGGTTCCAAGAACCTCCCACTAGAAACCGCATCCAAATGCTCCATGTTTCTTGTGTCTTTGTGTCCATCTTTGGGTCTTGATCTTGTACATCTTCCTTTTACAAAATTGTATCCTAATACATTTTTCTAGTAAAGGAAATGAACCTAATCTATTATTACATAACCAAATGAATGAATAATTACAACCCAAATGAATAAACACAAATATTACAACCAAATTGAATGAATAAAACAACCACTGGAATCATCCAAACAACACAAGGCCACAAGCTAGGTTATGCACTTTAACAACCAATGATCATATCATCTATTCAAATAATGAAAACCCATTTAAAACCCCAAATTTCAGCCAACATAAACTGAAATTTTGGGTTTTAATCATTGTCCAAACAACCAACATTTCAACATACATATCTTTCAAGGTTTAATCACAAGCATGTGTAATGTAACCTTGAAAGTTGGGGATTTCAACAAGACATAATGTACCAGCCCAAAAAAAGCCTATAACATATCTAATATCATCTTTTAAAACCAATTTCAAAAGATGAATCAAGCAAGCCATCCATATAACCGGCTCTTGATGCCATTGATAGGGTTTGATAGAACATAAAATCCATGTTTAACCTTTAAACATTCTAAAAAAAACGCAGCGGATATATGCTTTTCAAAAAAACGATTTTTAAAGCTGAAATTTCATATTCTTAGGTGACCATTTTAGGTGAAAACAAACCCAAACATAAGGATCTTAATATATGAATGGACAAGCTATGAACAAACACTAATGTACATAAAGTCACAGCCATATGAGGCTGTGAATGGCTACCTTTCTCCAGCAGAAAAGTCGACTTAGAGGAGTGTTTTGGATGCTTGAATCGACCAAGAACTCAATGTAGAGATCCTCAAGCTTCGTATACCCCAAGCACTATTACAAAACACCTGTATGCTAGGATTTAAACACCAAAAACAAGCTGTTGGAACTCCTTCTTCCTGCCTTGTTTCCGAAACTAGAGAGGAGAGAGAGAGAGAGTTCTTTTGCATGTGTATACTACAAATGGCTGGTCCAAGAGGCAAGTAATAAGACCCCTTAATTGTTGGTATCTAATCAACAAAGTGGTCCAATAGGAACACAAGAAGGGGGCGGCCAAAAGGTCTTTGAAAAGGGTTTCCCCCCCTTTTATATTTAGACACATTACAATGTTACATGGTCTTATAACTTGGTATCTCTTAGTAAATGTATACAACTAACCAATTAATTGTATAACATATGTAGCCATTTTAATTTGTAATGTCATCTAACTAATATAAATAACATTACAAATAATATAATTGAACAAAATATCCTAATAAATTGTTCCATGTCATATGCAACTTGTTTAGAAAACCCATTTTCTAAATTGGTGTTAATATTTTATTGCATGATCACATCATCAATTAAATATTATTTGGTGTTTGCTAAGCTTGTTATTGGGTATAACCCGACTTGGATCATGACGTACTAACCACATCAATATTCTAAGTGTCTTGGGCACACAGAATCCTACATTCAATTAGGTTAGTGATTGGTTGAATGTTTACATATAATGTTTACTAATTAATACATTCAAACTTAACATAATGAAGTTCTCATGCGAATGGCCCATGCGAATGGACCATAAGCATGAATAACTTCATACGAATGACTCAGTCGCACGACTGAACCGGGTGACTGGATTAGTCGTATGATCGACACATAAGATTGGCTCAATTCAGTCGTGCGGATGAAACAACCGCATGGTTCAATCGCACGACTGAACCATACTAATGGTTCACTCGCACGATTGAATAATACCAACCTATAAATACAACCAAATTCATGAAAAATCAGGACTCTCGATTAATTACGATTCCAGACGTACCCTAGCCGTCCAGAAGCCTCCCAATTTGTTCTCCAAGTTCACAGAACACATTAGATCAATTCCTAATCGATTTCTAACGTTAGTCTCAATTCCTGATTGATTCTTCGTGTGTTCTCACTAATTGGATCGCCAATCAAATAGGATTCCGCACTATTTGATCTGGTTTACACGCTAATCCCTAGGTATTTCGTTCAAATACCAGGTCCTAACATCCAAAGTGGTAGAAGGTGCACTTAACCTCTCATGCTCTTCGGCTCCAATATACATCATAGCGGAATCAGGGCTAGGCTGATCTAGAGAAGATCTCAATAAAAACTTGGAAAAGAGCCTATAGAGATCTTTGAGCATCCTTGGGTCTATTTGTAGTACAACTTGGGATGGCTCGGGAAAGATAGTTTCAATTGGAGTGGAATATCTGGAAGTTGAACTTTGGCTCAATGGTTCCTTAGTTATTGTCTCTGAACACTCTCCCCTTTTTGGTAGCATCATCTTGAGAGCTAGATGAGCTAGAGGAAGAGGTCAAGGAGACGTGAATGTGTACATGCCAAACAGATCTCTCAATCTGTTTCATAGCTAGTTGAGCCTTGAGACTGTTAATCTCAAGTTGTTGAGTGGCAGACCTGTCCTCTAAAGTCCTAACCTTGGATTTAAGGTTTGGGACTTTAGAAAGCAGGTCTTTAATGATGAGTTGGTCTTCCTTTATCTTCTTCTGAAGAATCATAGGGAGATGAGTTAACATACCTAGTATGTTCATCCTCACCACCATATGTGGTTTCTTGGCACCTTAGTTTCCCTTCCTTAGTGATGTCTCTTTCAGAGTTATCAAAAGGCATGGTTGCCACATATTCAGTCTCAGAAATGGTACCACTGTCCAGAAGGTCCTTTGAGGCACCTTCTGTAGTGGCAACTGAATCTGCTTGAGTCCCCTCCACATCAGTGGGACTTACGTAAGTAAAGGCTTAATGATGGGGGCTAGAGATAAGAGGTCTTTCTAGGCTATGTTGATCTTTGAGAGAGTGTTGTAGATCAACTTCATTGCCATGAAGGGATGTAATCTCTTCTTCAGTTTTGAAAAGAAGGTCAGTAAGGTTAGAGAGGTTAAACCTAATGACCCAGGATAGTGATCAAACTCTACGGTCATTGAGCCTATGTTGGGGTGTTCCTTTGTGGCTGCTCAGAGGAGTATAGATACTCACCCTAAGGGCTTTTAGCTTGGGTTATGGGCACATGGTTTTGAGACTAAGGAGACTCAAAACCCATATTAAGGTCAATGGTGAAGGATGGTAAGACCATAGACTGAGTGGGAGCCTATTGTTCCACTCTAGTATTTTTGGATTGAATAGGAGGAGTTGTTCAATCAGAGAAGATTGAACAAGGGTTCATTTGGGGCATCTTTGATATGTGATGCTGATGGGGTGAGAAGGTAGATTTGGCAATGTGATGGCAGTTGCTGGTGTGGGTTCATCACCTGTGGGGTTAACAGGGATGTCACCAGGAGCTATTTGCTCAATCATACCTAAAAGCAGAGTAGTGTATCTTCCGGTGAAATTGGTGGACACTTTCTTCAAAGTCTTGAAGATGATCGGTCTCATTTGAGGGACAGTCAGAGCAGCTGCACAAACAAGCTGACTCTGGTCCAGCTCACAGTTGATTATATGTTGGAGAAACTTGGGATACATGAAGAATGTTTCCCGATAGAGGTTTCCCATAAGATTAGTCAGCACAAATCTGGAATAGTTAAATCGAAGGCTACTCACCATTCCATAAACTAGGCACCCTAATTCGTATGGAATTTGATCCAATCTCCCAGATTTGATGGACAGTCAATGAAGAATGACATGCAGTTGGAACTTCCAGTTGTATGAAAAGTTGAACTTGTAGACTGTAGACCTACTAACATCTCCACCATATACCATTTGGATGTAGGTGTTGTCCAAATCTTCTTTGGGGAACTCTGTGGGTGCACCCTCGTCATGAAGCTCGAGATGCTCCCTAATGAGTTGTACAGTAATGAGCAACTCCTGGCCACAGATGCTCGATCTTATTACCCGAGACCCATTTAAGGTTTCAATCTGACCATTTTCCTAGAATTCAACCATATGATTTGAATAAACTGTAGGGTTAATAGTTAGGGCAATGTAATAAGATGATTGGGTAAGAAAGGAAATGATATTAGAGAAGTCAGCATCTCTTGAAGAATCAAGAAGTGTGACTTGATTATGTTGAGGGTTAAGTGCCATTTGAGAAAGGTGAAAGTAGATGAGTTTTGACTTGGGTAAATTAAGAATGAAGGAAGCTTTTAGGGCAGTAAAATTGGGTAAGAAGATGAAAGTGAGTAGTCGGGATTATTTAAAAGGGATGAAATAACGGCTTATGGGGTTAGGATAAGGTGATGTGATGTTTTAGTGGATGATGTGACAGGGGTGGTAAGGTTTAGTTTAGTTAAATAATCCGACATCATTAAAAAAATCTTTACTTTTTACAGTGTGTGCCCCAAAAGATTTCCCTTACACAGTAAAATGTCTCTTCCAAGTATAAAGTTTTTCCGAAGGTAATTTGTCTTCCATAGGCAATTCTTACTTCTGAAGGTAAAGTTCTATTTCCAAGAGTAAAGATTGTTTTCCGAATGGAGAGTTTTATAAGCGTTAGAAGTAGATCTGATATGTAATCAATCGCTTCTTCCGATAATAAAAACTCTTCAGAGAAAAAATTATCTTTGGAGGAATTTGCTTCGGAAGATATGTAAATCATCTTCCGAGAGTTAATTCCTCTTTGGAAATATTAATGCTAGTGAAAATTTCAGAGAGAGACCTTTTGTAATAGGGTTTAGATTATATTGACAGAAGACATTACAAATTTAAAATGGTTTCTCAAAAAAGGTAGACTAATCGATGTTTGTTATCCCAATAGTTGTAATGAGATACTTAAATCTCTATTCATCAAAAACTTTGGTGAAGAAGTCAACATATTGTTCATTTAAATCAACTTTGAATAGCTTTAATTAGATTTTTCTCATGAATATCTCTAGTGAGATAATACTGATATCAATATGCTTTGTCTTGGAGTGCTTCACAGGATTTTTAATGATGGAGATAGCACTGTTGTTGTCAATATGTATAGGAGTGCTCATAAAATGTAATCCATAGTCTAACATCTAGTTCTGAATCCATAGTAGTTAAGCACAAAAACTTGCAGCAGCAATGTATTCAGCTTCAGCTGTTGATGTAGACACAGGATTATTTCTTGCATTGCCATGAGATGATCCTTCCACCAAGAAATTGACATCCACCTGATGTTGATTTCTTGTTAATGTTGTAGCGACCATAGTCATTGTTAGAGTTGCCAAAGAGATTGAAATTGCTATTCCTTGGATACCAGACACCTATTTTAGGTTCTCCTTTGAGGTATCTGAGAATTCTCTTAAGAGCAGCTAGGCAAGACACCTTTAGAGAAACCTGATATATTGCACAGATGCAAGTTGCAAACATAATATCAGGTCTACATGATGTGAGATACATCTAACAACCAATAATTGCCCTATACTAATGTTGATCAGTATCCTCCCCCTCAAAGTCAGGACAAAGATTATGGTTTCTAGGTATGGGTGTCTTGGCTGGCTTACAATATTTCATTTCAAATATTTCTAAGATGTCATTGACATACTTGAATTGATTGATAAAAATCCCTTCCTTCAATTGCTTTACTTGAATTCCAAGGAAAAAAGTCCATTTTCCCATGGAACTCATCTCAAACTTCTTCATGATGCTTTCAAAGTCTTTACACATTTGGTCGTTTGAAGAACCAAATATGATGTCATCAATATAGACTTGAACAAGCAAGATGTTCTTTCTAGACTTCCTTATAAAAAGAGTCTTATCAATGGTACCTCTGGTGTTACCATTCTCTAGAAGAAATTAAGACAAAGTCTCATAGCACATCCTAGGTGCTTGGTGTAGGCCATATAGAGCTTTATCCAATTTGAACACCTAGTTAGGGTACTATGGGTCTTCAAATCCTGTAGGCTGGTACACATAGACTTCCCTATCTATATCCCCATATAGAAAGGCACACTTAACATCAAGCTGGTAGACAGTGAAATTCTTGGATGCAGCATAAGCGAGGAAGATCCTAACTGCCTCAAGTCTAGCAACAAGTGCAAAGACATTAGTATAACCGATTCCCTCCTCTTCAATGTATCCTTGAACCACCAGTCTTGCCTTATTCTTGATAATCAAGCCTCTATCACCTCTCTTGTTTCTGAAAACCCATTTTGTGCCTATAGGTACTTGACCAGATGGTAGCAGACATAGATTCCAACCTTTTGTCTCTTGAATTGAAGCAACTCCTCTTGCATCGATTCAAGCCAGCTACTATCTTTCAAGCTATCTTCTACGTTCTTGGGTTCAATCTAAGACAAGAAGCATGAGTACAAGCAGACATTCCAATGATGAGTCTGTCCTTTTTTTCTCACACCTTCAGAGACATCCCCTATGATGTTCTCAGTTGGATGAGTGTTGTGAATCCTTAGTCGAGGAATCACTTCCTGTTGCAAAGATAGATCCAGATTGGACATATTTTGCTCAAGAGCTTGAACACTTTGTCCAACTGCTGTTTTGACGGGTGCGCGGTTAGTATATATATTTTGATAAAGA
This sequence comes from Flaveria trinervia, assembly GCA_025506515.1. Lineage (NCBI taxonomy): Eukaryota > Viridiplantae > Streptophyta > Magnoliopsida > Asterales > Asteraceae > Flaveria > Flaveria trinervia. The sequence goes on from CM046451.1 coordinate 40,897,249, forward strand.
TTATCGCACAGATTCATTTTTAATTGATTATTACTAATACTAAACCACACACACAAAAGGAAGTGTACTTGTCGTGTGGTAATATAGTGTTGGTAAAAACCGAGTATCAATCCGTGGACACACCTAGCCTACTCAACAAACTTGATGTTTGACTATCAGATTTGGTTTTTGTTAAAGAAAATGATAATTTGCATTGGAAAGATTTTTAGGATTTAAAAATAAACAATAATATAAAGAAAGTAAACTAAGAATTGAAGCGTTTGGATTTAAAACCAGGGAATAAAAGTTATCATCCTAATTAGATTCCACTTATGTAACCGTGATGAATTGGTGGTGTGATTTAAAGATATGGATTAATGTAATTATGTTAATTTTATAAAGATGAGCTGGCGTGATTTCTCGTCTATCCTGCTGCGTAGTGACTTGATCCTGTCAGGCTGAGTTTTACTGCTCAGATCAAAGCCCTAGTAATGTAGATAAATCTTTTGTGACCTATTTGACATACGATTTCTAAAAACATAACTTAATGTTAAAAAGAGAGTTGATCTGGTTCCTTCCTAACATACCATTAATTTTAGAAAACCGTAACAATTACTGAAGTTTCCAAACTAATAAAAGGGAACCCGCAAATGATCAGAAAGTTAAAGTGATATGATTTTTAATAACCATTTCTAGTTCTATAGCCATGGATTTATTATGAAGACCGATTTCGCGAATGGAAGTTAATCCTAAGGTTTTTGAACTTCGTATGACAATCACAATCACAAACTATAAATTTATAACTTCCCGTTCAAATGTAGATGCTACACATCAATAGTTTTCCCAAGACCACCATAGCATTAACATAATATTTATCACACCATTAGTTCATCACAAATTACATAAGTTTCATCCGATTAGGATGATTAAAAGAGTTTAGCTCATAATGAGCTTGAATATAACAACATATAACAAAGAATATAGATATGTAATCATCGGTGAAATGGAACAATCAAAACGATAATCCACAATGGTTGGCGTTTAGACGATCTCGAGCTTCTTCCAAGTGTTGTATGCACCTCCCGAGCCTCTAAATGACCTTGAAGTCTTGATTCCCGATAGAGTTCTGCAGAGTAACTCTCCCACCAAAGCTTTCCAAAAATAGTGAACTTAGGCTTCTATTTATAGGCTTTTCAAAGTGTTTAAGCACGGCCCTGTGCTAGTACAATGCTTAAGAATGTTGGTCGGCTCGTACCTGCAATTTTTGTCGGGCATGACCCCGTGCTAAATGGGGCACAACCCCGTGTTGGTGGTGGGGCACGGCCCCGTGCCTTATGGGGCATGGCCCCGTGTCTACTTTTAGGGAACATTACTTTTGTCCTTGTTAGATGTCCAAACACGAGGGTGTGTTATTTAGCACCGGGGTTTGTTTCTTGCAAAGCATGGGGGCGTGATTAAAGAGGCATGGCCCCATGCTTGGACTCCAAAGCTCGGATTACTTCAATTTCTTGCTAAATATGATTCTTTTGTCCTTCTTGCCCTTTTAAACACCTAAAAACACAATTAATACTTCTAAGTACATTTTCATCATTTTAAGGAAGATATTAAGGAATAATTGATGTGCTTTTGATAGGATTTTTATGTATAATTTGGAGCACATTAAACATCCCCACACTTGAACTTTGCTTGTCCTCAAGCAAAAATCAATTAAAATGACAAGTCCACCAAAAACCAAATAAAACAAATTATATACATGTCTTTCGAGAAATACGCAAGTAAACATTATTTTCATCCAAATATAAATATTCTAAGCATATGTAAAATGATAACCTAGCAAGCAATAGGTTAGTAAAGATTATTATCATGCAAAAATCCACACTTCTCACAAGTTGCACTCACACTCGGTTCAATATATGGAGTTTTAATCAAGATTAAGTATGACTAATACACTCAATTGCCTAGTATGAATACGTGTGAAATCATATGCTTGTTAAGGGATCAATCTCCACCTACTTAAATATTTACTTGCATAAATAATTAGGTCTTTGATGGGTTGTAATTTGGCTCGGGCTCGTGTATGGAATATTTAGAAATAGTGGCTAATTGCTAAAGACGACAGTCTTGGCTTATTTTTCTAACATAACCTAGAAGGAAAGCAATAAAGGTTTCCTATACAATACTTCAAGCTACAAGGGATATGCTAGCTTGAGGACTCGTTTAAGGTCAAATTGTCAAGACCGTATTTTGCTTTCAAGAATCGTACTTCATCTTTTACTCGAAGATAAACAAAACTTTCCTTTCTGAAGAATCGTTCGGCTTGAAGACTAATAGCATCCAATCGGATTAGTTCTGTGTATTCGTATTGAGATTCAGTTTGATTCATTTTGCATTTTCCATTATGAGACCAATTTCCACAATTCGGGCATCTTTCATATCTTTTTGCCCGTCTCTTTCTAGCACTTTTTGAAATTCCACAAAATGGCAGAACTTGTTCCTTTTTTCGCCATTTCTTTCTTGCGTCAAACGTGAGATTGAAAATTTTTTCGTGGATTTCTTGGGGAAGTCCCGGTTTCGTGTGATGAAGGCAACACAGCAAATTGAAATCAAAATAATGCATTGGAGTTCTTTAAGGTCTACCGGTAAAAGATGAAATTTTTTTATAGAAGCCATAAACGTGTCTTTAACAAAACGGGTTTTGTTGAAGGCTTTTGGTTAAGTGACTTGGTGGCTCGAGTGATTGAAAGATAAAAACGTTTAAGCTCAACGGGGCTCACAATGGTTGACATTCGGGTAAGGAAAATTAAAGACAATGATTGGGGCTCGAATGGTTAAGGTTTCCTAGTGCCTAACTCATTTATTCAATAAATACTAATTAAGGTCTTGAAATGCATACCCAAAGCAAGTTCTAATCACACGTATCATATGACACCCTCAATTAAATCCGGAATGAAAGTAGAATTGCAATTTGCAAAAGCTGTTTAAAACTCAAAAATAAACTCACATAAGGATGGAATTGGGTACAAGTCCTTCATTTTACATGATTAAATATTTTACTAGATTAGATTATTGCTTTTAAAGATATCACAAAAAACATTTTCTATTTTTTTGGACGTCATGAATTTACTTCTTTATTTCCCGAAAATGTATATTTATAATTTGGTTATCAAAAATTTAATTTTGGCTTCTTGTTACAAAAATTACTTGGTAAGTGATCTTTTCTTAAATGTTTTAAATTTGAACCTTTTTAGCAAAGGCAAATGCATTACGCCCATCCCCACACTTAAATTTCACATTGTCTTCAATGTGATTAACATAATCAAGACCGAGAAAGGGTAATGAAATAACTCCCCTGAAGATGACGAAATTTTCAGTTGTGTTTGGTTGGCCTCGCGTTGTTAGAATCCTCAGTATCACCTGAAATTTCACCAATTTATTAAAATCATTAAAATCCTAAACACGCAAAATAAAAAAAAACGACATAAATTAAAAGAGAGATTGGCACAAAACAATTGTGTCGGGTCCCCGAAAATGATACGGTTTTCAAGGGCGCTGTGGGGGAATATCCCCCACTCATGGTACATTCGGTTCCTGATGTACGTGACATCATTGTTGAGGTCATCGACTCGGGAATGCAGACTTTCGACTCGGTTGAAGGCTTGTTGGGCATATGCAAATGATCGCCATGCATGGTCGATGGTTGTTTGTATTGACTCGTAAAGCTCTAACATGGTTGGGAATTCCCTTGTACATGAACTGGAAGATCCAGCTCTGGCTCCTTCCGGTTGTATTGGCATGTCGAGATCCATAATTATTTCTTCGGGGTCCGCCGGATCCCAGATTTGTCTCTTCTTATCCATGAATCTCGGCTGCCCATTTGGTAGGCTTGTCACCATGTACATACTTGTGCAAATGCTCAAGTCTAATAGTCTCGGCATCAGTCCTTCACTTCCCTTAGTGTTATAACCATAGCTCTCGTATAAGTTCAAAATCCAGCTTCCTCCTAACATGGGTGTTGGAGCACCTACAATCGCATTCCTGGAAAAAAGATTACAAAACAAATACCCAATATTACATGGCAACTGATTAACCATACAATATAAAATGAACAAGTCCCTGAAGTTAACAACTTCGTCGCTTTGACAACGAGCTATTATAGAATGATTAAGTAACCGATGAATGTATCGCAACAGCGAGTCTCGATCTGACTGCTTTTTGTTTTAGTCGAGTTGAACCCTCCGGTTCCAATCGGTTCCCAAAATGCTTTTCTCATTACACCATTTTCAGCGTCTTTACTTTCTTCGTCCAGGAAGGTAAGGTACGCCGGCATTCCAGATATTGCTTCCTCCTCCATTTCATGTTCCGTGTAGATCCAGAGATTGACACCAAACAAGGCAATGGATGTTTTATGACAATGTCTAGCAAGTCTGAATGAAACTGCATTATTATCCTAAGGATCAGAGTCTTTCATGCTAAATTGGGAAAATGCTAAAAATTCAAGAGTTAGTTCATAAATGGAAGGTCTATTTTGTGAGAATAAATGTTTCCATTGGACAGTCAATAATGTATTGTATCTTTCTAGCAGTCCGACTGCCGCTAGTGTTTCTTCATGTGCTTGTATGTAGGATCTTTCGACCCTTTGTAGCAGTCTTTGAAGTCAATCATGACACCATCTCTCGCGGCTTCCTTCAAAATGTAAGTAGGGATGATTCATGATCCTAAAACTTTAAAAATAAGTTAATCTATACAAAACAAATTTCTTGAGCAGTTTCATGGTGTTAGTGAAAATCATGTGTTTCTCAAGACATAATATCATAATGGTGCAACTCATGTTCAAAATGGTTAAAATTTTATCATCCAAAAAATTTTTTTGAACATGGGGGTGCGTTTTGTGAAACATGGGGGTGCGGTTAACATGATAAGGTATGGAATCTTGACTCTAGCATGCGTGTTGTGTTGGTAAATCGTTGATTGTACGGTTAACATTTTAATCATTCGTTAACATTTTAAACATGGGTTTAACATTTTCTTGCTTTAAAAATCAAAGATTGTACGGTTAAAATTTTAATCATTCGTTAATAATTCAAGATACCCACAAATATATTTTATGTTTAATACTACTCGAGAACTCTTGAACATGATTAACAAATATTTCACCACAAATTATGAAGATAGTCTTGTTAACAATAAAAGAAAACAAACTAATTTACTAACTGAACATACTAATTAACACTAATCTACTTACAAGAATAAACATGAACAAGTAGGTTGAAAGCATCCATCATTCCATAAAACGTTTAAGAACAAGTCTTTACACATAATTGCTAGGATTTTGGTTTTTTAGAGACCTAATCACCTAACTACATGTAAATGACTTTCATAATCAAAGGAACTAGTATACTAACCTCTTGATCAAATACTCTTGAAAGAACTCTTGAAAAGATAAAAGAAAATGGAAAACAAGGTGATAATGAAAGTGGATACGACTTTGCAGGCAATTGAGGTCGGTATTTAACATGCAAAATTGAAGAGGAACAAGAAAAAAAGGCTGAAATATGTCAGCTTGTGTCATTTTTTGTCGAACACCGGGGTGTGCCTCCTTAAGCACAGGGTCGTGTTCATGTTTTGTGTTTGGTTTTAGTCTTTTGTTGTTTCGTTTTTTAGTTTCGCGTTATGTAATTTTCCCGGTTAAGTTTTATCACTTCTAAATCATCAGAAAAAGTACGAAAATAGTCCTAGAGTTAAATAACAAAGCCAAAATGAAAATAACATTTCCTAAGGTCCTACGGTTACATGATGCGTTAAAAGCCGAGAATCTGAAACAACAAAACCAGACTCTTTAACGCACAATAGCGCACTTAGCACATCAGGAAATGCTTCTAAAAGAAACCTCCACACATTTCGTGTGGAGGGTTAGGGATGGGATAGTGAGAAGTGCGGTTGCTCAATTCCGCAAGCTTCCGGTTAATGGAAATGAGTTCATTGCTCATCTTTTGAACATTTTGGATAAGTTTAGCTAAGAGTTGGGATGCAACGAGGTTCATTAGAGTCAGTTGCTTGATTAGTTCATGCAGCTTGAAGAAATATTCTTGAGTCATTGGCTCTCATGTTTCACAACATGGTTTCTTCGCAGGATTCCAGTTCGAACTTCCGTGACTTGATTCTTTCATTTTTCAGATGTTTATAAACAGGAGTGTGTGTGATGAAAGAATGGAACAAGTGTGGTATTTATATACATGTCGTGGAAAGTGAACACAGGGGCATGCTTGGGTAGGCACGGCCTTGTGCTTGTCAGAATTCATCTTAAATTCGACCTGCAACGTTCCAGAGTCGTCAACGGAGATCGTGGAAAGAAATTTGTAAGAGACACGGGGGCATGCTTGATAAGGCATGACCCCGTGCTTGTGCTTGTGAGATCCTAAAAATTTGTTAAAAAGTAAGAAAAATTTATGTAATGGTGCCGTGTTTAAGTTTCGGGTCTTCGGCACGACCCTTCCCCACACTTAGTTTTCGTCGGGGCGGAGATGTAATTCCTCCAAAGGAATCTTGTTTGGTCCATGCTTATACGGTTTCAAACGATGACCATTTACTCTGAAACTTAAGCCGTCGTGGTTATAAATTTCAATGGCACCATTCAGAAACACGTTTTTGATCGTATAAGGTCCAGACCAAGGTGATTTTAGTTTTCCTGGAAATAAACGTAAACGAGAGTTATGCAGTAAGACACGTACTCCCACATGAAATCGTTTTTGTTCTTTAATCGAGCGTCGTGGAATTTCTTTGTCTTTTCTTTGTAAGCCCTAGCGTTTTCGTACGCTTGTTCTCTTAATTCCTCCAATTCGTGAATTTGTAGGAATCGATTCTTTCCTGCAAGGTTTTGGTCCAGGTTTGCTGTTTTAAGTGCCCAAAAAGCCTTGTGCTCTAGTTCCACAGGTAGTGGCACGACTTCCCATAAACTAGTTTAAACCGTGTTGCGCCGATGGTAGTCTTATAGGCTGTTCGAAAAGCCCATAATGCATCATCTAACTTGGTAGACCAGTCCTTTTGGTTTTGACCTACAGTTTTCTCAAGGATTCGTTTGATGCCTTGCTTAGTGACTTCAGCTTGCCCATTCACTTGTGGATGGTAAGTAGTTGTAAAGCGATGGTGAACCCCATAACGCGCCATTGCTCGTTCGAGTTGATTGTTACAGAAATTAGTTTCTCAGTCACTAATTAAAGCTTTGTGGGCACCAAAACGAGAAAATATTTTTTTAAGGAATTTGACAACGTTTCTGGCATCATTAGTAGGCAGGCCTTGAGCTTCAGCCTGTTTTGAGACATAATCAACTGCTACCAAGATGTAAAGACTGCCAAATGACACCGGGAATGGCCCGATGAAATCAATACCCCATATATCAAATATCTCGCATACTTGAACTGGTTTCTAAGGCATCTCATCCCGTGTTGAGATATTGGTTGCCCTTTAACATGCATCACAGGTGCGTACCATGTTGTGAGCATCTTGAATATCGTGGGCTGGTAAAATCCTGAGTCAAATACTTTTTTGGCTGTTAAGGTTGCTCCATAGTGTCCTTCAGTGGGTCCTTCATGACAGTGCCTTAGAATTCGTTCTGCTTCTCTGCCATATACGCATCTTCGAATGAGTTGGTCCGCACCAATTCTGCATAGATACGGGTCTTCCCAATAGTAATGTTTGATATCAATAAAGAACTTCTTCTTTTGCTGATAAGTCATTCCTTTAAGAAGGATTCCGCTTGCTAAGTAATTTGCAAAATCGGCAAACCAAGGATGTTCATCGATTGAGGATTGAATGTGCATAAGGAATTCTTGAGGAAAGTTGTCATTTATTGTGGCTTCCTCAGTTTGTGAAGGACTTGAATCCTCGAGACGCGAGAGATGATCAGCCGCTAGATTTTCTGCTCCTTTCTTATCATGAATTTCAATGTCAAATTCTTGAAGTAGAAGGACCCAACGAATCAATCTCGGCTTTGCATCTTGTTTGTTGAACAAATAATGAAGGGCTACATGATCGGTGTAAACAATTATTTTTGAAAGGATGAGATACAAGCGGAATTTGTCAAATGCGAAAGCTACCGCAAGAAGTTCTTTTTTGGTGGTGGTGTAGTTTTCTTTTGCGTCATTTAGGGTTTTGCTCGCATAATGAATTGGTTGAAATTGCTTGTCTTTCCTTTGTCCTAATACGGCTCCTACCGCGAAATCGCTTGCGTCGCACATGAGTTCAAATGGTAGCGTCCAATCTGGGGAAACCATGATTGGAGCGGTTACCAGCCTCTCTTTAAGCAATTTGAATGCACTAATGCATTCGTAAGAAAATACGAATTGAGCATCTTTCTCAAGAAGTTGAGTCATTGGTTGAGCAGTTTTTGAGAAATCTTTGATGAAACAATGGTAGAATCCTGCATGACCTAGGATACTTCTCATATCTTTCATGGTTGTGGGATGTGAAAGTTTGGCTTGATCGACATCAAGCCCTGCTTGAGAGATTTTGTGACCTAACACTATTCCTTCCGTAACCATGAAGTGGCACTTTTCCCAGTTTAAAACAAGGTTAGAATTTTCACATCTAACCAACAACTTTTCCAGATTTTTAAGACATTACTCAAATAAGTTTCCAAAGATGGAGAAATCATCCATGAAAACTTCCATTCAGTGTTCAATCATGTCATGAAAAATTGCTACCACGCATATTTGAAATGTAGCAGGAGCATTACACAATCCAAAGGGCATTTGCCGATAAGCAAATGTGGCATTATTGAGTTTGCCATAGTCTATGCAAACTCTCCATCCGGTAACCGTACAAGTGGGAATAAGCTCATTCTTCTCGTTAGTTACAACAGTCATTCCTCCTTTCTTTGAAACAACTTGGACTGGACTGACCCAAGGTGAGTGAGAAATAGGGTAAATCAAACCAGCATCTAGCAGTTTTTATTACTTCTTTCTTCACCACCTCTTGCATGCTCGGGTTTAAACATCTTTGAGGTTCAATGACGGATTTGAAGTTCTCCTCCATCAATATTTTATGAGTGCAAAAGGATGAATTGATTCCCTTGATGTCCATGATTTTCCATGCAATTGCTCATTTGTGTGCCTTAAGCACATTGAGCAACTTGTTTTTCTCATCAATTGATAAGGCGGATGAGATTATGACAGGATGTTAAGATGTGTTTTCAAGAAAAGCGTATTCGAGATGAAATGGAAGTTCTTTGAGCTCTAATACTGGAGGGTCTTCTATAGAAGGTTGGCTTTAGGTTCTAGGTCTTGCTGAATGATCTCAAATGCTTCTTGATGAAATGATGTTTCATCAACTTCAAGTTCTTGAATGATTTGGTTCTCGCAAATGGGTTCGGTGATTTGGACTTCTATTAATTGAGTGTTGTAAGCTTCATTTTGAAGAGTTTTCTCCAAATGACAACTTATGATGGAATTGCAATCATCAACGTAATAGAGTGAGTCATCATGATGTTGAGGGTGTTTCATGGATTGGCCTATATCGAAAGTTACTTCCTCCTCGTCTACTCTAAGCGTGAGTTTGCCTGTACAAACATCAATGAGAGCTCGAGCAGTCGCTGAGAAAGGTCGACCTAGGATAAGTGGAACATTTTTGTCTTCATCCATGTCAAGGATCACAAAATCAACGGGAAATACGAATTTGTCAATTTTAACTAAGAGATTTTCAATGATGCCCCTCAGATATTTGACAGAACAGTCAGCTAACTGATGCTCATACGAGTAGGTCTAGGTTCACCTAGGTTTAATTTTTCAAAAACCGCATAAGGCATAAGGTTAATGCTTGCACCTAAATTAGCTAACGCATTACTAACAGAAAGATTTCCTTTAGGCAAGGTATGGTGAAACTTCCTAAATCAGTCCTCTTTTGAGGTAGTTTGTTTTGAAGAACTGCATAGCATTCCTCACTCAAAACTACGTGTGATAACTCTTCTAGTGTCCTTTTGTTTGACAAGACACCTTTTAGAAACTTAGCTTAGTTTGGCATTTTTGCTTATGCCTCCACCAAGGGCAGATTGATATGGAGTTGCTTGAACAACCCAGGAATTTGCCATATTGTGCCTTCATTCTTTGTTGTCTCAAACGACCTGGATATGGAGGTGGTGGAACATAAGGTGGTGGTGGAACGTATTTCTTGGCTAGTTCTTTAATAACAACAGGTTGCTTTTCTTATCACTCGCATTACTTGGAGTTTCAGTTTCTACCTCTTCAAGGATGGGTTGTAATGCGGGTGCATCACCTTGAGTGGTTTTGCCACTCCTGATGGTGATGGCTTTGACTTGAGCATTAGGGTTTGTTACAGTGTTGCTGGGCAAAGCTCCTTGAGGTCTTTCAGATAGCTGTTGTGCTATTTGACCTACTTGGTGCTCTATGGTTTGCAATGATGCTTTGTTGCTTTTGATGTCAGCTTCATTTCTTTGGAACCTCTCCTTATTTCTTCGATCAGATTTCTAGATGTACTCATCTGTGGCTTGTGTGGTTAACAACAACTGTTGCAATAATTCTTCCATTGATGATGCTCCACGGTCTTGGTTACTACTGCTTGGACCTTGGTATGGTGGTTTCTGTTGTGGTAAGGTGGCCTTCGGTTGAATCCAGATGATTGTTGGTTGTTACCAGCATCCCTGTAATTCGAGTTGCTTCTCCAATTTGAGTTGTTGTTGAATGAGTTATTTGGGCCTCCTACGTAGTCAACATCTTCAACCATCATAATGCCTTATGGGCATTCGTTGGTCTTGTGTGAATTTCCACATTTTTTGCATCGTGTTGGAGTTTCCTTAGCTTGATTTGCAATTGCTCGAATTTTTTGGTTAGAGCTTCTAATTGGGCTGCAATTAGGGTTTCAGAGTCTACTTGATGAATACCTTTAGAACTAGGTTTGGTTCTTAAGGGATTGTAAGCAAAGCTCTTCTTAGCTACTCTTTCTAAGGATTGGTATGCTTCTGTTGGCGTGACACTTCCGAAATCTCCTCCCGCACTTTGCTCTACCGCTTGCTTGTGGGCTCCACTGAATGCATCGTAAAAGGTTTGACACTACAGCGACTAATCAAGTCTGTGATGTGGGCATCTCCGAAGGAGACTTTTATATCTCCCATAATGCATGTAATGATTCATCATCGTCTTGGCGAAAACTTGGATGCTTCTTCTTAGTTTGGCAGTGCGATCGGGTATAAAGTATTTCAAAAGGAATTGTTCAGCCATTTCCGCCCATGTGGTGATGGAGCTAGGCGGAAGTGAGTCAAGCCAATCGTTGGCTCGGCCTCGAAGTGAAAATGGAAGAAGTCTTAGTCGAATGGCATCGTCTGAACAGTTATTGATTTTGTAGGTAGCACAGATACGAAGAAATCGTGATATGTGAGCATCAGGATCTTCGTCTTGTAACCCATGGAACTGAACAGAGTATACTACGAGTTGGATAATACTAGACTTAATCTCAAAATTCTTGACCGCTATTGCTGGTTGGACAACACTAGACTCATAACCATCTATTAACGGTGTGGCATAGTGTGTCATCTTCATTTCCTCGTCTTGTTGTGATCATTTGCGCAATCTTTGACGGAAAAGTCATTCGGGTTCCGAAAGAGGCGGAACAAGTTCAGAAGTAGACGAGTCGGACATACACTAACTTAAAGAAGCATAAACTAACTAAGGCTTAAAATGAATCACGCAAAATTAACTAAAGTAACTAGGGCAAACTACCTAAAAATAAAAATGAAGTTTCAACAAAAATATATTACAAGTTATATACAAGATAATCAAAAATTTAGTTTGTCTTTCAAACTGCCGTGTGTCCCCGGCAACGGCGCCAAAAACATGATGGGTGTGCGGTTAGTATATATATTTTGATAAAGATTTATCGCACAGATTCAGTTTTAATTGATTATTACTAATACTAAACCACACACACAAAAGGCAGTGTACATGTTGTGTGGTAATATAGTTTTGGTAAGAACCGAGTATCAATATATGGACACACCTAGCCTACTCAACAAACTTGATGTTTGACTATCAGATTTGGTTTTTGTTAAAGAATAAGATAATTTTCATTGGAAAGATTTTTAGGATTTAATAATAACAATAATACAAAGAAAGTAAACTAAGAATTGAAGCGTTTGGATTTAAAACCAGGGAATAAAAGTTATCATCCTAATTAGATTCCACTTATATAACCGTGATGAATTGGTGGTGTGATTTAAAGATATGGATTAATGTAATTATGTTAATGTTTATAAAGATGAGCTAGCGCGATTTCTTGTCTATCCTACTGCAGTATTGACTTGATCCTGTCAGGCTGAGTTTTACTGCTCAGATCAAAGCCCTAGTAATGTAGGTAAATTTTTTGTGACCTATTTGACATAAGATTTTTGAAAACATGACTTAATGTTAGAAAGAGAGTTGATCAGGTTCCTTTCTAACATACCATTAATTTTAAAAAATCGTAACAATTACTGAAGTTTCCAAACTAATAAAAGGGAACCCACAAATGATCAGAAAGTTAAAGTGATATGATTTCTAATAACCATTTCTAGTTCATTATCCATGGATTAATTTTGAAGACCGATTTCGCGAATGAAAGTTAATCATACGGTTTTTAAACTTCGTATGATGATCACAATCACAAACCATAAATTTATAACTTCCCGTTCAAATGTAGATGCTACCCATCAACAGTTTTCCCAAGAACACCATAACATTAACATAATATTTATCACACCATTAGTTCATCACAAATTACATAAGTTTCATCCGATTAGGATGATAAAAAGAGTTTAGCTCATAATGAGCTTGAACATAACAACATATAACAAAGAAGATAGAAATATAATCATCAGTGAAATGGAACAATCAAACCGATAATCCACAATGGATGGCGTTTAGATGATCCCGAGCTTCTTCCAAGCATTGTCTGCACCTCCCGAGCCTCCAAATGACCTTGAAGTCTTGATTCCCGAGAGAGTTCTACAGAGTAATTCTCCCACCAAAGCTTGCCAAAAATGGTGAACTTAGGCTTCTAATTATAGGCTTTTCGGAGTGTTTAAGCATGGCCCCGTGCCTAAAAAGCACGGCCTCGTGCAAGTACAATGCTTACGAAAGTTGGTCAGCTCGTACATGCAGGTTGTGTCGGGCACGACCCCGTACTAAATGGGTCACGACCCCGTGTTGGAGGTGGGGCACGGCCCCGTGTCTACTTTTAGGGAATAGTACTTTTGTCCTTGTCAAATATCCAAACACGGGGGTGTGTTAATTTAGCATGGGCTTTGTTTTTGGCAAAGCATGGGGGCATGCTTAAAGAGGCACAACCCCATGCTTGGACTACAAAGCTCGGATTACTTCAATTTCTTCCTAAATATGCTTCTTTTGTCCATCTTGCCCTTATAAACACCTGAAAACACAATTTAAGACTTTTAAGTACATTTTCATCATTTTAAGGAAGATATTAAGGAATAATTGATGTGCTTTTGATAGGATTTTTATGTATAATTTGGAGCACATCATGTTTCAAACTCATTCAATGAGAACTGATTGAATGAATGAGAAACATCGTAATTTGTTTGCTGTGAAGCAGCATTAACAGTTGTTTGTTCCTTCAAGATGCTACTTTCATCAGCTTGGTGTTCTGTAGTGTCACAGTATGAAGTTTGAGGGTCCATAGGTGAATCACTAGTATAAGCTCCACTAACCCTTGAGATAGTTATACTATCAGTTCTGCCAATAGTGGAAGCTTGATTTCTTGTAGCTCCTCGAGAACTTGGAATAGGTCTAGGTAACTCAAATAGTTGGTTATCTTCAGAATTGCTTTGAGTACCTATTCTAGATGAAACATTCTCACAAGATGCTTTAGAATAGTTTGGAAACAATTCTAAGTCAAAAATATGATCAGGTCCATTCCCCCTAACACAAGGAGTGTGCTCATTGACAATAATATTGGATGATTCCTCGAATTGTTGATTTTTGATATTGTATACTCTATAAGCTTTATAGCTAGAGGAGTATCCAACAAAGATAGCATCATCCGAATTTTTAGCAAATTTAGCTAAGTTGTCTTTTGTATTAAGTATGGTACACCTACAGCCAAAGGACCTTAGAAAGCCAATGAACGGTGGCATCTTGTTCCATAGCTCATAAGGGGTTTTCCCATGTGGCTTAACTACAAGAACCATGTTCTGCACATATCATGCAGTACTGATTGCCTCTGCCCAGAATGTTAGAGGTAGTTTGGAATCGGCTAACATAGTTCGAGCAGCCTCAATAAGTGTCATATTCCTCCTCTCGGCAACACCATTTTGTTAAGGAGTTCTGGAAGTACTATATTGTCTGGCAATCCCTTTTGTGTTACAGAATGAGTCAAGAATGAGGTTCTTAAACTCAGTCCCTTGATCACTTCTAATTATCTTAACCTTGTGATCAATTTGACTTTCTATTTTAAGAATAAAAGATTTTAATGTTTCAATAGTTTCATCTTTAAATCTTAAAAAGAATACCCATATAAATCTTGTAAAATCATCAACAATCACAAGGCAATATGATTTCCTTCCAATGCTCATTATACTTGGGGGACCAAATAGATCCATGTGCAATAATTGTAATGGGGTGGTGATGGATTTAACAACTTTGGATTTGTGAGATAACTTGTGTTGCTTCCCTTTCAGGCATGCAACATAGTTATCTTTGTAGAAAAATTCATTTTTAGGCAATCCATATACCAAGTTATTTTTAGCCAATTTGTTCTTTGTTTTAAAATATACATGGCATATTCGTTTATGCCCAAGTGTTTACTTATCACTGTTAACTTTGGAAAGAAATCATGACACTTCACCCATTGGGTAAGCATTTTTCATATCAAGCTTGCACATATCCCCTCTCCTAGGAGATCTAAGAAGCACTAATTCTGGAGGAATTTTCATCCGGGTTTTGAGGATAATGCATTCATGTTTTGTGAAGAGCATTTGATGCTTTTGATCACAGAATTGAGAAACACTTAACAGGTTGTGTTCAAACTGTTTGTGAAAATGAACTTTGTCAACTTTTAATTTTCCGTTGGATATACTTCCTCTGCTAGAAGTATATCCTCTGGTCTTACCTCCAAACTGGACAGGACCTCAATCATAATGTTAAATTTGTTAGAGGAAAGATCTATTCCATGTCATGTGCCTGGAGCATCCACTATCCATAATCCAAACATTGTTATTCTTGTCATATGGATGTCCCTACACATAAGATGAGATGATTAGTTTTGACTGAAAACCAAAGCGTTGTTAGTCTTGGGTTCTTCCAATGATAGTGGCATAATTTAACCAAATTTTAAGCATGGTGGTTCAATGGTTGTCTTTGAAGAAGAAGTTTGGGCTGCAGCATCTTCTTGATCTTCCAATCCATCTTTGGTTGATCACAGAGGATGAGCTTGTTGAAGCTTTTGCAGCATGGCATTCTTCCAAAGCTTCTTTCTTTTCAGAAGAAGCCTTCACCACCTTTTCTTCAAAAGTAGTCTTCTTCTGGGATGGTTTCAAGTGAGCTCTTTAGTTTTTATGATTCTTGACAGCTTTAGCTTCCTCAGCCATTTTCCCTTCGGAAGAAGGACTTTCTTCCGAAAGCAACCTTGCTTTGGAAACCAGCTTTCCCTTTTTCATCACTTGGATCATTTGATAGGGTCCAAATGAGAAACCTTTCCTAACTCCTTCTATTTTAACATTATTTTCATAATCCTAACTCCTTCTCTTTTAATATTATTTGCATAATGTGTGCTAGTAGGATTGTAATAACAATCATTGGCCATATGGTTTTGCAGACCACACATTATGCATACAATGTTAGTCTTCTGGGAACCTGAGGATTGATGTTTCTTATTCTTTTTCTCTTCATCAGCAACCTTTCCTTTTAACTTTTGATCCTTTGTTAGGACAAGAGTGTTGGTACTACACCTCTTTCCTAAATCAAAGTTACCTACCACCTAGAATCTAGCTGAGATGAATACACCCTTTTGTTTTGGGTCAATCATCAGCTTAGATTCAGCCACTTTCTTGGAAGCTCTTCTTGCTACTTTAACATTTGTTATTCTGGCCTTGGTGGTGAGGATTTGATCATCACTGGGAGAAGTGGGTTGAATTACTTGTTCTTCCCTGTGGCAGCCTTTATTTTTGCATCATTCTTAAAAGCAAGTGAAGATGGGTCAGTAGATAGGACCTCTTGCTCTTCAGTACCACATCATGGTTGTCTTATGGACTCATAAGAGTGTGGTGGAGCAATATCATTGGTCCCTAACCCTCCTTTGTCCGGATAACAAATTTTGGATTGGGAGGATGATGCAACAATAGCTTGGAAGTTTTTCTCAGAAATGGCATACTTCCTGGCTTGAGCCTCAGTAGTGACAAGCTGGGCTTGAGCCTTAGTAGTGACAACCTGGGCTTGAGCCTCAGACAATTTGGATATTAAATATTTTATTTGAGTCTTATAGTTTGTATGTTCGTGTTTTAACAAGGACACAGTTTTCTCCACTCTTAAACTTTTCTTTGATATTCAGATTCAACCCTTTTAAAATTAGATTTTAAAACATTTAGAGACTCAATATTGGATTTAATCTTCGTATTGTAGTCCAGATACAGTTTAACCTTAGCAATACATGCAGGAGTATGGAGATGTTCATATAACTTATTGTCATCTATTCCTACCATAAGTGCTTGAGCAGGAGTTACATCCTGTACCATAAAGCTCCAGTCAACTTCTTGAACCATTGCAGCTGTCTCTATTGACTTTCTAGTGGGCTTTGATGTAGAGGGATGTGTGGAGTCCTGTGGGGTTCCCGGATTTGACCTGGGAGCCTTGCATTCCCTTGCAAAATGACCAAGTTGGTTACAGTTTTAACATTTGGCCTTAGTTTTGTCAAACCCAAATTTGTTGGTGGTTAGGCTCTAAGGAAATTGCCTTCGAGTTCTCTTGAAGAACTTCTTTGTTCTGTAGATTAAAAGATACATTTGTTGGACTATGTGCACGTACTCCACATCTGAAGCATTCTAGATCATCAAAGTAGTACTGAAAATCACTAGAGTGTCCACTTCATGAGACAAAGGCATAAGTTTCCTCAAAGGAACTATGCTGAGCCTGTTGAGACCTTGGAGTCTCAGGAAATGTAATGTATGGTTTAGATGCGTAGGATGGCTGCTGGGTGTAAGGTAGTACTATTGAGGCTGTGAAGGTCTTGAACATTTAGCAACCATAAAAGCATTGCTAGCAGGAAGATTCAGAGGTTTGCTTGTCTGATGGCCTCTCTTGCTTTCCATATCCAAACAGTATCCATTAAAGATCCCATAGAGTTCGGTCACAGTAAGGGTCTTCAGATTTTTGTTCTATTAATAGAGACACAGTAGAACATCCACTCATTAGGGAGTGTACTCATGAACTTTCTTGTGAGGTCTCTAAGTTCAGGAGTAATTCCCACAAACTGAAGGGAAGAGATGAGGTCCATGTACCTGAAATATTGCTCACTGAGAGTCTCTCCAGCAATGTAGATGAAGTTCTCAAACTGCTGCTTCAGTGAGTCCTTCTTAGAGTCATTGGACCTAGAGTACATTTCAGCAGGTGCATCAAACAGTTCTTTGGCTGACTTGCAATGCTCAAACCCTACCATGATGGAGTTGGGTTTGCAGTCATAAGAATAGTCATTGCATTACTGTCAATGTCCATCTTCTTCCGGTCCTCATCAGAGTAGTCTTTAAGGGCCTTCTCTATCATAGCACCGTTTCCACCGGGTGCTGCCACCTTGGGTTTATACGGGCCATTGATAATAGAATACCACATCTTGCTGTCTTGATACCTGATGAAGCCTTCCATGTGTTTGCTGCATGACCTGAAGTTTTCAGGGGTAATGATAGGAGCTTTAGTCATGGTTCCCATCTTTACTTCAGACTTGTTGAGAGCCATTTTGAGTGTGGTGTAAGGGGGAGTGAAAATTAGGTTGATTAAGATGATAAGATCTCACAATCAAGAGCCTAAGAACCTCTGTTACCAATTGCATGATCGGTTTTGTCACTTAACACTTGGTTTTCTCTCAAACTCACTTATAATACACTAGGATAAGATGAAGCATAGTCTTTTATAAAAGTTGAGAAGCAATACATGCAGGTATCTTGGAAATTATCTGTTTTTGTTCTTTGCTACTTATTATATTATCATCAACTCTTAGAAAATACTCTGCTTCATCTGATCCGAGTGTAGTATAAGTGAGTCTCAGAGAAAAGCCAATTGTTAAGGACAAAACCGATAAAGTGTTAAGTGACAAAACCGATCTTGCATCAAGTATCTAGCATGATGGATCACACATGTAGATATTAACAAGTTATGATAGACTAATGTACATATCTACCAAGATAATAAAATAAAAGTTTTTAAAGTTATTGATTTGGCATATGTAAACGTTAATATTTTTCAATTAAAATATTATACAGAAATATGAGTATTAACAACAATATTGAAGCTAAATTCAGGCACGAGTGTTTTAGTTAGATATTCCATGGTACCAAGATATGATTCAATATGATTTGCTAACTAGCAATCAGCCCCGTCATAACATGAATAGATTTTTTTCATTTGACCAAGTCTTAACGTAAGGGTAACTATTTGTTAGTTTTTAACGTGAGAAAAAATGGATAAATAATTTAATTACTTTTTCACTAGAGTGGAAATTCATAATTATAACCATCCTTGGGCCTAGGGTCAAAGTCTTAGTGAGTATAAATTAACAAGCCACATCATTAGCTTGAAGCATCTTGATTGGAGTAGGATGTTATACCACTTAACTAGTTATAAAGGAGCATTTAGGTGGCCATCAAGAGCACTAAATCGAAATTTCGGGTATGAGAATTAACACTGACCTGATTATCTAAAGAATGTTTCAAAGAGATATTACATGTCTATAATTTGCTATGTCGGTTTGCACAGTAAATTTATTATTCTTTATTATGGTGCAACTATATATGTAGAGTGAATCTAATTTTCATCACTAATACCCATTTGGCTAGGTGGTTATGATTTGAAGTGTATTGTCTTGAGGTTTGTGTTATAAAGACCAACAATTTTTTTAAAGACTAGTTAGTTATTAAAAGTTAATAACATCTCGTTAGTAATAATTTATCAATGTCAAGATTTGAATCTTGGATCTTTAATAAAGGCAAAACATTCCACTTTCCTTTGAACCACTAGATCAAAAGATTATTATCCAATACGTACAACTAATTATGTTTTTCTAATTTCCCCAATAGCATTTTATTTTCATTACAAGAAACAAAAAATATTTAATTAGTACATATATAGCCCTTATGCAATATTCCCATACCTATATGGCGTTGCATATAAACCATGAATTATTGTTTTCAAAAGAAAAAATAGATAAAAACATTAATGTTCTTTTTGATTTTTAGTTTATGTTTTTCAGATATTTTTAAATAATATGTACATACTGAAAATAAATTATATAACTACGTTCATTTCTATAAAACTATAACATGATGGTTAATTTGCAACAAGTTAAGTGTTTTCGATGTTTAAAACCCAGATGTTTAACAAAAGACCAAATCAATTCCGGATTGTCAATGGTCGGGCACAATACACGAGTTTGTAGCGGTTTTATATTTTATATATAATGATTCTAATGGTATCGACACCATGAATGTTTCGTTTTTCATACGTAAAGCTACATATGTTATCAATGCATGGATTCACGACATTGTTTCGACGTTATTTTTTTCACGCTTTTATTTCCCCTCAACACATAGGTTTGTACGAACGTTTTGAAGTTAGTTTTTTCACAGTTTTACAATTCCTCAGCAACGAGGTGGTCCTATAACTAGTTTAAATAATTTGTCATATTCTAGATAGTATAATTATTTCTCCTAGGCCATGGTTCCTGTGATAATTATACAATATACAAACAAACATCTAGAGTTACAATCCCTCGCAAAGCCCAAAACCAAAGCTCTAGAAGAGTGTCCTTACCATAGTAGTTATATGTCCATTAATATCTACGGATGCCGCTTCGTAATTAAATACAAGGATATGAGGCCAAAACCTTGGAAGTTGTTCGAGCGGATCGATTGAAACTAATGTATAAGGGTTCTACTGAATCCAAGGAGAACAATAATGACCTTCTAAAGCAGCAGTTTGAAAATTTCACCTTTAAAACAGATGAAGCATGACTCAACAATACTTCAGGCATGTTGAGGTTGTAGACACTCTAGTTGATGATGGAGTGACTCTTGAAAAAAAGGACATTATAAGGAAGTTCATGTCCTCTCTTCCTAGGCAATGGAGACATTGTTGTGTCATTATCAGAGGACTAAGAACCTTAAGACTATTCTTTTGATTGAGTTGATGGTATTCTCAGTTGATACCAGATGAAGATGAACATGCAAGGTTCATCTGGTAACTCCAGTATTCAAATGAGTTCTACCCTGCTTGTGACTGAAAGGGATAGCGTAGAACCTCAAAATCATCTTATATGCTACCCTGACAACTCACAAAAGGGTCCTTTCATCACCTTCCCGGAGACACCTAGAGAAAGCTACACTCAAGGAAGCCCATTCCAAGGGACAAGTTCTTCACATACCTTTGTGTCTTCTGATTAAAGCTCAGAAAACTTTCTATTCACCCTTGAAGACTTGGACTGTATCCATCTAGATGACCTGGACTAGATGGAGATAGTCCAACAAATGGCTCTTCTCACTCACAAACCCAAGAAGTTCTACAAAAGGACAGGAAGGAAGTTTCCCAGCAATAAAACCAGTGGAAAGTTTGGGCTGGATAAACGAAAAGTCAAGTGTTAAAACTGTAACCAAATGGGTCACTTTGCTAGGGAGTGCAAGGCACCAAGAACAAATGGTGGCCAAGGACAAACCAGACCAAACTACACTGAGAAAGCCACCCGGAATGAGAAGCCAAAGCAACAAGCTGCAGTTGATTAAGAAGGAGGCTGTGAATGGAGTTTTCAGGTGGAAGATGCATCTCCAAACCATGTACTAATGGCTGACCATGATGAAGCAAATGTATTGGAACATCTACTGCACGCTCAAATGTATTGCTAAAGTTAATAGACACGAGTCCTACAATGTAGAGATTAGCTCTGATCTTGAGTCTTTAAATATCTTAAAATCTCCTAGGTGTGGAACTTTTGAAGATGAGCTTCCTCCCATAAACCCCTTGACTGAAGAGGATGAAGAAGTGATAGTGAAGAATGCCACTAACAAGAGTGAATAAAACGATTCTAAGAAGGGTTACTATCCTTCTTATGAGAGTAAGAAGCCTGTGATAACCAAGTCTATAAGAAAGAACTTGATTAGAAAGAGCAAAAGAAAAGCAAAGAAGGCTTAGTAGATCAAGGCCACTTTTAACTCTAAGTAGAAACAAGTCTTTATCTCTGCAGGGTGTGAAGTGATTAAGATTGAAGACATCAACTTGAACTCTAGTACCAAGAGTTTTGGTTCATGTTCAAATCATCCCAGCATCAAGAAGAAGGCTGATCAGTTGGTACCACTGTTACATAGCCTGAACCATCCATCTCCAAATGTAGTTCTCACCCTAAAAGAACTGTCTCAGCATCTGCAAAGATGAAGGTGGAGAGGTAAAGTGATCAAGTTTAACCTTGTTCTCAAAAGAAGGGTCTTAGGATGAAGAAGATGAACTGTCTTATGTGTGAGAGTACTTCTTATCTTGCTAAGGATTGTTTCTACAATCCAAGCACTCTCCATGTGACCAAATAAGAGACTTCTAAGAGTTCCAAGGAGAAAATAGCTTCGGAAGGAAATCTATTTTCTTCAAAACCTCCAAAATAAAGATAAAGGCAAGTGGAAAAATTCCTTCAGAAGAAAATTAGGTCTCGAAAGAAGGGAATACTTCCGAAACACTAAAGCCTGCTGCAATGATAGCAAGAACTTCCGACGGACCAGTCATCAAAACTTCTAAAGTCAGTCAAACATTCGAAGTATTGAAGATCAAGTCTAAACTTCCAAAGGTGGTGTGAAAGTTCAAGAAAGACAAAGTGACTGAAAGTTCTCCATCAACAACAGCAAATGATCCTCAAAATATGACTATAGGATCATTACTGTTTTATTACCTTCAACTTCTTTTGATAAACCCAAGACAAGAAAGTCTTAGGTTTCCAAATGTAACTAACCATCTCTTTTGTGTAGGAACAACTCAAGACAAAAAAGAATGTCTAGATCGTTGATATTGGTTATTCTTGGCACATGACTGGCAATAGGTTACTACTCCACACCTTTGAAAGAATTGATAGAGGGCCAGTTGCTTTTGGAGGAGATGAGAGTGGTTACATATCTTGAAGGGGAAAGGTCACAAATGGTAAGCTCAGTATTGAGAATGTAAACTTTGTCAAGGAGCTTGGATACAATCTTTTGAGTGTATCTCAATTTTGTGATCAGAGTCATAACATGCTCTTCGCTAAGCATGGGTGCATCGTTCTCAAGCTTGGGGTGGTCATTCCTCATGAGCATATTCTGCTTAGAGCCTGTTGGATCAAGAAGAAGGCTGGTGCAACCAAAACCAAATTACTTGGATAAATTTTGGTGCTACTTACAAAAGGCTTGCGAAGCCAAGTGTGGAACTTCCGAACGAAGTAGAGTTCTTTAGAAGACAGAGTAAAAGATCAACTTCCGAAGACAAACTTTACTTCCGAAGTCAAAGAACTTACTTCCGAAGATCAAGTCTAAGAAGAAGAAATCAAAAGACTTCTTCCAAAGCATGAAGAAAGGAAGAGGTCCTCAAGCCTCAGAAGAAGTAGTCTCTTCCGAAGTGTAAGTGGCTTCGAAAGTATATGTTCTTCCGAAGCCATTTAACCTTCAGAAGACACTGCTATGAATCAGCAAACATATGTATGGTCTCTGACACTCCGCTGCAGACCTTAGATACTACATAGCGTTTTCTCAAAGGGCCATGTAGTTGAGATACTTTATTCCACTGTTCACCTTTTTATGTTAGTACAAGTTACCAACTTTAGTTGGTGACAAAAGGTAAGTAATGGACATGTCCTGACTACCATATCTTAGATAACACGTTATCTAAGATACCTTTAACTATAAATTTGTAATATTTGCTTTAGTTAGAGCATTCTCGCTGGTATCAAAGTAAATCCGGCTCTAGGTAGTATTATATATAGTTTCTCATTGTAACTCATAATAACATGCTTGTAAGAGTCTTGTAATACTTTGAGTTGAGAAGCAATATGCAAGTACCTTGAAAATTATCTTTCTGTGTTCATCGTTACTTATTATATTATTAACAACTCTTAGAGACTCTCATCCATCCGAGTGTTGTTTAAGTGAGTTTGAGAGAAAAACCAAAGGTTTAGTGACAAAACCAGATCCTGTAATTGGTATTAGAGCTCTTTAGGATCTTGATTGTGAGAATTAACCATCCAAATCAACCTGTTTTTCACTCATCCTTACAACTCTCTCAAAATAGCCCTTAACAAATCCGAAGTAGAGATAGGAACTACGACTAAAGCTCCCATCCTTACTCCTAAAAACTTTAGGTCTTGGAGCAGACGAATGGAAGGCTTCATCAGATGCCAAGACAGCAAAATGTGGTAATCCATTTCAATGTCATATATAAAGACAAGGTGGCAGCACCTGGTGGAAATGGTGCCATGATAGAAAATGTTGTTAAAAGCTATTCTGACGAGGACCGGAAGAAGATGGACATTGACAGCAATAGAATGATTATTCTTATGACTGCAATACCTAACTCTATCATGGTGGGGTTTGAGCATTGCATGTCTGCCAAATAATTTTTTGATGCACTTGCTTGGATGTATTCAAGCTCCAACGACTCTAAAAAGGACTCACTGAAGCAGCAGTTTGACAACTTCACCTATATTGCTCGAGGGTCTCTCAGCCAGCACTATTTCAGGTACATGGATCTTATTCCTTCTCTTCAGTCTGTGGAGATCACTTCTGAACTTAGAGACCTCACAAGAAAGTTCATGAGCGCTCTTCGAAATGAGTGGACATTCTACTGTGTCTCTATCAAGAGGACAGAGAACTTGAACACTCTTACTATGACTAAACTTTTTGACATCCTTGATGGATACCGTTTAGAGATGGAGAGTACGAAGGGCCACCAGACAAGTAGACCACTGAGTCTTCCTGCTAGCAACGCCTTAATGGTTGTTGAAGGCTCAGTACCCCCATAACCTTATAAATACCTGACATACAACCAGTAGCCATCCTACTCTTCTGGATCTTGCATCACTTTCCCTGAGACTCCAAGGTCTTAACAGGCTCAGCACAGTTCCTTTTTGGATAGTTGTGCCTTTGTTTTAAGAAGTGGACACTCTAGTGACTTTCAATACTTCTTTGAAGATCTAGAGTGCTTCTTTCCAGATGATGTAGAGTATGTGGACATTTTCCAATAGATGGTTGTTCTAACCTACAGAGCAAAAAAGTTCTTCAAGAGAACTTGAAGGCAATTCCCTCAGAACCCAACAACCAGCAAGTTGGGTTTGACAAAACCAAGGCCAAACGTTATAACTGTAACCAACTTGGTCACTTTGCAAGGTAATGCAAGGCTCCCAATCAAATCCGGAACCCCACAGGCCTCCACACATCCCTCTACATCAACGCCCACTGGAAAGTAGTTGCAATGGCTCAAGCAGTCGACTGGAGCTTTATGGTGCAGGATGTGACTCCTGCTCAAGCTCTCATAGCAGGAACAGATGATAACCAGGTATATGAACATCTTTGTACTCCTACCTGTATAGCTAAGGTTAAATTATATTAGGACTACAATATGGAAATTAAATCTGATATTGAGTCTTTACATGTTTTAAAATCTGATTTTAAAAGGCTGAATCTAACTACGAAAGAAAATTGAAGAGTTTGAGAAAATGTTTCCCTATCAAAACATGAACACCAATTACAAAACTCAAATAAAGGATTTAATATACAAATTATCTGAGGCTCAAGCCCAAGTTGTCACTGCTGAGGCTCAAGCCAGGAAGTATGCTATTTCTGAGCAGAACTTTTAAGCTATTATTGCATCATTCTCCCATTCCAAAATCTGTTATCAAAACAAAGGAGGGTTGGGGACTAATGAAATGCTGCACCACCTTCTTATGAGTCCCTAAGACAACCAAGATGTGGTATTGAAGAACAAGAGGTCCCATCTGCTAACCCATCTTCACATGAGTTGAAGAATGATGCAATAATAGAGGCCCCCACAGGAAGGAACAGGTAAATCAACCAACCTCTCCAAGTGAAGATAAAATCCTAACTACCAAAGACAGAGGAAGCAGAGCTAAAGCTGCCAAAAGAACGGCGAAGAAAGTGGCTAAGGCTAAGCTGATGATTGACCCAAATCAAAAGGGTGTATTTATCTCAGCCGGATTCCAAGTGGTAGGTACTTCTGATTCAGGAAAGGAGTATAGTACCAACACTCCTGTCCTACCAAAGGATCAGAAGTTGAAGGGAAAAGTTGCTGACAAAGAGAAAAGGAATAAGAAACAGCAAGCCACAGCTCCCAAAAGACTAACATTACATGTATAATGTGTGGTCTGCAAAACCACATGGCTAAATATTATTACTACAATCTTGCTAGCACACATTATGCAAATAATGTTAACAAGGAGGAGTCAGGGAAGGTTTCTCATTTGGACCTTATCAGATGGTCCAAGCAATGAAAAAGGGAAAGCTAGTTTCCGAAGCTAGGTTGTCTCGGAAGAAAATCCTTCTTCCAATAGGAAAATGACTTCGGAAGCAAAAGCTTATAAAAATTGAAGAACAAGAGAGTTCCATTGAAACCATCCCAGAAGAAGACTACTTCGGAAGAAAAGGGTTGAAGGCTTCTTCAGAAAAGAAAACAAGCTTTGGAAGAATGTCATGCTGCAAAATCTTCTACAAGCGCATCTTCCATGATCAACAAAAGGATGGATTGGAAGATCAAGAAAGATGCTGCAGCCTAAGCCTCTTCTTCAAAGACATCCATTGAACCCCCATGCTTAACCATTGATTCAATTATGTCACTATCCTTGGAAGAACGCGAGACCAATAAGGCTTGGGTCTCTAATTAAAACTAATAATCTCATCTTTATGCAGGGACATCCATAGGACAAGAATAACAATGTTTGGATTGTGGATAGTGGATGCTCCAGGCACATGACAGGGAACAGATCTCTCCTTGAGCAGTTTCAACACTATGATGGAGTTCCTGTCCAATTTGGAGGTGAGTTCGGAGGATATATTTCTGGCAGAGGGAGTGTATCCAATGGGAAGTTAAAAGTTGACAAAGTTAACTTTGTCAAAGAGCTGGAACACAATCTGTTAAGTGTTTCTCAGTTTTCTAATCAAAAACATCAAATGCTTTTCATAGAACATGAGTGCATTATCCTCAAACGAAGGATGACAATTCCTCCAGAATTGGTGCTTCTTAGATCTCCCGGAAAGGGGATATGTACAAGATGGATATGTGCAACGCTTCCCCAATGGGTGAAGTATCATGCTTTCTTTCCAAAGCTGATAGTGATGAGTCAACACTTTGGCATAAACGTATGTGTCCTGTAAATTTTAAGACAATGAACAAATTGGCTAAAAATATCTTGGCACATGGTTTGCCTAAAAAGGAATTTTTCTGTAAAGATAATTGTGTTGCATGCCTGAAATGGAAGCAACACAGGGCATCTCGAAAATCCAAAAGTGTTAACTCCATTATTACTCCCTTACTCTTATTGCACATGGATCTTTTTGGTCCCATAACTATAATGAGCATTGGAAGGAAATCATACTGCCTTGTGATAGTTGATGATTTTATAAGATTTACATGGATATCTTTTTAAGAACTAAAGATGAAACTGCTAAAAAACTAAAGTCTTTTATTGTTAAAATAGAAAATCAAATTGATCACAAGGTTAAGATTATTAGAAGTGATCAACGAACTGAGTTTAGGAACTTCGTTCTTGGCTCATTATGTAACTCAAAATGGATTACGAGACAATACCGTTCTCCCAGAACTCCTTAACAAATTGGTGTTGCTAAGAGAAGGAACATGGCACTTATTGAGGCTGCTCGAACCGTGTTAGCTGATTCCAACTACCTCTAACATTATGGGCAGAGGTAGTTAGCACTGCATGCTAGTGCATAATAGAGTTCTTGTAGATAAACCATATGGAGAAACCCTTTATGAGTTATGGAACAAGAGGCCACCATTCATTGGCTTTCTAAGGTCCTTTGGTAGTAGGTGTACCATACTTATCACAAAGGACAATTTGGCAAAATATGTTGAAAAGTCAGATGACGCTATCTTTGTTGGATACTCTTCTAGCTCTAAAGCTTATAGAGTATACAACATCATGAATCAACAATTTGAGGAGTCATCCAATATAGATGTTAATGAGCACATTCCTTGTGTTAAGGGGAATGGCCCTCATCATATTTTTAATTTAGAATTAGTTCCAAACTATTCTAAACCTTCTTGTGAGAATGTTTTAGTTGGAATAGGCACTCAAAATGACGCTGATGCTTATCAATTGTTTGAGCTACCCAGACCTTTTCCAAGTTCTCCAAGAGCTGCCACAAGTCATGCTTCAATATTTATAGATCTGATAGTATAACTATATCAAGAAAAATAGTGAAGTTTCAACCAGTGAATCATCTACTATTCCTCAAAACTCATCAGGTGATCCAGCACAACACCAAGCTAAGGAATGTAGCATTTTGAAGGAACAACAACTGTTAATGCTACTTCACAGCTAATAATTGATGATGTTTCTCATTCATTCAATCAGTCCTTATTGAATGAGTTTGAAACAATAGTTGGACAAAGTGTTCCTGTTCCTGAGCAAAATATGCCTAATCTAGATTTATCTTTGCAACTGGAAGTGATTCCTCATTTACGGATTCACAACACTCATCCAGTTGAGAACATCATTGGAGATGTCTTCGAAGGTGTGAGAACAAGAAGGCAGACTCATCATGGGAATGTCTGCTTGTACTCACGCTTGTTATCCCAGATGGAACCCAAGAAGGTGGAAGATGCCTTGAAAGATAGTAGCTGTGTTGAATCGATACAAGAGGAGCCGCTTCAATTCAAGAGACAAATGTTTGAAATCTATGTCCCCTACCATCTTGTCAAGTATGTATAGGCACTAAATGGGTTTTTAGAAACAAGAGAGATCACAGAGGCTTGATTATCAAGAACAATGTAAGACTGGTAGTTCAAGGATACACTCAAGAGGAAGGAATTGATTATACTGATGTCTTTGCACCTATTGCAAGACTTGAGGCAGTTAGGATCTTCATTGCTTATGCTGCATCCAAGAACTTTACTGTCTACCCGCTTGATGTCAAGTGGGCCTTTCTATATGGGGATATAGATAGGGAAGTGTATGTGTGCCAACCTATAGGATTTGAAGACCCACAACATCCCAACTATGTGTGCAAATTGGATAAAGCTCTATATGGGCTGCACCAAGCACCTAGGCTATGGTATGAGACTTTGTCTTAGTTCCTTCTGAAGAATGGTTACACAAGAGGAACCATTGACAAGAATATCTTCATAAGAAAGTCTAGTAAGGACATTTTTCTTGTTCAAGTCTATGTTGACGACCTCATATTTGGTTCTTCAAATGACCAAATGTGTAAGGACTTTCAAAGCATTATGAAGAAGAAGTTTGAGACAACTTCCATGGGAAAAATGGACTTTTTCCTTGGAATTCAGGTGAAGCGACTAAAAGAAGGGTTTTTCATCAATCAATCTAAGTATGTCAATGACATCTTAGAAAGATTTAAGATGAAAGATTGTAAGCCAGCCAAGACACCCATACCCAGAAACCATAGTCTTTGTTCTGACCTTGAGGGGGAGGATACTGATCAACATTAGTATAGGGCAATTACTAGTTCTATGATGTATCTCATAGCTAGTAGACTTGATATTATGTTTGCAACTTGTATTTGTACAAGATATCATGCTGTTCCAAAGATGTCTCACCTGGCTGCTGCCAAGAGAGTCTTCAGATACCTCAAAGGAGCACCTAAACTAGGTCTCTAGTATCCTAGGGACCATGATTTTAATCTCTATGGATACTCTGATAGTGACTATGGTGGCTACAACATTGACAAGAAATCAACATAAGGAGGATGTCAATTTCTTAGTGGAAAGATCATCTCATGGCAATGTAAGAAACAATCTTGTGTCTCTACATCAACTGCTGAGGCTAAATACATTGCTGCTGCAAGTTGCTATGCTCAGCTGCTATGGATTCAAAATCAGATGTTAGACTATGGATTTAACTTTATGAGTACTCGTATCCATACTGACAACAACAGTGTTATCTCCATCACTGAAAATAAGGTGAAGCACTCCAAGACAAAACATATTGATATAAGGTACCATTTCATTATAGATATTTATGTGAAGAATCTGATTAAGCTAATCAAAGTTGATTCAAATGAACAATATGCTGACTTGTTCACCAAAGCTTTTGTTGAACAAAGATTTAAGTATCTCATAACCGCTATTAGGATGATAAACATTGATTAGCTTAACTCTTTTGAAAACCATTTTAATATGTAATGTCTTATGTCAATACAATCTAAGCCTATTACTAAAAGTCTCTCTGAAATTTTCTAAGTATAAATTTTTTCCCAATAGAAATTAACCCTCGGAAGACATTTTACATATCTTCCAAAGCAAAATTTCTCCAAGGATAATTTTTCTTCTCGTAAGAGTTTTTAGTCTCGGAAGAAGCGAGTGATTACATATCAGATCTACTTCCGAAGCTTACAAAACCTCTCCACTCGGAAGGAATCTTTACTCTCGGAAGTACCTTTTACCTTCGGAAGTAGAAATTGCCTTCGGAAGTCAAATTACCTTCAGAAACGTTTTATATTCGGAAGAGAGATTTTACTATGTAACGGAAATCTATTGGGCCCCACACTGTTAAAACTAAAGATTTTGTAAATGATGTCGGCTTATTTAACTGAATTAAACTTTACTGCCCCCGTCACTTCATCCACCAAACCACCACATCACCTTATCCTAATCCCATTACCGCCATTTCACCATCTTTTAAATAATCCCTACTATTCACTCTCATCTTCTTTCCATAATTTTCACTGCCCTAAAAGTTTTCTTTCTCCCCAATTCACCCAAGCTCAAACTCTTCTACCTTCAACTTTTCTCAATGGCCCTAAATCCTCAACACAATCAAGTCGCACTTCTTGACTCTTCAAGAGATGCGGACTTCTCTGAAATGATCTCCTTCCTCACCCAATCATCCTACTACACTATCCTAATTGTTAATCCCACTGTTTACACCAATCACATGGCTAATTTTGGAGAACGGTCAGGTTGAAACCCTAAATGGGGTTCGTGTAATATGATCCCGCATTTGTGGCCAAGAGTTGGACATCATTGAACAACTTATTGGGGAGCATCTTGAGCTTCATGTTGAGGGTGCACCCACAGTGTTCCCAAAAGCAGATTTAGACAATACCTATATTCTCATGGGATATGGTGGAGACGGCAGCAGGTCAACTGTCTACAAATTTATCTTCTCCTACAATTGGAAGTTCCTCCTACATATTATCCTTTATTGTTTGTCCAACAAATCCCGAGGAATGGGACCAAATTCCATATGAACTAGGGTGCTTAGTTCATGGAATGTTGAGAGTCCTCTGCTTTAACTACTCTAGATTTGTGCTGACCAATCTTATTGGAAATCTCCAGAGGGAACATTCTTTATGTATCCCAGATTTCTTCAGCACATCATCAACTGTGAGCTGGACCAGAGTCGGCTTGTTTGTGCAGCCACTGTGCCTGTCCCTCAAATGAGGCTTACCATCTTCAAAACTCTTAAAAAGGTATCCACCAACTTTACTGGAAGGTACACGTCTCTACTTCCAGGTATGACTGAGCAAATAGCTCCTTATGACATCCCTGTTGACCCAACAGGTGATGAACCCACACCAACAACTGCCCCCACAATGTCAATTTTACCTTCTCTTCCCATCACCATCACCTACCAAAGACGCCCCAAACAAACCCTTGTTCACTCTACTCTGATTGAGCAAGCTCCTCCTGTTCAATCCAAAAAGGCTAGAGTGGAACATTGGGCTCCCACTCTGCCTGAGGTCTTACCATCCTTCACCATTGACCTCAATATGGGTCTTAAGTCTCCTAAGTCTCAAACCTATGAGCCCACTACCCAATCTGAAAGCCCTCAGGGTGAGTATTTATACTCCTCTGAGCAGCCAACAAGGGACAACCCCACTAGAGGCTTAATGTCTGTAGACATTGACCAAGGTCCTGGGTTAGTAGGTTTAACCTCCTTATCTTTCACTGACCTTCTCTTCAAAAATGATGAAGAGATTACGTCAATGAATTTGATCTACAACACCCTCTCCAAGTTCAACAGAGCCTAGAGGGACCTCTTATCTCTAGCCCCCATCAACAAACCTTTACTGAGGTGAGTTCCACTAATGTGGAGGGGACTCATGCAGATTCAGCTGCGACTACAGAAGACGCCTCAATGGACCTTATGGACAGTGGTAACATTTCTGAGATTGAATCTGCGGCAACCATCCCTTTTGATGACTCTTAAAGAGACACCATTAAGCAGGGTAACCAGGGTGCCAAGAAACCACATCTAGTGGTGAGGATGAACATACTAGGTATGTTACCTCATCTCCTCGTGATTCTTCAAAAGAAGATGAGGGAAGTATGTAACTCCTCATTCAAGACCTACTATCTAATCTCAAGACTCAACTAGCTGAGAAACAGATTGAGAGATATGTTAGGCATGTTGTTCAGGTCTCCTTGACCTCTTCCTCCAGCTCATCTAGCTCTCAAGATATGCTACCAAAAAGGAGAAGAGAGTTCAGAGACAAAGATTTGAGGAACCACAGAGCAATACTTTAACTTCCAAATATTTGGCTCCCATTACAACTTTCTCTATGCCATCCCAAGTTGTACTGCAAATTGACAAAAGAAAGTTCAAAGATCTCTACAGATTCTTCTCCATCTTTCTGCTGAGATCCTCCCTCGATCAGCGAAGCCCTGGTGCAGCAATGATGTATTTTGGAGCTAAAGAGCTTCAGAGGCTAAGTACACCTTCTACCACTATGGAAGAAGTTGGTCAACCTATGGTCTACATGGAACCTGAGATTCAATTCGAAGGGAAAATCAGGACTGATGGCCTAGCAACTGAAACAGTTGGGATAGA
This sequence comes from Flaveria trinervia, assembly GCA_025506515.1. Classification (NCBI taxonomy): domain Eukaryota; kingdom Viridiplantae; phylum Streptophyta; class Magnoliopsida; order Asterales; family Asteraceae; genus Flaveria; species Flaveria trinervia. The sequence goes on from CM046451.1 coordinate 40,929,469, forward strand.
ATCTGCACCCCCTCAAACTTCGAAAGCTGATGTTAAAGCCTCAGAAGAACAAGCCAAATCTTCAGAAGCTGAAATGGAAGCTGTGGAACTAATCATCACACATGCAATTCTAGACTTGGCATCTGAGGTGAATAGTGAGGACTTTCTGGATCAACCTCTTGTTCATACACCCTTTTTGCCTCTCTCGCAATCCGAATCCACTCTCCATGAACCACCAAAGTCAAGCTCTTCAAAAGATAACAAAGGAAAGAAGAAAATGACTGTGGAAGAGCTTCAGGAAGAAGAGAAGATTGAAAAGCTAAAGAGAAGAGGAAGACTTCCAACTGGGAAGCTGTTATCTGCCAGTACAAAAGCAGCTACAGCTAACCAGGAGACAGGCAACAACAAAAGGAGTGCAGAGATCATTGACTAGCTCATCAAGCTTGGAGCTGCCAATGAAGAAACACTCCTGCTACCATAAGAGGAGTTGGTGGAACTGGAAAAGGCAACCAGGATGCAAAACAAAGCAACACGGTTGGCCTTAGAGGAAGAAAGAGAAAAGGAACAGATGGAAGCTGACATGTAGCTCAGGAGGGAAAGGATAGCCTTCCTAACCTCCAGAGGATTCTCTCTTCAGAGTTGTCTCCACATAATGATGAAATGATCCTATGGCTCTTCAAAAAAGAGTAGAATCAATTGGAGAAAGTGAGAAAAAGAGCTACAAGAGAAAAGTTGAGGGAGAAGAAGAAGAAGAAAGAAGAAGCAATGGTCACTGCAACCAAGAAGATACATGAGAAAGCCTAGATGAAAGACTATCTCCAGGCTCACGACTTTTCTGGAAGGCAGGTGGGTCCCTTGTCTGAAAGGACACTCAAACGAATTGTCAGTTAAATCAAGACTGACATTCGTCTGGGCAAGAGGAGAGAGATGTACAAAAAGGTACAGGGAATGACCTTCACACCAACCACTCAACCCCAACCTGAACCAATTCCCTCTCCATTCACCATTAAAACTGAACCTTACAGTCCTGAACCCACACCTTTACCCTCATCCACTTCCTCACCTCAACCACTAAAACTACCCATCCTTCAACCCAAACCACTTACCACAACCACTACACCACATCCTACCCAACAGCCTTCCAAACATCTCTCCCTTGAGGTGTTTAAGGCAATCAAGACTAAGCTCACCAATTGCACAATGTTGATGGATCTTCACGTTCCATCACAAGAGATCAATTTCTTAATCTGCCCAAAGGAACACCAGACCATGTTGCAGAACTTCTAGGCCTCAACTTAGACTCATTAAATGATGAAGCGAAGAGACTAAGAAGGAAGCTGGTGACTCTACTAGATACAAATAAAGAGGACAAGATTCCTAGTCAGTCTCTTGTGCCTAGAAAGAAAATAATCCAGTGGAGGTTTGATGAAGATACTCACAAACTTGTTGTGGAAAGAGAGAATGGTGAAGTCAACACGCTAAATGCCACCTCTCTACTACACCCTAGCAGGTTTGATATTGCTAAGTTATCAAAGAAACCGTTCTCTAATCCCTCCAACTCTGAAACTGCTGCTCACATCAGAAATCATCTCAGTAGTCTTCATCTTGTTGAGTTAACTGCAAAAGCAAATATTGAAGAAGATTTGAAGTTGAGAAGAAAGGAAGATAAGTATAGACCTCCCACTAAGGGCATAGCCTTTCTACAGATGGTGGAGGGTCCTGAATTGGAACCTATAGTTAGATGGAAATATGATTATAGCTCCCATCACCTAACTCTTTTTAGAGGGACACAACAAAGGGTACATATCATAAAGGGTGACAGACTGGAATTTCTGTCAACTAAAGATCTGTATAAGCTTCTTAGCACCACTTTAGGGAAGAACAAGGAAACTGAAAAATATTTACTCTCCTTGGTGCTGAAGGTTTTGAGGAGCAGAATCAAGTGAGGTTTTGGTAGCATCAACCTAGCGGGAGTTTGTTGGATCAAGAAAAAGGCTAGTGCAACCAAAACCAAATCACTTGGATAAATTTTGGTGCTACTTAAAAAAGGCTTCCGAAGCCAAGTGTTCTACTTTCGATGGAAGTAGAGTTCTTCCAAAGACAGAGTAAAAGATCAACTTCCAAAGACAAACTCTACTTCTGAAGTCAAAGAACATGTTTCTGAAGATCAAGTCTAAGAAGAGAAATTTAAATACTACTTTCGAAGTATGAAGTAAAGAAGTAGTCCTCAAGCCTCGGAAGAAGTAGCCTCTTCTGAAGTGTAAGTGGCTTCGGAAGTACTTGTTCTTCCGAAGCTATTTAACCTTCGAAGACACTACTATGAACTAGTGGACATAAGTATGGTCTCTGACACTCCACTACAGACCTCTGATACTACAAGGCGTTTTCTAAAAGGGCCATGTAGTTGACCATATTTTATTCCACTGTTCACCTTTTTATACAAGTTACCAACTTTAGTTAGTGACAAAAGGTAAGTAGGGACATGTCCTGACTACCATATCTTAGATAAGACTTTATCTAAGATACCTTAAACTATAGCTTTGTAGTATTTTCTTTAGCTAGAGGATTCTAACTGGAATCAAAGTATATCTGGCTGTAGGTAGTATTATATATAGTTACTCATTGTAACTCATAATAGCATGCTTGTAAGAATCTTGTAACACTTTGATTTGAGAAGAATATATGCAAGTACCTTGAAAATAATTTTTATGTGTTCATCGTTACTTATTATATTATTATCAACTCTTAGAGACTCTCATCCATCCAAGTGTTGTTTAAGCGAGTTTGAGCGAAAAACCAAGTGTTTAGTGACAAAACCCGATCCTGTAGAGCCCCTAGGAAAGAGAACATTTACAAGATGTATTTGCAATAAACATCTCCCCACGAGAAGTTAAATGCTTTTTGTCTAAAGCAAATAGTGATGAGTATTTTCTCTGGCATAAAAGAATATGCCATGTAACTTTAAAAACATGAATAAACTAGTTTAGAATGATTTGGTAAATGGAAGGCCAAAGAAAGAGTTTACAAGTGATGATCCTTGTGTTGCCTTCCTGAAAGAGAAGCAACACAAGGTATCTCACAAGCCAAAGGAAAAAAGCTCCATCACTACTCCCTTACACTTGTTACATATGGATCTTTTTGGCCCCACTAGTGTAATGAGTCTAGGAAGAACCTCTTACTGTTTAGTGATCAAAGATGACATCACAAGATTCACTTGGGTCTTTTTCCTTAAACTAAGGATGAGACTCGTGAGATTCTGAAGAATTTCATCTTAAAGATTGAGAATCAATCTGATCCCAAGGTCAAAACCATAAGATGTGATCAAGGAACTGAATTTAAGAACCAACCCTTGATACATTTTGTGATGTAAAGGGTATTACAAGACAATATTGTGCTCCCTAGACACCTCAACAAAATGGTCTTGCTGAGAGGAGAAACAAGACACTTATTGAAGCTGCAAAAACTATGTTTTCTGACTGTAAACTACCTATCACCTTCTGGGCAGAGGCAGTCATAGTGCTTGCTATGTGTAAAATAGAGTTTTAATAGTTAACACACATGGAAAGACTCCTTATAAACTTTGGCACAAGAGGAAACCTTTCATTGGTTTTCTCAGGTCTTTGGATGTCCTTGCACCATCTTGAATACCAAATATCAAATTGCCAATTTTTTATGGAATCAGATAATTGATATTTCATTGGGTACTCTTCCTAAGCTAAGGTGTATAGAGTATACATTCTCAGAAGCAGGATTGTTGAAGAGTCAGCCAATATGACTTTCAATGAACACACAGCCAGTGTAACTGTTTCGGGTCTTGATTGGCTATTTGATATTGATTTATTTACCAACTGTTTTAATAAATCTTGTGAAAATGTTTCAAGGTCTACACATATTCTACCAACAAGTGATCTTGATCCAAGATTTGAGCTGACAAGACCTTAAAGCTATACAACTTTAGTTGTAGTTGTAACTAATTCTGCAAATGAAGTTTCCATTAGCACTATGACGACCAATTTAGCTCATACATCTGAGTTGCCTTCAAATTCCAGCTCAGAGGCTCAATAACTAGATAAAGAAGCTTCGAATGTAGACGATTATGGTGTCAGGATAGTGATCAATAATTTCTTGATGCTGATAACCACTCAATTGAAGACATCATCAATGATGTCACACACTCATTGGATCAAGACTTACTTGATAAGTGTGTTGATAAGGTCGGAGAAATATCAATGCCAACTCTTTTTTTTTTAATTTAGATCTCTCTCAGGAACTTGTTTTGATCCCTTAGTTAAAGATCCACAAGTCTCATCCCATCTCAAACATCATTGGAGATGTTCACTTAGGGGTAAGAACAAGAGGGCAAACCCATGATGCAAATTTTTTGTCTTAACTTGTTTCTTATCTCAGTTAGAGCCTAAGAAAATTAATGAGGCTTTGAAGGATGGAAGTTGGGTTGGAGCTATGCAAGCGGAGCTGCGTCAATTCAAAAGGAAGAAGGTTTGGAATCTATGTCCTCTTCCTCATGGGAAGACTACTATAGGAACCAAATGGGTTTTTAGGAGTAAGAAGGATGATAGAAGACTTTTCATAAAAAAAGCTAGAGTAGTTGTTCAAGGCTATACACAAGAAGAAGAAATTGAATACACAAATGTCTTTGCTCATGTAGCAAGACTGGAAGCTGTTAGGATATTCTTGGCATTTGCTGCATCCAAGAAATTTAAGGTCTATCAACTTGATGTCAAGTGTGCTTTTCTCTACGGGGTAATTAATGAAGAGGTGTATGTCAAACAACCACCTGGCTTTGTAGATCCTGATCATTCTGATTATGTCTGTAGGCTTGATAAAGCCATTTATGGTTGCACAAAGCACCAAGAAAGTGGTATGAGACTCTATCTCAGTATCTCTACAAGCATGGATAGAGAAGAGGTACTATAGATGGAACTCTCTTCATCAAAGGAACATGAAATGACTTAATGCTAGTTCAAGTATATGTAGATGACATCATCTTTGGTTCAACTAATCCAAAGCACTGCAAAAGACTTTAAGAAGCTCATAAAGGATTGATTTGAATGAGTGCCATAGGGAACTTAATTTCTTTCTGGGAATTTAAGTGAGGCAAGTTGAAGATGGCATATTCGCAAGTCAGTTAATGTATGTTCAGGACATACTTAAGCGCTTCAATATGACTGACTACAAGGTAGCTAACACCCATAACAAAAAACCACTCCCTTGGGCCTGACCTTGAGAAGGAGCGTGTGGATGAACATCTCTACAGGACTATGATTTGGTCTCTTATGGACCTTACCGCTAGCAAGCCTGATATCATGTTTGCCACATGTATGTGTTCAAGATATCAAGCCAACCCCAAGATGTCACACCTTATCACTATCAAAAGAATTTTAAGATGTCTCAAAGGTGCCTCAACACTTTGTGTTTGGTATCCAAACAATTCTGACTTTAATCACTATGCATATACATATAGTGATTATGGTGGATGCAACATGTCTGCAAAGTCTACATTCAGGGGATGTCAGATTATTGGTGGAAGGGTTGTGTCCTGGCAATGCAAAAAAGCAATCCTATATCTCTGCATCAACTGCTAAAGCTGAATACATTGCTGCTACAAGCTGTTGTGCTCAAGTGCTTTGGATTCAAAATCATATGTTGGACTATGGATTTAACTTTAAAGATACTCCCATTCACAAGACAACAATAGTGCCATCTCTATTACAAAGAATCATCTATAGCACTCAAGGACTAAAAACATCAATATCAGTTATCATTGATTAGAGATAATTTTGAAAAGGGCTTGAACAAACTAGTGAAGGTTAACACAAATGAACAATATGTTGGTTTGTTCACTAAAGCTTTTGATGAGTAGAGATTTAAATATCTCATATCACCTATTGGGATGATTAATCTTGAGTAGATTTTTCTTAAAACTAATTCATATTATTTCTAAAATTTGTGTGTCCTAAGTTTTCTATTTCATCATCCTCATAAGCTCCTGTTTTCTTTGGAGGAAAAATCTTTTTAAAAGATTTTCATTAGATTATTGAAAATATTGATCTTTTCTGTTGTTCGGAAGATATGGTTTTATCTTCAGAAGAAACTTATGCCCTTAAAACAAGCAACTGCTTAATTAAAATTGTTTTTGGAATAAATTTCTAAAATATCTTCCGAATCTTAATATTTCCCTTAAGCGTTTGATTGTTTCCAATGGCAACTTTCTTCCGATGCAAATTAACTCTCGGAAGCTTTATTCTCAATTGAATAAAGTATCTAAGACTTCATTTTTTTTCCGAAGAAAAATTTTCAAAACTCTTAGGAATTTCTTTTGAAGTCATTTTGGCTTCGGAAGCTTTTTTCATGAAAACTTCCGAAGGCAATTTACCTTTGGAAGATTTTCGACTTCCAAGAGAACTACCTTTTGAGCAAAAACCAAACTACTTTTTCAGAGGTGGGACCGACATTTAGATTTCGATGTTTATCCTCTTTCATTAACGTTTTCTTGAGTCTATTTCATATATTAACTCAACGGTTTCCCCTCTTCCTTTATCATCTTCATCTTCTGCCAGACCTAAATTCCCAAAGTTCTCTTTAAAACTGCCTTTGTTTAATTTCTTCCCTTCTAATCTTTCTCAAATAGCCATCCTCAACCACATAAATGATCCAAAATTTTCCATGAATTACATAGGCAACACAATCAGGTTGCTCTATTAAACTCTGAGAAATATTCATATTTCTTAGAGTTTGTCGATTCTTAACTCTATCAACTACTCCACTCCCTTACCATTGACCCTGTTTTATATGAGGATCATTTGCTTGATATTTCGAAGAGACCTGTCAAGAGGTCATCCTAGATGCAGAGAGGCACTCTATGCTACAGTCCAGGGGAGTACAATCTTCATCACTATAGCCATCATAAACAACCCTCTTCAACTGGACGATGAGGAAGGTGAGTTGTCCTTTCACAAAGAAGTTGTCACCAATCCTCTCAGAATACGGGCTATGTGGGGGATTTCTCTATAAAGACCTTTAGGAAAGAGAAGGTCTCATCCTAGTGGAAGTACTTGCTACATATGGGCATCTACAGCTTGTCCAACAAGCATGGGGGTTAGGACCAGATTCCTGAAGATCTCTCCTTCATATTGATGGAATGGTTCAGGGGTCAAGTTTAGGTACTCTCGGTTTGTTTATACAAATTTGTTTGCTAACTTGGACTCCTTAGAGTATTATATGTTTTTTAGATATGTTCAGCACATTCTCAACTGTGACCGGGCTCACGGTTGAGGGAAACAAATAATATTCTTAAATTGGAACAGATGAAGCTCGGCATCTTTAAAATTTTGAAGAAGCAAATTGTTGGCTTGTCTAGGGTAGAAACAACCCTTATCCCCAAATGTTAGATCTTATTGCTCAAGATGACAACATAGTAAGAGGAAGAAGTGGATTCTGGAGCTCCCACTTTTCCTAAGGAGCAAGCAACTCGAATTACTTCAACTATCAATCATGACGTTCCTCATGCTCAAGTTAATGAGCTCATTAGCCCAACAGCCTTAAGCCTTCACTCTGAGTCTCAACACTCTAGTGAACAACCTCCAGAGGAAAGTTACCATCCTCAACATTTAGATCTCAACGAACCAATCCCTAGCCTTGATTTCTATGATGATAGAGACATGGGATTCAATGAGTAGCATGAGTCTCTCTTCTTTCCCCCCCCCCAAAGAGAGATGAGTGCTCCTGATTCTCCGTTGTCCAGCCCACATCAGCTACCCAATACTTAGGTGGATGTCACTAACTCTTCTTAGGAAGTCCATATGGAAGAGGCTCTCACTTCTGCAAGTGATTACATCTTTAAGACCTCAAGCATGGCAACTCAGCCACTGATTGTTCATTTGAAGTAGTCAGTGAGCAGAGTAAAATCAGCAGCTAAGAACATCATGTTGGTGGTGAGACTGAGGACTTTGGTCCAATTATCTCATCCCCTAATGAATTTTTTGATGAAGAACATAGGAATCTAGTACTAAAGGTGCACAAACTATCAAGAACATGCACCTATCTAGTCTTTAAGGTTAGTCACTTGGAATCTCAAGTGCTACCTTACACAATAGGGTCAATGATCAACAACTTGAGATTTTTTATCTCAAGGAGAAACTAGTTCGGAGATCTTTAAAAGAGCTCAAACATGAACACAAGAACTTGTGAATGTGATTGACCTAACTCCTACATCACCCATGTAAGAGGGTGATTCTAACAAAAAGGGGGAGAAAGCATTAAAATTACAAAACATGGGAGTTCTACAAAGAGCATGGACTTTGAAGACTCACAATCTTCACTTGCAACTATCCATACTCAGCAACTTCCTTAAGGTTCACATTGATATGGACTCTGTAGACTCTTTCATTTAGAGTCTTTTCGAGGAAGGCATACCAAGGGCTGTGTCATCTCCACCTTAAGTAACTTCCAATTACGTCATAAGGTGGATATATGATGCCAACAGAAAAGCCCACATTCTTCAAAGAGTTCAAAGGCAACAATAAGTCTTCAATTTTCAGACCTTGAACTACTATGAAGGTCTTGACCTTGTCAACATTCCACTTGTCAATCCAAGCCAATCAAGACAACCTAACAAGTTGGCTCAAAGGATTCAAGACATGATTACTACAGAGTTAAGCCTCAGAAACATATAGAGCAATCAAGCAATGTCATTGGTCAATTGGATGTTGAGGCAGGCCCTAAGATTAGCTTTAAAGGGAAAACCTTGACTGAAGGCCTAGTGACTGATCCTAAGTGTCACGTCATACCTATAGCTTCTTCAGAATTCCATTCCCTTAATGAGACACCTGCTGGTGAAGGTGCATCTCAACCTCTCTCTAGTTAGAGCTTGGATGCTACACATAGCAATGAAGGTTAAAGCTCTGTCTAGCCTGAGTCACAAATGTCTGTGAGTGACAAAGGAAAAAGTAAAATGACGCCTGAGGAGATTGAGGAGGAGGAAGGAGAGAGTGGAAAAGGAAGCTAAGGGGAGAAAGTTACTCTGCTGGGTCTGCTGGCTTCATGGAAGCTGCAATTAGGGCCGCACCTAGACCAAACACTCAGAATGATGAGTTGAGGGCGGTCAGGATTGCCTACTTACAGAGCAAGAACTATGATATTGATTATATCATCTCCCTCCCCTTAGAGGAGCTAAATAACTAGCTGATATGGAAAGGTCAAGAGAAAGGAAGAAGGAAGAGGATGCAACATTCATCTTCAAATAAAGGAAGAAAAAGGATTGAAAAGGCTCTACAAACATGTTCCTACCTTTTCACCATTTCAAGAAAGTATTGAACAAGAGGTTGTGGCTCTACAAGAACCTCAGGTAGACAAAGAAACTGATAGGATCAATGTGATCAACTACCTAAGTGCAACAGACCTATATCAAGCAGATGCACTTCTTCCCTTGTCCTTTGAGTATATAGTGTTTGAGTATCTTAAACAGCTTGAACTTAAAGTAGTCAAAGAGAGAAAGACAACAAAGAGAAAGATAAGAGAAGAGGCTTCAAAGGAAAGAGCTATCATATAAAAAAGCATGAAGAAGTCTGCTGATAGGCACAGGATGATGAGCTTCTTAAAGCTGTATGGATACTTTGAAAGGAGACTTTGCCTTAGGTCTCTATCCAGCATGAATGAGCACATTAAGGTGATCAAACAGAAGATCAAAAGATGAGAACATTTTGACTTACACTCCCCACCAAGTCAGGTCCCTCAAGAAGTGGAGGTTAAGGTTGAACCTTTTGAAACAACACAACCTTGACATCCTACTGAATCTCAGCTAGCTTCATTTTTTGATCCACGAGAGGGTTCTGTCCCCTGTGAATCTGAAACTCTGAGAGTGGAAAACCCAATTAAGCAAGACAAAGATGATCAACAAGGTGCTGCAGGCTAGTGTTCTCAGTTAAAAAGTTCAAAGAGAAGAAAAAGGATGGCTTTTAAACCAAAGTCAAAGAAGAAGAAAAAAGAAGCATCCATCTCCAAACCTTAGGATGTGTCAGAACATCGTGAGGATGCGCAACAAGAGGTAGCTCAAAAAACTCCAATCCAAGTAGCTCATCTGGCATCAAGAAGACCCATCTTGTCCTCGACATACTCTACAAAATCAAAAAAGATGGCATGTCATCAGAGGTCAAGGTGTTGAAGATGTTTACACATGGCAGACATGTTCAATCTAACTCCGTATGATCTCTTTGAGATGAGAAGACATTCAAATCTTTTGGTAGCATCAGTCTAGGCGGAGTTTGTAAGGTTTCACATAAGGTTGATGCAATCCAAAACATCCAAATAGTCTATCCTGCATGCATGCATAAAATGCTAAAGTAGAATGCTTCGAAAGTTTCACATTTTGCATTAGAAAATTATTCTAAGTGTCAAATCTTCCGAAGCCATGACGAATATCTTCCAAAGCCAAACATGCAGTCTTCCGAAGCTTCAGAGACGAAGTCTTCCGAAGCCGGTATATGAAGACAGATTTCTTCCAAAGACTTTTGAGTACATGCTTTATCTGATGTACCTTTTACCATAAAGGTGGGCCACCTCTCCGCTGCAACTCTGTTTGACTCACCAACTTTCACAACTTGGTGAAAAGGTCCATGCTTTTGGTAAACTGTACATTAAGGTCTTGAGTCTGTTTCTTTCAACTTTGTATACTCTTATCCTTTTTGTAATATATTAGGAAGTGAGCTATGACATGTCATAGTCACTAGTCAAAAGACAATCTATATTTTGAATCTACATTAATTTTGTTATCGTCTAGATCATGTATCCAGCTGGCCTTCATAGTATGACTGGCTTTAGGATGAAGTATAAACTATCTCTGGTCCTTTGTATCTTAATGTATGCTTTGTAACACTTGTATGGAACTAGAGAGCAATATACAACATTCTTGAAAACCAAACACTTATGTATTTTATTATGTTCTATCTCTTATTTACTTGTGTTTCTTAGTATCATTGTAACAAGTTTCTAGTTCCCTATTTGATATGTTAAGTGTTCTAAATCAATCTCTGTTCATTGTGTTTTGTGTTGTAAGTGAACAAACCCCCTTAAACGGTCCTACAAACAAGATAGTAGAGAAACATAGCATCATCTTATCTGCTACCCGGAAAACACATAAAAGTATCCCTTATCACCTTTCCTAAGACACCAAGGGAGAGCTACATCAAAGGAAGCCCATTACAAGAGACAAGCTCTATTCAAGCCTTCATGTCTACTTAAGAAACTTGTGGCAACTTTCTCTTCACTCTTCAAGACTTGGACTGTATCCATCCAGATAATCTGTAGTACATGGAGATAGTCTAGCAAATGGCTCTTCTCACTCATAAAGCCAAGAAGTTTAATAGGACATGAAGAAAGTTTCATAACAATGTATTTAGTGGAAAGTTTGGATTGGATAAAAGCAAGGTGAAGTGATAAAAGTGTAACCAAATAGGACACTTTGCTAAAGAACACAAGGAACCACGGAGAAATGGTGCCAAACACAATCCAGACTAAACTACACTGAGGGTAATCCCAGACCTGAGAATCCTTGCCAAACAAAACAACATGCTGTTGTTGCTATGGAAAAGGGAGCCTTTGACTGGAGCTTCCAGGTAGAAGATGTTCTTCCATTCAATCACTGATGTTTTGTAATAAAGAGCCAAGGTATTAGAACATCTTTGTACTCCTGAATACATTGCTAAATTAAATATGCAGAGGTCCTATAACTTAACAATGTGATCTGACCTTGAGTTCTTGATTATTTTGAAAACTGACTTTCAAAGAGCTAAAAATATTTATAAACTCCAACTAGAAGATTTTGAGAAAACCATTTCAAATCTTATACATCAGCACACAAATTTCATGAATCATATAAAGGATCACATTACCAAGTTAACTGAATGCTAAGCTGAGCTTGTAATCATCAAAGCTAAGATAATAAAATGTGTTCTAGAAAAAAAACCTTCAAGAACATCATATCTTCATCCTTGCATGCAATGATTTTTATTATAATAGGCAAGGATTGGGTTCAAATGAGTTAGCTCCGCCACACACAATAATATTTGTAAGATCTCCAAGGTGTGGAAGTTGTTAAGATAAAGCTGCCTCTCATCCATGCATCCTTTTATAACTTTTTAGACAATATTATTACCCTTAAAACTCATAAAGGGATCCTTTATCACCTTTCCTACGACACCAAGGGAGAGCTACATCAAAGGAAGCCCATTCCAAGAGACAAGCTCTATTCAAGCCTTCGTGTCTACTTATGAAAGTTGTGGCAACTTTCTTTTCACTCTTGAAGACTTGGATTGTATCCATGCACATGATTTGGAGTACATAGAGATAGTCTAGCAAATAGCTCTTCTCATTTATAGAGCCAAGATGTTTTATAGGACATGAAGAATGTTTCACAACAATGTATTTTGTGGAAAGTTTGAACTGGATAAAAGCATGGTGAAGTGTTAAAACTATAACCAAATAGGACACTTTGCTAAAGAACACAAGGAACCAAGGACAAATGGTGCCAAACACAATCCATACTAAACTAAACTGGGGGTGATCCCAGACCTGAGAATCCTAGCCAACCAAAACAACATGATGTTGTTGCTATAGAAAAGGGACCCTTTGACTGGAGCTTCCAGGTAGAAGAAGTTTCTTCCAACCAAGCACTTATGGCTCGCCATGAAGAAGCCAAGGTATTAAACATCTTTGTACTCTTGAATGCATTTCTAAATTAAATATGAACATTTCCTATAACATAACAATAGTTCTTGAATATTTTGAATGCTGACTTTAAAAGAGCTAAAAGTATTTGTAAACATAAAATAGAAGATTTTGAGAAAATCATTTCAACTCTTATACATGAGCCAACAAATTACAAGAATCATACAAAGGATCTCATTACCAAGTTTACTGAATGCTAAGATGAGCTTGTAATCATCAAAGCTAAGGCAATAAAATGTGTTCTTTAAAAAGAAACCTTGAATAACATCATATCTTCATCTATGCATGAATGATTTTTTATCATAATAGACAAGGATTGGGTTGAAATAAGTTAGCTCCGCCACACACAATATTATCTGTAAGACCTCCAAGGTGTGGAAGTTGTTAAGATTAAGTTGCCTCTCATGGACCCATTTAAGAAGAGGATGAAAATGAATAGGAGATAGTGAAGGATGGATCTGAAATGAATGAAGATAATCATCTTAAAAGGGTCACTATTCTCCCAAGGAGAGGAAAGCACAAAAAATAAGCAAGTCTTCATGGATAAACATGATCAGTGCAGCCAAAAGAAAATCGAAGAAAGTCTAAGAGATCAAGACAACTTTCAACTCCAAGCAATAAATAATATCCATCTCTGTTCAATTTAAAGTGGTTAAGACTAAAGATTCAACCATGCACTCTAGTACGGAGAGTCTTGGTTCATGTCCAAATCATCCTAATCAAGAGAGGAAGGTTGATCAAATGTGCACCACTACTCTAAAGGCTGAACCGTCTAGTTCCAAGAGCAAGTGTCACCTTAATAAACCTGCTACATTATCTGTGAAGATGCAGATGGAAGTGAAAAGTGATCAAGCTTAGCCTTCTTCTCAGAAGATGAATTTCATAAGAAAATCAACTAAATGCATCATGTGTCATAGTACTTTTCATTTTGTTAAGGATTTAATTTACAATACGAAAAGAATTATCCACATGACTAAGAAGAAAACCTTTCAGAAGAAGAAGAAGATAGCTTGAGAAGGAATGTCTCTTCTTCCCGAAAGTTCCAAAGTGAAGAAGAAGATAAGTGTAAAATTACCTTTGGAAGAAAAGTTAGTATGGAAAGAAAGGAATGCTTTCAAAGTACTGATTTCTGCCGTAGTGGATGAAAAACACTTTTGAAGGTCTAGTCTCAAAGCTTCCTAAGTTATCAAAACTTTCAAAGTATTGAAGGTCAAATCCAGTCTTTCAAAGATGGTATGGAAGATGAAGGAAGGCCATGTTACAAAATGTTGTTCATCAACAAAATTAATGATGCTTAAAGCTTACATATAGGATCAATTAATGTTGAACATCTTCAGTTCACTTTGACAATCCTAAAACCAGCAAGGCAACAAGGCTTGGGTTTTCAAATTTAACTAATCATCTTTTTCTATGTTTGTTCCCGATTTGAATGGGATCGTTGAGCTTGGATCTTAGGATTCAAATTGATAAGAACAAAATTTGATGATTAGATGCGAAAATTTTAATAATGACGAATGCAAAAGTGATTAATGTTTGTTGTATATTGATTTGATAATGAATTCATCATCCATGAAGGATGATGATATGATGTTAGTGATGGAATATGATTCCCACACTTGGTGGTGAACCATCCATGTATAAATGATGTAAGTTATTCTATTTATACTAATCTAAGATAAGTATAATGTAAAAACCTTAGACTAATAATTTTAACTCCTTGTTGACTTGTTGAGTTCAAGCTGCAATTCTTCATCTTCTATGTTGACTTTTCCATTTACTTGGAAATATTCAATTTATTCTTGTTCATCAAAACCCAACAATATCTCCTTAAATTGTATATTTCCAATAATAAAGGTTGAAGCTTGGAACTTGAGCCTTGATGTTGCTTTCTGATGAAATAGTTTGATTCAAGTGTTAATGTTGTTGTTGATGTTGCGGAAGCGTGTGCTTGAATCAACTATTTTGTGATACCGATGATCATGCTTATATACTTGATATTGCTTCTACTTTTGATCTTGTAATTGTTGTTGATTAAGATCAAGGTCATTTGCTTTTGATGCTTTTGATGTCATAGGTTACTGTTTGAACTTCACCGATACAACCCACAAGATGCGCTTCAAATTGTCACAAGGGGCGCATCAAATGATGCCTTCTTGAGCTGCATGGGCTACAATAACTTGCTGATTGAGCTAATTAAGTGCCGCCCATTTGATGCTGAAAATGTTGTAGTTCTGCTGCTGATCAGCAGCTTAAATTGCTGCTGAAATGCAGCTGAATTTTTTGCTGTTACGCTGCTGATTCAAGACTCAATTTGCTGTCAAACTGATTGTGGTTCTATTGCTGGTTTGCTGTTGTTTAGCTACTAAAATGCAGCTTAATTTGTTGTTGTTTTATTGCTAAAATGCTGCTTGTTTTGCTGTTGTAAAGTTGCTGATTGTGCTTAATGAATGCAGCTCATAATGATGTGGAAACATTGTTGTTTATGAAGATCCCAGGGGTCTGTTTGTTTGAGAGAGAATCCTATGAAATCAAGAGATGCATATATTTCACAAATGAATGTTTAGATGGGTATTTATACCCTTACGTTTCTTGGGATGCAAGTAACATAACTACCCCTTAACCAATTTACTTATGCTATACAATAATAATACATAATAATAATAACACTTATAATAACAAGAATTATGGTCCAACATTCTCCCCCTTAATTCTTGATTCCTTCTGCTAGGTCTTTAACTCCAATAAGGCTTCTCATTTCCATAAACTTGATCATTGGAAAAGCTTTAGTGAGTATGTCGGCTCTTTGCATTTCTCTACTTATGTGCTCCACTTGAATCTGCTCAATCTCTATACATTCTCTGATAAAATGATATCTTGTGTTGATATGCTTTGATCTTCAACAAAATACTGGATTCTTCATGAGTAGTATAGCTGACTTGTTATCAAATCATAGTGTTATCTTCTTTGGTTCTTCTCCTGTAAGTTCACTTTCAAGTCCTTGTAACCATAATGCTTGACATGCTGCTGATGTAGCTACCAAAAATTTCGATTCACACGATGATAGTGCTATTGTATTCTGTTTGTGACTTGACCATGTAATAAGTGCTTCATTGTAGTAAAATATAGTTCCTGTTGTTCCTTTTCCATCATCTGCATCTACACCATAACTGCTATCGCTAAATCCAATGATTTCTTTGTTTCTTCCTTTGGTGTATTCTATTCCATAATTTAACGTTCGTTTGATATATCTTATCAAATGCTTTACTGCTTGCATGTGAATTTCTCTTGGTTTCTCCATGTATATACTTACGTATCCAACTGCGTAAGTTATATCAGGTCTTGTATGCGTGAGGTTTCTTAAACATCCAATTAGCTTTCTATATTCTGTTGCGTTGACTAAATCACTTTTGTCTTCCCTTGTCAACTTTAAACCTGCTTCCAATGCATACTTTGTTGGGTTACAATCTTCTAATCTTGCTTATTTGAGGACTTTCTTTGCATAGGCTGATTGCTTTAACTTTATTTTTCCTGATTTTTGATGTACTTCAATTCCTAAATAGTATGTAAGTGGCCCTAGGTCAGTCATTTCAAACTTGCCTTCCATTTCTTTCTTGAAGCTTGCTATGTCCTACATTGAACTTGCTGTCACTATGATGTCATCAACATAAACACCAATTATTATAGTAGTGCTTTTAAGGGTTCTCTTGCAGACTGCTTGTTCTTGAGGACATCTTTTAAATCCAATTTCCTTTAACGTGTTATCTAGTCTAAGATTCCATGCTCTTGGTGCTTGCTTTAAACCATATAAAGCTTTATTTAATTTGTAGACTAGTTTCTCTTTTCCTTTCTTCACAAATCCATCTGGTTGTGTTACATATACGTCTTCCTGTAAATCACCATGTAAGAATGCTGATTTTACATCTAAATGATGTACTGGCCATCCTTCTTGTGCTGCCATTGCTATTAGTGGTCTTATGGTCTCCATTCTTGCAACGGGTGCAAATACTTCACTATAATCTATACCTCCCTTTTGTACATCACCCTTTGCTACTAACCTTGCCTTGTGCTTGGTGATTTCTCCATTTGCATCTTTCTTGACCTTAAAAATCCATTTTAAACCTATTTCCTTTTGATTTGTAGAAAGTGATGTGAGTGTCCACGTATTATTCTTTTCTATCGAATCTATCTCACTTTCCATTGTTGTTATCCATTGAGGATATTCTGTAGCTTCCTTATAGTTGACAGGTTCTTCATCATATGCTAGGTATAATTGTTCATATTCTTCTGGTTCGAGAGGTCTAGTTTCATTATAGATGTTGCTTAGTGATCTTGGTCTTTGAACTGGTCTATTTAATGAACCATGTGAACTATCAATTTCTTGAACACTTACTGGTGTTTCTTGAATTTCTTGGTCTATTATTGGAGATCTTGTAGTTGAGATTGGTGTAACCATATCTTCAAATATTGGTTGTTGATGATCTTGAGTATCTTCACCTTCACTATCTTGATCTTGACTATTTCCATTGTCTTGTTCTCCACGGATTACAAAACTTTTCCATGTAGGTTCATTATTACTCACTTCTTCTAAGTAGGTATCCCAGTTCCATGATTCATTCTCAATAAATAAAACATCTCTACTTATGCAAATCTTTTTTTCTTCAGAATCATATAGTCTATAGGCTTTTGTTCCACTTTCATTTCCTAAATGTGCCATTTTCTTGCTTCTATCATCTAGCTTCTTCAAATGAGGTGTCGGTACCTTCATGTATGCTATGCATCCAAATACTTTAATATGCTTTAAGCTAGGAGGTTTACCTTTTACTGCTTCATAGGGTGTAATTCCTTGTAGTATTTTAGTTGGAATATGATTTAGTACGTATATTGCTTGTCGTGTTGCTTATGCCCATAGTTTTTGTGGTACATTCATAGCCTTTAACATGCTTCTTGTCATGCTCGTCACTGAACGGTTTCTTCATTCTACTACATCATTTTGCTGAGGTGTGTAAGGTGTTGTGAGTTGTCTTAAGATTCCTTCATCTTCATAGTACGTAGTTAAGGCATTTGAGGTAAATTCACCTCCACGATCGGTTCTTAACGTCTTGAGTTTATGCCTTGTTTCTGTTTGAGCTTCATTTCTAAACTTCTTGAAAATATCATATACTTGGTCTTTTGACTTAATCATGTAGATCCACATATATCTTGAATAGTCATCGACTAATAAAAAGAAATAGTTGTTACCAGCTAAGGATGTGGATGAGATAAATCCGCATGTACTAGTTCTAGAGGTTCTTCAACTCTAAACTTTTCTTGAGTGGGGAATGGTAATCTACTTTGCTTTCCCGTGAGACATGCATCACAAATCTAGGTAGGATGGTCTATAGTCGGTAATCCACGTGCCATACCTTAGTACTTAGCTGCTTTAACGAATCAAAGTTAATATGTCCCATACGTGCATGCCATAACCATGCTGGGGTGTCTATCCTTGCTTGTAGACAAATAGGACTTGCTATTCTTAACTTAACCTTGTAAGGTCTATTCGTTGCTCTACGGACTTTCATTAACAAATAATCATGAGGATCAAACATCCAAAGATACTTATCTTTCATAACAATCTTGCATCCAGCTTTAGTAATTTGCCCTAGGCTTAGGATACTGCTTTGGAGACGTAGACATCGGTGATTAACTTTTGTTCACCATTCTTGCATTCCAATAAGATTGATCCTTTTCCTTTTATGTTGACACATGATCCATCTCCAAATTTGACATTTCCTGTTATTCTTTCATTTAACTCTATAAAATAGGAGCGTTCACCTATCATGTGGTTGCTAGCTATATTGTCCAATTACCATATACCATCTTTTGTGTTATCACCTTGATAACGTTGTGGTAGGACTTTCGTTTCATCTAGAACTACTGCTTTCTCTTCACCAACAGTCATAAGTAATGTAGGGTCTTCATCCTCCATTACAAGGTGAGATTCTTCTTGCTTACTTTGAGGTTTAGGACATTTGGTTGCGATGTGTCCTAGTTCATTGCAATTGTTACACTTTACATTTCTCATATCTCTTCTAGGTCGGTTGTTGCAAAACTGACGCTTTTAGTGAAACTCTTCTAACTTCTTTGATCTCCTTGGCCATTCTTGTCAAAGCTTCTCTTCTCATATATTTGACTCTTGCTGTAGTTGTTGAACTTTCTAAAGTTCTGCTTACCTCGATTCTGATTGTAGTTCTTTTGGTTGTTGTAAGGCTTTTTCTCGTACCTTGTAAACAACAGCTTCTCTTGACCTGTAGGTCCTTATTTCTTCTCTTCTCTAGACTTAAGTCGTTCTTCATAGGCTTTAAGTCTCCCAATTGCTTCGTCAAGTGTCATTGTGTCCATATCTGAATATTGCTCTATCGATGCAATAATTTGCAAAAACTTATCGGGTACTGAATATAATAATTTGCGTACCATGGTTGATTCATCAATCTTTGTTCCTAGGCTTTTTGACTTTGTATTTATTGTGCTTAATCTTCCTGCAAACTCATCTATGGTCTCTGTCTCTCTCATTGAAAGCATCTCGAATTCTGTGCGCAATGATTGAAGTCTAGCTTTTTGAACTCTATCAAAACCAAAATGCCTTGTCTTTAAGGCTTCCCAAATATCTTTTGTTGTGGTATGAGATGCCACCTGCATCACCATATCTTCGAACAGACCTCGTGGTTCAATTGCTTTTGTAGATGTTAACATTGGTGTTTGGAGGCTAATAGAGAGCATGTCCTTGCTGACTGTCTCTTCTTTATTATCTTTCGTCATCTTGGGTTTTGATGGGTACTTTGTCGGTGTCTTCTTCTTTTTCCCAATTGTTCAACGTATGAACTTCCCAAAGCTTAATGGAACTTGTTTGACATTCCCTTTGTCAAACTTGAAATAATTTTAACTTTTTTTTTCTTTAAAAAATCAAAAATAATATTTATTTGATTTAATCTTAAAAACAAAACTTAATATTTGTTTTATGAAATATTAAAATATTGTTTTGTAAGAATTCACCAAAAGAAATATTGCAATGAAATCCTCCAAAAATAATGAAAGTCAAAACCTGTCTTTGACTTTTATTCTAAAACCAAAATAGTTCTTTTTATAATCCAAATTAATCTTCCATCCAAAAACTTCTGTTGACTTTCTAAAAGTCAAAATTGACACAATATATCCTATGATATTGTCTCTGCCATAACCGTCTAATCAAAATTGCTCTGTATAGGTTTTTCAATTCGATTCTTCTTATAGAATCGTTGATGATATGTCTCTCTGTTATCGAATACTTGATCAATTTAATTTCAAACTCTTCTTCGATTGAAATCAAACAGGTTCAGAAAGGATTTGAACGTTTCAATCCTTGTACTTGATTTTCCCAATGAATTTTTTATTCGATTCCTGTATTTATGTTTAGAGGCCTGATTAAATCGATTTTTCTTTCAATTTCAATTGTTCTTGATTTTGTTTGTCTGATCGAATTGTCGCCGGAGTCTTCTAACTTTCTGAGATATTCCGGTCCGGTTCATTGTCTTCAGTCAATAGATCTTCCTTTGATCGATTGATGAATGAAATAATCTCTGAATCGATAAACACTTTCTTGATATCGATTCGGTTTCCAAATTTCGTCTCTGTTCTAATTTCGTGAAACAGGGATGAAGATTTCACTTGCGTTCTTTGTGAAATCGATGGAAACGATGCTGATCAAATCTGAATCAACAAACAATCACGCGTTGTTGATGCGGTTCCAAACTCGTATCTCTGTTTCTTAATCGCATAAAACAGAGGATGGATTTGATCGGCGTTCTTCGTGAATTCCTTGAAGAACGATGGGAAATTGGCTTGAGAGAGAATCCTATGAAATCAAGAGATGCATATATTTCACAAATGAATGTTTACAAGGGTATTTATACCCTTACGTTTTTTGGGGTGCAAGTAACATAACTACCCCTTAACCAATTTACTTATGCTATACAATAATAATACAATATAATAACAAGAATTATGGTCTAACAGTTTATGTACTAAAAGTCAGCTGAAACACAACTCTTATGTTGCTTATTTGTTGCTGCGTTTTGCTGATGTTTCAGCTATACAGCTTCAAAGGACGCGCATCATATGTGATAGGGGGCGCAGCAAAGTGTTGTGGGAAGCCTGTGATGTATAGGAGGTGCATATGCTGCACAACCAATTCAAAAGGCACATCACACAACAAGGGGGCGCACCAAATTGTTAAAGGGGCGCACCAAATTCCCTTTGTGAGTTGTTCAAACAACTGTTGTGTGAGTTGTTTTTCCTGCCCAATTTTGGATACTAAAATGTTTATGTATTGATGCAAAAATGTTGTTGAAATGTACCTCTTAATGTTGTTGATTTTCTGTGCTAAAAAGTTTTGATATCCAAACCTTGTGCAGCTGTTGTCCAAGGGGTACAACAGCCTCTAAATGGGGCACATCAAACTGCCCTGTAGCAGCCTTTGTGCAGATTTGAGAATCAGTCCAAAATTTGTGTTGATAATGCTAAAATCATGTTCAATTGTTGTTAAGGATCATAGATGATCAATTGAAAATGAATTTAGATCATAATTTCACATCTAAATCTGAGAATAAGGAAGAACATTAAATAATTCAAAAACCCACTTACTAAAGATTTGATTCAATCCATATGTTGTTGTTCTTGCTGATTTTCTTGTTAAATTGATGTAGAAACATCATGCTAATGGACCGAAATCATTGTTGATGCATATCCTTGTTCCAAATCTGAGAATTACTGAAGAACACCAAGAAAACACACACTAGTTTATGTAAATGTCGATCTTCTACATCCAACACTAATCTTCCTCAAATCTGATCAAATTTTCAATGGTTTTCTTCTGAATGATGATTTGATCATAGATTATGATCAAACAACATCAGTTTCATGTTAAATTCATCAGATTCATGATGAAATCCATGAATATAATGAAGAACACTCATGAACTTGTTCTTCAAGTTTTCTTCAAATCTCCACTAATTTTAGCAATCTAACCATGAAATCTGATCAAAATCAATATGAGTCTGTCAACTGCAGCTCTGATACCAATTTTGTGTTCTTGATTTGAATGGGATCGTTGAATTTGAATCTTAGGATTCAAATTGATAATCATAAAATTTGATAATTAGATGCTAAAATTTTAATAATGATGAACACAAAAGTGTTTAGTGCTTGTTGTATTGATTTGATAAGAAATTAATCATCCATGAAGGTTGATGATATGATGTTGGTGATAGAATGTGATTCCCACACTTGGTGGTGAATCATCCATGTATAAATGATGTAAGTTATTCTATATATACTAATCTAAGACAATTACAATGTAAAAACCCTAGACTAATAGTTTTGACTCCTTGTTAACTTGTTGACTTCAAGCTTCAATTCTTCATATTCTATGTTGACTTTTTTTGTTAACTTGAAAATCTTCATTTATTCTTGTTTATCAAAACCCATCATTGTTCACTAACACTTATAATGAATAGAGATTCAAATATCTTGTCTCATCTGATGTGATGATTAACTTGAGTAGATTTTCTTAAACTTAATTCAAGACTATTTCTAAAACTCATGTGTCCTAGCTTGACTATTTTATCAACTTCATAAGCCCAGTTTACTTCAAATGATATTCCTTAGATTTCTGAAAATTTTCAACATATTTTATTTTAGAAGACATTAAGTTGTGTTCGGAAGAACGTTATGTCTTCAAATCAAATAACTACTCATAAGACATTTACCTTTGAAAGAAATTCTAATACATCTTTTGATGCTTAAATATGCTTCTAAGTACTTATAGGCTTTTGAAGGATAATTTTATTTCGAATGCAATTTATACTCGAAAGATTGTTTCCCTTCTCAATAAAACTTCTTAGTGTTAATCTCATCCGAAACAAAATATGTCTCAAAAGAGAAAATGTTCTAAATAGTTTTCTTCCGAATGAAATTTCCATTAAGCTCAGAAATATCCTTTGATGTCTAAATTGGCCTTGGAAGTTTTATAAAAACTTCTGAACACAAAATACTTTTACAAAATTTTCGACTTCCAAGAAAAGATCTTTTTAGGCACTTTTTCAAAGGTGTGACCAACATTCGGATTTCAAAGTTTATCCTTTTGCCATAACTTTCTCTCAAATTCATTTCATATATATATACACTCAACGGTTTCCCATCTTTCCTATCTTCTTCATCTACAAATTTTCTAACCAAAATTCACCCACAAATCACCTTTGTTCTTATCTTACTTCACAACAAAGCTACCTCAAAATGGCTAACCTTAATTGTAGAAGCCAACCAGATTTTACCATGGACCTTCATAGGCAACATAAACAAGTTACTCTATTGAATTTTGAGAAAGATCTTGGTTCTCAAAGTTTTGTCGCTTCTTAACTCTATCAAACTACTTAACATCCCTCGTTACAGATCCTCCACTCGATGAGGATCATCTATTGGAATCTAGAGGACCTAACAAGAGATCACCATAGATGGGGAGAAGGCATTGTCTACCAAATTGCAAGGTAGTATAATCTTCATCACTCCAGCCACCATAAACACACATCTTAGGCTAGATGATATAGATGGTGATTTGTCCTTCCCCAAGTCTGCTGTAAACCATTCTTTTGAACATATGGGCTATGAAGGGGACTTTTATGTAAGAACCTGTAGGAAAGGAAATGTCGCCACTCAATGGAAGTACCTCATCAATGTTGTCATCCATAGTTTATTCAACAAGGATGGAGGATGAGACCAAATTCCTAAAGATCTTGTCTATATAGTCATAGGATGGTTTAGGGAGTCAAGTTTAGGTATTCACAATTTTATACACTAATTTACTTCCAAACTTGGACTCCTTACAATACTACATATTCCCTAGATATGTCCAGCACATTCTTAACTATGAACTAGCTCACAGTTGAAGGGAACAAGTAATTTTCTAAAATTAGGAAAGATGAAGTTTGATATCTCTAAGACTTTGAGGAAGCCACCTATTGGCTTCTCAGTGCTACAAACATCCCTTGTACAAAAATTGTTAGAGATTATTGCTCAAGGTGACAACCTAGTAACACCAACTAGTCTTGAACCCAGAGCTCATACCTCTCAATTACTTACACAACCACAAATAAAAATCAGCTACAAAATAAAATCTAAACGAACCCCAACACAACCTACTCAGGTTGTGCAGGCCTCATATCACCATCCATGTAGGAAGAAGTGGACGTTGGAGATCCCACTTCCTATGATGACCAAATCACTCCCATCTCCCCAATGATCATTGCTGAGGTTCCTCATGGTCAGCCTTATGAGCTCACAACACCCAAAGCCTTAAGTCTTTACTTCGAGTCTCAAAACACTAGTGAACAACCTTTAGGGGGCAGTTACCATTCCCAACCTCTAGATCAAAACCAACCCATTCCCAACATGGAATTCTATAATGATCAAGACATAGGCTTTAGTGAGTATTATGAGTCTCTCTTCTCTTCCATTGCTCAAGGAGAGACGGGTACTCTTGTTTCTTCCGTGTCTAGCCCACATCATCCACCTACAATTGAGGTAGATCTCCTTGAACCTATTCTGGAGATCCATATCGAAGTGGCTCCCACTTCAACAAGTGACTACATCATTAAGACCTCAAACATGGCAACATAGCCCACTAACACTTCACACCTGAAGCAGCCATGGTGCAGGGGAAATTCAGCAGCCATGATTAAAGTGCTAATGGTGAAGAAGAACACTTAGGTCCTATTCTCTCATCCCCCTAATTCTTCCGATGAAGATGAGGGGAATACGAGTATAAGGTTTTATGTAAGGTTGATGCACCTATAACATTCAAATTCTTTCGTGCATGCATGCATTGGAGTATAGAACTAGAGATGCTTTGGAAGTTTTACACCATGAATAGAAATATTCTAAGTGTAAAATCTTCCAAAGCCAAGACCAATATCTTCCGAAGCCAAAGTGAAGGCATCCAAAGCTTCAAAGAGAAAGTCTTCAGAAGACAAGAAGTGAAGACAGATTATCTTCCGAAGACTTTTAAATAGATGCTTTATCTGATGTACTTTACCATAACGCTGAACCACTCAGCTGCAATTCTATTTAGTAACCAACTTACGTGAGTTGGTAAAAAGATCCATGCTTTTGGTAAACTGTACATTGAGGTCTTGAGTCTATGCTTTCTACTTTATGTACTTTTATCCTTTTTGTAGTATATTAAGATGTGCGTTATGGCATGTCATAGTCACTAGTCAAAAGGCAATTTGCCTTTTGACTCTACATTTGATTTTGTTGTCTTGTTCAAATGTATACAGATGGTCGTCTAAGTATGGCCAGCTGTAGGATGTAGTATAAAGTATCTCAGGTTCGTATTTATGTTCTGTCTCATATTTTTCTTGTGTTCTAAGTATCATTCTAGTGTGTTACAAGTTCCTTATTAGATTTAATAAGTGCTCTAAAACAACTCTCTTCATTATGTGTTTATGTTGTAAATGACCAACCCCTGTAAACAGTCCTGCAAGGAGACTAAATATGCAAAAGATGACTCAAACCTACACCTATTTAGTCTCCAAGGTTAGTCACTTGGAATCTTAGGTGACTACCCAACAATGAAGGGTCCATGATTAGCAACTTGAGATTTCTTATCTCAAGGAAAAACTAGTTAGGAGACCTTTAAGGAGGACTTAACCAAGAACACCAGAACCTGTGGATATGATAGACCAAACCTCGAGCTCACCAATGCAAGAGGGCGTTGCTACCAAAAAGGGGAAGAAAGTCCAAGCAATCACAACACCTATGAGTTCTTCACAGAGTATGGACTTTGAGGATCCACCAACCTCACTTGCAATTGTCCATACTCAGCAACCTTTTAAAGTTCATATGATATGGATTCACTCATTCATAGTCTTTTTTGAGAAGGGTATTAGAAGAGCTATGTCTACCCCACCCTATGAAGCTATGAATGAAATACTTGGGTGGAGCTGTGATATTAATAGAAGAGCTCTGATTTTACATAGACTTCAGGGGCAGCAAGAGGTCTTCCATTGTCAGACCCTAAAGTACTATGATAGTCTTCCCCTAGTCCATATGTCCCTTGTCAACCTAAGTCTAAATAGGCAAGCTGACAATCTGACTAAGAAGATTCAAGACAGGATAGTAGAAGAGTTCAGATAAAATAGAAGACAAACAATAACATGGAATGTCATTGGTCAACTATATGTTGAGGTGGACCCTAAGATTAGCTTTGATGGGGCAAACTTGATTGAAGTCCTACTGAAAGACCCTATGAACCTTGTCACAGGAACTAATTCAACATCCTCTACAGTTGGTGAGGTACAAGCTCATAAAAGTGCTTCACAACCTCTCTCTGGCTAGAGCTTGACTACTAAACCAAGCAATGAAGGCTAAAGCTCTTTCCACCCTAAGTCACCAAGGCCTCTAAGTGACAAAGAGAAAAGGAAACTAGTTCCTAGGGCGATTAAGGAGGAGAGAGAGAGAGAGAGGAAGATGAATCGAATGGGAGAGAGTTTAAGTGGGCCCCAGGCTTTATGGAAGCTAGTATCTAGGCTGCCACCAAGCCAAATACTGCAGATGATGAGTTAAGGGCAACAAGACTAAACTACCGAGAAAATAAACTACTTATGACAGATTATAAGTGTTTCATATGTGATGGGCCATATAAAGATTGGGACTGTCCAATGAAATCGAGATTAGATGCTATGATTGCAAGGGAGGAAAGTTTCTATGATGAAGGAGAAAGAGACGTGTGCATGGGGTCAATGCAAGTGCTAAGTGCAATCAAAGCAAGAGATGGAAGCTAGAATGAAGCAATGCAGGAGGAAGTGCTTTAGTTGAAAAGAAAGGGTGTTTGGAACCTATGTCCTCTTCCTCCTAGGAAAACACCAATACGAACCAAATGGCTATTAAGGAACAAGAAGTATAATGGAGGACTTGTCATAAAAAAAACGCTAGACCGGTAGTCAATGGGTACATTCAATACGAATGTATTGACTACACAAATGTCTTTGCTCCTATAACAACACTTGAAGATATACGATATTCTTTGCTTTTGCTACATCAAAGGTTTTCAAAGTCTACAAACTTGATGCCAAGTGTACTTTTCTATATGGGTGGATAGATGAATGAGTGTATGTCTATCAACCACTTACCTTTGTAAATCCAGATCATCCTGATTATATCTACGAGCTTGACAAAGCTATCTATGAGTAGCATCAAGCACCAAGGAAGTGGTATAAGACACTTCCACAGTACCTAGTTCAACATGGTTAGAAAAGAGTAGACAGTACACACTTCATCAAAAGAATAGGGAATGACTTGATATGCTTGTTCAAGTTTACGTTTATGACATTATCTTTGAGTCAACTAATGAATGGCTCTACAAAGAGTTTGATAAGCTGATGAAGAATATGTTTGAAAAGACTGCTCTAGGGGAACTTAATTTCTTTATGGGAGTCATGTGAGTCTTTTGAAATTTAGAAATAAGCATTATTACTAATATAAAGACTGTAAGTATATCATTTCCCAAAGTATAAGATACCAACTTCAGTAATGACTTTTTTTTGTAATTTTATGTTTTTTAATTTTGAAATTCACTCAACATTAATCATGCCAATTTATTGAACTAGGAATTCAAACTGACTTGGTTCAAATGCCTTGGTAAATAACTCTACCAATTGATTATCCGTATGAACTTGAATCATTTGATTAAGGCTTTTTCAGCATAGTCTCTCAGAAAGTGATATATAATTTCAATATGTTTGTTTTTGAGTGCTGAAAAGGATTATGTGTATAAACATTGTTGTTGTGTTGTTAATATGAATTGGAGTATGCAAGAATTTAAAAACATAGTCAAGCATCTGGATTTGAATCCAGAGGAAACAAGCTGATGCTATAATATACTTAGGCTTTTCTGTTGAAACAAGCACGTTGGTCTGCATCTTGAACTACTAGGAGACTAGTTTGGGACCAAGAAATTGACAACCGCCATAAATAGATTTCCTATTAAAGTTGCATCCCCTATAATCACTATTAGTGTAGGCATACAAATTGAAATCTACTTTCTTTGGACACCATAATCCAAGAGCAAGCTTGCCCTTAAGATATCTGAATATCCTCTTAACAATATTCACATGAGATTCCTTGGGATCTACTTGATATCCGGCACACACAAATACCAAACATAATGTCAGGCCTAATGGTTGTTAGTTACATGAGTGAACCTATCATAGATCGATAGTGAGTTTGATGGATTGATTTGCCTTATAGATCTGGACCAATCTTCATTTTAGTATCAAAAGGAGTTCTGATGGACTGACAATCTACAAACTTGAATTTCTTTAACATTGTTTCCATGTATTTTGATTGATTGATGAAGATTCCATCTACTATTTGTTGGACTTGCATTCCTAGAAAGAATGCGTGTTCCCCTATAGCAGTCTTCTGAAATTTGAATGCATAAGGTATTCAAAGTCTCTACAGAGCTACTTGATTATTAAGCCAAAGATGATATCATCCACATAAATCTAAACCAGCAACATGTCTTTTCCTTTTTGTTTTCTTAGAGATTCTGATAAATCTTTCCTCTTTCATACCCGTTTTCAAAGAAAAGATGATAGAGTCTCATACCACTTCCTTGGGGCTTGATGAAGAGCATACAAGGCTTTGTTTAGCTTGTATACCTTGTGTGCAAAATATAGGTCTTCAAATCTTGGTGGCTGACTCACGTAGACTTCTTTAACAATCTTTCCATATAGAAAAACACATTTCACATCAATTTGATAAACAGTGAATTTCATTGATGCTGAATATGCTAAAAAGAGTCTTATTGCTTCTAATCTGGCAAATAGAGCAAATAGTTCGTCATAATCAATTCCTTGTTCTTGTGTATACCCTGAGCCACTAATCTTTCTTTATTAATGATTATAATCCCTCGGTGATCAGTATTGTTCTTGTATAGCCACATGGTAGTGATAGGGTATTGTCCTTTGGGAAGATCCACAAGTTGCCATACTTATTGTTTCTTGAATTGTAGCAACTCTTCTAGCATTGCCTCAATCCAACTATTGTCTTGGGTACTGTTTAACACCTAAAGCAAGAAAAAAACAAATGTTTGCAATGCTTGGCTTTCTTCTTGTCACCCATTCAGTAAATTGACCAATAATAGTTTCCATTGGATAATTCTTGTGTATGTTGGTGGCTGGAATTAAATCACCAGCAATGGATACATCATGATTGGAGAGGTTCAGATCATCTTTGTGAGAGGTATCTTCATCTTGGGTTGTGGGAGAGTTGTGAAAGTGATCAAAGTCTTTTTCAGTACCTGCTTTAGCATTAGCAGCACTTTGAAAACTTTCATCATTTGAAGTTCTCTCAGATCCAACTGGTGGTGTAGTTTATCTAGATTTCTGACTTCAGTCGACGGTTCTTCTGAAGAAGAATGGAGTGTACTAGGACAAGTCTTAGTTGGAACACTCTAATTTTGAGATGGTTGCCTAACAAGATCAGCTTGTAGTGGGATATCTTCATTTAGTTGCTCAGTAGAAGTGGGAGGAACCATTGGAAATTCATTTCTTCTTCCTACTAGTGGAGAAGATTAAACTGATTGTAGGTTTCATGCATCAGACAAGTGAAATTGATCAAATGACATTATAAATAAGTGAATATCAAACAACCAGTTAGGACCATTTATTGATTTGGGAAAGGAATTCACATTGAATTGAACATTAGTTGATTCATCAATGATGTTTAATTTATGATTAAACACTCTATAAGCCTTTGAGATAGTGGAATAACGTAAAAAGAATTCTTCATCAAACTTTGGAGAAAATTTTCCCAAATGGTCCCGGGTGTTTAATATTGACCCAAGACTACCAAATGACTTAAAAAATCAAATGAATGGTTTTCAATGAAAGAGAAGTTCATAAGGAGACTTGTTGCTTTCATTTACAATCTAAATTCAATTTTGTACAATGTAGCATGTGTTAACTACTTCTACCCAAAAGATAGTTGGCAGTTTAACATCGGCTAGCATGGTTTGTGTTGCTTCAATTATTGTTCTATCTCGCCTTTCAGCTACCCCATTTTGTTGAGAAGTTCTAGCTGCACTAAATTAATGAGCAATGCCTTTGGTTGCACAAAAAGAACTCATATCTTCATTTTTAAATTATGTCCTATTATCATTTCTAATTAATTGTACTTTACCATCAATTTGATTTTCAATTTTAGTGATGAAATCTTTTATTAGTTGGGATGCTTCGTTTTTATTAAGTATGAAGAATGCCCAAGTAAATCTGGAAAAGTCATCTATGATCACCAAACTATATTGTTTCTTGTAGATACATGTGTACCTAGTTTATGAGCTTAAATGTAAAAGTTTTTTATTTCTTACATATGTGTAATTTGACGATGTAATAAATTATGATATATGATTTGATGTTTATTTATCTTTATTTCATATGTATGACTTTTTATATATGTTTGAGGTTGTTATGCATAGTTCTTAGTCAATAATGATTGAGTATTATGTTCAACATAGTTGGATGAGTATTCATGCTAATGGCTCATACGCATGAATACATCATGCTTATGGACCAGTCGCAAGATTCAACCAGGAGACTAGATCAGTCTTATGATTGAGACTTAAGATTGACTCAGTCGCACGAGTAAACCTTCAGTCGTGCATATGACTCAATCACATGATTCAGTCGCACGATTGAACCATGCTAATGGTTTAGTCGTACGAATGGAAAACCCAACCTATAAATACCATCTAATTCGTGGAAAAACAAAACACTAGAAGAGACATTACCCATACATATAAACCCTAGCCGTCCAGAGCGTCCCAAACAGGCTGTCCAAGTTCATAGTTCGTTCCTGATTGTTTCCTACTCGTTCTTAACGTGTAGTTTCAATCTTATATTGATCGAGTAATCATTCTCACTGATTGGATCTCTAATCAAGTAGGATTCCTCACTATTTGATCTTGTATAACGTAGAATCAATTAGTACTCCATACGTACATGGTCCCTAACAAGTGGTATGAGAGCCTTGGCTCTTGATTTTGCATTTGATTCAATTAGGTTTGGTGTGAAAACCTACGTTTTAATCAAAAGATTCACCACATTTGCTTGAACAGGTGTTTTCGATGTTTTCAGGTGTTAAAGTTGCGATTTTTCAATATACGGCAGATTAGGGTTCTTAGAAAAATCGTATTTTGTGTCTAAGTGTCAAAATCTTCGATTTTGCAAAAACAGCAGCCTTCAGTCGCATGATTAGCTCATTCGTACGATTGAACCCATTTGTTCACCCCATTCGCACGACTGAACTCAGCTGCATTGCTCATTCGCACGAATGAACAACTTCAGTCGGTTGATTCCATTTGGCTTGTTCATACGCACGACTGAATCCAGTCGCACGATTGAATTCATTCGCACTCTTCATTCACATGAGTGATCCATACTCATAGTTCATTCGCACGAGTGATCCATACTCATTGGCCATTCGCACGATTGAAGCTAACCTGTTCTCCAAGTACTAAGTTTATAGAAATGGAAGATCAGTTTGCTATGTTTACTGCAGGAAAGGACTCACGCATCCACAACCTACTGCTTCTGGTAAATAAGATTGGTAATCATAATAAACCGCCAAATTTGTTAACGTTGGATGAATATCCTCAGTGGAAACAACTGTTTGAGATTTACTTGAATGGAGTTGATCCCAACCTGTGGACTTCTATAGAGACTGGTTACACAGTACCGTTCAGTGCAAATTGAGTCAAGTTGACGTCGGGAGGAATGAGAGAAGCTCACAACATACTCTTCAATGCTGAGAGAAAAGTTTATGCCCTATTAACTCAGTCAATCCCGAAGGACATCTTTCATCAGTTTTTTGATAACAAATAGGCCAAAAGCTATGGGAGGCATTAAAGAAGAGATATGATGGAAATGCGACATTAAAGGCACTGAAGGCTAAGGCTCTCAAGAAGGAGTTCGATAACTTCTCTTCAACAGGGAATGAGAGCTTAGATGATATTATCGACAGATTCTATCATCTAATGAGTGAGCTGCACACTCATGCTGTACCTACATCAATGGAAGATTAAGTTTCAAGCTTTGCTGATGGTTTGCTCGAGAAATGGGACTCATTTGTGTCTAACCTGAGATAGAACGACATTCTTGCAACATTAGACATAAATGACTTCATCTTGAAGTTAAGAGAGGATGAATTGAGGATGAAGTACAAGTCAAAGAAAGGATCTTATGTTCAGAATCCTTCGCTCTACAACTCAGTTCCAACTCCATCTGGCTCGGGAGCACCACTACAAACAGCATTCGCGTCCAGTTCTACGGTTCCTTCCAAAGCCACTACTTCAGGACCAGAAACGTCAGGGTCATCAGGAACCCAATACATAGTGCCTGAAGCCAATACTACGAAGTTGAAGACCGAGAATCTTGATAATATCACAATGGAAGTTGCAAAGGAGCATATGGATCTTCTAGTAGTAGTGGTTCAATCCTATGATGGTTTAGTTGCTGGGAAGATTGGAAATTCTCATCTTACAGATATAGACTACGAGCTAGTTGACGAGAACGAGCTGGAAAGAATGGACATCATGTGGGCTTTAGCAAGTGCAGTTAGGAGAGCTAAAAAGTTTGTCAAGAAGACGGGACGAATCTAGCAGCCATGAAACATACGACTTTTGGTTTTGACAAAACCAAAGTCACCTGCTTCAACTGTGGTGAAAAGGGGCAATATAAATGTGAATGTGTGAAGCCCAAGAAAACTGGACATGGTAACCCATTTCCTAGTTTCAACCTTCATGACAAAGAAGTGATTGGAACTAGTTCTCAAAGTGAAGAGATAAATGCACTAACTGCTAAAGGTGATAAAGGATAAGAGTGGTTCTTCCGATTTGTTTCTCCTATAGAATCAAATATTGCCTTTGTTGAAGCATTGGATGGTGGGTCTACCAGTAAAGGTGAGATTGCAGCTGAGAAAGCAATGTCAGCTTCAGAAGAAACTATGAACGTGGTAAATCACTTGGTTGAGGAAGAGCTCAGAGCAACAAGTTTAGAATCTCTAGCACCAAAGAGTCTAACTCTTCTTTGATGGCTGGTTCAACTAATTCCTCACAGGTAAGTTCTTTAGATCAATTATTTGCAAAACATGCTTATTCTGAATGTGAAAAATTTAGGGAAATCATTGATCTGAAATTTGCTAGGTTATTAGAACACAATGATAATTCAGTAAATGACTTACAAGTCTAAACTAAAGATAATCATATATTAAAACAAATGAGTGCAGTTCTAAACAAAATATAGAACTTTTTGGTAAACAACTAAGGAAACCAAGGTTGTTGCCTTAAATCAATCCAACGATATAAAGTTTTATTTAAATTCTTTAGAAGAAACCAAAAAGATAAAGCAGTTTTGGAAGTCAAGGTTAAATCTTTAAAACAAAATGTATAGTTGGGCTAGTTCTCTCACATAGTTCAAATCTTAGTGAAAGAACGAAATAATGGGGAAGGTTTGGGATACAAAGTAGTTCCACCACCACATGAGATCCTTTTGAATATAAAATTTAGACCTATCAATAACAACCCAGTTAAGGATCATGTGGTGTCTAATCCTCTAGTTAGTGATCATGATTCCACAAGTAAGGCGGTGAAATCTAGCCACACTCACCTCACACATTCACCAAACTCAACATCACATAAAAGTTTTCTTCAATCTGTAAAAGCAAGATCTTGCTACAGTTGTGGAAAATGATTATATATCTCTACTAATTGTCCTTATTATCAGACTCCCAGAAAGAAAATTGAAATTTATGATGCAAAACCAAGTTTTTCTAAAATAAGATCTAACACTCCACCTAAGAGTGTTAGTGAACCTAAAGTTCAAACCATAAGTCAGTCGTCTGTTTATCACAAACAAGCTTTACACAAAAATGGCTTATTGAAAGAAAAATCAAGTATAGTGTCTGATCGTTAGGACAAGAAGAAGATAGATATACCCTCAGCCTCTAAAGAACAATAGGTTAAGTTTATGACGTGTGATTCCTCTAGGTAACCCAAGCAAGTTAAAGCTTGGGTCCCAAATCTAAACTAACAAGTTTCTTTGAATGTGTAGGGTGTCCGCTACAACGCTAACACTAATACCTGGATTATTGATAGTGGGGCGTCCACGCACATGACAGGGAATTCGTCCCTCCTTTTCAATGTCAAACAAATCAGAAGGTGACATGTTTCATTTTCTGGGAACAAAGGAGGCTACATCACAACACAAGGCGAAGTGGGAAACGAGAAAGTAAAGTTTGACAAGGTCAACTATGTTCAACAACTATAGAACAACTTACTTTTAGTCTCCATGTTGAAGTGATAAAGGATTTAAAGTTGTATTTGAGAATAAGAAGTGCTACATGTTGAAGAAGGACTATGTGATTGAGGAGGATAAGGTTCTTATTTTAGCTTCAAGATATAACGATTTGTATGTCTTGGATCTATAAAAACATCCACAACTGATCACACGGTTCAATGCTTCTTGACAAAGGCAACTGAGAGGGACTCAGTCTCATGGCATAGAAGAATGGGACACATCAATCCTAGGAAGATGAATCATCTGGTTTAGAATGATTTAGTAAATAGTGTAATTTTCAAGAACTTTTAGCTTCCAGACATCTGCATAGCATGTAAAAAAGGGAAATAGACCAAGAAGGTTCATAAGGCAAAGAGAGTTAAATCTATTGATATGCCTCTCGACCTTCTACACATGGATTTGTTTGGCCCTGTCAGCACAAAGAGCATTGCTGGAGATCTGTATTGCTTTGTAGTAAGGGTTGATTACTCAAGATTCTCTTGGGGGATGTTTCTGAAAGCCAAATGAGAAACTTTTGAATCATTCAAAAATCTGGTAACTACATTGGAATCATTCTACAAGTTGAAAGTAAGATAGATTCGATCTGAGAACGGCATACAGTTCAAGAATCAATGGATGGAGGCATACTGTAGAAAAAGAGGAATTGTTCACCAATTCACTTCTGCCTACACCACACAGATGAATGGCGTTGCTGAAAGGAAGAATCATAGCTTGATAAAGACTACCAGGACAATGCTTGCTGACTCGAAACTGGCTATTCAATTCTAGAATGAGGCAGTGGCTAATGCTTGTTACAAGCTTAATTGAGTCCTAGTGATCAAATGACATGGAAAAACATGTTATGAACTACTCCAACGACGTAAACCTAACTTGGAGTATCTAGAACCGTTTGGAGCATCGTGCATATTGATAAAGAAGACTCAGACTAGGAAGTTCACTGAGAAGGCAGAAGAAGGTATCTTTCAAGGATACAACATACCCGACAAGACAGTTTATAACAATTCAACGGGTCAGGTACAAGTGTGGTGCAATGTTGATGTTCAAAGATACACCACCCCCTGCTGGGAAAGGACCCTCATTCTTCTTTGACTACGATGGATTCTTTAAATCCTTCAATCTGCCGCATTCGCATACAGATGACGAGCTTTCTGCAAGGATGATGTACGCCATTCTAAACAATCCCCTACCATGCTTGACATCAACTGGTCCATTAGATAATACTTCTAGCCCTTCAGGGGGAGACCTTGAAGTAAATGGTTAGGTCGGTTGGATCGATAAACATCCGAGCATGTTCTTGACGGAAGGATAAATAACAACACAAACCAAAAGTCAAACAATAATATGAACTATAATTGAATGGTTTCATTGATAAAACCTAACGATTACAAGCTCGTTACAACATAAGAATCAAGACTCATGGCAAGGGGAACATCGAGCATGATCTCCCCTCTCATCCGGCAGCCCTAGGCTCCCGGGCACACTCTCTCTAAAACCCTTAATCTCTATACACATTGAAACTGTAAATATAGGCCTCGACCCATATTAGATGTGACTGGGCCCATTTGTGCGATTGGGCCATGCGTATGGTTCAATCGTATGACTGGACCATGCGTATGGTTCAATCGTACGATGGGACTATACTTATGGTTCAGTCTTACGAATGTCCCAATCGCATCTCTTAGTCGCACGGCTGGTCCATTAGCATGGCTCAGTCATACGACTGAGTCTCATTCACATATGCTCCTGCGAATGACCCAGTTTCATGTGTTTACAACATATCAGGTGTATTACATTAAGCCTAGACTATTCAACAAGCGATGGACACACTATATATGACTATATATGCTCCAACAAATTCCCCCTCGGACGTTGCTTGCGAATAGTAGATAAAACCTCTTATAATCTTTAGTCAATCTTTGCTCTGGTTTCCAATAGAATCAAAAAAAAACCATATTAGCCAATGTTGCCGATCTGTCAGGTTGCTACCGTATCCTTGAAAATGAATTTAGACACAATAGCTTTCGTTTACTTTGTAGAACACCATCATAGCAGTAAGATTCCCCATATGACTGATTTTTCAAGATAAGGACATGAATAGTTTTCCATTGCTTCAATCTTCACACAGGCTAACCTGATTAACATCAACACCTATAGAAATTCCCCCTCACATTTAGCATATCCCAATATATAGACATTGTGTTCTCCTGGCGTCTTCACACAGGGTATTGGGCAAAAGGTTGAAGGTTCCATTCCACAGCTGACAATATTAAACAAATCCGCATGCATGTAGATTCATCATCAAAAACCTGCTCACATCATCACTTTCTCATTGCGTCTTCAATTTCTCTATACATGGATTCCCCCTAAGAATGAGAATCCTCTCTGTGTGGATAAATATAACTTGTTTGGCCCATAAGTAGTCAGATGCTCCTCACTATCCCACAAAATCAGCACCGACTGCTGATATCTTCTCTTCTCTCTTTCGTGTTCCAACTACATTCACCTATTCTGGAAGTCCGACGAATAATGGGGTATACATCGAACTTATTTGACAAAAGAACCTTAGGGTGAATATGCTTTGCTCATCCTCAAATCTGTGCAAGAAGCAGTTCCAGACTCAGGGTATACGTCGAACTTTTTTTTTTGGTCTAGAACAAATGCGGATGAGTCAATGCGGATGGCTCATTCATGCGATTGAACATACGACTGGTCCAGTCGCACGATTGAACATACGACTCGTCAAGTCGCACGAATAGTCCATTAGCATGGTCTATTGGTACGAATGGTCCATTCGCATGGCCCAGTCGCATGAACAGGTCTGCACGCAGATTTTCAGATCTGCAGCCGCTAGGGCTGCCCAAACCCTAATCTTATGAATTTTACATGAAACGAACCAACATAGACATCATAAGATTCACAGGGGTGATTGGAACGTGGTTTCGAGTTCAATTTTAACATAGAAACACCACACGTAGCAAGATCTGAGCAAAACACGAAGAACACGAAGTTGGTTTAACTTCAAGATCTGAAATTTGATCTAGAAATAAAGAGCTTGGGTTGCTAGAATGAATGTGAGATCATTCAAGCAGTAACCGACTCTGATACCACTTATTAGGATGAAACACCAATTGATTAACGTGTTAAACCAAACCAAATAGTGCGGAATCCTATTTGATTGGCGATCCAATCAGTGACAACGCATGTAGGCATAATAATGTATTAGAATCTAACGTCAAGAATCGATTAGGAATCAATCTACCATGTTCTATGAACTCGGAGTACGAGCTTAGAGGCTTCTGGATGGCTACGGTACGTCTGGAGTCGAAGTGGATTGAATGCTTATGTTTTTCCACAAATTAGGTGGTATTTATAGGTTAGGATTGCTCATTCATGCGACTGAACCATTGGCAAGCATCATTCGTGCGATTGAGCCATGTGGTTGATCC
Organism: Flaveria trinervia; assembly: GCA_025506515.1. NCBI lineage: Eukaryota > Viridiplantae > Streptophyta > Magnoliopsida > Asterales > Asteraceae > Flaveria > Flaveria trinervia. The sequence continues at coordinate 40,967,057 of CM046451.1, forward strand.
ATTCGCACAACTGAGTGTTCAGTCGTGCGATTGAGTCAGTCGCATGAAGTTGTTCAAGCGTATAGACTATTTAGGTGCATGGACACTCAGTTGCATGGCCATTCGAACGCATGAGAACTTCACTTAACCGAGTTTGAATGTATTCATTATTATAACATTATATATGTCAATTCAAACAATCACAAATCTTATAATCATGTCAATATGCGTTAAACAACTCATTAATGAAATATTAAACAAGACACATCACAAACAAATATTCTCATTACATTAAGTACCCAATATTACATAAGTGCAAGATATTCAAGACATATTACATTGAGATGAGAATCTAGGTACATATATGTATCAACAAGCTTAATTATGTGGAGCAACCCGTGGCGATAATAGATCGTAAAGAGAAGAGGCTAAGGAATAAGTTGGTTCCTTGGTGCGTGTAAAGTGGAAGCACAAGAAGGGATCAGAATCCACTTGGGAAGTTGAGGAGAAGATGAGGAAACATTACCCTCAACTATTCAGCAACTAACAGGTTTCGAGGACGAAACCTAAACAGGGAGTGCACTTGTAACGCCCGGAATAAAGTTGAAATGAGGAAATTAATAATAATGGGCTTAGCCGAGATTATTTAAAGAAAATAAGTGGGTAATGGAGTATGGACCGAGTAGACCTCGCGGGTCATCAGTTTGGCGAGTTTAAGGTCCTGAGAATGCCCCATATATATATAAACGGATGAGCTTGAGCAACTATCATTTGCAACTCAACATCCTAATTCTAAAGAGAGAGTGTACAGAGAGAAATTGGATAAAATTGGAGAGAATTGAGGATTCAAGGCTCGGTTGATCACGGAATTGAAGATTGTGTTTGTGGGCATCCAGACAACAAGAAAACGCCAAGAATCCACGTAAGAAATACCATTTAATCATTTCATTTGATGTAAACCTGGATTCTAGGGCTTGGGGTTTTTGAAAGTGGAAATATTCGCTCAAACCTCACGTTTTTGTGTAAGAAAACATGTAAGAAGATTAGATATAGCTTACCTATCTATTCTAATAAAAAAAGCTTTTAAGACGCCACTTGTCACAATTCTAGACCATATAATTTTAATTTTTCTGCTTCTCTCTCTTATAAAACAATTACTTTAAATACTTATAATATTATTTAATTTATTTTGAGATTAAAAATCGATTTTCAATAAATTAAGAAAGAGATGATTTTATAAATGATTTTTTATGAAACAAAAAAACTAAAATTAGAAGTTATAATAAGAAAACATTTAATATTGATATTTTTTAAAATGATTTGTTTTGCAATAACAAACGATGCCGAGTGGAAGGGCTGTCGCTCAACGGATAAAAGTTACTCTTAGGATAACATGAATGTTTAGTAAAAATGCAATCAGGGTTTAAAAAAGTTTAAAATAATGGTTTAAAAAAGTTTAAAATAATGATATCATTATTTTATTACTTATATTATTACTCATATACAATTTCAGTCGTATCGTTTTATAATTATTATATTTTCATTATTAATTTTTACATTTTATTTATTCAACCCCTGCAATACACGGGGTTTTAACCTAGTTGGGTGATAGACCAAGGTTTTGGATGTAAAATATTGAAGTTTTAGGTCAAAAATGGGTTGGTTCGTAATTTTAAGCCCGTTTTGTGGAATTAAAGGTTCATCGAGCGAAATTACATAGTCGTGCAGCGAAACTATGAAAACTTCCTGCGAAACTATAGTTTTGCAGGTAGTTTCGCAGACATGGTAATCCAACGAAAGCTGGGCGAAGATGCTAGCGAAACTGCCATCGAAGATGCCAGCAAAACTAGCAGCAAAACAGCTAGTGAAACTTGCAGCGAAACTGCTGGCGAAACTTGTAGCAAAACTGCTGATCTGGTAGCGAAATTAGTAGCGAAATTAGGTAGAAATTAAATCCTTTGAGTGTTAGCTTACCTGTAGGCTGTGTAGAGTGACCCTTGTTTTGAAGGCTGTGTAGACATGATCTAGAACTCTTGGTACTAGAGTTGAAAATTAAGTCTTCAGTCATCACCACTTCAAATCCTATAGAAATAAATACTTTTTTCTTCTTGGCATTGAAAGTGGCCTTGATCTCTCGAGCATTCTTTGATCTTCTTTTGGCTGCTATCATCAAGTTCTTCTTCTTGGTCTTTGTCATCCCTGGTTTCTTGCTCTCCTTAGTAGAGTAGTGACCCTTGTTAGAATGATCTTCTTTACTCTTCTTAGATGCATGCTTCACTATCTCCTATTTGTCCTCTTCTTCAGTGGGGTCTATAAGTGGAAGCTCATCTTGACAAGTTCTACAACTTGGAGACCTTACAAAAAGTAGAGTGCGAGGAGGAGTTATCCCACTAGATCCCACTCCCTGCTTGTTCTCATAACACACTTTTGCATGCAAGGATGAGAATATTATGTTCTTGAAGGTCTTTTCTATAAGAACACATTTCTCTACCTTGTCTTTGCTGATCACAAGTCAGCCTTTCATTAAGTAAACTTAGTGATGAGATCTTTGATATAAGTCTTGCAGTTGGTGTGTTCATGTTTGAGAGTGGAAATGGTTTTCTCTAAATCTTCTATTTTAAGTTTGTAAATATTCTCAACTCTTTTGAAATCAGATTTTAAGATGTTTAAGGACTCAATATTAGATCACATCTCTAACTTATACGACCAATATCTATTAACTTTAGCGATGCACTCTGGGGGACAAAGATGTTTAAATACCTTGGCTTATTCATGATCTACCATTAGTGTTTGGTTTGGTGTAACACCCGAATATTTATTATTTTGAAGCCGGTGAAGAAAGAAAAGAAAATAAAGTCCAAAAGTCGAGGGACCAAACTCGCCAACAAAGAAAAGTTGGGAAATGTGGTGATATTAGTAGGGAGAGGGCAGCCCACTCTCCCCACACATCCCACATTTCAGCTTCATAAAGAGAAGAAGAGAGAAAGAAGAGAAAAAGAGGAAAAGTTAGTTCGAGTTGGTTCGGGTCGCCAGAATCGTCGTGAAGCAAGCCAAATCGAAGCTCTTGTCGTTGTGCTCGTTTATGTGAGTTCTAGAACCCCACTTTTACTTGTTTTCAAACGATTTTGGGGCTGGAAAACATCTGAAATCGTTTTTTTGGGTATGTGTATGTTGACCCTTTGTGTATGTGTATGTGTATGTATGATACGTTTGTGGCTTGATTGTGAGCTTGTGTGTGCTTGAATGGTGTCGTGATACGCATCCCTAAGGTTTAGGATGGTCAATTTGGGCTTCAAATGGGTTTGGATGAGTTTGGAGGCCGAAAACCCTCGGCTGCAGTCGGGATGAACTGCATTCTGCATCAGTTAGGGCTAGGCGACCGACTGGAGGCCGAATGGAGGCCATACGGCCGATTAGGGTGCGATTGGGGTCCATTCGCACGATTGAATGTCCATTCGCACGATTGAATGTCCATTCGCACGATTGAATGTCCATTCGCACGATTGAAAGGCTAGTCGCATGGAGGTCATGCGACTGAAGGTCCAGTCGCATAAGTGCTCATTCGCATTAATCCCATTTGCATGAGGTCCATCCGCATTGTCCATTCGCAAGACTGGATGTTCATTCGCATAGGTGTTCATCCGCATGAGTCCATTCGCATAGTGTTCAGTCGCATGGAGGCCATGCGACCGAAGGGTGTCCATACGCCCGAATAGGGCTGTTGTACCCGAGGAAGGTGTAGATTGACTTCTGACTTTTGGGGGAAAGTGCAGATGTAAGTTTTGACGTAAAGGTTCCCATAGAGTTTGTAAGATGACGCTCGAGGCCTTAGAAAGCATGTTGGGCATGATGATGATGATGATGTTGCATGATTAAGGCTTGTTATGTATGCATGATGTTGCCCTGTATGATGATGAATGTGTATGATATGTTCCTTATAATGATGTATGTTATCTTTCTTGTGGCCCTATGTGTCATGTTAATGAATAAATGAAGTATTATGTAAAGTAAAGTGAAAGATAATGAAAGGGGAACATAAAGTAAGAATGCATGCATTATTGAATGACGAATGAATGAAGGAAAGGCTTACAGGAATACAATGAGGTGAGCAACGTGTGGTTGCAAAAGACTCGGATCACAGGCAATCATGGAGATTGCCAATGGGGGAGCAACGTGTGGTTGCAAAAGACTCGGATCACAGGCAATCATGGAGATTGCCAATGGGGTGAGCAACGTGTGGTTGCAAAAGACTTAGATCATAGGCATCATTAAGGTGGCCAGAGAAGGAGGTGAGCAACTCAGTTGTTGCAACAGACTCGGACAACGCGTTATTGTGAAGTTGCCATGAGGTGAGCAACCCTATGGTTGCAAGAGACTCAGAAAGCATGCTATCGTTAAAACTGGCAATTGGGGTGAGCAACTTTGTGGTTGCAACAAACTCGGTTAGCGTGAAGTCGTTGGGATTGTTAATGAGGTGAGCGACCCTATTGTCGCAACAGACTCGAAGGAACGAACGTATAAAGGAACAAAAGATTACGTATGAAAGAACGAAGTATGAATGAACGAATGAATGAATGAAGAAGATAATAATGATATTATCTATGTGTACGTACGATGTGTGATCATGTAAAAGTAACAAAGGGTTTTATATGAAAGTAAAGTATGTTTTGTAATAAAACTAGAACTCACCCATCAACGCTGACTTTTTATATGTTTTCCAGTTGGCAGGTATGTTTGCTGAGGATGGCACACCGTGAAGCTACTCAGCCCTTTTGGGATGGCATTCTTTTGATTAATGTTTTTGCATTGTAATGCGAACAAGCTATTTTGTAATGAATGTTGCATTAACTTGCAAAAGCATTTACATGGAAATGAAAGTTTGTTTTAGTTTTCCGCTGCGATTTATTAAATACAAATGTAATTATACGTTTTATGTGCGATGAGAACCCAGCTGTAAGCGTCCCGGGAACGGGGCCTTACATTTGGAGAAGCATCTTCTACCTAAAAGCTATAGTCAAAGCCTCCTTCTTTAATAGCAACTGCAGCTTGCTTTTTGGCTTCTTAGTGTGTGGTGCTCCCTCAATGTAGTTTGGTTTGGGCTGTGCTTGGCCACCATTTGTTCTTGGTGCCATTCACTCCCTAGCAAACTATCCCATCTAGTGATAATTATAACACTTCACTTTGCTTTTGTCCAGTCCAAAATTCCACAGAATAGATTGCTAAGAAACATCCTCCATGTCCTCTGCTAGAATTTCTTCGCTCTATGAGTGAGAAGATCCATCTACAAGACTATCTCTTTGTGCTCCTGGTCATCCAGAAGGGTGCAGTCCAAATATTCAAGGGTGAAGAGAATGTTTCATGTCCTTCATCGGCAAACACAAAGGCTAGTGATGAGCTTGTCTCTAGGAATGGGCTTCCTTGGATGTAGCTCTCCCTTGGTGTCTTTGAAAATATGATGAAAGGGACCTTTTATGTGTTGTTAGGGTAGAAGATGAGATGATCTTGTGATTCTCTTCAATCCCTTTTAACCAGATGAAAGGCCGAACTCTGCTAATCGTTAGAGTTACTAGATGAATTTTGCATGTTCATCTCCATCTGTTAGCCACTAAGAATACCATAAAACTCAGTAAGAGTAAGAGTGTTAAGGTTCTTAGTTTTCTTGATGACAACACAATAATGTCTCCATTGTCTAGGAGGAGAGGATGTGCACTTCCTATAAATACCCATGTTCTTAAGAATATCCATAATCTCAACAAAACCTAAAGTATTCATCAGTCATAGTTCATATGTCTTGTAGGTGAAGTTCGCAAGCTGTTACTTTAAGAGATCCTTCTTGTTCTCTTTTGCTTTAGTGGGCCCCTCATACACAAGCTTCAGTGCATCCCATAGTTTTTTATTAGTTTTGCACTTCTTGTAGCCTCTATATATAGTTTGGAAGAGTAATTTGGACGGAAATAATGGCTTCCTGATCTATATCTATCTTCTTCCTATCTTCTTTAGAATAGTCAGCCACCTCCTTTGGTATCATTGCATCTCTAGCAGGAGCTGAAGAGGTGTTTGGAATGTGAGCTCTAGAGACAATAGACTCCCACATCCTGGAGTCTTAAGACTTGATGAAACCTTCTATTCTTTGGCACCAAGCATTAAACTTTAGGATTGATCAGTGGGGACTTTGTCATGGTACTAATTTCCATATTAGCCTTTGTGATAGCTTCCATCACAGATGTTAAGTGATTTGTGGAAGTGAGGGATTTTAAGATTGTGAGATCATAAAAGAAAGTGCCAGGAATGCTTTAAAACCAACTGTAGGACTAGTTAGGGGAGGTCAATACAATCACTCTAACAATGAAGAGAGTGTTAGAACACTTTACAAATCAAATAGGGAACCGGGTTTGAGTAAGAGATGCAAAGAACACAAAGAAAACAAGGAAACAAAACTCAAGTAAAACATTATATGCTTTTCAAGAATTTTGTATGTTAATCTGAAGTTATTTACAACTGTTACAATGTACAAAAGAAGATACAAGAGCTGAGATACTTTATACTACACTCTACAGCTGACTATACTTTGGAAGCCAGCTAGAAACATTAACTGACAACAAGATAATGTGAGGTAAAAGGTAGATTGCCTTTTGACTAGTGACTATGACATGCTATAGTTCACATCCTAATATATTACAAAAATGATAAAGGTACATAAAGTAGAAAGTTACAAACTCTAGATGATAATGTAAAGTTGCAAAAGAATGGACCTTTTCACCAACTTAGGCATGTTGGTAAGACTTTAGAGTTGCAGCAGAAAGTGAGTCAGTTTTATGCAAAAGTACATCCGTGGAAAGCATACTCCCCTTTGTCTTAAAAAGAAATCGGTCTTCACTTCATTGGCTTCGGAAGACTTTTCTTTGAAGCTTCGAAAGACTTCATCCTTGGCTTCAAAAGATTTTGGCTTTGGCTTCGGAAGATTCTACACTTATAATATTTGTTGTGTGGAGTGTGTAAAACTTTTGAATCAACTTCTACTTTGTACATAGTGCATGCATGCACGAAACAATTTGGTTGTTTTGGTTGCATCAGCCTTTCTTATAAAACCATACAATCTTGTAAGACATATTTGACCCTTCTCTGCCTCATCTCTATGGTATATCATTAGAGATCAAGGAGGTCAAGACATTTATTTTTGGTAAGACAGACTTGACCTTTCTCTGCCTCATCTCTATGATATAAAGAGATACTTTGAGAGTTTAAAGGATACTAACCAACTGATGAATAAAGGAATGGTCTTAATGCTGATGAGGATAATCAACTGAAGGAGAACAAAGCTCAAAGTTCCCTTCGGTTTTGATAGCATCAGCCTAGGGGGAGTTTGTAATGTTTAAACTTAAAGGCTGATGCAACCAAAGAACTCTCAGCATGCATGCATGCAGTACAAAGGAATGTTACTTTAGAAGTTTTACACATCTGAAAGAAAAATACGCCAACTGTAAAATCTTCTAAATCCAGATAACCAAATCTTCCGAAACCAAACATGAAGTCTTTCCAAGTTTCAGAGACAAATTTCAGGATCATGAATCATCCCTACTTATGTTTTAAAGGCAACCGCGAGAGATGGTGTCATGATAGACTTCAAAGACTACTACAAGGGTCGAAAGATCCCACGTACAAGCAGATGAAGAAACACTAGCGGTAGTCGGACTACTAGAAAGATACAAAAAATTATTAAGTGTTCAGTGGAAGCGTTTATTCTCACAAAATAGACCTTCCATTTATGAACTAACTCTTGATTTTTTAGCATCTTTCAAATTTAGCATGAAAAACTCTGACCCTTGGGATAATAATGCAGTTTCATTCAGACTTGCTGCACATTGGCACAAAACATCCATTGCCTTGTTCAGTGTCTATCTCGGGATCTACGCAAAACATGAAATGGAGGAGGAAGCAATATCTAGTTTTACACATCTGAAAGAAAAATACGCCAACTGTAAAATCTTCTAAATCCAGATAACCAAATCTTCCGAAACCAACATGAAGTCTTTCCAAGTTTCAGAGACAAATTCTTAAGAAGCCAAAGACTGATTCTTCCAAGACATGCTTTCTCTAATCACCTTTTGACAAAAGTTGAACAATTTTCCGCTACCAGCTTTGAACTTACCAACTAAGATAACTTGGTGAAAATGTCCATACTTTAGTCAATTGTAGATTAATATCATCAGTCTATAACTTTCAAATTTTTTACATTTGATCATTTTTGTAATATATTAGGATGTGAGCTATGGCATGTCTAGTCATAAGTCAAAAGGCAATTTGTCTTTTGACTATACGTTGATCTTGTTATCTAGATTAGTGTGTCCAATAGGCTTTCAAAGTATAGCCGGCCGTCGGATCTAATATAAATTATATCAAGTACTTGTATTTATTCTTATGTTTTGTAACATTTGTAATAGAACTTGAAAGGAATATATAGCATTCCTGAAAAACCAAATACTATCTTGTTCTTGTTTCTTTTCACTATGACACTGTTCCACTGACCCCCTTTAGTGGTCCTTCAAAGTGGGTTAATAGGAATAAGAAAGCTCATAGAGTATTTGTCATAGAAATAAGGAAACACTAGTTGTTCAAGGGTACACAAAAGAAGAAAGGATTGCCTACATAGATGTTTTTGCTCGTATAGCAAGACATGATGTTGTTAGGATATTCCTTAATTTTGTTGCATCCAATGATTTCAAGGTCTACCAAGTTGATGTCAACTGTGCCTTATTAGATGGGTTTCCGATGAAGAAGTGTATGACAGAGACCATTGGCTTTGCTGACCCAAATTATCTTCGTTACGTCTGGAAGCTAGATAAATATCTTTATGTAATGCACCAAGCTCCAAAGAAAGGGTATGAGACACTATCACAGTACCTTTGTCAACATGGTTACTAAATAGGTACTATTAGTGGAACACTCATCATTAAAGGAAGAAGAAATTAATTCATGATGGTTCAAGTTTATGTAGATGACATCATCTTTGGGTCAACTAATTTAAAGGTCTACAAAGACTTTAAGAAACTGATGAATAATAGATTTGAAATGAGTGCCATGAGGGAACTCGGTTTCTTTCTAGGAATTTAAGTGAAGTAGGTTGATAATGGAATCTTTATAAACTAGTCAAAGTTGTACAAGACATACTTATCATATTTCACCTAACTAAGTATATGGTTGCAAAGACCCCTGTAGCCAAAAACCACTCCCTATGACCTGATCTTGAGGTGGAGTGTGTTGATAAACACCTCTATAGGGCTATAATTGGGTCTCTTATATACCTCACAACTAGTAGGCCTGATATCATGTTTTCTACATGTATTTGATTAAGATATCCAACTAAAGCCAAGATATCACACCTAATTACTATCAAGAGAATTCCTAGATATCTCATAGATGCTCCCAAATTAGGCCTTTGCTATCCAAAGAATTCTAATCAATATGTATGCCTATATAGAGAGTAATTGTGGTGGCTATAACATGACTTCAAAGTCCACATCTCAGGGATGCCAATTCCTTGGTTGAAGGATAGGCTCATGGCAATGCAATAACCGATCATGTGTGTCTGGATCAACTTCTGAAGCTGAATATATTATTGCTCGAAGATTTTGTTCTCAAGTGATTTGGATACATAATCAGATGCTGGACTACGGATTAAACTTCAAAGAGATTCATGTGCCTATAGACAACAAAAATGCTATCTCTATTATAGAGAATCCTATGCAGCACCCCAAGAAAAAGCACATCAATATCAATTATCATTTGATTAGAGATCAGTTAACACAAATGAACAATATTTGATCTGTTTACAAAACCTTTTGATGAGTAGAGATTTAAGTATCTTGAATTAACTATTGGATTATTAACTTTGAGTAGATTTTTGTTTAACTAAATCCAAATTACTTTTTTCAAATATATGTGTCTTAAGTTGTCTATATCATCACCTATATAAACCCAGTTTACCTTGGAAGAAATTTTTTAAAGTGTTTTTCCTTACAATTTTAAAGGTGTAAGATATACTTTCTTTAGGAAATCATTAAATTGACTTTGGAAGATTGTCATGTCTTCAAAAGTAGTAACTACTTAATAAGAAATTTAACTTCGGGAGAAATTCTAATATATCTTGTGAAACAAAAATATGCATGTAAGTACTTATATGTGTTGAAGGACAATTTTCATCTGGAAGAAATCAAGACTCATAAGCTTTATACATCTTTTAAATAAATCTTCTGAAGTCTAACATCTTATGTAACCAAATATATCTCGGAAGTAAAAATACTCCAAGTATTTTTCTTCAAAAGGAAATTTTTATCAACTTAAGGAACATCTCCCAAATTCAAATTCGTTTAAGAAGTTTTCTCGAAACTTCCGAAGACAAGAAAAGATTTAGACCTCCAAGAAAACTATATTATGGGCGTTTTTTTAGTGGTGGGACTGACATCTAGATTTCAAAGTTATCATTTTGCATTAACCTTGTCTCAGATCCAACCATATAAATGTACCCACAACAGTCACCCTTCTTTCACGTTCCCCTTCATTTGTAAAAGTTCATAACATAAATTCACCCATAAAATAGCCTTTGTTCTAAGCTTTCTTCACTTCCAAGCTCCTCAAAATAGCCTACCCTGATTCCCAAAACCAACAAGATTTTTCAATGCATTAATACAGGCAACACAATTAAGTTGTTATGTTATTATCTGAGAAAGATCCAAGTTTCTTAAAGGTTTGCCGCTTCTTAATTCACTCAAACTACCTCAATACCCTCATAATAGAACCTCCACTATATGAAGATCAACTCCTAGATTTCTCAAGGACCTACCAAGAGCTCATCTTGGATGGTGAGAAGGCAATTTTTGCCATAGTGTAGGGGAAGACAATTTTCATCATTCTAGGCACCACCAACTCTTATCTGAGGCTAGACGATGAAGAAGGCGAGTTGTCTTTCCCAAATTCTATTGCCAGCGACTCATTCTGGAAGATGCGCTATGAAGGGGACTAGTCTGTAAGAATCTTCAAAAAGGGTAAGGTTTCCTCTCAATGGAAGTAACTCCTCCATGTTGTAATCCACTCTTTTATAGTCTGTGGGATGGTTTAAGGGCTCAAGTTCAAGTAATCCATGTTTGTTTACAAAAATTGCTTGTTACCTTGTACTCCTTAGAGTACTATATCTTTTTAGATATGTTCAACACATTCTTAACTGAAAACTTGGCTCATAGTTAAAGGGAATAAGTAATACTCTTAAATTGGGACAGATGAAGCTTGACTTCTAAAAGACTATAAGAAAGACGAATATTGGCTCCTCAGTGGTAGAAACAACACTAGTCCAAAAAATGTTAGAGCTTAGTGCTTAAGGTGACAACTTGGTAGCACCAGCCAATGTTGAACCCACAACATTTACTTTTGCACTACGCACACTTTAACGAACAACTCCCACCTATTCAAGAAGATCGAAGCAAACGCCTGCACAAGCTACTCAGGTTGTGCAAGCCCCCATATAGGACGAAGTTGAACCAAAAGCTCCTACTTCCCTTAAGGAGCAGACCACTGCTATTATTTTTTTCCTTATGCTCATCTTGATAAGCTTATAACACCATCCCTAGCCTTTAGTCCTTAACCAACCAACCCAAACCTTGAATTCCATGATGATGAAGATATGAAATTCAGTGAGTACCATGAGTCTCTCTTAAGTCTTCATGAGCCTGTAACACCATCCCTGGAATTTAGTCCTTAACCAACCAACCCAAACCTTGAATTCTATATGATGAAGATATGGGATTCAGCGAGTACTATTAGTCTCTCTTCTCCACCCCTGTTCAAGGCAAGATGAGTGCTTCGGAATCACCCATATCCAACCCACATCATCCAACCCAAATTGAGATGGACCACCCTGAAGTTGTTCAGAAAAGGCTCTCACTTTTGCAAGTGATTACATCATTAAGACCTCAACCATTGCAACCCAGCCCATTGACACTTCTACTAAAGTTATAATGGTGCAGGGGAAATCCAACAGTTAAGAACCCTAAGCAGGTGATGAGGAAGAAGACTTTGGTCCAATTCTCTCATCCCCCATGATTTTTCTCCTAAAGATGAGAAGAGTCTGACACTAAAGGTTCATCAACTATGGATAACGTGCACCTATATAGTTTCAAAGATAAGTCACCTAAAATTTCAAGTGGCTACCTTACATAGACAGGTTAGTGACTAGCAACTTGAGATCATCGATCTCAAGGGCAAGTTTGCATAGAGAGCTATCATGGAAACTCCAACGGGTCCACAAGAACCTATGGATGTGGTGGACCTAATCCATAGCTCACATGTGCAAGAGGGTGACGCTTCCAAAGGGGGAGAAAGTCTTACCTACAATCAAAGAACCTAGGAGTTCTACCAAAATTATGGACATAAAGGATTCACCATCCTCACTTGTAGTTGTCCATACTCAACAACCTTCTTAGGCCCACATTGATGGGAAAAACCTAATTCAAAGCCTATTTAAAGAGGGTATATCAAGCGCTATGTCTATCCCATCCTACCCTATTGAAAATAAAATTATCGGATGGAGATATGATACTGATAGAAGAACCTTAGTACTATCAAGATTTCAAGGGCAACAAGAAGTCTTCAACTTTCAGACCATAAAATACTATGAAAGTCTTCCTCTAGTTCATCTGCCACTTGCCAACCCAAGTCAAACTAGGAAATCTGACCAATTAGCTAAGATGACTCAACAAAGGGTGGTTAAAGAGTTCATACTAAAACCTACCTATATGGACAGAGGCTAGTAGGCAAGACTATTGGTCAAACAAATACTAAGGTGGACCCTAAGATTGAAGACCCAGTAGTTGAACCTGTGAACCATGAGACATGAAATGCTTTAACACCTAGTACCCTCAGTGAATCACGACCTACTAAAGGTGTCTCACAGTCTCTCTCTCTCCAGAGCTCAATTGCTACACCAAGAAATGAATGACAAAGCTCTGTCTACCCTAAGTCACACAGGTAAGTAAATGACAAAGGAAAGATAAAGAAGACCTCAAAGGAGATTATGGAGAAGAAGAGAGAGATGAAAAGGAAGGCAAGGGGAGAGTGTTAAGGTAAGACACCTAGCCTTATGGAGGATATAATCAGGGCTACCCCTAGGGCAAGCACTCAAGTGGATGAGTTGAGGGCATCCAGATTGAACAATCTATGGTCTAGGATCTATAATGTTGATGATCTCATCTCATTTCCCTTGGATGAATTGAATGAACTGCCTGACATGGAACTATCATGGGAGAGGAAAGAAGTTGAGGATGTAGAACTAATCCTTAAAATAAAAAAAAGGAAGAAGAAGAAGGAGATTGTACAAAGCTCCTCCCTAATTCAGGAAATCCCTAAGGCAGAGTCTGTGACTACTGAGAACTAACATATGTAGGTAGGGAACAAGACAAACAAAACATGATAACTTAACTGAGTGCCACAGGCCTTTATCAGGCAACAGTCCTTCTTCCTTTATCCCATTAATATATTAACTTTGAATATGTCAAACACCTTGAGCAAGAAATTTTAAAAGAGAAAAAGGTTTCGAAGAGGAAGATAAGGGAAGAGCCTACAAAGTCAAGAGCCACCATTAGAACAAATCAAAAGAAGTCTTCTGAGAGACACAAGATGGTGAGCTTCTTCAAACTATATGGGTTCTTCAGAAGGATGCTTCGTACAATGTACTTATCCAACACGAATAAGCACATTAGGGTAATCAAGCAGAAGATTAATAGGGGTGAGCTGGTTGACTTGCATTCTCTATCAAGTCATGTTACACTTGAAGCTGAGGTTAAGGTTGAACCACAAGAGACAACCCAACTAAGATCTAGTGTTGTATCATGACAAGCTTCATCTTCTTACCCACATAAATATCCTAATCATTCTCCTTCTTAACATGTGAAGCAAAATAACAAAATTGAGAAGGACAACCAACAACCATCTAGTACTGATCGCCAACCTTCTTAGTTAAAGTATTGAAAGAGGAAGCGGATGGCCATCAGAAGGGGCAAGAAAAAGAAGAAGAGGTCCAAGGCATCCACCTCTTCACCTCAGAATGGGTCAGTAACATCCTAAGGGTGCTCAGGAAGAGGTTGATCAATAAAGTCCACTCATTGTAGAGCCACAGCTATAGAGAGACCCATCTTGTCTCCTGCATTTCCTACTAACCCAGAAAGAGGGTATATCAACAAATGCCAAGGGGGTCAAGGTATATATTTCTAGCAAAATATGCTTGTTATCCCTCTACATGATCTCTATGAGATGAGAAGGTAATTTGAAAGTCTTAAGAATCCTGCCCAACTAATGATGAATGGAATGGTCTTGATTCTAATAAGGACTATCGACCAATGAAGATCAAGAATTCAAAGTTAAACTTCAATTTTAGTAGCATCAGCCTCGGAGAAGTTTATAAGGATTACACGTAGAGGCTAATGCAACCAAAGAGCTCTTTGCATGACATAAGAATTACATTGAAGTTTCTTCAGAAGATTTGATATAGTTGTGTGAATTACGCTTAGTATCAAATCTTCTGAAGACAATAGATCAAAATCTACTGAAGCCAAAGGTGAAGTCTTTGAAGCTACAAAGACAAACTCTTCTGATGCCAAAGACATGGTTTTTCTGAATCACTTGTTGATAAAAGCTAACTACTTTTGCTGCCACCTCTAAAGACCACCAACATAGATGAGTTAGTGAAAAGTCGATACTTTTGTAAAACAATATATTAAGGTCTTATGTTTGCAACTTTTTACTTTTGTACTTTTATCCTTTTTGTATTAGGTAAGTATGTAAGCTATGGCATGACATAGTCACAAGTCAAAAAGCAATCTGCTTTTTGAATTTACTCTTGTTGTCTAGATTAGTGTTTCAAGCTATGATTGGCCTGTTTTTGGATGTAGTATAAAGTATCTCAAGTACTTATGATCTCGATGTAAGCTTTTTAATACATTGTACGAAATTGAAAGCAATATACATTATTTTTGAAAACCATATTATCTTGTTCTTGTTATGTTTTCTACTTGTTTTCTTTGATTCATCATAACCTGGTTTCCTATTTGATGTGTTAAGTGTTATTAGTCTTTACACCTTGTAAAACTATTACGTGGCCCCCTTCACCGGTCCTACACAGTCTAATCCACTGACTTTCTTAGTGAGAGAATGTTCATTAAAAACAATATCTATTGGTCATTCCACTATGTTTAGTCTTGGATTTTATATTCTGTACGCTTTAGTGATTCTAGAGTATCCAACAAAAAACCCTCTGTTTCCTTTTGGAGCAAACTTAGATAAGTATTCTCTAGTATTTAATATAGGTACAGATGACCCAAATGCTTTAAGAAATAACATAAAATGTTTTCTTTTAAACAATAATGATAGGTTCAAATGGATCAACCTGTGGTGATATCGTAATGCAATGATCAATACAAACATAGTGAAATCAAAACACAAGCAAGTACTTCAAAAAATTATAGTTTCATTGATAGGAAAAGCTATGGATTCAAAGTGTAAGGGTGAATAACATAAGTTCTCTCAAACTCTCACATAGTCTCACCTGCAAAAATACATAAAGTCTCCTATTTATACTATCAATAGAAAACATAAAACATATATTTTCAAAATAAGTCCCTAAACAATAACAAAAAGTAAATGACTGTTAGGATCAGCGATCTACGCTTGATTGATTAGAGAGTATAGGAGTGGAAATCAAACAATGAATTAGCTAATTCACAAGAACACAAAAGATATTCAAGATAAGAACAAATGGTTATAGACAGAAAGAATTCTGCAAATATATTTCATTCAATATTCGCTTTCGTGGTAACAGAATGTCACACATACAATTAGGTCAACATCTCTTATATAGGAGATGTGACGTCTGCTGATGTCACTTGATAGTGACATCTAACAGAATTTATTCAAACTACTGATAGTTAACACAACTACTGAAGATGTCAAACAGCTGACATCTTCTTACAAAAATGCTAAGTGTTAACTATTATTACAACTACTGAAAAGAAACTACTGAAACTACAACGGCTGAAGAACGTGCTCTTCATTCGTTTTACAAATACTGAAACAAAAAGAAAATTACTGAAAGGAAACCATCACAACAACTGAAGAATGCTTCTTCAGCTGTTGTAACAAACTCTGAAGGCTTCAGTATTTGTACTTGAACTTCAGCTGTTGTCATCAGCTAATGTCTTCAGTCTTTGTACTTCAGCTGTTGATCTTCAGTACTTTCTTCTTTAGCTGTTGACAACAGAAGACTTTGGACCTAAACCTGTTTTTTGATCAGATTTAGATTTGTTCTTTGAGTTTGATTTGCTTTCTAGAATTATGTTCATATCAGATTTACCTGCCGACATAAACTTCACTTGATTGAATTTATTAGTTTGATTTGTTCTTTGAGTTTGATTTTGAGAGGATTTAGCTTTAGCATTTTTCCTTCTCATTCTCTAGTTTCTTAATCTTGATGATCTTTTCTTGCTTTGGGATTGATTGGTATCTTGATAAGAATCTTTTTAGTTTTTTTCTCTTTTTGTTCTATTTGTCATTTTAGCAAATCTGGATTGCTTAATCCGTAAGGAAACAAATCATTAGATGTTATTTCATCTTGTTTTCTTTTCCATTTCTTCTTTGTGTTTTATTTGTCATTTCTTTCAATAACTTCTTCAACAAAGTGTTCAGGGTCACATCTTTCAACAACATACTTATGAGATCCTCCGGGAACAAATAATTTCTTCTTTTTTGGTTGTGGTTCATAAGATTTATCTTCTGCTAGATGACCATTTTTATTCTTTTCAGAATCTTGTTCCTCAAATATCTGAATGTTAGTCTTTTCTTCATCACTTTTTGTACGAGAATGCAAATTCCTTTTCTTATTTTGAAATGCTTTTAACTTAACTTTGTTTTTTAGGTGAGTGATCACGTGTGTTAAAGTTCTCTAGTAAAGTGTTTGAAATAGATTCAGCCATGGACTCATGTGAGAAACCTATACCTGTTTTAATTTTATCTTTCCTTTCACTTACCATATGTTATATAATAGTTTTAGAACTCTTAACTTTAGCAAGATCTATATGTGTTGCAGCATGAGCTATATGTTCTTCTTATAAATTTTTAGTCATCTTTTCAAGTTCTTTTTTAACAAGTTCAAGTTTTTTTAGTGTTTTATTCCATGAGGTTTGAAGAGATAAGATCTTTTCATTAGAGACTTTGTAATCAATTTTCAGTTTGTTATGCATTAATTCTTCTTGTTTAAATTTGTCACAAATTTAAAATGAATATGTTTTGTAATGCTCAACTTGATAAAAACATGCTTTTATGCATATTTTTTCTCTAACTTTAACAGGAATTTCATGATAACTTGAAGAAGAAGTCTCAAAGTCAGATAATGGATGGTTAACCTTTGGTTGTTCACATTGATCCATGAGTGCAATTTCATCTCAAACCTCTTTTGGATCAGATTAATCACTCCAATCATAATCTTCATCCTTATTTTCTAAATCACCATCCACCTTAGGATCATTTTCTTCAAACCATTCTTCATTATGAACTTTAGTAATAAGGGCTAAACTTGATGGTTGATCACCTATGAATTGTTCAGCATATTCACTCCAATCATATTCGTCTTGAATGCTTACAAGAATATCTTTCTTTGGCTCTTTATTTGATTTTGATTCATGTTTATGTTCAGGCATGGGAAGACTTTGATAAGGGTTTGGAAGGTTTTCTAAGACTGTTGTTGGTATCTTTGATTGCTAGAACCCGCTTGACCATTTCTACCTTGATTTCTTGAAGCTTTACATTCCCTTGAAAAATGACCATAATTCTTGCAACTGAAACGCCTTAACTTTGATTTGTCAAATCCAACAGTTTTATTTGCACTGGAATTGTAAATCAAGTTAACAAATGAGTATTTCTGTGTGCTGTAAGCAATCATTACCATCTACCAATTCAAGTCCATCTCATCAGGATCCATTTCAAACAAATCCTACAAAATAAGATCTACCTGAGTTAGATGACTACCTTGATTACCATGAAAACTTGCCATGAAAGCAGTAAAAGCATATTTTGAGTCCTCATCCTATAAAGGATATTAATGACATGTTTAACTTAGTTGTTTTTAATAGAGTTAGAAGATGAAGTCTTAGTTTATGGCTTAGGAGATTGTGTATTTGGAGGAGACTGAGGTTGAGTTGTAATAACAAGAGCACTTGTGAAGAAACTAGCTCCAATGAACAAATCACCCTCTTCTTCTAGAGTATCATCATCTTTTGCAATAAAATGCAATCTCCACTGTGTTAGCTTGAGAAGAAACGTACTTATACTACGACGTTAATGCAGCTCTATCATTGTTTCGAGAGCTCCCTTCAATTTCAACTGATTCAATTTTGGTGATCAGAAGATTTGGATTGTAAGGGTTATAGAAAGACTGATGCACCCAAAACAACCCAAGTGCTTCATGCATGCATGAACTTGGTACTAAGTAGAAATTGCTTCGGAATTTTCATACTCTACTCAAGAAAATATTCTATGTACGAAATCTTCTGAAGCCAAGACCTGAAGGGTTTGTTGGTCCATTTACAACCTTTTAACCATTTAAACATAAGAATGCGGCGGAAGAAAACCTTAAGTCATGTTAAAGTTTCTGAAAATTAACATGATAATGTGAAAACAAACAAACCCAAAACAAGAGGATCTTTATTATGTGAAGAACTAGCATACAAAAGGAAATAGCAACCCAATAACAACCCAAAAGGAGTCATACAACTACCTTTAGTAAAGTTGCTGAAAACTGATTTTGGGTGAAGAAGATGATAATCTTGGACAGCCAAAACACCAAGAAAAGGTGTCCTCAAGCATTCATACCCACAAGCATCAAG
This sequence comes from Flaveria trinervia, assembly GCA_025506515.1. Lineage (NCBI taxonomy): Eukaryota > Viridiplantae > Streptophyta > Magnoliopsida > Asterales > Asteraceae > Flaveria > Flaveria trinervia. Next base: position 40,985,956 of record CM046451.1, read on the forward strand.
CATACACCATTATTTCTAGGATTTGAGCACCAAATCACATCAAGGGAGCTGCTGGAACCATGTTCCATTCGTGAACAATCAACAAAGCTGCTGAATGTTGGTTCCAGCCGTGACATCTTTCTTCCAAAAGAAAAGATGATGTTCTTGTGACGCTTTTTACTATGAGAGAGTAGGAGAGATCTGAATGGAGAGTGTGTGTATACTAGGAGAGCCCTAATCTAAAGAGCACCAAGAGAAAACCAAAGAGAGAGAGGCTGCCCATCAAGGGGCAGCCGAACCCCCTTATCACTCTCTCTTATTTTCCCCCCAAAACCCTTTTTAATCCTTGTTAGAACAATTTTAATAAAATAGATATATAATTAACCTTTTAATTATATAACATACACACACTCCTATTATTTGATGTTATTTAACTAAGTTAAACAACATTACAAATAATATCCATGAACAAAATATCCATATAAGTTGTTCAATCTCATATGCAACTTATTTAGAAAACCCATTTTCTAAATTTGGTGTATTTATTTAATTGCATGATCATAATATCAATTAAATATTATTTGGTGTTTGCTAAGCTTGTTATTGGGTATGACCCGACTTGGATCATAACGTACTAACCACATCTATGTTCTATGTGTCTTGGGCATAAAGAATCCAACAATCTCCCACTTGCACAAGATACATAGAAGATTGATGCAAGCAGTAAATACTGCCTAACAACGGTTTACTACCCTTAATACGCATGACTTAAAAGCCATTCAATAACATCATCCCTTTCAAGTTCCAAACTTGAAATGATTTATTGAATCGATCATCTATCCTTTTGTTACAGATGTCCTGTTAAATCCAAAGACATAGAATGATCATTCCTTGTTGATTTAAGTTAATCAGGCCTGAGACATCTTGCTCTCAATGAATAAGAGGAACAAATCCCATCTTGACTGCATATGTTTCTCACAATCACCTTGTGTCACACCTGAACATAGCCTTATGTACTGTCCATTATTTCAGAACAGTGAAGAACTAACTCAAGGTATAACATTTGGTGAATATCAAAACCCAATATGCATCTCAGGTCCGAGGATACAAAATGATATTCGCCTTTACTCAAAATTACTTATGATTAATCTAAGAGATTCTATGTAGTAAAATTTGAGACGCGGGTCAGTCCAATATTTGTATCCCACAATATCTATGAACACAACTCAAATATATAAAAGAGTTAAATATTACAATTGTTCCATATTTTATATGCTAAACAAATCAATTCTAATCACTAGAATATCGAAGTCCCAAGGCACAAGTATGACCCTCATACTTTGCCCTCAACAAGGAGCTTCTAGAGTGGGTCAGCAATGTTTTGATCTTTACGAACTTTATGAATACGTATCTTTACCCTTTTTCAACTCCATCCCTGTTAGGATCAGTGATTTAAGTTTGATTAAATTTGAGAAGATTGCAGTGGAATTTAAACAATGAATTAGACAATTCGCGAGAACACAATTGATATTCAATGAGAAGTAAACGGTTATAGAGAGAGAATTCTACAAAGGAATATTTCATTCATATGCTTTCGTGGTGGCTGAATGTCACACGTTACAACTAGGTCAACATCTCTTATATAGGAGACGTAACGTCTGCTGATGTCACTTGATAGTGACATCTAACAGAATTATTCAAACTACTGAAACTATGCAAACTACTGATTACATCTCAGAGAATGCTAAGTACAAAACCATAAAACTACTGAGCTACAACTACTAAAACTATAACTACTGAAAAGTAAATTACAAGTACTGAAAGGAAATCATCACAACTACTGAAGTTAATAACTTCAACTGTTGTGACAACTACTAATCACTTTGATCTTCAGTCTTTGTCTTCAGTCTTTGTTCTTCATACTTTTACTTTCAGACTTTGTCTTCAGCTGATAGCTTCAGACATTGTCTTCGGTACTTTTCTTTCAGACTTTGTCTTCAATACTTTTCTTTCAGACTTTGTCTTTAGTCTTTGCTTTCAGACTTTGTCTTCAGTAGAAGTCTTCAGATCTTGTCTTCAGACTTTGTCTTCAGACCTTGTAATCAGCTGATGTCTTCAGCTGTTGTGATCTTCTTCAGCAGTTGCAATGTCTGTGGGACTTAGAGGTTTTTCTGATCAAGCTCATCGGTTCTTTTGGTCCAACAAACTCCCTCTGAACCAATGCAGCCAAAACCTCTAAACTTATTGATGATCCCACTTATTCTTGGCAGAAACACCCTCTTGATCATCTTCAGAGGTAATCAGTTAAGCACAGGCCGGGAAAAGGTTTCTAATCTTTTGATTGGCTAACTATGGAAGGGAACTTTGTCCTGGGGAAACTGGACACAGAGTCTTGTCCCAACCATGAAACCTAATTCCCATTAATGAGTCCGTAAGACTCACTAGCATAAGCCTCAAGGAGAACAACTTGTTCCTCCTTGGTGAGTTCTTCTGCTTCTCCCTCGAAGAAGAACTCTGGGCCATAATACTCAGACAGATATCTCACTGTCTTTCCATTCTTCAACTCCACAGTAGTTATCTCTCTGTAAGCAAATTCATCAGGGTGAGAGCATTCAAGCAACAAATGGAGTTCACTCTTCTGAAGATCTTCAAGTCTTTTGTATAACAACCCCTTCTTGATCATTTTGTTCTCAAGAATAGATTGAGGGGTTGTCTTGGAGTTGTGAGCTCTCTTGAATTCTTCAATGATTTCCCAGGGTGAGACTACCATGGCCAACGTAATTGCAGCATTCAAGGTCTTCTTCACTTGGCCATGATATCTACTTGGTATATTCTTCTTATGAGTTCTAGAACTTACCCTGGGGTCTGGCCAAATCCGCACTCTTTCTCTTTGATGTTGAAAAGTATGTCTAAGAGTGTACAACCTCAGAGCTTGTTTCTTCATTTCTTGAATGGATGAGGACTGAGGGAAATCCTTATCAACCATCTTGAGAAACTGCTCATCGTGCTGCTTCTGCTATTCTGCTTCTTCAATCTTTACCTTCACTATTTGCATTTGCAAGTTAGGTGTAATCACTTATTGACTTCTGTGCTCAGGTGTTTTAAGGTTGAGAACAGCAGAGATTGGCAGACAATCTTCATCATCATCCTCTTCTTCATCTTCTTCTACCCTCAACACCCTTCTCCTCCTTCTGGGCGTATCACTAGGTAAGGTTTGAGGTGGTTTTTAGGGTAAAGGGATTGGTTTTGTGGGTGGCTTTGGTTTAGGGATAGATTTGGGAGATTTTAGAGATGAGGGTTGTGTTTGAGTGGGAGTTTGAGAAGACTGATCTAGCATTTTGGTGGTGAGTTCGGCTTTGGAGAGCTTTGCCATTTCAGTTCTCTTCCCTGCACCTGCTTCATCAAGTGCTTCGATGATCAACCCTTTATTATAGCCTCCAGCAGAGCAATTTTCTTGGTTATCTCAAGATACTGTGTCTGGACCAGGACTTTATCTCTATCAATGATCTTCCAAGGTATTTGGCAATGAATCTGATCATTATCTCCAATCTTTCCCTTTCCAACACACTCTAACCAGCCCATCTTGTTTGAATCTCTTCTATTTCCAGCCTTCTGATCTCAGAATCTAATGTGGCTGTGTCATGACCATGTCTAAAGATCTGATCTATAATTTTATCCATGGATCTGCTGTGAGCTTCATCAGCATCTTTGACAAGATCTTCTAAGGTTTTTCTTCATCAGCTTTTGACTCAGCACTTTTCTTTCGCTTATATTGATCAGTTGTTCTGAGATCAGTTCTTTCTCCACCTCCTTCTCTTTTTCAGGTTCTTTCTCATCATCAACTCTTTTCCTTTTCTTTTCTTTCACTGCCTTAGTAGTCTCCCCCTTTTTGGTTGCATTGGGATCAGGATTGAAAGGCAGAAAGAGATTTGTGAACAGCATCATCAATGAGGGTTTGTAGATTTGAGGAGATCCTCTCATCTATGGCTTTATGGACAATCTCAGTAATGATTGGAGTGATGAGAGGTAAGGAGTTTTGAAAGATAGCAACCATCTGCTCAGAGGGGTTCTGTCCCTGAGAGGTAGTGCCAAAGGCAGAGGTGGTGGCTAGTTATGTGTGTAGGCGAAGTGTTTGGTGAACCTTCAATTGAAGGTGCCATCTGTGTGTTTATTGGGTAGATGGACTTTGATCCTGAGACATTTTGGCTAGCAGCTCTTTGAGTCTGCTTACCTCATTCTCTAAGATGGTATTATGGGCTAAAACATCATAGAAAAAGCCCAGGTCATCATCAGTCTTGCTGAATCACCTGACCTCCTGATTGAATCAGGATGACATGCTCTGAGTGTAGATCAGTAGATGCATGTGCCCCTTTCTCTTGGTACTGGGGACTTCCTGCCTCAGGACTATGTCCTTCATTGGCAGTTGCCTCTGGTGAGGTCTTATATGTTACCAACTTCATCCTGATCATTTGCTGAATTAGTAGAAGTGGCAGCCTTACCAGATGTTCTAACCTCCATTTCTACACTTGAGATTGATCATTGTAACCCCTGTGCTGTTGGTTATCAGAAGCATTTTGGTCCTCCCCCTCATGGTGAGGTATTCCTAGTGGTAATTGTTTCTGGGGAGGAGGGGAGGAACCGTTTCTACACTTCGAGATTGAACATTGTAACCCTTGTGCTGTTGGTTATCAGAAGCATTTTGGTCCTCCCCCTCAATGGTTGAGGTATTCCCAGTGGTAATTGGCTTCTGGGGAGGAGGTGAGGAATGCAACTGACTCAGCACTTTAGCAACGATCAGTGTTCGGCTTTGAGGGGCGGTTGCATGTGGAGATTGGTCCGAAGCAGATTGCACCCGGGGTGAGAGGTGCTCTTCAATGGTAACCCTCTCAATTGAGATAGGTTCCAGTAATGTAGGATCCCCAATTGTGGTTGTAACAGGATCCTGTTGAGAGGATACCTATGCGGCTTCAGCAGGTTGAGTCTTGATATAACTGGGGGTTATAACCAGTATGTGCTTCCTATATTGGTGGTACAGGGGCATCGCCAGGGGACTCATCTCCCTGAGTAGCCTTTTTGGGCTTTTTGGATTTGGGTTTGGTGGGGACTTTGGATCTGGAAGTGGAGGCTGTGGATTCCCTCTGCTTGGGTTTTAGCATCCGGGCAGCCCCTTTTAGAGTAGGGTTGAGTTATGTCTGGAGTATACCTCAGCTAAAATAGCTAGAGCAGGGACCCCAAGACCAACAAGGCCATCCGATTTTAATTGATTCAAAATTATGGCCATCAGAAACCTGGGATAAAGTAACCATCTGTTTGCCACAGGTTTCTGAGCCAGATCCTTTAGTTCCATAAACACTATCTCAGAAAAATTTAGATTTTGATGTTCAAAGATAGAGTACAATACCTGTTGCCACCGTGAAGACATCTGATCCCAAGAAGATGTCTTTGAAGCAAGGCAGACATTCACTATATGAAAGATAAGTCTTTCGGTATCATGGAAGTGCTTTTTAAGAATGGTTGTAGCACTTAAGTCGCCTGCATACCCATCTGATGAAAGACATATCAGTGGTGCCTTTCGGGTATTCTTTAGTATTGGTGCCATCATGCAAATTTAGGGTTTTCCGAATGATGTCGGGGTGATAAGCACCTGTTTCTCGTTCACCAACGACTGGAGAGTGATTTTGCTATCATTCTCACCAGTTGTTATAGAGACGTTGGTCCAGAATTGGGTTAAGGAATCAGGGTATATGGTAGGATTCAAAAGAAAGGCTGTTTGGTATTGGAATCCACCATAAGATCGATGGCAGTATCAAACTTGTTCCAGAAAGCCGATTTCAAAAGGTAGGCAACACAGTTATGTCGGGGTTTGAGTTTCATGGTCGCCATTGTTAAGAGAAAAGGTTTGAAAATGGCTAATGAAACGTTTGGCTATAAGTGTAGGTATTTATAGGTTAAGCAAAGGCTAAAAGAAAACGACTGAAAGTGTTGGTGTTATCACAGTTGTATGAAAACAACTGAAGACTTGGTTTTAACTATCAGACGTTTGAAAAAAACTGAAGACTTGGTTTTAGTCATCAGTAGTTATGAAACTACTGAAAACCTTGGTTTTGTCTTCAGGTGTTGGAAACAACTGAGGACTTGGTGTTAGTCATCAGTAGTTGTGAAACTATTGAAGACATGGTTTTGTCATCACTGTTGTAAACACTGAGGACTTGGTGTTAGTCATCAGTAGTTTGAAACTACTAAACATGGTTTTGTCATCAGCTGTTTAGGGAGCAGTTTGTGGAAACGACTGAAGAGAAAATTCTCATCAGTAGTTTTTGGTCAATTATTAGCTTTGCAGCTGTTTCATACTGTCCTCAACACCTACTCATTAGACTTTTTAGCTGTTTCAGTGATTTCATAGGACATCAGTACTTATCTGTTTTTTACTGACATCAGTAGTTATAACTACATCGTAGTTTGTAACAAAATCAATACATATTTGTGACTTGTTTACTAATGATCATCAGTACTTGTTTACTGAGATCATCAGTAGTTATCACTTATTCTAGCTGCAGCATACCAAGCCTTAACACAAGGTTTTGGAAAGTTGAACTATCCAAAGGCTTAGTAAATATATCTGCAAGCTCATCAGCACTAGGCACAAACTTTGGAGCAATCGGACCTTTTTCAAAACGATCCCTAATAAAATGGTGTTTGATCTCTATATGTTTGGTCCTAGAGTGATGGACAGGATTCTTAACAATGCACAGAGCTGAAGCACTATCCATTAATAATGGTGTCTTAGTCTTTGTAATGCCATAATCCAATAGTTGGTTCTGAAGCCAGAGTACCTGAGATGTACAACTTGCAGCAGCAATGTACTCTGCTTCAGCAGTGGATGTAGCACAGATGTTTTTTCTTACTCTGCCAAGAAATCAAACAGTTGCCTAGGAATTGACATCCACCAGAAGTTGACTTTCTGGTTAACTTACACCCTGCATAGTCACTATCAGAAAAAGCAACTAATTTGCAAGAGTGTCCAGTGGAATACCAAAGACCTAGAGATTGTGTACCTTGCAGATATCTAAAGATCCTCTTGACTGCAATCAAATGAGACTCTTTAGGAGCAGCCTGAAATCTAGCACAAACACAAGTTGCAAACATGATATCTAGTCTAGAAGCTATTAAGTACATCAAGGACCCAATCATACATGTGTAAAGTGTTTAATCAACAACTTTACCTTTCTGATCTGCATCCATTTGTGTGGTGTTGCACATGGGAGTAGAACAAGGCTTACAATTTTGTAAATCAAACTTATTCAAAAGATCTTTTGTATATTTTGACTGATGAATGAAGGTTCCATCAGCTGTTGTTTGATTTGCAAGCCTAGAAAGAACTGTAATTCTCCCATGGCACTCATTTCAAACTTTTGTTTCATTAAACTTGTAAAATCATCACACAACTGGGGATCAGAGGATGCAAAATTAATATCATCAACATAAATTTGAACAAGTAGCTTATGCTGATCCACTTTCTTAATAAACAAAGTTTTATCTATGGAGCCTCTAGTGAAATTAGTTTTAAGAAGAAAATTTGAAAGTGTTTCATACCAGGCTCTAGGAGCTTGCTTCAACCCATAAAGAGCCTTATCAAGTTTATACACCCAATCAGGATGTTTATTGTCCTCAAAACCTGGTGGTTGACACACATAAACCTCTTCTTTTATTTTACCATATAAAAAGTCACTTTGACATCCATTTGAAAAACTTTAAGATTGTGGAGTGCAGCATAGGCTAAGAACAATCTAATTGCCTCTAGTCTGGCCACAGGGGCAAAGGTTTCATCATAATCAATACCTTCTTCTTGTGAAAACCCTTGTACAACCAGTCTAGCCTTGTTCTTGACAATAAGCCCATTTTCATCAGTTTTATTCCTAAACACCCTTAGTGCCTATTGCACACTTACTTGGGGGTAGAGGAACCAGTTCCCACACTGCTGCTACTTTTTGAACTGAAGTAGCTCAAGCTGCATGGCTTAACCCATCCATTGTCTCTCAAAACAACATGATAGTTCTTTGGCTCTAGCTGACTGATGAAGAGAGCATAGAAGCAGAAGTAGGAGAATTGACTTCTGGTTGAGAGACCAGCATTGATATCACCAATGATTTGAGACATGGGGTGATTCTTCAACTCTTGGTACACTATAAGATCAGTGCAAGTGTTTGTAGCCGGTTCAGCAGCAATAGATGTTGATCCAGATTCTTGAAACCAAGTATGAGATGGCAATTCACATGATGTAGAGAGTCAGAAATCTCATCAGCATTTGTTGTGGATGGAGCTGCTCAAGCTACAGGAACATCAAGTTTAGCAGACTCAGGCAGTTGGTCACTAAACTTGAAAAGGTGAGTACTGATATCATCATCTCTTCAGTACCACCAGGTGGAAGACTTGCTGCAGAAGATGATTTATCCACATGATCTACAACAGCTGGAGGTTGATAAGGAACATATTGCAGTATGTCCAGATCAAACAACTCCATAGGGTTTTGTGGAATTTTATCCTTAGTAGATTCATTGAATTTCACATGCAATGTTTCTTCAACTATCTTTGTTCTGTAGTTGAAGACTCTGTAAGCCTTGCATGTGGATGAATAACCTACAAAATACCCTGCATCCACATTAGGATCAAATTTGTGGAGTTGATCCTTTGTGTTGAGAATGAAACAAGGACACCCAAAGGCTTTGAAAAATTAAATTAGAGGAGCCAAATGATGTAGAACTTCATATGGAGTCTTCATCAACCTCTGATTTACTAATACTCTATTTTGCACATAGCAAGCTGTGTTGACAGCTTCAGCCCAAAAGGTCAATGGCAAACCAGAGTCAGCCAACATAGACCTTGCAGCTTCAATTAGGGTCCTATTCTTTCTCTCCACTACTCCATTTTGTTCTGGAGTCCTTGGGATGCTAAACTGCCTTCCCTTTGATAGATAAAAATCATCAAGTGTATGGTTTTTGAATTTAGTTCCATTATCACTCCTTATACACTTGACGATAGGGAATACTGCTTCTCAACATACACACAAAGTTTATAATCGTCTGAGCAACCTCATCCTTTGAATGCAAGAATAAAGTCCATACAAATCTGGAGTAATCATCCACAATTACCAGACAGTATTTCTTCTTTGCCATGCTCATCACTCTCACAGGACCAATAGATCCATGTGCAGTAACTGCAAGCAGGCAGTGGACTTAGGTTCTTCAATAGGAGGGAATGAGACTTGTGTTGTTTTCCTTTCAAACAAGCAGTGCAGGTTTCATCACATTGGAACTCCTTTATTGGTAGACCTCTCACTAAACTATTGTGGATTAGCTGATTCATGTGTTTGAGATTTACATGACCCAGCCTTCTATGCCACGGTTTAAATTCCTGAGGAGAGGCTTTGGAGAACAGGCAAGGATGACCCTTCAAATCAATCTTCTTTGACAAATCCAAGGCATATACTCTTCCAATCTTGTTGGCCTTGAGGAGAGTATGTTCATCCAATACCTTGTCAATCAGCCTCAGAACTTGGGAAGACAAAATCTTGTAGTTCTGGCTTGTGAAAAGTGCAACATGCCCTTTATCACACATCTGACTGACACTCAGTAGATTATACTTAAGATTCTCCACATGGTTAACATCATCAAATCTGATATCTCCATTAGACACATATCCTTTCCCAATGATGTAACCCTTAGCATCATTTCCAAATGAAACAAATCCCTTCTTTCCTTGAGAGTAGTCATTAAGAAGAGAATTGCTCCCAGTCATATGCATAGATCCTCCACTGTCTACATACCAGATGCTCCTTTGGCATGCTGAAGAACCCTGCATTTATCATAAAGAACTAGTTAGGTTTTGAGACCCAAACCTTTTTGGTTTTGGGTCTGTTTTCATCAACAAATTTAACCATAACTTGTTTCTCATGATTAACAGCTGATGAAGATGGAGATGGTGCTGGAATGGATTCCTTGGATTTGGGCTTGGAATGCCTTTTCAGTGTTTTGATCACAGGTGCATCTAGTTGGTTAACTCTCCCCAACAAATAACCATCATAACAAGTTGTGTCTGATTTGTAGCTAAAGCTTTCAGCTCTTGGGACATATCAGTACTTGTTTTTGATGAGTTCCTGTGACCCACCATTTCCTCCTTGAAATTCATAGACTTAGTCTGATGTTTGTCATGAGGAGCACTATTAGCTGTTCCATGATAAACCCTATCCTTCTTTTTGGATTTGGATGAAGGCATGGGTTTATCACATTGGGATGACTGTGGTACAAACTTGGTCTCAAACTCATTTTTCATTTCATCCATCTGGATTTTAATGAGCTTATCTCTATTGAGTTTGGAACCCTTTCTGTACCAACATTCATCAGAAAGATGATTGAATTTACCACATATTTCACATGGCTTATTCTTCATCTTGGATTGATCAACTGCTGATGTGGAAACTATTGAAGGTGTGATCTTCAGTACTTTCCTCCTTGCAGTACTTGTGTTAAGTACTGAAGGATCTGTAACAACTGAAGACTTGTTCTTCAGTTGTTCTCTATCCGTCCTGAAAGACCGTATGATAGATTCATCAACAGTTGTTAATCCTTTTATTTCAGCTGATTTGAAATGCTTTTCAGATGTTGTGACTTGCCCTTCAGTACTTGAGGTACTTTGAGGGACAACATCTGAAGTACTCAGCTTCATGTGCTTATCAGTAGTTAACCCATTAGGCAATTGATTTGCTGAGGAATTAACAATGATTTCATCTTCTGATCTTGGGAGATCACTTAAGGATGATACACATGATGATGTGGTTTGGAAATTACTTTCACCTTCAGGTTTTACTATTGATGTTGGAGTAAAATTTGTAGGTGGTTCAATGTGATTGTAACCTATTCCAAACTTCACATTCGAAGCAGATTGCTTGCTGAGCAGCATTTCAAATCCCTTGCAGGATGATACCCAGCGATCACACTCAACTTGGGTAGCTGCAAGTTTTTCTTTGAGTTCTCTGTGGTTCTCAAGAATGACCTGTAGCTTAGCCTTTTCATCATTAATTGGCATTTAAGCTTAAAATCTCATCATCTTTGTCATTAAGAACAGACTCATACTCCACTTTTCTTTTGGAAAGGATTTGCTCAAGCTCAAGATTTTGATTTATTAAAGCTACATTTGCCTCTCTAATAGAGATAAATGCAGCTATGCAAGATTCAGAACATAGCTTGGCCTTAGCCTCAGAGGATACTTGAGTTACCTGTGATGAAGATGCATTGGAGCATGAACTCTCAGTAGACTCCAAGGCCATGAGAGCAAGATTCCCAAAAGGATGTTCACCACCATGTTGACCATCAGTAGCAAATAATGCTTATTACCAGAGAGATCATCTGGTAAACTGCTCCAGTTAAAAACACCAGGGTGAAGAAGCTGTGACGAGGTTGTGATTGAGATGATTGAGATGGTAGAGGCTCAGGTAATGCTTGAGGTTGTTGTGCAATAGGAACTTGAACTGGATTTTGCTGTGGCATGAAATAGCAGGGATATGGATATGACATTAGACCCTAAGGGACAAAATGTGCAGGAGATATAGGTTGTGCATGATGACCAGAACTAGCAGAATGTTGCCCTCTGTTTTGTGGACTTTTGCTTGGAAAAGTCACAAAGGGTGCAGAGGAGTTAGATCCAGTTGATCTACACTCTCTTGCAAAGTGTCCAAGCCTGTGGCATTTGTGTCACCTCAACTTACTCTTGTCAAAACCAACTTTGGTTTTGCTAGAGAGTCCTGGAAATTTCCTACCAGTTCTCTTGTAGAACTTTTGAGATCTGATATTAATCAAGGCCATTTGGCTTAGAATATCCATCTCTTCTAAGTCATCATCAGCAATACCCTTCAAATCATCCATAATGAAACACAAATTGTCACTATTACAGCCTGACTGACTATCAACACTAACAAATGCATGATCTGAACTGTTTGAAGAGAAATCTATATGTTCATCATAATTGCTTTCTGATGCAGCATATTCTGACTCATGACCAACCAAGGCAGTGTTCCCTGGTACAAAGTCATCAGTGAGCTTTCCTGATGATACCAGTTTCCTTTTCTGCTCTATCTCTCTTTCAAATGTAAGCAGTTTCCCATGGAGTTGGGTGAGAGATAGGCTATCCAGATTTGCACTGGAGCGTAGGACAATGGTATATGTGTCCCATCTCTCAGGCAGTGATCTGAGGAATCTGTTGTTCATCTGGCTATTAGTGTATTCATGTTTGACCATTTTCAGCTCAGAGATCAAACAGGAAAAACGCTCAAACTGTTGAGTCAGTGACTCACCCTTCCTATGAGAGAATGTCTCATATTGTTGGGCAAGGATTTCTCTGTTGTTTGCTAAGACCTCATCTGTTCCACCAAATTGTTCCTTCAATGCATTCCAGGGGTCATGAGCAGTTTCATGATGCATAAGCCCAGAATAGATTTCATTAGGCAGAGCCATGGCTAGAATACCATGCGCTTTAGCATCAATCTCAAACAGTTTTCGATCCTCATCTGAGTATTGTTCCTTCTTCTTCGGAACCATTTGGTTGGTTTCCGGATTGTTCACCATAGGCTTGTGTGGACCATGTACCACAGATGTCCAACAACCTGAACTGTTAACAGACATGTGATAGAGCATTCTTCGTTGCCATATGTTATACTTAGTCCTAACCAGCATCAGAGGCTTGGTTGAGGAACCGGTATTGTGAGGGTCATTAGAAGGAGTAGTCATTCTCAGATTCAACCAAATTCAATTAAGTTTTAACTAATATAGTGCAAAACACAACAAACTCAATATGAACCAGAGAAAACTCAAAGCAAATAACCCAAAGCAGCAGAAATTCAATGATCTACAACCAATTCTTGCAAATATGCTAATTCAATCAAACTTAGATATTGAAATAGCAGTTTCAATGATCAATGTTAGATCGATCAATGATTAACCAGCTCTGATACCATTTGTTAGGATCAATGATCTAAGTTTGATTAATTTGAGTAGATTGCAGCAGAATTTAAACAATGAATTAGACAATTCGCGAGAACACAATTGATATTCAATGAGAAGTAAACGGTTATAGAGAGAGAATTCTACAAAGGAATATTTCATTCATATGCTTTCGTGGTGGCTGAATGTCACACGTTACAACTAGGTCAACATCTCTTATATAGGAGATGTGACGTCTGCCGATGTCACTTGATAGTGACATCTAACAGAATTATTCAAACTACTGAAACTATGCAAACTACTGAGAATGTTCTCAACTACTGATTACATCTTAGAGAATGCTAAGTACAAAACCATAAAACTACTGAGCTACAACTACTAAAACTCTAACTACTGAAAAATAAATTACAAGTACTAAAAGGAAATCATCACAACTACTGAAGTTAATAACTTCAGCTGTTGTGACAACTATTAATCACTTTGGTCTTCAGTCTTTGTCTTCAGTCTTTGTTCTTCAGACTTTTACTTTCAGACTTTGTCTTCAGCTGATAGCTTCAGACTTTGTCTTTAGTACTTTTCTTTCAGACTTTGTCTTCAGTACGTTTCTTTCAGACTTTGTCTTCAGTACGTTTCTTTCAGACTTTGTCTTCAGTACTTTTCTTTCAGACTTTGTCTTCAGTCTTTGCTTTCAGACTTTGTCTTTAGTAGAAGTCTTCAGATCTTGTCTTTAGACTTTGTCTTCAGACCTTGTAATCAGCTGATGTCTTAAGCTGTTGTGATCTTCTTCAGCAGTTGCAATGTCTGTGGGACTTAGAGGTTTTTCTGATCAGGCTCATTGGTTCTTTTGGTCCAACAATCCCTTATGATGTTGAATCTCCGCTCAAGGTGTTTAGTCTTTTGATGAGTACGGGGTTCCTTGATTTGAGCAATCGCATCCACGTACTTACCAAAGATTTCTAGGGGGACTTGAATGGTAGAGACCAGCCCTAGATAAGCAATGGACAAATTTATCCATGCAGCTTCCCAAGCTGCCAATGAAGCGGCTATGTATTCGGATTTTGTAGTGAACAATGCTACCGTGTCCTGCTATGAACTTTTCAAGGACACTTCTCCTCCATTCATAATGGAAGTATACCCCGATTGTGATCGAAAATCATCTCGATCAGTTTTGGAAGCTTACTTCTGTGTAACCCTTTACAACGACTTCCTCTTCAACAGATCCGTATATTAGAAACATATCCTTAGTCCTACTAAGGTATTTCAATATACTTTTAACAGCCATCCAATGGTTATTTCTATTGGTATCTACTTTGTCATACCTAATAAGCATGACTCGTCCGGTCTAGTGCATATCATCAGACAAATGATGGATCCTATAGTAGATGCGTATCGGATATCCTTCATTTGATTTTGCGCATCCTATGAGCTTGGACATTGAGACGTAGTCAACATTGTCCCTGTTTGAATAGGTACCATACCTTTCTAAGAGTTTTCCATCTTGAACCTTTTCAAGATTTTATCAATATATGCACTTTGGTTTAACCTTATCACCCACCTCGATCTATCCTTAGAGATCCTTATTCCAAAATATGGGTGGCTTAAACGAGATCTTATATGAAAAACATCTTCCAAGCTAGGTTTTAACACCTCCCAAGGTTGGAATACTATTTCCAAATAGTAGTATGTTATCAACATACAATTCCAAAAAATGTAACTATGCTCCCACTGACATTCTTATATACACAACCTTCTCGATGCTTGTTTCAATCCACAGATTGATCACTTTAACTTGTATACTTTATTAGGATGTTGTGGATCGACAAAACCATCATGCTGAACTACATGAACAGTCTCTTCGAGATGTCCATTAAGAAAAGCGGATTTGACATCCATTTGCCAAAACTCATACTCACAATATGCAATTATGGCACACAAAATCCTAATCGACTTTAACATTGCCACGGGCGTAAGAGTTTCATCATAATCAACCAATTGAGTTTGATGAAACCTTATGCTATAAGTCTTGACTTTTAAGTATTCAAGTTTCCATCTATAGCCATTTTCCTTCTTGAAACCCACTCGTATCCAACCGGTTTGGAGTTAAGTGGAGGGTCAACCAATTCCCAAACTTGGTGTTATACATGGATTGCATCCGTACGTTCATGGCTTCAAGCCATTTGTCCCAATCCAAATTGGACATAGCATCTTGGTATATGGTTAGCCTACAGGGGTCAACCACATAGCATCCATTCTTTGAATATCCATATCTCTTAGATGGAATACTAACTCTACCAGATTTGTGAACATTTTGTGTGTATTGATCAACCTCTTGATTATCATCAACAACCTCTTGTTGATAGCTAGTGTCAATCATAAGTGTATCGGCTTATGGATCTTGATCCTTATCAAGTTCCACAGTTCTATATATCATTCCTTCGATAAGGAACTCGGTTTCCAAGAACTTAGCCTTTCGAGCAATAAATACCTTTGCTCTGTTGAGTCGAAGAAACAGCATCCTATACAGTCTCTAGGATATTCAACTAATCTACACTTTCTTGGTCCGGGTCATATTCATAATATGAGCCTTAAAGAGCAATGCGAAAACCCAAAATGATAAAGATGGTAAGCTCATAGCCATAATAAATTGAGCCATATCCAAATAGTGTTCAGTTTCTCCTTTATCAAAATGAAGAACATAGATAGTTATGTAGAGTTGATTTTCTACTTCATTATTGAAGATTTTGAACATTTCAAAAGCTTCATACTTATGTGTCAACAAGTGCACACAATAGTAGCGACTGTAATTGTCAGTAAAAGCAATGAAGTATCTTTCACCAATCTTTGTCATTGTCTTAAAAGGACCACATACATCCAAATGTATCATTCCTAATAAGTCTTTTGGTTCATACTTATCAAATGAAACATTTTCATTTTTTTCAAAAGACCATTCTTTTGAAGTGTTTGAATCCAATTCTTGTTTATGTGACCAAGATGATAATGTCAAAGATAATAATAACTTAAACCCATTTTAAGTTTCTTGGTGCTTAATGTGTATAATGAGTTATTATAGGACGAATTATCATGAACTAATTCATGGATATCATTAAAAGGCATATCCTTAAAATGAAATACATCATCCATAAAACTTAATACCATTATTATATTGTTTTAATAGGAAACATTAATCATGTTCCTAGTCAAACTAGGTGCATACAAAATGTTTTGAGAATTTCCAAACCATTTGAAAGTCTCAAAATAGAGTTTCCCTCCTTGAAGCGCACATTTCTTTTGAACCCCTTTGCAACAATTGCGAGTATGAGTCTCACATCCGGTATCCAATACCCATGTGTTTGAAGAAATGGAATTTAATACAATGTGTGAATCATGGAATTTGTATTTGAGGTTAGCCCAACATCCCTCTTGTCTTTCATCTCCTTGAGATAGGACGGACAATTCCTTTTCATTGTCCTATCTCTCCATACTCAAAGCATGGATCGTTCTCTGTTACCTTAGGCTTCATAAGCTTAGGTTTTTCGAGGTTTCGCTTTATCCTTTGCTTTGATGTATTCCTTTCCTTTGGCAATAATTGCCTTAGATCGGGATTGGGCATTTCTTATAGCCTCCTTCATTGATCGAGAGAATAGGTAGAACCTCTCTACCTATCCCTGCCTTGGTTGCTTCGAGCATTGCGTGAAGTTCACCGATGCTCTTGTCCCACCCGTTCATATTACAGTTTATTATGAATGTCTCAAACCTTTAGTCAGGCAATCAATAATCAAATCCTTGGCCAACTACTTTGTGACAGGACAAAAAAGCATCTTGAGGCTATCAATGTGGGTTTTCATCTTAAGAATCTATAAGATGATATCGATTGGGTTTCTTTCATGTGACATGCATAAAGTGCTAGAACTGTTTCGAAGCAATCTACTAAAGTTTGTTAAAGGAACATTTCCTTCAACTAGATTATCATGTCATATTCCCCATGATGCTCCAAACCCTTTTGGAGTTCGGGAATCATTTTCCCAACATGAGGTAGGATACTTGCACAGAATCCTTAGTGTGCCTAAGCCAATCGTCAAATTGCCTTAACATCAATAGCGTTGGTGGGTGAGGTATGGGATCATCAAGGACATAGGCCTTTACTCATTCTTGAGAATGATTCTCAAGTTTCAAAATTGAATCCATAAGGTAATTATGGTTAGGACGATCCCTCTCGAGAATAGATCTCAGTGATAGGGAAGGGACGATCGGGGTGGTAGCGTTATAGTTAGCGGTCATCACTACAATAATTGACAAAGTTCATTTTAGTATTTCTGATAAATTTATTTTAATCGTTAATACCCTTAAATGTCTCATAGACAATTAAAAATTAAAATCTAGAATCCAACGTTACATTTAAATGATGGTTAGGTGACCTTTATCCCATTATTTAAATTAACAAAGTAGTCAACAGTTGACAATTGCAACCAATTGCAACTTCTAGTCTTATGGGATTGGTTAAACATCATATGTTTAGTCGGCATGTTTAATCCCATCAACACCATTGTACGCCATGCTTCAGTGACCCTAATCACATGGTTTCCAGTTCAAGTCGTCCTACTTACACACACATGTGAGTTTTCACATACAAGCGGTAAGGTGACCTTTATCCCACGAGTACGTTAGACTCGCCTCAAAGATACAAGTTCCCTACAAGTGGTTAGGTGACCTTTATCCCACAAATAGTTCCCAAGTGATTCGAGTGTCGTGTAAAAGGATGGTGATAGATTTGTTACCAAATGGATTTAAGTTTCCATTAATCCTAGACTTTGAAACCTCTATGTATCTTGTAATTGCATGCTTACAAATACTTGGTACCCTATAGTTCTTTTAATAAAACCCATTTTATTATGAAATCATTAATCATTCTAATAACCATTTATTAACACTTAATGATTAAGAGCCATTTTTATATTAGCTTGTTAAGATCATTTTTATTAAGACTGTTAATCATATCCAAATATCACACAATCATTCACAAAATCACAATCAAACAAGCATAATATAAACAACCACATGTGCATAACCATAGCTACTATTGTGACCACACTTGTTTGCCATCACAAATGTGGTCATTAGGTCTTTCCTAAGGTTAGCAACAACACAAAATTGAGATCACAATGGATCTCCCACTTAATGTCGCATCCGTATGCTTCGAGTCCATTTTGTGTCTTCCTTTTGTGCTTCCTTTCCGAGCATCTTCATTTACATAATATATATCCTAATACATATTTTCTAGTAAAAGAGAAATACTCCTAATCTATTATTACATCCCAATGAATAAATAGATAAATTACAAGCACAAAACTTACAACCCAATTGAATGAAAATAACCAAAACAAACATTCAACCAAACCAAAACAACACAAGGTTTAAGCTAGGTTATGCACCATCAAATGAACAATCACAAACATCATTCAACAAACAAAATAAACCCCATCAAACCCCAAATTTTCAGCTAACATAAACTAAAAATTAGGGTTTGTTTGTCCAAACAAACAACAACCAAAATATATCAACCAATTGACATTCCTATCTTTCAAAGTTTAATCATAAGCATGAAGATATAACTTTGAAAGACATGGGGTTTATTAAATCAACCAAAACAGCCTCTAATGAGTTGATAAACATCCTTTAAAACCAATTTTACATGGATAATGATGCTAGTCTCCACATAACTGGCTCTAGATGCCATTAAAGGGTTTGTTGGTCCATTTACAACCTTTTAACCATTTAAACATAAGAATGCAGTGGAATAAAACCTTAAGTCGTGTTAAAGTTTCTGAAAATTAACATGATAATGTGAAAACAAACAAACCCAAAACAATAGGATCTTTATTATGTGAAGAACTAGCATACAAAAGGAAATAACAACCCAATAACAACCCAAAAGGAGTCATACAAACTACCTTTAGTAAACCTGCTGAAACTGATTTTGGGTGAAGAAGATGATAATCTTGGACAGCCAAAACACCAAGAAAATGTGTCCTCAAGAATTCATACCCACAAGCATAAAGCATACACCATTATTGCTAGGATTTGAGCACCAAATCGCATCAAGGGAGCTGTTGGAACCATGTTCCATTCGTGAACAATCAACAAAGCTGCTGAGTGTTGGTTCCAGCCGTGACATCTTTCTTCCAAAAGAAAAGATGATGTTCTTGTGACCCTTTTTGCTATGAGAGAGTAGGAGAGATCTGAATGGAGAGTGTGTGTGTATACTAGGAGAGCCCTAATCTAAAGAGCACCAAGAGAAAACCAAAGAGAGAGAGGCTGCCCATCAAGGGGCGGCCGAACCCCCTTATCACTCTCTCTTATTTTCCCCCCAAAACCCTTTTTAATCCTTGTTAAAACAACTTTAATAAAATAGATATATAATTAACATTTTAAATATATAACATACACACACTCCTATTATTTGATGTTATTTAACTAAATTAACAACATTACAAATAATATCCATGAACAAAATATCCATATAAGTTGTTCAATCTCATATGCCACTTATTTAGAAAACACATTTTCTAAATTTGGTTTATTTATTTAATTGCATGATCATATCATCAATTAAATATTATTTGGTGTTTGCTAAGCTTGTTATTGGGTATGACCCGACTTGGATCATAACGTACTAACCACATCTATGTTCTATGTGTCTTGGGCACAAAGAATCGAACAAGACCAATATCTTCCAAAGCCAAAAGTTAAGTTTTCTGAATCTTCAAAGACAAAGTCTTCCGAAGACAATTAAGTAAAGACAGATTTCTTCCGGAGACTTTGAAGAACATGCTTTCTTTAATGTACTTTTCATAAAGCTAACCAACTTTCTGCTACAACTCTCAAGACTCAGCAACTTATAGATGTTGGTGAATGGTCAATGCTTTTTGTAATTGTACACTAAGGTAATGTGTCTATAACTTTCTACTTTATGTACTTTTATCCTTTTTTATAATATATTAGGATGTGAGCTATGACATGTCATAGTCACTAGTCAAAAGACAAATCTGTCTTTTGACTTTGCATTGATCTGGTTGTTGTGTAGATTAGTCTTTCCAGCTTGCCCTTAAAAGTATGGTCTGCTGTAGGATGTAGTATAAAGTTTCTCATGTCCTTGTATCTTATTCTTATGCTTTGTTACACTTGTGTAAAGAACATGAGAGCAATATACTTCAATCTTGAAAACCAATACTTTATTGCGTTTGTTCTTAAGTTTATGTCTCTTGTTTTGCTTCTGTTCATAGTGTTATAATATAAGTTCTAGTTCCTTATTTGATTTGTTTAGTGCCCTAATACTCTCCTTATTAGGAGACTAATTGTATTGCTCATCCCTTAAACAGTCCTATACAGATCCATCGAAATGTTTTTGTATGCTTCAATAGAGTGACTGTTTGTTTCCATGAAGATGGAAGAACATTGAGAAGTCTAACATTCAGATCTTTGAGATCATTTTTGAGACCATGAGTTGACATTTTCGTAGTTAATTACATGAATCTGTACATCATTTGATTGATTGTTTCCCTAGAAAGATGCTCAAACAAGTACAATTGCCTCTAGAGTTTTGAAAAATTTCTAAGTGTTTAATGAAAAGTTTTAATACAGATGCTCCTACTACTTGTGAAACGACCAACTTTGAACAAGAAACGCCTACGGTAATGCCTTAGTTGAAGTTTGAAAAATCTATCTCATGATGTGTTTGAACATTTGTCAAACAACCAAACAATGTAGAAATGCCTAGGATACTTGGTTAAATTTCTAATATTTAAACTAAAATGCCCAAACCTTCACAAAATGCCATGAATTAGTTAAGTTTCAACGGTCTTAAAGCGTCCAAATAGTGGTAAAATGCCTAGTCTAAAATGCCTCAACAGAACTAAACCCCTAAACAGTTGTGCAGCGCCTCAATGCTTAACAAAATTTTGATGATTTTTACACTTCAAGGGCCAATTCATCAGCTTCAAACATTCAGATCTTGTCAAATTCCTTAAAACTTGTTCAATTGATGTAAAAACTTCCAATTAGGTAGCCAATAGATCGATTAACAATCCTTAATCATCATTTCGATCAATTAACGACAACTAACTTGTTTTCTGATTTAATTAAAGTCTGAAATGAAAAAAACTTTTCACATACAAATCTGATCAGAACTCGGATCTGAATGGATTACATACCAAATTATGATTCAATTCATGTTTCTATGGATGAAACACAACTGAAATTAACAATTAATTGATCAAATTGGAATCAACACAGATTTCAAGTGATTCACAACGCAAAAAAATGTTGATAATCTCTAATCAGTTAACCAAAAGCTCTGATACCATTTGACATGTCAAATGGGTAGATCTGTGTTGATATCGGAATGCAATGACCAATACAAACATAATGAAATAAAAAACATAAGAAATCACTTTAAAAATTCATAGTTTCATTGATAGCAAAGTTGTGGATACAAAGTGTAAGGGTGAATAATAGAAGTTCTCTAAAACTCTCACACAGTCTCAGACCTGCAATAATACATAAAGTATCCTATTTATACTACCAACAGAAAACAAGGAACATATATTTACAAAATAAGTCCCTATATTATGTTAAAAAGTAAATGACAAATGCTATTCTTCTAAGAGCTCTAACAATTAATTCATATAGAGTTTTGGTTTGCTTTGTAGTTATTAATGTTCTATTTGGTATGTCGAAAGTTGTGTTAGTAGCTGCTACCAAAAGGATATGGGCAATAGAGAGGGGCTAGGATTGATCTAGCAACATTCTATTAATGTTTTGTTTCTCCATACAACAACTCCATTCTATCGGGTAGTCCTTGCGACACTGATTTTCTGACTTATTCATTTCTCTTCACAAAAAAAGATATATTGTATTTCTTAAATTCACTACCATTATCACTTCTTAAAGGTTTAACTTTAAGATCCCTTTGATTTTCAGTTTTAGTGATAAATGATTTGATTAATTCTGTTGTTTCCAACTTGTGAAATAGAAAGAAAATTCAGGTAAATTTGGAGTAATCATCTACTATTACAAGACACTTTTGCTTCTTGCATATGTGTAATATGTTTGTAGGGCCATAAAGGTCCATATGAAGTAATCTGAGTGGTGTGTGATTAGAGTTTACCATTTAGATTTATTAGTCTGTGTGCAGTGGTCTGTATAGGTAAATTCTTTTAGTGGTAGACCTATTACTATGTCACCTTTAACCAATTGTATCATTATATTAACATTAGAGTTTCCCAATCGTCTGTGCCAAAATTGGGAAATATCTTCTCTACTAGGCACACTAGACTACCATTGCATGTTTTTAGCTCTATCACGATAAGTGCTTTCAGCTCTCTTCCTTTGAGTGTTAAGGTTATATTGGTGTTTGTCTATTTAAATTAGTCATGAAATGATATGTAATTGTTTGAAAAAAATTTGGATGTGACTTCTTGGTACTCCACCCTTGTTCTTATTGGGAACAGCTGTTTGCTTCTTAGTTGACTTCTTAGCCTAAGATTGTTTGTTTTGCCTTTTATTCTTCTTATTGAAAAATCAATTGGCTGTATTATTTTTGTTTCTTTAACAAATTGAATAGTTTTTGTGATGATAACATGCTTCTACACTATGATGGTTCATATCATAATATTTGCAATACTTACCATATTTGTACTTTTCTATGCTGTGCGTGTATGGATCACACCACTCATGGTATGCAAAATTTGTAATAGTTTGATTGCTAAAAACTTTTGATTTTATGTTTGATTTTGGCAGAATATCAAAAGATAATGTTTGTTGTTTCGTCTAAATGGAGGCTTGTTCATTCCCATTATTTAGTTTCTTAAGAGGGACAGTGGAAGACTCAGCATTTCTTCGACCTGAGCAGATATCAAATACTTGTTTCTACTTTGTTTGTTTTGGTGTTGTATCAGCCAAAATTAAAAAATTCCATTTTCAACAATTGATTGACTAGACTCATCTTATAAAATATCTTCATCATCTTCATGTGGGTTGTGAACATCAAATTCATTATTTATAGAAATCCGTTGATTTAATTTGTGATTGTGCTTGGTTTTATCAAATATAATCAGAGGAGATTTTGATAGCAATGATGATTTAGATAATGATGATAATAATGATGATGATGATGATGGTTTGGAGACATTTGTCCTATTATAAGGATCAAGTGATTCCTCATCTTTACAGGTCATTGATTCAGGTAGTGGATATAGTTATCATTATAAGGTGGGTTAAACCTATTATACCCCAATCCTAAACGGTCTTTGAATGTCATTTTTGACCAACAAGTTGTTCAAAATTCTTATTGCTAACCTAAAACTTTTAAAGTTTCACTTCAGTTTCACGTTGTAGTGTTTTAGACTGATCAAATATTCAAAGAGTTGCTCAATCTGAGCTTCTAGTTTTAGTTTTTGAGACAAAAGTTTGTACAAATCATTTATTAATGATAGAATTTTCATTTTACATTGTTTTTTGCTCTGATTTTAAATTCTCAATTAAAATGTTTGTTTCAGTCTGCATGCTCACTGTATCTTATGACTATATCTATACATGCTTGAGAATATAGATTCTCTTTTACTTCTTTCGAGATTTTAGTAAGTTTATCCTTAACATTTTCCATTAGCGCATGGTCAAGAGATTGTATCTCTGCCTCTTACATGCTCTAGTGACATTCTCTAACTTGATTTTTTATCATTGTAGAGGACTTGGAATGTTAATTTTGGTTGTATTACGTGATTTGGGCTGGTATAAGTGCTGATGGAATGCTCATAGGTGGTAGAAATTGTCTGTTTGTTTCATAACTACTTGATGTATATGGTTGTTGATTGGTTCTAGCAGCCCTTGGTTGTTGACACTCCTTAGAGAAATGCCCATAAAGCATACAGTCGTAGCATCTCACATGCTCTTGTCAAAACCAATCTTTGTTTTCTTGTCCATATTTCAACCCTTTGTTTCTTTGTAACAACTTCTTTGATCTGCAGGAAATCATTGGTACAGACCACTGAAGATCCATCTCTTCAACCATGTTAGGTGTCAACTCAACCAAATCATTACTATAGGATTTAGTAAGATAGCTCCTCCAAACACAATTCTGTCTATAAGATCTCCTAGGTATGGAACTTTTAAAGGTGTGATTCCTTTCATAGACCCCATAATGAAGAGGATGAAGAGGAGATAGTGAACGATGAAGAGGAGATAGTGAAGGATGACCCTGAGAAGAGTGAAGAAGAGCATCCTAAGTAAGGTCACTACTCTCTTGAGGAAGAACTTGATCAGAAAGGCCAAAAGGAAGTCCATAAAGGCTCAAGAGATCAAGGCCACTTTTGACTCTATGCATAAACAAATGTTTATTGTTGTAGGTTTGAGGTGGTTAAGGCTGAAGACTCAAACTTGAACTCTAGTACCAAGAGTTCTAGTTCTTGCTCAAATCATCCCAACATCATGAAGAATGTTGATCAGTTATGTACCATTGTTGTAGATACATGTGTACCTAGTTTATGATATTAATGTAAAAGTGTTTCATTTCTTACTTATGTGTAATTTGACGATGTAATGAATTATGATATATGCTTTGATGTTTATTTATCTTTAATTCATATGTATAACTTTTTATATAGGTTTGAGGTTGTTGTGCATAGTTTTAGTCAATAATGATTGAGAATTATGTTCAACATAGTCGGATGAGTATTCATGCTTATGGCCCATACTTATGAACTATACGCATGAATACATCATGCTTATGGACTAGTCGCCCGACTGAACCATGAGACTGGATCTGTTGTATGATTGAGGCATAAGATTGTCTTAGTCGCATGACTAAACCTTCAGTCGTGCATATGACTCAATCGCATGATTCAGTCGCACGACTAAACCATGCTAATGGTTCAGTGGTACGAATGGAAACCCCTAACCTATAAATACCACCTAATTCGTGGAAAAACAAACACTAGAAGAGATATTACGCATACACATAAACCCTAGCCGTCCAGAGTTTGCCAAACAGCCTGTCCAAGTTCATGGATCGTTCCGGATCGATTCCTACTCGTTCTTAACGTTTAGTTTCAATGTTATATCGATCGTGTAATTGTTCTCACTGATTGGATCGTCAATCAAATAGGATTTTGCACTATTTGATCCAGTATAACGCAAAATCAGTTTTTTGGTAGACGGTTAGTCACTTGGCAGTGTAAGAAGCAGATCTCAGTTGCTCTGTCACATGTGAAGCTCAATACATTGCTGCTGAAAGTTACTGCTCGCAAATCATTTGGATTCAGCAGGAGATGCATGACTACGGTTTGCAATTTTCTAACACCCCAAATTTTTTTTATAACTCTGCTACAATTGCTGTAAACAAAAATCCGGTCCAACATCCTAAAACAAAAACACATCGGTATTAAATATTACTTTATACATGACTGTTCTGAAAAGCATTAATCGATGTTGTTAAAATTAATACTGATTTTCGACGCACCAACCTCTACACATAAGCATTTGACAAAGCGAGATTTTTATATCTTTTAGAGGTTAATGGGGTGAAAAAGAAAAGTGATGTGATTCAAGAAGAAGAAAGTTTGTAGTCCGACTAGTTTGTCTTATTTTATCTTATTTTATTTTATTTTCCTATCCATTAAAATCGAAAAACACAAAAATTTTCGGGGAGAATATCTGTAGGTTAGTATTAAATTGCAGTATTGAATTACTTAAAAAACAAGGGGGGAGAGCAGGTTAGCTGAAAAAAGTGAAATCAAATCTGTGATTTTGATTCAAAGCTAATGGAAAGTGATAGTACACACGGAACAAATTGGTTGGGACTTCAAATCGAGTTTGCTCAAAATGCGAAATTCAAAGTACAAGTCTAAGAAGTCTAAACACAACTAAAGAAAAATGATAGTTAAACTAGTTTTCTACTGAGGTAACATAGAGATAATGGACCTAGAGGTTGCTACTTAATTATATGATGTGTCGGTAGATTCAACACAATAGATGTGTAGACTTCATTGGTGAATTAAAATTCAAACTAACTTGTTCAACTTGTTGCTGTGGGTTCTGATCTTATCCTTGGTTACCACAATCAACACATTCCAATAAGCGGTGACAAGAAAAATAAACGCCACAAATGTGTGCGGATGACCTTAAATATGAGCAAAAGCACATGTAAAAAACTGTTAAAAGCAATCAAGCTAATGACTAATATTGTTGGTGTGTTGTGTGCAAAAGAAAAATAAATGCACTAACAAGAAGATAGATTGTGTACCTCTCTGCTGTGCGGTGGCACTGACCTGAGAATAAGCATAACCCAAATATTCTAGAATTCATTGTTGTTTGTGCCTCTCTACTGTGTGATTGCACTGACCTGAGGCTTGGCATCTCTCTGAAAGCTCTTAGAATAGTTTCTTCTTGTCCAATACCTGTAGACCTCTCAAAAATCTCTTGAGAAATGTTGATTACCACATAAGTGTGAGATCCGCAAATGTTTGTTGAAATAATTAAACCTAATTCATCACCAATGTTAGTCAAAAGTCTGTGTATGGATTTAAGTAGACAAATATACTGACAATCATCGTGGCTGCAATTCTTGAAAATCAAAATCATTGTGTGCATTTTATAGCTCTAGTATGATTTCTTGAAAGTGCTAATGACTCTCAGACAAAACAAGAATCTAGCATCAAAGTGCATACTAAAAGGGGTTCCCAAACGATTTTGATATACATGTATGATTTCATAGTGAATCATTCCACAATGATTAAATTAAATTGAAGCTCTTCTGCTCAAAACCAAAACAACAAAAATATGTCTTGTTTTTCTTTTAAATTTCTATGCTATTTTGTATTTTCTAGTGTTTTGTAGGGTAGACGTCTGAGGTGATCAACGATTTTTCAATTAAAAAGGACATGTCTAAGATGATCGGTGTTCATAATATTAGATATCAAAAGGTAAAAGTTTAAGGGTTTGAAAGTCTATGAGGTCAAACTCATGAATATGAACCGATCGTATGAATGAATCATAAGGATGAGCCATCGCACGATTGAACCATAAGTATGAGCCAGTCACACGATTGGGCCATGAGTATGGAACACCATGCTATTGGACTACAAGACTGAACCAATCGTACTAATGAATGAAGAAGTATGAGAAAGTCGCATGACTGAACCCCAATCGCACGACTAGAGCATGAGTATGGGCTCAGTCGCACGACTGGAACATGTGTATGGGTCCAGTCGCACGACTAAACATTAAAACAATATGAATAGAGAGGTGAGTCGGTCGCATTTCTCACGACCCTGCAAAGCATTCACACTTCTCTCATACGTAGCCACTCTACCCAAATTTCCTTTACATTGATTACTTGCTCATTTTAATTCTAACTAATTTCTCATTCATCTACAGGTATTATGAGAGTGAAATAGACCCTAATGACCGGTTTATTTGAACCCTAGGGCTGATTGGGCTAAAACCTAGAACCAAGACTAAAGCATAAAATAGAACACTTAACAAGACATAAATGTTGATTTAAAGTAGATTAAGTGTTATTTCGAGTCTCTACGAGTCTAATGCATCTAAACACAATGGGTAATATCAAGTTTTGACAAAGATTCAATTCTAGGGAATTCAATAGTGTAGGATACGAATGGTCATGCTAATGAACACCAATGGCATGATTGAGCCAGGCGAACGACTCAATTGTACGTATGAATCATGCGTATGGGTTTAGTCACCCGACTGACTCAACCGCATGGTGTAGCAAACGTCTAAGATCAGTTGCAGGCTCAATCGCACAGCTGAACTCAGCCGCAGGCTCAATCGCACAGCTGAACTCAGCCGCAGGCTCAATCTTACGAATGAACCCAATCATACGACTAGAACTCAGTCGTATGGTTCAATCGCACGATTCAACCAGTTTGATAAAAAAAACTAAAGTTTTAATTGCCATCTTTTATACACAACTCCGATGTATATGTTTCTTGTGCTACAGCAACATGACAGATAGATGGACCATGAGCCCCAAGCACAACATCTGTGCTCACTAAGATGCTACCACTCGAAATGCTTCTAAGTTTGTGGGGATCATTGCCTTTCTCGGGTGATCGAGGATCTTCAAGGCCATATCCACACCTTGCATTCCATACAGATCACTATAGCAGACCTTCTGGGAAGGAGCTACTATTGATATGTCCCCTAAACCGTACAGTATCCGAAGCTCGATCTTCGAACAGGAGATCAGTGTTACTGCATCCGATCTTATGCAAGTCCTGGATTTGGGTGAGGATGGTGACCACTCGACCAAGCTACATCCTCTCACCGTTAGAGGATGCTTTTTAAAGACAAAGTACACCGGGGACATAAACGCAGGTCTGCTCAACAAGAGCAACCTATGCCCGCATTTTAAGTACTTGGCTCATGTCATCGTGAAGTTCATAGCGTTGAGGTTGGGAGGGTTTGACGAGATTTCAGATCAAATCTAGAATGCATATGTTGCTCTGGTGCTGAACTACCCATTTAGTTTCTCCCAGATGATATTCTCCTACATGGTCAAGAAGATAGAGGCCAAGGGCTTGGAAGGCTTCTACATGTACCCAAGGTTTCTACAGATGATCATTATTCAGAAGCTTCCTTCACTGCCGAAAGAGAGGGATGATGTGGTTATCCTGGAGATAATGGATGATACGACATTGGGTCGGATGAAGGTCTACTGGGGGTAGCAAGTGAAGCCCCCGGTGAGGAGACTGTTTGGTCACTTGGCCAACGAGGAGTATGAGGCGCCATCTCGCAAGAAGTGGCGTCACAATGACAGTGACTCCGATATTGAGCCAATCATGGCACCCACAGATGAAGACGAAGATGAAGGCAACGATGATGGTCAGGGTCAAAATGGTGAGGCACCTGGTGGAACAGATAGGGCTACTTCCCCCAAGACTTCTTGGTCAATGAAGATGAGGAGTCGGATGATGAGCCATTAGTGAGGATTGTTGGGAGCCAAGTTATGGCCACAGATAGAGGAACATAGGCGGTTGGCGGACGCTAGGCTGAGTCAAGGGGTGCTGCTGCTGATATTACTAATCCTACGTACACCCCTGACCAGCCCATCATCCAAGGGGGAGCTTTTGTTTGAAAGGGTTCTAGAAAGAAGAGAATGGGCCATCCCTATGGGAAAAAGACTAAAAGGCCAAGGTTTACTCTAATCACATCTTCTACTTCTATCACCACTACCTCAGCCATGACCACCACCACCACCACCACCACACCCACTACATCTGCCACCACTCCAGCCACCACCACTACCACATCTCCTACCACCACCACCACAACTACTACTACCACCACCACTCCACCACTACCACTATCACTCCTACCACCACCACTACCACATCCACTCAACCACATACGACTCCCATTCCACCTTCCATCTTCACCACATCCACCACCACCACAACTACTCACCGGGCTGGACCCTCCACCCAACCGACTGTTACACCTGGATTTGCTCTACCAAATGCGGGTTAAAGGAAATCTTGCTAACATCAACTGCATTGTGCTAAGGCTGCTTGCCACTGATGAACAAAGGGCTACTTAGTTACAGAAGATGATGGAGGTGAATGCAGCTCAGGCAAAGCAGATGGTACAGGTGAGCGAGAAAAACGCTTAGTAGGAAAGAGCGTTAGGCCGAGCCCACCAAGCACTGACATGTGAAAATGAGCTGGTGTTGGCTTTGGTGAAGAGGATAGAGGAGCTTGAGAAAAAGAACAAGAAGATATTGCTAAAGCTCAAGGGATCAAAGAGGAAGCCATTAAAGATAAAGGATGGTGATGATGGTGATGATGATGATCATGATGATGATGATGATAATGAGGATGAACATGATTCCGAAGAAGATGTTGAGGAAAAAGGACCGAGTGGAAAAGATCAAGGGGATGATGATTATCAGGAAGGTGATGCATCTGCATCATCCTCAAATCCTCAAGCTCAGGAGAGGTGCATTAAATGACGCCAAGATCAAGGAGCCTCGTCCTTAGCTCCTCCAGCTGAAGAACCAACATATCAAGACAAAAGTAATTATTAGATGTCTTTGTATTTAAAAAACTTTTTTACTTGAATTATATATTACATTAATGTAATTAATGATCATTCATGTTTGTTTATGTTTTAATGTTTTATATAATGACTTATGTGTGAGGTGCTTAATGTTCAATCAAACAAATAAAGCTCCACAGATAGACAAGTATGATGTCGAACCCCTTTAGCAAGTCAAGACTCAACTTACCATGATTCTTGACTTGCAAGGGATAGTTAGGAGATCTGTAAGTTACACTCCCGAAGAGGGAGAGATTATCATGATTTGATGGACAAACAGCTCGCTCAAAAGTTTAGACTAAATCCGGATGAGCTTGTAAAAGATGCTCCAGAAGTAGATGTTGTGAGTGATGATGAGCTGAACAATGTAGATGAGATTGAGATAGAGGATGTCACTTCTGAGCATTATCCAGAGTACACTAACCACAAGGCAATGTTATCCACAACTTCGGTAATACTTTTGACAGTGCTACGTTTGAGAAACTAGAGGAAATGGAAAAAGAGAAAGAGAAAGAAGAAAGCATAGCCCAAGCTTCGGATGCTAATGTTGATAACAAGAAAGCTAAATGGGTAGCTTCCTTTGCAAAGATGAAAGCCAAGGCTCGGCACCAAGCAGAATGCCTACACAAAGCTTTATAGAGTCAAACGACATCAGAAAGTGTCAGGCAAGATCATAGCGTGGGTGTATGTTGAAGACTTAGAGGTCTATGCTGTGTAAAGGGAGAAAGGAATCGTCTAATTCAGATATCCTCATGATGTGAAGACTCTTCCAGGTTTTGAGCTCAACCATCTAGCATGTTTAGATCTTCTATACGCAAATCCAAAGAAGATGTCAAGATGGTTCGAGGCTGCATTAAAGAAGGATTACCACACCAGGTGGGTAAACTTCAGACCTCAACAACCGAAGAGGTACATCCGTATGTCTGAAGTGCATCCTATGTCTGGAGGACCTAAAGTGGTTCTAAAGTGGAGTCCCTCGCGCACGATGTAAAAGATTCCCTAATGGGAATTGCCACAAGACTTCACTACAAACTTCAAATGGTGGTATTATGACTGGTGGATAGGGGAAGCGGTCATAGTTTTGAATAGTGATGGAAAAATAGACGCAATAAGGGTATTCAACCCAATGTGGCTCACTAACTTGTCAGCTGAAGATGTCTATACATTATACAAGTTGCCACTGTTGTATGACACGAAGGACATTATACAAGCTCTACAGTTCCAACATGTGATAAGACTCTGCTTTGCATTTGAAATAATGTAGGAGTCACAAAAGTAGAGAACTACAAGATGTTCCAACAACATGTTAAGAATGTCAGACGATAGAGGAAACTAGGTCCGAGGGGAGTTTGTATATACATGTGTACCTAGATTATGAGATTAATGTAAAAGTCTTTCATTTCTTACTTATGTGTAATTTGATGATGTAATGAATTATGATATATGCTTTGATGTTTATTTACCTTAATTCATATGTATGACTTCTTATATAGATTTGAGGTTGTTGTGCATAGTTCTAGTCAATAATGATTGAGTATTATGTTTAACATAGTCGGATATTACGCATACACATATACCCTAGCACTCCAGAGCATCCCAAACAGCCTGTCCAAGTTCAATGATCGTTCCTGATCGATTCCTACTCGTTCATAACGTTTAGTTTCAATCTTATATCGATCGGGTAATTTTTCTCACTGATTTGATTGCCAATCAAATAGGATTCTGCACTATTTGATCCGGTATAATGCAGAATCAGTTAGTACTCCATACGTACACAGTCCTAAGAATTGCTACACAGCCCGAACCATTCAGCTGCAAAGGTAGTTCTCACCCTAAAAGAATTGCCACATCATTTGCAAAAATGAAGATGGGGAAGGAAAGAGATCAAGATCATCTTTATCCTCAAAGGAAGACTCTCGGAAGGAAGAAAATGGACTGTGTTATGTGTTGCAGTATTTCTCATCTTGCAGTGGATTGTTTTCACAATCCATAAAGTATTATCCGTATGACCAAGAAAGAAACTTCTATGAAGATGAAGAAGAAGCAATCTTCAGAAGAAAAATCTTCTCCATTCGGAAGCTCCAAAATAAAGAAGAATACAAGTGAAAACTTTCCATCAAAAGAAAATTTGGTCACCGAAGAAAGGAATACTTTCGAAGTACAGAAGTCTGCTATAGTGTTAAGAAGATCTTTTGAAGGTCTAGTCTCAAAAACTTCGGAAGTTGTCAAAACTTATGAAGTTTTGAAGGTCAAGTTTAAGTTTCCCTTGGTGGTGTGAAAGACAAAGAAAGATGACATGACTGAAAGTTCCATAAAATCTAACAATAGGATCAAGTATTATTGCATTGTCTTCAACTTTGTTTGATAAGCCTAAGGCCAACAAGGCTTGGGTTTCCAAATGTAACTAACCTTCTCTTTTGTGCAGGATCAGCTCAAGAAAAACAGGAATGTAAGGATTCTTGACAGTGGTTGTTCCAGGCACATGACATGCAATGGTTCTATACTTCAACAATTTGAGAAAACTAATAAATGACTGTTGCTTTTAGAGGAGATGTTGGAGATTACTTCAGGACCAGTGAAGGGTGGTAAACTTACAACGCAACAACACAAAAAGGAGACTAACTAGACTAATCAAGCAGTGAGACTAGATTAACCACAAGAGATGGTACAAAGAACACAAGTAAATAAGAGACAAAACAAGATAGCAAAATACACAAGGAGATGGTTTTCAAGATTACAGTATATTTCCTTCTCAAGTTCTTTTACAAGTGTTACAAAGCATAAAGAAAAGTTACAAGTACTTGAGATAGATATACTACATCCTACAGCCGGCCATACTTTGAAGGCCAGCCGGATACAATTGACTAGACACAATACAAAATCATCTGTAGAGTCAAAAGGCAGATTGCCTTTTGACTTCTAACTATGACATGCCATAGCTCACATCCTAATATATTAAAAAAAGGATATAGTACATGAAGTAGAAAGTTATAGACTCAAGACCACAATGTATAGTTACTAAAAGCATGGACCTTTTCACCAACACATGCAACTTGGTGACTTCAAAGAGTTGCAGTGGAAAGGGGTCCAGCTTTATATAATGTACATCAGATAAAGCATGCATACTATAAGTCTTCAGAAGAAATCTTTCTTTAAGTGTCAAGCTTCGGAAGACTTTGTCTCTGAAGCTTCGGAAGACTTCATCTTTGGCTTCGAAAGATATTGGTCTTGGCTTTGGAAGATTTGACACTTGGAATATTTCAGTTGTATGTGTGAAACTTCCAAAGCATTCTCTTCAATGTACTTGTGCAACATGCAGGAGACTTGAAGTGTTTGGAGTTGCATCAGCCTTAACATGTATTCCTTACTAACTCCCCCTAGGCTGATGCTACCAAAATTCTTTGAAGACTTTAGATATCAACAGCCCTCATTATGATGATGGCCATCCCTTTCTACATGAGATGATCAGGATCAGTCAGACTCTCAAAATGCCTTCTCATGTCAAAGAGATCATACATAGGCAGATTGAATATGTCCTACCATGTGTAGACATCCTTAATGCCTTGATCTCTAATGGCATGCCATCTTTCCGGATTTGTGGTGTATGTGAATGACAAGATGGGTCATCCTGCTGCTCGAGGAGCTGCTTGATTGGGAGTTGATGAAGCATCCTCTAGCTGCACATCCTTAGGATGTTCTGACTCATCCTGAGGTTCAGAAAAGGATGTAATCTTCTTCTTCTTTGGCATTGATTTGAAGCCATCCTTTTCTTTCTCTTTGTTCCTTTTAACTAAGAAGACCGGCCTACAGCACCTCATTGATTTTCTTTATTTTTCTCAGTTGGGTCTTCCTTTCTCACAAGTTCAGAAGGAGAGGGAGTCTGACCCTGCTGTGGATCAGAAGATGAAGCTTGCTGAGATTCAATAGGAGGTCCAGGTTGTGTTGTCTCTGGTTGTTCAACCTTAACCTCCACTTCAGGTGGAGCTTGACTTGGAGGGGAGTGTAATTCAATCCGCTCTCCACTCTTGGTCTTCTACTTGATTACCCTAATATGCTCATCCATGGTGGATAGAGATATAGCGCCAAGTCTCCTAACAGAGAATCCAGACAGCTTCAAGAAGCTCATCATCCTTTGTCTATTTGCTGACTTCTTCACGCTCTTCTTGATGATGGCTCTTGACTTAGAAGCTTCTTCCCTTAGCTTCCTTTTAGTTGTCTTTCTATCCTTGACTATCACAAGTTCAAGTTGTTTGAGATACTCAAACTCAACAAAGTCATAGGATAAGGGAAGAAGTGCATCTGCCTGATAGAGGCCTATGGCACTTCGGTAGTTGATCATCTTGATCCTGTCTTCTTCTCTGTCTACCTGAGGTCCTTGTTGAACCACATCCTCATGTGCAGGACTTTCTTGAACTGGGGAGAGAGTCTGCACATGCTTATTTAATCTTTTTTTCTTTTTTCTTCTTTCATTTGTACCAGTAGTTCAGCATCTTTGTCTCTTTCTTCTCCTTTAACCTCTCTCTGTGGGAACAAAAATGACATTGTCTATGTCATAGTTCTTGGTCTGCAAGTAGTTGATCGTGACTGCCCTCAACTCATCATCTTGAGTGTTTGGTTTGGGGGCAGCCCTGATAGCAGTTTCCATGAGTTTTGCAGACCCAAAAGAGGAACTTTCTCCCCTTAACATCCTTTTCCTCTCTCTCTCCTCCTCCGCAATCTCCTCAGATGTCATCTTTCTTTTCCCTATGTCACTCATAGACCATTGTGACTCAGGGTGGAGAGTGCTTTGGCCTTCATTGCTTGGTGTAGCATCCAAGCTCTGGCCAGAGAGAGGTTGAGAAGCAACTTCACCTGCAGGTGTCTCAATAAGGGTATGAATCTTTGCCGTAGTTGATGATGATAAGACAGGGCTCTTAGGTTCTGCCACTAGGCCTTTAGTCAAGGCTTCCCCTATGAAACTAAAGTTAGGGTTTGCCTCAACATCCAGTTGACCGATGGCATTACCTGATTGCCTTAGTCTCCTTCTGAAGATGAACTTTGTAGTAATCATGTCTTGGATTCTTTGAGCCAGCCTGTCAGCTTGTCTTTATTGGCTTTGATTGACAAGTGGCATGTTGACTAGATCCAAATCTTCATTGAAGTTCAAGGTTTGAAAATTGAAGACCTCTTGCTGCCCTTGAACTCTTTGACTGATGAGGGCTCTTCTATAGTTGTCATATCTCCACCTAATGATATGATTTGAAGTTGGTAGAGATGACATAGCCCTTGGTATTCTTTCCTCAAATAGACTTTGTATGTAGGAGTCTATAGAGTCCATATCAATGTGAACTTGAGGAAGTTGCTAAGTGTGCACAATTGCAAGTGAGGATGGTGAGTCCTCAATGTCCACACACTTTGAAGAACTCCTAGGTTAGGTGATTGTAATGACTTTCTCCCCCTTTTTGGTAGCATCGCCCTCTTACATAGGTGAGCTAGGAGTTAGGTCAATCACATCCATAGGTTCTTGTGTTCCTGGGTGAGCTCCTTTTTAAAGGTTTCCCAGCTAGTTTTTCCTTAAGATAAGAGATCTCAAGTTGCTAATCATTGACCCTATTTTGAAAGGTAGTCACTTGAGATTCAAGGTGACAGACCTTAGAGAATAAATAGGTGAATGTTTGTGACAGTTTTTGCACCTTTAGTCTCAAATTCCCCTAGTCTTCATCAGAAGAATCATTGGGGGATGAGATGATTGGACTAGAGTCCTCTCTCTCATCACCAGCATCAGGTTCTTGGCTGTTGGGTTTCCTCTGCTCACTGGCAGCCTCAGTTGAGATGTTAGTGGGCTGAGTTGCCTTGGTTGAGGTCTTAATGATGGAATCACTTTCAAAAGTGATAGCCTCTTTCATATGGACATCCTGAACAGGTTAGAAGTGTCCACCTTAGTAGTGTGTGAGTGATGTGGTATAGATGTAGGAGACTCAGGAGCACTTATTTCTCTTTGAGTAGGGGAAATGAAGAGGGAAACATGGTACTCACTGAAACCTAGATCTTCATCAGTGTAGAAGTCAAGGTTGGGGATTAGTTGGTTTAAATCGAAAGGCTAGGGATGGTATTTGTCCCCTGAAGGTTGATCACTTAAGTGTTGAGACTCAGAGTGATGGCTTAAAGATGTTGGGCTTATGAGCTCATCAGGCTGAGCTTGAGGAACCTCAACACTAATTATTGAAGGAATGATAGTGGTCTGCTCCTCAGTAGAAGTGCGAGCTCCAGTGTCCACTTCTTCCTATGTGGCTGAGTATATGGGGACATGTACAAACTAAACAGTCTGTGTAGGGTTCGTTTGTGTTTTCTTTGGTAGGTGAGGGTGATTTGTGGCTGTTTAGGTGGTTGAGATGTAGAAGGTGTGGGTTCAACAATAGTTGGTGCTGCTAGGTTGTCACCTTGAGCAATGAGCTCTAACATTTTTGGGATAAGAGCTATTTGTACCGCAGAGAAGCAAATAGTGGGCTTTCTCAGTATTTTAAAGATTTTGGGGTTCATCTATCCCAATTTAAGAGTATTACTTGTTCCCCTTAACTGTGAGCCCAGTTCATAGTTAAGAATGTATTGAAAATATCTAGGAAACATAAGTACTCTACGAAGTCCAAGTGTCCAAGCAGGTTAGTATAAACAAACTGAGAGTACCTGAACTTGACTTTCTGAACCATCACACGAACAATGAAGGAGAGATCCTCATGAATCCGGTCCCATCCACCATGCTTGTTTGAGAAGCTGTGGATAACCACATGGAGCAGGAATTCCATTAGGATGAGACCTTCTCTTTCATGAATGTCTTGACAGAAAAGCCTCCCTCATAGCCCATCTACGCGAAGGACTGGTTAACAACGTCTTTTGGAAAGAACACCTCACCTTCTTCATCATCCAGCTGAAGATTCATGTTGATGATGCCTGGAGTGATGAAGATTGTTCTCCCCTGCATTGTGGCAGACAATGCCTTCTCCCCATCCATGATGACCTTTTGGCAGGTCTTCCAAAATTCAAGCAGTTGATCCTCATAAAGAGTAGGATCAATGGTAAGGGATGTGAAGTAGTTTAATAGAGCTAAGAATTGACAAACCTCTGAGAAATGAGGATCTTTCTCAGAGTGTAACAGAGCAACTTAGTTATGTTGACTCTGTAACTGCATGGTAAAGTTCGGATCATTTCTGTGGTTAAGGTTGGCCATTTTGATGAAGCTTCAGCATGAAGAAAAAAGAAAGAAAGAAATTTCAAAGAGAAATTTAGGGTTTTACGTTCGAGGAAGAAGGAGATAATAGAAAGTGGGGGAGACCGTTGGGTTTATATATGAAAAAGGATTTCAGATAAAGTTTAATGAAAGATGATAAACCTTGAAATTCAGATGTGGGTCCCACCTCTGAAAAAGTAGTTTAGTTTTGCTCTAAAAGTAGTTTTATTAGAAGTCAAAAAGCTTCCGAACGTAAATTTTATTAGGAAGTTTTAATGAAAAAGCTTCCGAAGCTAAAATGACTTCGGAAGATTTTTCTAGGAGTTATGAAAATTTTGATTCGGAAGAAAAAAGTAAAACTTGAATGCTTGTTCAAAGGAACAAAGCTTCTAAGAGTTAATTTTGCTTCAGAAGAAAATGGTCCTTGAAAACACATAAGTGTTTGAGACAAGTATTAAGCTTTTGAAGATATTTCAGAAATTTCTTCCAAGACAGTTATTTGTTTTGAAGGCATGATTTTGCTGACTCAAGGTCAAGGTAGTTTGTTGCCGACTAGTCAAGAAAACCCGAGGTGTAAACTTTGTGGCGTTGGAGGCTCAAACTGAGATGACCTTGGACATGGTCGGGGAAAAGGTCACGGGTCCGTGAAAGGTCGAGATCATAATGAGCATGTTCGGAATAAAAGCCACGTGAAATGTTACAAGTCTGGTGAACTAGGTCACTACAACAATGAATATCCAAAGTTGAAAACTCAAGAAGCGAATTTTATTGAGAAGGAACCGTTGCTGTGAGTTATTAATATGAATAAATGATAAAAGAGGTGATTGTTGGAGTTAATCATTTATTTATCGGATCACGGGTACGGGTCTTACATCAAATACTTTAGTTTGTTTTGGATGCATGGAATAAGTTGTGTCAAATTCTCACATGGGTATTGCATGGCTAGAACTTTGAGACTAAAGCATGTTTGTTTTATGGTTTTAATTGATTTAATTGGTTGGAATTGGTAAATCTTTGACCAATTATTATGGAGGTGTACATTGAGTGTGGTACAAGTTGAGTAAAGATTAAGGAGGTGATTGTTGAAAACTCAAAAAGCGAATTTTATTAAGGAGGAACCATCATGGCGAGTTATTAGTATGAATAAATGATAAGAAGGTGATCGTTGGAGTTAATCATTTATTATCGGGTCCCGGGTACGGGTCGTATATCAAATATTTTAGTTTGTTTTGGATGCATGGAATAAGTATAGTGTCAAGTTCTCACGTGGGTATTGCATGGCAAGAACTTTGACACTAAAGCATGTTTGTTTTATTGTTTTAATTGATTTAATTGGTTGGAATTGGTAAAGCTTTGACCAATTATTATGGAGGTGTACGTTGAGTGTGATACAAGTTGAGTAAAGAGTTAGTCATGCTTCTGTAAATTAGTTAGGATAAATAGTATTTTATTAATATTCCCATGTTCCTACGTTGTGTCTATGAAGGCTATGGATGT
Organism: Flaveria trinervia; assembly: GCA_025506515.1. NCBI lineage: Eukaryota > Viridiplantae > Streptophyta > Magnoliopsida > Asterales > Asteraceae > Flaveria > Flaveria trinervia. The sequence continues at coordinate 41,024,737 of CM046451.1, forward strand.
GTACATTGTGTCTATGAAGGCTTTGGAGTAAAGAGTTGACCAATTATTATGGAGGTGTACGTTGAGTATGATACAAGTTGAGTAAAGAGTTAGTCATGCTTATGCAAAATAGTTAGGAGAAACAGTATTTTATTATATTCCCATGTTCCTACGTTGTGTCTATGGAGGCTATTTATAGCCCCTTTATTCAATGAATAAAATCTTTTGCATTCTTTTCTTTCTGCTATATTTTGCTTTCAATTCTTCTTTATATTCACACACAAAAAGTTGAGTTTTTCTTTGTATCTTTGGCTTGATACCTAACAGAAGATATGAAGTGTATCTTCGGCATTTTCTTTGTATCCACTAGATAAAAAATTCTTATCCTATCAACTTTCTTCTTTTATTGAAGCTCTTAGAATAGCACTTTTCTTTATGTTTTAGTTTTTGTCATAGTATAGGGTCTTAGTGGGTAAATATATGTTCCTTTTGTTTCTTTATTAGTATAGGTACGCATAGATCAAAAATTCTTATCCTATCAACTTTCTTCTTCTATTGAAGCTCTTAGATTACATGTATTTTGTGTAGGTACGCATAGATTAGACTTTGAGAACTCTCTAAGTACATTGTATTCCTTGTTAATATCAATGAAACTTCTATGAATTTTTTTGATAATTGCATTTGTTGATTACATTATTCACATAATTGTCAATTGCATTTTATCTTATACACAAATAGATCCTTTTGAACCTATCAAATGTTATCAAAGCCTTCGGAGCAGTGATTTGGAGCTTGAAATGAACATTAAGCCCCTATGAATCACTTGAATCTATTTTTGGATAGCAAATGTTTAATTAATTGTTGAACTTAGTTGTGTTTAATTACCAGAAACATGATTCGAATCACAACTGAGGGAATTGACTTCTTGAAATCTGAATTTTTCTCAGATTTAAGTTTGAAAAGTTCTTCAAAAGTCGAACACAAATTTCAACAAAATTTTGATTATTTTTTGTTAATTGAAGAAAATAAAGTTAAAGGATTGTTAATCTATGTATTTGTAACTTGATTGAAGTGTTTCAGATCAATTCATCAAATTTTGAAAAGTTTGTTAAGGTCGGGTTGTTACGAAGAGTATGAATTAGGTGTTTGGTATGTTGAAATCATATGAAAATTATGTAGGTGTTTAGGCACATGAACACTATTTAGATACTTTAGCATTATTTAGGGGTTTCCAGAGTAGATGTTTTGACATTGTTTGTGGCTGTTTTTGCACTTTTTGGACATTTTTGTGAAACTTAGTGCTAGGCGCTTTGGAACTATTTAGGCATTCTGGAACTGCTTAAGCGTTTCATCATTGTTTGGGCGCTTTGGAATTGTTTGGGCATTTTGTAACTATTTAGGCATTTCAGAAATTCACTAAGACATTCCCTTAGATTTTCTAAGACAAAATGGGTTGTTCACTACTCTTCAGGCGCATCACATTCAGACTTTTCTCTTAACACTTGTAAAAATTTTCAAAATCTAAATTCCAAAAATATTTTCATTCTTTTATTTCATTTTAAATAAACAGACAACATAAATAGTATATTATCATAAATTCAAAACTTAAACATGATTAAGTCTGAAGATTCACAGAATAGAGTACCAAAGCTAAATAACGGAGCTAACTTCAAGAATTGGTCGCTCAGACTGAAACATCATTTGAACTCAACTAATACTGAATTGTGAAAATCAATTGAGAAAGGTCCACATATCCCTATAATTTTTTATTGTCCTAATAGAGGCTTTGTGTACACAAAAGATACACAAGAGCCTTACCCAGAAGATGGTTTACACGGGGATGATCTGATGATGGTGAAAAGTAATATTAAAGCCTATTTTCTCATGTGTAAAGGGTTACCATTCGAGGTATTGTCAAGGCTTGAGAATTACCATATTGGTTATACCGTGTACAAACCCTTGAAAGTTATTTGTGAAGGAGAAAAAGAGATACAAGATCCTAAAAGACAGAAATTGAAAAGCCAACTTGAACTTCTTGAGCATATATAAAGAGAAACAATAAATCAAATGATGAATAGATATGTGCAACTTACAAGAGAAATGTCAACTTTAGGGATTAAGAATGAACTTAAAGACCTAAATGATAGACTTCTGAATGCATTTCATCATCTTGGAAACAAACTGTGACTTTGTTAAAGCACACTGAAAAGTTTCCCATGGATCTTGATCTTCTCATTGCTAAGATTGAGTAAGTGAAAATTGATGAGAGCTCAAGAAATAATGATAGAGCTGCATCAACTTTTCAATACAATTATGTTATAGAGAATGCTTTTCTAGCCAAGGATGAAACTACTTCTGAATATGAGGGTGATCAGTTTGTGGGAGCAGGATTCTTCACTAGTACTCTTGTCTACTCAACTCAATCACAACCACACTCTCCTCCAAAACCTCCAATGCCTAAAACTCATAATGAGACTCCAACTTCTAACTCTACTAATTCTAGCAAAGTTAAATATGTTATAAACATCATTTTATAGTATGAAGTGTCCAAAACTGCATTTACATCCTTCATGGCAAGTTTTCAAGCTTATCAGGGTAGCCATTTAACACAAGATGATTTAATTTTATAGGATTTATTTGAGATGGATCATGATGATGTAGAAGAAACGGATCTCAACTAGCAAATGGTGATGATAGCTTACACAACACAAAAGCATTCACATGTCAACAGAAACAATAAGCCTAGTTAAATTGGCTTTGATAAGTCAAAGTCAAGGTGTTTTAACTGCAATGTTATAGCCATTTTTCTAGAGAGTGTAAAGCGCCAAGAACACAAGGTGGAAATGGCCAAAGCAGTTCTAATAGTCAGAGATATCATCAACAGACTCAAAAGGCATTCCAAAAGCCATATCATAGTCTACGATGATGGGTTGTTAGAACACTAGAAAACAAGTTTAACCTTTTAAACTTTCTGAAAAACGCAACGGAAGATAGACATTATAACATGTTTATAATCTGAAAATTTTGTGTTCTTAATGATGTTTTAAGATGGAAAAACAAACCCAAATCAAAAGGATCATTAATATGTGAATGAACAAGCTATGAACATATGTTAAACTACATAAAATCACAACCACAATGAGCTGTGATTACTACCTCTTTGTCCAGCTAAAAATCGACCAAAATAGGATGATAAGATGCTAGAAAATCGGCCAAGGCTCCAAGGAAGGACCCCTCAAGCTAGTATACCCCAAGCCTCCTTGCAAACACCTCTTCTTGCCAGGGAGATGACACCAAAACAACCACAAAACCCTCTTCTGCTGCTGGCCGAAAATTTAGAGAGAAAAGTGGGAGGTTTTTGTCTATTGCACGTGAAGAGAGAAGTAAGAGATCAAAGGGGACAAGACTTAATAATGTGTGATGTGTTCAAAGAAAAAGGTCCAATGAGAATCAAGGGGGGGGGGCGAAATTTTTGAAACCAAAAGGGTTCCCCCTTTTAATTTGAATACATACACACATGTTAAAATGTGTTGTAACTAGACATACAATTAACCATTTAATTGTATGTACAAGTTATAACTTGTACAATTGATCATTTATCTTTATAAGTTATATTCTCTCATTATTATTTGGTGTCATCTAACCAATTTAAATAACACATCAAATAATATTATTGAACAAAATATCCTAATAAGTTGTTCCCTCTCATATGCAACTTATTTAGAAAACCCATTTTCTAAATTAGTGTAATATTTAATTGCATGATCATATCATCAATTAAATATTAATTGGTGTTTGCTAAGCTTGTTATTGGGTATAACCCGACTTGGATCATTACGTACTAACCACATCAATATTCTATGTGTCTTGGGCACTCAGAATCCTACAATCTCCCACTTGCCCAAGATTCATAGAAGATTGATGCAAGCAGTAAATACCGCCTAACAACGGTTTACTACCCTTAATACGCATGTCTTATAGCCATTCAATAACATCATCCCTTTCAAGTACCCTACTTGAAATGATTTAGGTGAATCAATCATCTATCCTTTTGTCACATATGTCATGTTAAATCCAAGGACACAGAATGATCATTCCTTGTTGATTTAACTTAATTAGGCCTTAGACATCTAACTCTCAACGAATAAGAGGAATAAATTCCATCTCGACTACATACGTTTCTCACAAACACCTCCTGTCATACCTAAACATACCCTTATGTGTTGTCCACTATTTCAGGACAGTGAAGAAGAAGATCAAGGTATAATACTTGGTGAATATCAAAACCCAATATGTATCTCAGGTCGGAGGATACCAAATGATATTCGCCTTTACTCAAATTTACTTATGATCAATCAATAAGATTCCATGTAGTAAAATTGAGATGCGGGTTAGTCCAATATTTGCATCCCATAAATATCTATGAACCTTGGTAGCAACCCATTGCTCTATATTCATCCTTATGAATATCAACCAATCCAAGTTCATAATAATCTTACCCTCACACTTGTTCCCACAAGTATGAACGACTACGGACATTAAGAGTAAACAATTTACTCATGGATTAAACATGCTAAATTGGAACATTAATTGAAACATTATAACCAAATAATTTTATTCAAATAATAAAGAGTTCCACATATCCAAATACAAAGTTTACAGATCAAATCCAATCACTAGAATATCGAAGTCCTATGGCACAAGTATGACCTTCATGCTTTGCCTTTTCAAGGAGCTTCGTGAGAGGATCCACTATGTTTTGATCCGTGTGAACTTTTCGAATACATATCTTTCCCTTTTCAACTTCATCCCATATGTAGTTGAATCTCCGCTCAATATGCCTAGTCTTTGGATGAGCACGAGGTTCCTTGATTTGAGCAATCGCACCCTCGTTATCACAAAAGATCTCTAGGGGATCCTGAATGGAAGGGACAACCCCTAGATCGGCAATGAATTTCTTCAACCATGCAGCTTCTTGAGCTGCCAATGAGGCGGCGACGTATTCTGATTCTGTAGTTGATAGAGCCACCACATCCTGCTTGGAGCTCTTCCAAGAGACCGCTCCTCCATTCAGAATGAAAATATATCCCGATTGTGACAGAGAATCATCACGATCGGTTTGGAAACTCGCATCCGTGTAACCTTTTACAACGAGTTCCTCATCACCAGATCCATAGGTTAGGAACATATCCCTTGTCCTCCTTAGGTACTTAAGTATGTTCTTAACAGCCATCCAATGACTGTTTCCAGGATTTTGTTGGTAACGGCTTGTCATGCTTAAGGCGCATGACACGTCCGGTCGAGTGCATATCATCGCATACATGATGGATCCAATAGCAGATGCGTATGGGATTGCCTTCATTTTATCTTGCTCATCCTTTGAGCTTGGACATTGACTCGTACTCAATATCGTTCCTCTTTGAATAGGTACGGTACCTTTCTTAGAGTTCTCCATCTTGAACCTTTTCAAGATTTTATCAATATACGCACTATGATTTAAACCAATCAGCCGCCTTGATCTATCCCTATAGATCTTTATTCCCAGAATATAGGCGGCTTCTCCAAGATCCTTAATGGAAAAACAACTTCCAAGCCAGGTTTTTACACCTTCCAAGGTTGGAATGTCATTTCCAAATAGTAGTATGTCATCAACATACAATACTAGGAAAGTTATTGTGCTCCCACTAGCCTTCTTATACACACAAGCCTCATCAGCGTTTTTGATGAAGCCAAATTTCTTTACCTCCTCATCAAAACGATGATTCCAGCTTCTAGATGCGTGTTTCAATCCATAGATTGATTTCTTTAATTTGCATACTTTATTAGGATGTTTTGGATCGACAAAACCTTCAGGCTGAACCATATAGACATCTTCCTCAAGATATCCATTTAGGAAAGCCGTTTTGACATCCATTTGCCAAATCTCATAATCATAATGAGCAGCTATGGCAAACAATATCCTTATAGACTTTAGCATCGCAACAGGTGAGAAGGTTTCATCATAATCAACCCCTTGAGTTTGAGTGAAACCCTTTGCTACAAGTCTAGCTTTATAAGTATCCAAGTTTCCATGCATATCGATTTTCTTCTTGAAAGCCCACTTACTTCCAACTACTTTGGAATTAAGAGGTGGTACAACAAGTTCCCAAACTTGATTGTCATACATGGATTGCATCTCAACGTTCATGGCCTCAAGCCATTTGTCACAATCCAAATTGGACACTGCATCATGGTATGTGGTTGGTTCATCTGAATTTACCACATAGCATCCATCCATGAAAAATCCGTATCTTTCATGTGGATTACTAGTTCTACCACTTGTGCGAACGTTTTGTCTGTATTGATCAACCATTTGATCATCTTCAACATCCTCATGTTGAGTGCTAGTTTCAACCAAACGTGCATCGGGTTGTGGTTCTTGATCATACTCAAGATCCACTGTTCTACTGCTAGCTCCTTCCATAAGGAACTTTGCTTCTAAGAACTCACCCTTTCTGGCAACAAACACCTTTTGTTCCGGTGGATCATAGAAATAATATCCCATAGAATCTCTAGGATATCCAATAATGATACACTTGGTGGATCGGACTTCTAATTTGTTTGGGGTGGGAGTCTTAACATAAGCTTCACAACCCCAGACCCTTAAGTATGATAGGGATGGAACTCTTCCATGCCATATCTCAAAAGGTGTCCTTTCCACCTTTTTGGTTGGGGCCATATTTAAAATACGGGCCGCGGAGAGCAAAGCGAAACCCCTAAATGATAGAGGTAATGTGCTTCTAGCCATCATAGATCGGACCATATCCAATAAGGTTGATTCCTCCTCTCAGACACACCATTATGTTATGGTGTTCCAGGTGGAGTGAGTTGTGAGACAATCCCACAACTCCTAATATGATCTTGAAAAGCATCACTTAGGTATTCACCTCCTCTATCGGTACGGAGAACTTTAATAGACTTGTTGAGTTGATTTTCTACTTCATTCTTGAAGATTTTGAACATTTCAAAAGCTTCATCTTTGTGCCTTAATAAGTACACATACCCATAGTGACTATAAGCGTCGGTAAAGGTAATGAAGTATCTTTCACCATTCCTAGTCATTGGCTTAAAAGGACCACATACATCCGAATGTATGATTCCTAATAAATCTTTTGCCGTTTCGTTAGTCCCACTAAAGGGTGCCTTAGTCATTTTACCTTGTAAACAAGATTCACATACATCAAATGAATCACATTCATTTGTTTTTAAAAGACCAATTTTTGAAGTATTTGTATACGTTTCTTGTTTATATGACCAAGACGACAATGCCAAAGATAGGTATCATTCAAGTCCAACTTGAGTTTCTTGGTGTTAGTTTGGTACAATGAACTATTTAAAGCGTTTTCATGAACCAATTCATAAATACCATTAATGGGAATTGCTTTAAAATAGAACATATCATTTAAGGAAACATGAATATCATTTTCAACAAAAGATAATACATAATCATAATGTCTTAATTGGGATACAGAAATAATGTTCCTAGTCAAACTAGGAGCATACAAAATATTCTTCAAAATAACATCCAAGCCACTTGGAAGTTTTAGGATGTAGTCCCCACGAGCTTCAACTTGGACTTTGGTTCCATTGCCCATGAAGAGACTAACATCCCCTGATTGAAGTCCCTACTTCTTGTGAACCCCTGCAACAAATTGCAAATATGAGTTCCACATCCGGTATCCAATACCCATGTGTTAGAAGATGTAACATTAAGATCAATATGATCATGTATATTGTACCTGAGGTCTGCCCGACATCCCTCTTGGCTTTCAACTCTTGGAGATGGACAGGACAATTCCTTGCCCAATGTCCAATCTCCCCACACTTGAAGCACGGGTCATTGGTAGCAATCTTTTGCTTCTTCTCCTGTGGTTTGGGTGGTACCCTTACCACCCCTTTCCCCTTTCCCAAGACGGGTCCCTTACCCTTGGCAACCTTTGCCTTGGGTGCGAGATAAGGCCTTTTCTTGTTCCCACCTTCATTGATGGTGAGAACGGGTAAAACCCTTTTACCTATGGCTGCCTCAACCGTTTTGAGCATTGAGTGAAGCTCACCAATGCTCTTGTCCCAAGCATTCATGTTGTAGTTCAACACAAATGTCTCGAACTTCTTGGTAAGGCCATTAAGGATCAAATCCGTGGCCAATTCCTTCGAGACGGGACAATTATGCCTCTCGAGGTGGTCAATATGACTTTTCATCTTAAGAACATAAGATGAAACAGATTGGTTGTCGTCCATACGACATGCATGGAGTGCTCGAACCGTTTCGAAGCGCTCAACCCTTGCTTGCTGTTGGAACGTTTTCTTCAGCTGGGTTATCATGTCATAAGCTTCGTGATGTTCATACTCCTTTTGGAGATCCGCAGTCATGCTCGCTAGCATGAGACAAGAAACTTGGACGGAGTCCTCAGTGTACTTCAACCAATCGTTGAAGGCCTCCTGATCATCCTCAGTAGGTTGATCGGGGATAGGGTCGTCTAAAACATATGATCGTTTCTCTTGCTTGAGAACGATTCTCAAGTTTCGATACCAATCAATAAAGTTGTTATGATTTAGACGTTCCTTTTGGAGGATCGCACGTAATGATTGGTTGGGCGCGAATGAGTTATCGTGATTTTCAACGTTGGTGGCCATCTACAAAATTTAACAAAGGTCTATTTAGTATTTTCGATATTGCTATTTTTAATAATTAACGCCTTTTAAGGTCATTGTTATATTAAAATCTAGAACCCAACATTACATTTAAATTGTGGTTAGGTGACCTTTATCCCACGATTTAAATTAATAAGGTGGTCAACGATTGACGGTTGCAACCATTTGCAACTTCTAGAGGCATGGGATCGACTTAAAACATCATATGCAAAGTCAGCATTTAATCCCATCAACACCATTTGGAAACCATATTTAGGTGATCCATTTAACATGGTTTGCAAATCAAGTTATCCTACTTGCCCACACGTGTGAGTTTACCCACATAAGTGGTTAGGTGACCTTTATCCCACCAATGTGGTATCCCCACCTTAAATCACAAGTTCCCTCTATATGGTTAGGTGACCTTTATCCCATTCAGAGTTTCCAAATGACTCAAGTGTTGTGCAAAAGGACGGTGTTAAACTTGTTTATCAAAAGTTTAGAGATTACTTAATTCTAGTTTTAGAAATCTCTATGTACTTGTATTTGCATGCTTTCAAATACAAGATACCCTATGGTTCTCTTTTAATAAAACTTCTTTTATTTTGAAATCATTAATCCTTTTAATAACCTTTTATTAGTCACTTAATGATTAGGAACCCAAAAAATTCAGCGTGTTATGATAATTTATTTAGATTGTTAAGCATATCCATATATCAAACAATCAACATAAAATGAATAATCAAACAAGCATATTTCATACAACCACATGTGCATAACCATAGCCACTAAGTTGACTACACTTTTTGCCATCACAAGTGTTGTCATAAGGTCTTTCCTAAGGGTTTACAATGACACATCATATGTGTCCATGAACTCCCACTTGATTCCACATCCAAATGCTTCAAGTGTACATGTCTTTGATGTCCATCTTTGGGTCTTGATCTTGTGCATCTTCCTTTTACAAATTTGTATCCTAATACATTTTTCTAATAAAAGAAATGCATTTATTCTATTTATTACATAACCAAATGAATAAATAAATACAACCCAAATGATAAACATAAATATTACAACCCAATTGAATGAATAAAACCAACCATTCCAATCATCCAAATCAAAAGGCCAAAAGCTAGGTTATGCACACTAACATCTATTGATCATATCATCCAACATATAATGAAACCCCACTTAAAACCACCAAATTTCAGCCAACATAAACTGAAATTTTGGGTTTTAAACATTGTCCAAACAATCAACATTTCATAATATATATCTTTCAAGATCTAATCACTAGCATGTGTGATATGACCTTGAAAGTTTGGGGAATCATTCATACAAAATATAGCAGCCCAAAATCAGCCATAAAAGGTAGATAATACTTCTTTAAAACCAATTTTAAAGACTATGAACAAGCAAGTTATCCACATAACTGGCTCTTGATGCCATTGACGGGTTTGTTAGAACACAAGAAAACAAGTTTAACCTTTTAAACTTTCTGAAAAACGCAGCGGAAGATAGACATTATAACATGTTTATAATCTGAAAATTTTGTGTTCTTAATGATGTTTTAAGATGGAAAAACAAACCCAAATCAAAAGGATCATTAATATGTGAATGAACAAGCTATGAACATATGTTAAACTACATAAAATCACAGCCATAACGAGCTGTGATTACTACCTCTTTGTCCAGCTGAAAATCGACCAAAATAGGATGATAAGATGCTAGAAAATCGGCCAAGGCTCCAAGGAAGGACCCCTCAAGCTAATATACCCCAAGCCTCCTTGCAAACACCTCTTCTTGTTAGGGAGATGACACCAAAACAACCACAAAACCCTCTTCTTGCTGCTGGCCGAAAATTTAGAGAGAAAAGAGGGAGGTTTTTGTCTATTGCATGTGAAGAGAGAAGTAAGAGATCAAAGGGGACAAGACTTAATAATGTGTGATGTGTTCAAAGAAAAAGGTCCAATGAGAATCAAGGGGGGGGCGAAATTTTTGAAACCAAAAGGGTTTCCCCCTTTTAATATGAACACATACACACATGTTAAAATGTCTTGTAACTAGACATACAATTAACCATTTAATTGTATGTACAAGTTATATAACTTATACAATTGATCATTTATCTTTATAAGTTATATTCTCTCATTATTATTTGGTGTCATCTAACCAATTTAAATACACATCAAATAATATTATTGAACAAAATATCCTAATAAATTGTTCCCTCTCATATGCAACTTATTTAGAAAACCCATTTTCTAAATTGGTGTAAATATTTAATTGCATGATCATATCATCAATTAAATATTAATTGGTGTTTGCTAAGCTTGTTATTGGGTATAACCTGACTTGGATCATTACGTACTAACCACATCAATATTCTAAGTGTCTTGGGCACTCAGAATCCTACATACGACCATGAGAACTAAAAGAAGAACCAAAGACTACTGGAAAACTAAAGAAAGAATTAGTTGTAAGCATCAAGGATGGTTATGATTAGAGTGCTTGTGCTGAACAGTTTATTGTTGATTTTACTTCTGGTTTAGCACTTATTTCTGAGATTAATGAATACTTCATTGAAAATAATGATCTAAAAATAAATAAATGAGACGATGAGGCAGACTATGTGTAACACCCGGCTATTTTTAGACAAGAAAGAAGAATAAGTGAAGGAAAAGGAAAGAAAAGAAATAAAACCCAAGTCCAGGTGTAAAAAGTTTCCAAAAGGACAAAATGTTTGAAAAGTGGGTGTAACAGGTGGTATGGCTGCCCATATGTCACATACACCACTAATCTTCGGGTTTTAGAAACAGAAAGAATAGCTGGGAGCAGCAAATTCTTGGTTTGAAGGAAGAACAAGAAAGAATTTGAATTCAAGGTGAGAACTCATGTTTTTATGATGTTCTTAACCGGTTATGTCCTCGGGTTTATGCTTATGTGTGTTTGTATGTGTTCGGGTATGTTTTTAATGGGTTTCTTAGTGGTTGAATTCAATTTGCAAACGAGTTTGGAGGAAGCCATACTCAAGAGCTGCAAAGGTGAGTTCTAGGACCCCTCTTTTACTAGTTTTTAACTGATTTTGGGGCTGGAAATGCATGAATGTATGCTTTTATTAAGCTTGGTTTTGGACCCGTATGTTTGAATGTGTGTATGATGACGCTATGTTATGATGTGTGACTATGTTCATGCTTGATGATGTTCCTAAGACTTAGCATGTATGATTTAAGCTTAGAACATGATGAATGGTGGTTTGAGATTTAAATCTGATGTTTAAAGCTCATATGTTAAGTTTTAAAATCTGTAAAGTGTTGAAGGGTTAATGCGGATGAACAAAGTAAGTCAATGTGGATGGGCATTGACTAAGTATGACAAATGCATATGAAAGTCAATGCGGATGAGCATTTGACTAAGTCTGAGAAATGCGAATGAATATGGGCTAAGTAAAGGGAAATGGGAATGAGTATTAACTGTAGAGTAAGTAAATGCGGATGAACAGTTAATGCGGATGGGGTCAATGCGGATGAGCATTTGACTAAGTCTATGAAATGCGGATGAGTAAGTCGAATGCGGATGAGGTATGTCAATGCAGATGAGCATTTGACCAAGTCCGGGAAATGCGGATGAAGTAAGACCAATACGGATGAACTATAGCAAATGCGGATGAACTATAGGAAATGTGGATGACCTATAGCAAATGCGGATGAACTATAGGAGATGCGGATGAACATTTAGAATAATTTTGAAACAAAGCAAAGAACGGTTTTTTGAAAGTAAAGTATGTTTTATTATAAAACTAGAACTCACTGAGCAACGCTAACTTCTATGTGTTTAAAGTTAGTAGGTGACCATTGCTGAGGATGGCACGAGGCAACTGCTAAGCTCGTTTGGATGGCATCCATTTATATAAAGCTTTTGTGATGTAATACAGCAATGAAATTTTGTAACCAACAAACGATGCATTATTTTGCAAAAGTTTTTATGATGAAATGAAATGCCATTTTTGAATGTTTCCGCTGCGAATATTTATTTAAAATAACTGTAAATGTATGTTTTATGTGCAATGGTTGACGAGCTGTAAGCGTCCCGGGAACGGGGCCTTAAAAGTTGGTATTAGAGCAAAGTTTAAGTGAATGGGTAAATTTGCAAAATAACCTTAACTTAAACTGAGAATGGGATGGAACTGGGAATGGGATGCCAATCTGAGTAGCTGCATTGCCATCAGGTATTTTTGTAAAGTTAACCGGTATTACGTGCTTATTTTATGTGGTTATGTGTTGCTGATAGAATTAGATACTGATGTAATCAGGATAGGTAATGCTTGGGGGATGAAGAGTAAAGTAAGTGGCTAATCACAACTGGCCACTGTAATTAGGGACTTACTATACTTGACATAAATAGAGTTGTTTCCTTGAATGACCGTGTTGGTGTTTGAATCTTTCAACATGTGTGTGGGAGGATGGCCGGTGGTAGATCATCTAAAGCTTCGCGTGATAGCTGACGTGGTGTTGAACCACGGGTTACGAGAGGAGGCCTAGTGCCGAAAAGGTGGTTCATGAAGAACCAGAAACCCCTCATCCAGAGGGCGAAGATGAGAATGCTAACCTGGGAGCCTCAGTGAAGGAGGCAGTTTTGGAAGAAGTGCATCAAGTCATGCAGACGATCCTACCGTCTATAGTGACCAAAGTGATAAAGGTAGTAAGAGAAGGGGAGAGAAGGGAAAGGAGTAAACCTATGGGCGAAAGAAGACAGCCCGAGACTGAGACGGTTTTGTCTCATGACGAAGAAGAAGAGGAAGAAGCAGAGCCTGCGCCGGAGGTGGAAGGGGGCTGTAACTATAGGGCATTTATGAGATGCAAGCCCCCAACTTTTGATGGAAACGGCACTGCAGCTACTACTCACCGGTGGGTGAGGGAAATGGAGGCTGTGTTTGATATCAGTGAGTGCCGTGAAGATCAAAAGGTGAAGTTCGCAACCCACTCTTTTGTAGACTCGGCTCTGTGCTGGTGGGATAATATAGTCCCAGCCGAGGGTAGTCGGGCAATTGGGAGAATGAGATGGTCGGAGCTGAAGAAGTTGGAGATCGAGGAGTTTTGTCCTCTCCAGGAAATGGACAAGGTTGAGAGGGAGTTTCTGCAACTAGAGGCGGGAACGATGACACATGAGCAGTACACCACAAAGTTCAAAGAAATGGCACGTGTGGTGTCGGATGAAATTACACCTCTGTCTCGAAAAATCAAGAGGTACACTTAGGGTTTGCCAGCGGATATTCGCACGCACATGATCACTGTCTGGCCGAGCACGTTTAGATCGGCAGTGGATTTGGCAAGGAGACTGTATGACGAGAAGACGGTGGTGGTGAATGAAGGTGGAAAGAAGAGTGGTGGTGAGCGAAACTGGAAGGGGAAGTGGTTTCGTTGAGGTAATGCTTCGACGGGTAACAAGAAGGCACGGGTGGATGACCGCTGTGTGGTCCCATTGGGTGCGGGTATAAAGAAGTGTGATAGGTGTGGGAGAGAACATAGCGAGGAATGCAGGCTGGGGTTGAATGTATGCTTCAAATGTGGGAAGCCGGGGCATATAGCCCAGGACTGTCGTATGCTCCAGTGTTTTAACTATGGCATGGAGGGCCACGTGAACAAGGATTGTAAGAAGCCCAGGGCTGAGAGTTCTGGGGTGAAGAGAACTGGAGGTGAAGGACCAAGGGCGAGCGCCAGGGCATTCATGATGACATAGGAGGAGGCTAGGACAGACCCTGATGTTGTGTCCGGTACGTTTCTAGTGAACCAAACTTTAGCTTCCGTGTTATTTGATTCGAGTGCCAGTAAAAGTTTTATTTCTGCTGCTTTCTGTGCTAAACTGCCTGTTGGTAGTAGACGTGTTGATGTGCCCTTCAATGTAGAAACTGCAATAGGTAAGTCTACCAGAATCTCTGAGATGATAAAGGGTTGTGACGTGGAACTAGAGGGTCATAAATTTCTGTTTAGACCCTTCGTGATGACCTTAGGTGGTTTCGATTTGGTTCTTAGGATGGATTGGTTAGCAGATTTCGAGGCGAACAGTGTGTGTCGCAAGAAGATGATTTTTCTAACAGCGCCCGACGGGAGTTTGGTAACAGTCTATGGAGATCGGGTCATGACGATCCCGAAGGTGATTTCGATGGTGGTGGCAGGAAAGTGTATGAGTCGTGGATGTAGTGCCTACTTGGCCTATGTAAAGGATGTGGATACGCCAACAACACAACTATCCGAGGTACCGGTTGTGTGTGACTTCCCAAACGTGTTCCCGGAAGATTTATCAGGAGTGCCAGCTAAACGAGAGATCGAGTTCCAGATTGACTTGATACCGGGTGCCCAACCTATTGCCAAGGCACCGAATCGGTTGGCTCCGATGGAGATGAAAGAATTGATGGGGCAGTTGCAAGAGCTGCTGGATAAGGGGTTCATCAGACCAAGTATCTCTCCTTAGGGTGCTCCAGTCTTGTTCATGAAGAAGAAAGACGATAGTATGAGGATGTGTATTGACTACCGTGAGCTGAACAAGTTCACGATCAAGAACTGATACCCCTTACCGAGAATCGATGATTTGTTTGATCAGCTTCAAGGTGCCAATTGGTTCTCAAGAATAGACCTTCAATCTGGCTATCATCACTTGAAGGTGAAGGAGCAAGACATCCCTAAAACAGCTTTCCGTACGCGTTATGGTCAATAGAGTTCCTTCTAATGTCTTTTGGTTTGACCAATGCGCCAGCTACTTTTATGGATCTAATGAACCGTGTGTGTCGGCCTATGCTGGATAAATCAGTGATCGTGTTTATTGATGATATCCTGATTTATTCGAGGAGCGAGATTGAGCATGCCGGTCACATTCGGGAGGTTCTGGAAACGCTGAGAAGGGTGAATTTGTATGCTAAATTCTCCATGTGCGCATTCTGGTTGCGCGAAGTTCAGTTCTTGGGTCATGTGGTGAACCCCGAGGGGATCATGGTGGACCCGGCTATGGTGGAGGCAGTGATGCTATGGAAATCTCTAAAGACGCCATTTGAGATTCACAGTTTCTTAGGTTTGGCGAGTTACTACATGAGATTCATTCAAGACTTCTCAAAGATCTCTTCTCCACTAACTAAGTTGACCCGAAAAGATGTGAAGTTCATGTGGAGTCAAGCTTAAGAGAAGGCTTTTGAAGAATTGAAGGCGAGGTTGACTCAAGCTCCTATTCTGTCATTACCCGATGGGAGCGAGGATCTGGTGGTTTATTCTGACACTTCCTACTCAGGGTTGGGGTGCGTGTTAATGCCAAGAGGGAAGGTCATAGCCTATGCATCCTGACAGTTGAAGGTTCATGAGGTCAATTACCCTACTCATGACTTGGAGCTAGCAGTCATGATCTTTGCATTAATGATTTGGAGGCACTATCTGTACGGGGCGAAATGCACCATTTTCACTAACCATAAATGCTTGAAGTACTTCTTTGAGCAAAAGGACCTAAACATGAGACAAAGAAGATGTTTGGAGCTCATAAACTACTATGATTGTGAGATCCATTACCATCCAGGCAAAGCTAACGTGGTAGCTGATGCCCTTAGCCGGAAGGAGAGGCCCGAACCAATTCGGGTGAAAGCATATCAGCTGATCATGACCTCTGACATAATGAAGCAAGTCAAAGAGTTTCAAGATGAGGCATTGTAAGACGATCATCTTAACTCTGAGAGAATGAGAGGTCTAGTCGCGGAATTGGGCAAAAGCACGCTTGGTGTTAGAACTCGATTCGGAGAACGTGGGTTTCTCGCTTTGGGGATATACGGGTGAAGATTTTAGATGAAGCTCACAAGATCGATACTCCATTCATCCAGGTGCCACAAAAATGTACCAAGATATAAAGAAGGATTATTGGTGGCCGAGTATGAAACACGACGTGGTGGGGTATGTGAGTAGGTCCCTTACTTGTTTACAAGTGAAGGCCGAGCATCAAAAGCCATATGGGATGATCCATCCTTTGGATATACCGGAATAGAAGTGGGAGCACATCACCATGGATTTCATTATGAAGCTACCATGTACTACGAAAGGGTACGATGCCATATGGGTGATTGTGGACCGTCTCACGAAGAGTGCTCACTTCCTACTGATTCGCGAGACATATTCATCCGAGAGGTTGGCTGATCTATTTATCAAGGAGGTTGTAACTCGTCATGGTGTGCCGGTGTCTATTGTGTCTGATCGTGACACCCGGTTTACATCTAAATTCCGGAAGAAATTCAACGACACCATAGGGATGAGGTTACATATTAGCATGGCTTATCATCCCCAAACTGATGATCAATCGGAAAGGACCATTCAGACATTGGAAGACATGATTCGGGCATGTGTGATTGATTTTGGTGGGAGGTGGGATGACCATCTACCGTTAGCCTAATTCTCATACAACAATAGTTATCATTCCAGCATTGGTATGCCACCTTACGAGATGCTATACGGTAGGAGATGCAGAACACCCATCTGCTGGGGTGATATTGGTCAAAAAGAGTTAGGGAGCGTCGAGGTAATGGAGGCTACGACTAAGAAGCTTGAGAAGATTAAAGCCTTTATGAAGGCAGCCAATGATAGACAGAAGTCGTATGCTGATAAGCGACACAGACCGATTGAGTTCCAAGTGGGTGACCGGGTTATGTTGAAGGTCTCACCTTGGAAAGGTATTATCCGATTCAGGAAGCGGGGCAAGTTGAGCCCAAGGTATATAGGCCCTTTCCGACTCATTGCTCGGGTAGGAGAGGTGGTCTACAGATTGGAGTTACCGAATGAGTTTTGTGGAATTCACTTGACATTCCATGTATCTCATCTAAGGAAGTGCTTGGCAGATAAAGATATGATTGTTCCACTGGAAGTTATCGAAGTAGATGAACGGCTCAATTACATGGAGCAACCGGTGGCAATCATAGATTGAAAGGAAAGGAGGTTAAGAAATAAAGTGGTTCCCCTTGTGCGTGTACAGTGGAAGCACAGGAAGGGATCCGAGTCAACGTGGAAGACTGAAGAAGAAATAAATCAGCATTACCCGTGTTTGTTCGAGGAATAACAGGTTTGGAAGACGAAACCTATTTAAGGGGGGTGGACTTGTAACACCCGGCTATTTTTAGACAAGAAAGAAGAATAAGTGAAGGAAAAGGAAAGTAAAGAAATAAAACCCAAGTCTAGGGGTAAAAAGTGTCAAAAAGGACAAAATATTTGAAAAATGGGTGTAAAAGGTGGTATGGCCGCCCATATGTCACATACACCACTGATCTTCGGGTTTTAGAGAGAGAAAGAATAGCTGGGAGCAACAAATTCTTGGTTTTGAAGGAAGAAGAAGAAAGAATTTGAATTCAAGGTGAGAATTCGTGTTTTTATGATGTTCTTAACCGGTTATGTCCTCGGGTTTATGGTTATGTGTGTTTGTATGTGTCCGGGTATGTTTTTAGTGGGTTTCTTAGCGGTTGAATTCAATTTGCAAACAAGTTTAGAGAAAGCCATACTCAAGAGCTGCAAAGGTGAGTTCTAGGACCTCTCTTTTACTGGTTTTTAACTGATTTTGGGGTTGGAAATGCATGAATGTATGTTTTTATTAAGTCGGGTTTTGGACCCGTATGTTTGAATGTGTGTATGATGACGCTATGTTATGATGTGTGACTATGTTCATGCTTGATGATGTTTCGAAGGCTTAGCATGTATGATTTAAGCTTAGAACATGATGAATGGTGATTTGAGATTTAAATCTGATGTTTAAACCTTATATGTTAAGTTTTAAAATATGTAAAAGTGTTGAAGGGTTAATGCGGATGAACAAAGTAAGTCAATGCAGATGAGCATTGACTAAGTATGACAAATGCGTGTGAAAGTCAATGCGGATGAAGTCAATGCAGATGAGCATTTGACTAAGTCTAAGAAATGCGGATGGATATGGGCTAAGTAAATGGAAATGCGGATGAGTATTAACTGCAGAGTAAGTAAATGCGGATGAACAGTTAATGCAGATGGGGTCAATACGGATGAGCATTTGACTAAGTATATGAAATTCGGATGAATAAGTCGAATGCAGATGAGGTATGTCAATGCGGATGAGCATTTGACCAAGTCTGGGAAATGCAGATAAAGTAAGACCAATGCGGATGAACTATAGCAAATGCGGATCAACTATAAGAAATGCGGATGAACTACAGCAAATGCGGATAAACTATAGGAAATGCGGATGAACACTTAGATTAATTCTAACTTTTAGGGGAAAAAGAGGTAATGTAGGCTTTGACCTAGGAGATTCTCGGGGGTTATGTAAGTTGGCTTTTGAGGTCATAGATGGTATGTTAGGCATGTATGATGTGTGATTGATGATGATGATGATATTTCATGGTTATACATGATGTGTGTTATGTATGTATGATGCCCTGCATGATGATTTCTAAATGATATGTTTATGTTCCTTATTATGATGTATGTTTATCTTTCTCATGGCTTTACGTGTTATGTTAATTAATGAACCAAAAGTATTATGTAACGTCAACTAAAAGATATCGAAAGTGGAACATGAAGTAAGAATTCATGCATTAACAAGTAAAGAAAGTAAGGATAGTCTTGTAAGCATGGCATGCACATGGGGGTCTTTCCTTGTGATTGACCATTTGCATAGAGCTATTGCTGCATACCTTAGGTACTGTGACCACGAGGTGCGATGCACTGTTATAGAAGGTCTATGAGAGGCCTAGGCCCAGAACCACGAACAGAAAGGTATTGCATATGTCAATCGTACACCTACATTCATACCGTAGGTATTGTGACCACGAGGTGTGATGCATCGTTATAGAAGGTCTATGATAGGCCTAGGTCCAGAACCACGAACAGAAAGGTATTGCATAGTAAACCTAAATACTACCCTAGGTACTGTGACCACGAGGTGCGATGCACCGTTATAGAAGGTCCATCATAGGCCTAGGTCCAGTACCATGAACAGAAGGGAAGAGTTTATGGTTGGCAGAAGGAAAAGTAAAGAATGTGGCATTAAAGATTAAAGAAGATAATAATGATATTATCTGTATGTACATACGATGTATGATCACGAACGAATGTAAAGTATAGTATGATTTTTAAAGAAAGCAAAGAACGGTTTTACAAAAGTAAATTATGTTTTATTATAAAATAGAACTCACTCAGCAATGCTGACTTTTATGTGTTTGGATGGCACGAGGATGGTAGTAAAGCATTGCTGAGGATGGCACGAGGCAGCTACTTAGCCCTTTTGGATGGCATCCATTTATATAAAGCTTTTGTGATGTAATACAACAATGAAATTTTGTAACCAACAAACGATGCATTATTTTGCAAAAGTTTTTATGATGAAATGAAATATCATTTTTGAATGTCTACGCTGTGAATGTTTAATTAAAATAACTGTAAATGTATGTTTTATGTGCAATGGTTGACCAGCTATAAGCGTCCCGAGAACGGGGCCTTACACTATGACTCGAGTGACAAATCTAATCTAAAGGAGGACTTAGACGAAGTTTCTCTCATGGCAAAGTAGAACAACCAAAGGTTTTAAACTCAAAATCCGACATTGAGTCTTTAAGTTCATACCCTAAAATTATAGTAGAAGTAAGAGAAAGAATGTGCACTAAAGCATGATTTGAACAAGTTGAACATTATAGAACCTACTCATTCAAAACATGTGATAAATTGAACCAAGAAGAGTCAATGCACACTAGACTAAAAGATGAGGGAGAAAGAATGTGCACTAAAGCATGATTTGAACAAGTTGAACATTATACAACCTATTCATTAAAAATATGTGATAAATTGAACCAAGAAGAGTCAATGCACAGTAAACTAAAAGGTGATTATAACTGATGATTATAATTAATGATAAAATAATCTCTTCAAGCTAGATAGAACAAAACTTTAAGAGACCTTGAAATTGTTTAGAAGATACTTGAGGAGATGAGAAAAACCCTTGAACAAGAGAAATTGGCACATGTTGCAACTCAAATTGACTTAGCCAAAGTGTAAAGCTCAAAAAGACTATAGTTGAGCAACTGGTGAATGGAAGAAAGATTAAGATAAAACAGGATTAGGTTTTACACATGAACCTATCTTTGAATCTATCACAAATACGTTACCTGAAATGTTTAATACCCATGATCATTCACTAGAATACAAAGCTAAGCTCAAAGAATTTCAAGAAAAGAAAAATAATGTTCAAGCAAATGTGAGAGTGAAATTGAAAAAATAAACATTGAAATATATGAGAAGAAGGATTCAAAAAAGATAAAGAATGGTGATCCAATTAAAGTCAAATCTTACGAACCTCGACAAATAATAAAAAGTTGTTTGTACCAAAATGTGAATGTGTCATTGAGAAGAATGAACTTGAACAAGAGGCTAACAAAGTTAAAGACATCAAAAACAAGTTAAAAGGGGAATGTAATGATGAGAAGTCAGTGAATTCCAGTACTAATGATTGAAGGTCTTCTGAAACAAACCAAATTGAGTTAAATCCAAAAGAATCTTATCAAGAAATCAATTAAAACCCAAAGTACTAAAACATCATCAAGAACAAGAAATCAAAGAAGAAGAAAAGCATCTTCTAAAGCTAAACAAGCTAAACCAATAATTCAATCAAGTCAAATTAAACCTGTGAAGTTTGTGTTGGCTGGAGCTTTTGACATGAACACAATATCTGAAACAATATTAAAACCTAAGATCAAATCTAACCCTGATATGGAAAAAGGTTCCAGTCATAAGTCTTTCGTTGTTCATAAAATATTGTATCTAAGGAGTTTAAGAGTTGTGAAAAAGTTCAAAATCAAATTCCTTAAAATCAAAAGACCAAACACACACAACAAAAACAACAACTTAACTAGACAATCCCTAAATCTTAACAAGGATCTAATATGGCTTCTACATCTAGGGTTAAGCGAATGTTGTTCAAGCACCCAAAAAAGTACTGTGATATATGTGATATGTACAATCATAACACATGTGAGTGTTATTTTAACAAGTACTCTCATTTCTGTGATATGACAAATCACACAACCTCTGAGTGTTATTTCAACAAATACTATGCATTGTGTGATGAATGAAATCATAACACAGAAGATTGTTTCTTCAGGAAGAACTCGCATACAAATGATTTTCGTAATCAAAGATATCAAAGAAATCAAAATTACAGTTTCAAGAATTATTAAAACAACCTTCTTTAGGCTTGAGATCTCTAAGAAGAATCAATTCTGCTATTGATAATCAATTTAATCTTAGATCACAACAGTAAAATCAGGGAATTTTCATTCCACGCTCAGTGACAATGAAAAGTGAAACATTTGATAATTTTTTTTCTAATGTTTCAAATATTTGTTCAAAATTTCCTGATGATGATCTTGAGAACAGGTTTAATGCTTTGAGGTCAAAACAAAAGAAAGATAATCAGATAGTTTTTCAAAAAGGATTTGTAAATCATAAATTTCAAAAGAAATCAGATATGAACAAACTCTATTTCAAGTAGTTTACCATTGTGGATAAATATGGCAAGCCCAAGACCATCTCGGCTTGGGTTGATAACCCATCTTAAATGTCTTTGAAAGGTAGGTACGCCCAAGAAGACCAAAGAATACATGGTATGTTGACAGTGGGTGTAGCCGACATATGACATGGAATCAAGCCTTGCTTCAAGGCTTTATGACTAAAGATGGTACTCTGTAGCGTTTGGTGAAGATGTAGTTGGAAGGATAACCGGTGAAGAAACGGTATCTAATGGAGTGATAAGCTTTGATAAAGTCAACTTTTGTGCTCAGTTGAACTTTAATCTTTTAAGCGTTTCACAAATATGTGATAAATCATATTCTGCTTTATTTGATAATTCTTATTGTTGTATTTTGAAGCCAGGATTTGAAATTAGCAAAGAGGGGTAGTTGTTAAAGTTGTTCGAGATAGAGATGTCCACAAGCTAGATATGTCTCACGTTGATCCTTCAACAAAAACAACTTGTCTCATTGCTCACACATCAAATGATGAAAGTCAGCGTTGGAATAGAGGTCTCAAACATTCAAACTTTAAAAACATGAACAAACTAGTAGCAGGAAATCATGTAGTAGGAATTCCATCAAATAATTCTGCTACATTAGACCTTTGCAAAGCATGTTTGAAAGGGAAACAACATAGAGCGTCTTATAGGTCCAAGCTGATAAACACAAATTCAAAGCCTCTACAAATGTTACACATGGATTTATTTGGTCCTATGAACATGCAGAGCATTAGAAAGAAATCATATTGTTTAGTTGTCATTGATGACTATAGAAGATTTTCTCGGGTTTTCTTTTTCTGTACGAAATCAAAAACGGTTGAATTATTAAAAGAGTTTATCACTAAAGTAGAAAATCAACTTGATCAAAGAGTAAAGATTATTAGAATTGATAGTGGAAAATAATTCAAAAATGCTAATGTTGACGTGTTCTGTGCAATGAAAGGAATAGCTCATCAGTTCAGTGCACCTAGAACTCCACAACAAAACGGAGTTGCAGAAAGGAAGAACCGAACATTGATTGAGGCAGGACGTTCAATTTTAGTAGATGCCATGATTCTTATCACTTCATGGGATGAAGCCATATCAACTGTGTGTTTCATTCAGAATCATACTCTATTGGTGAAAGACAAATAGAAAACTCTCTATGAGTATAGATTTTCTTAAATCATTTGGTTGTCATGTTTTGATTTTAAACTCAATTGATCAGCTAGGTAAATTTGATGCAAGATCTGATGATGGATTTTTTCCTTGGATATTCGTTAGCTTCTAAAGCATATAGAGTTTATAACTCTAAAATGAATGTAATCATTGAAAATTATAATGTTCAATTCCTTAGAAATTCATTTCCATCGGTTGCAAATGGTCCAACATGGTTATTTGATTTAGACTCATTGGCAAACTCCCTCAGTTCTAATCTGTTTGAATCTTCTTGCGTTCACAGGAAACAAGTAGGAGATCTTGGATCCTTTAGTGGCGATTCAAACTCTGATGATATGGATGAATCAAGCCCGAACAATTTGTTTTTCTCATTTATGGGAAATCCTTTATTCAATTCGAAGAATCATGAGCAACATATTCATGCACAACAACAAGTTCCTGAAAATTCTGATGTTTCACAACCTATTCCTAATGATGGACTAGAAATTCACCAACCTGAATCCGGTAGTTCATCTATATCCGGAGATATGGATGTCAATGACAAGTTTGATTACTTTATCAACTCACCAACTCAAGTTCTAAATTTCACTCGACATTCTTCAAACATGTTGCATCAGCTCTCTAACTTGAACAAAACCAATCTGGATGTGAATGTTCACTAAGATGAGATTCCAACGTCTCGTATTCATAGGAAATATCCCAACCTCAGATTATCGGTACTTTGAATGAGAGAACTAGGAGAAGTCATACAAATCAAGCAAACCTTTGCTTGTACTCATGTTTTCTATCTCAAATTATCCCTAAAAACATTATTAAAGCATTACAAGACAATAGTTGGATTGAAGCCATGCAAGAAGAATTGCTAGAATTTCATAAACAGGATGTGTCAACACTTATGGATTTTCCTAAAGGAGAGAATGCCATTGGCACAAAATGGTTGTTGAGAAACAAATTAGATGACAGAGGAATTGTGGTTCGCAACAAAGCAAGATTAGTAGCTCAAGGTTACACCCAGGAGGAAAGAATAGATTATAATGAAGTATTTGCTCCAGTTGCTATACTTGATGCAATTCATGTCCTTTTGGCATATGCTTCTAATATGAAATTCAAGGTGTACCAAATGGATGTTAAAGGTGCATTTTTGTATGGTCCAATCATCGATGATGTGTATGTTAAGCAACATCAAGGTTTTAATGATGCTAAATTTCCTCATCGTTTGTACAAGCTAAGCAAAGCTTTATATGGTCTACATCAAGCTTCTAGAATCCTAGTATAAGACATTGTCCTAACATTTGATCCAACATGGATACACAAGAGGAAAGATTGATCCAACTTTATTCATAAAGAAGGATGCAAATGATCTCTTATGTGTGCAATTGTATATGGATGATATCATATTTGGTTCTGCCAGTCAAAAACTATGCTCTGAATTTGAAGAGATTATGAAGTCGCATTTCTAGATGAGTTCTACGGGATAAATTAATTTATTTCTTGGATTGAAAGTAAAACAATCTACAGATGCCATTTTTATCAATTAGTAGAAGTTTGTTGATAAGTTATTAAAGAAATTCAAACTGCAAGATCGTCTATCAGAACTCCAATTGACATCAATACCAAGATTGATCCTGATAGGAAAGGAAAATCTATCGACCAAGCATTATACAGATCTATGATTCGACCTTTGATGTATGTAACTCCATCTAGACCTGACATAATGTATCTTGTTTGTGTTTGTGTTAGGTATTAATCAGACCCAAAGGAATCTCACCTAATCACAGTCAAACATATATTCAGATATCTCAAAGGAAAACCAGCTCTAGGGTTATGGTATCCTTATGAAGCAAACTTCAAGCTACATGGATATACAGAGAATGATTATGGGCAATGTAGTCAAGATAGAAAATCTACTATGGGTGGTTGTTAGTTTTTAGGTCCCCAATAAGTCTCGTGGCAATGTAAGAAACAAACAAATGTTTCAGTCTCAAATGTAAAAGATGAGTACATAGCTGGATCAGCAGGATGTTCTCAAATCCTTTGGTTACAAAACCAACTGCTAGATTACCGGTTCAATTTTCTTAAAACACCACATTACATTGATAATACAGCTGCTATGTTTATAACACCTAATCCTGTCCAATATTCAAAAACAGAGCATATTGAGATTCGATATCATTTACTTAAAGATAACTCTCAAAAAGTTTTAATCATTTTGATTCGAATAACCACTAAAAATAGTTGGCTTACCTTTTTACTAAAGCTTTCTTACGAGGAAGGTTTGAGTATTTGGTTAGGTCAGTTGGTCTTCTTAATCATATTGAAAATTGATTTTGTTTTCATCAAATTAATAATAACCCTCCCTACTTTTAATGAATAACTCAAAGGGAAATCTATCAAAGTTGACTGCCTAATTGTATATATTGTGTGTGTGTGCTAAAAATAAAAAGCAAATACGACATTAGAATATTACAATGTCAAAGTATAAAAATATAAAATGAATATACAAAAAATGTATTTTAGATAGTCAACTTTTTAGGATTGAATATGCCATTGCAACATGTGAGAAATGATAGTACATCAGTGTAATCAGTTGCATATGTTGATACATATGTCCCTAGTTTATGTGCTTAATGTAAAAGTATGTCATGTCTTACACATATGTAATGAATAGGTTGAATGAAATATAATATGTGATTGACATTTATAATGTTTAATATTTCATAGTATTATTGTGTGTTAAAGTATAATAAACTTATTATATATGTTTGAAGTTGTTATGTGATGATTCATGCTAATGGACCATACTTGTGGACCATACACATGAACTCATCATGCTAATGAACTAGTTGCACGACTCAACCAGACGACTGGATAAGTCGTACAAGTGACACATGAGATAGACTCAGTCGCACGACTGAAAATTCAGTCGTGCGTATGAATCAGTCGCACGACTGAACCATGCTAATGGGTCAATCGCACGAATGAAGACTGCAAATGTATAAATACCACCTAATTCATGGAAAAACAAAACACTTGAAGACTTTTGACACATATTTGTAACCTAGTTGTCTAGAGCATCCAGAAAGCCTGTTCCAAGTTCATAGTTTGCATCTGATCTTGTTCTACTCGTTCTTAACGTTTCTTTAATCATTAGATAGATTGGGATTGCGTTCTCATTATCACCAATCAAATAGGATTCCACACTATTCGGTCTAGTTTCATGCATTAACAGTTACTACTCTGTATGTATAGGGTCCTAATAAGTGGTATTAGAGCCTTGGCTCTTGATTTTGTGTGTGATTCGATTAGTTTCGGTGTAAATATCATGTTTTTCATTCAAAAGAGTCACCTTCTTGAGTAAAACAGTTTTTTCGACGTTTCTAGTTCTCAAAGTTTATGTTTTCTAGTATACGGTAGATTAGGGTCCTTGATAAATCGTGTTTTTGTGTCAAAGTGTCAAAAACCCTCGATTTTGCAAAAATAGCAGCCTTCAGTCGCATGATTGGCCTAATCGCACGACTGAACTCAATCACACACCCCATTCGCGCGATTGAACTCAGTCACTCACTCATTCGTAGGACTAAACAACCCCATTCGCTTGTCTCCAATCACACACTCCATATGTATGACATAATCCAATCGCACGATTGAATTCATTCACACACTTCAGTCGCATACTTCATCCGAAGGACTGAACAACTCCAGTCGTTTGAGTCCATTCATCCATTTCAATCGGACGATTGAATCCAATCGTACAATTGAATCCATTTCAATCGGACGACTGAAGTCCATTCGCACGAGTGAGCCGGTCTAGTTTAAAGTTCAAAGTTTATAAAGATGAAGGATCAGTTCTCTGCTTTTACTGCCCGGAGAGACTCTTTCATCCAGAACCTTCTGCTTCTGGAAAATGAAAATGGGAATCACCATAAAGGAACAAAACTTATAACGCTAGGTGATTACCCACAATGGAAACATCAGTTCGAGATCTATCTAAATGGAGTTGATCCTAATCTTTGGGAATCCAATGAGACAGGTTATAGTATACCAGTTGGTGCTGATGGTGTTAAGCTAACTTTAGGAGGTATGACTGAAAGTTAGAAACCTAAGTACAACGCTGAAAAGAAGTGTATGCCCTGTTGACACAGTCGATATCGAAAGATATCTTTCATCAGTTTTTTGAGAACAAATAGGCGAAAAACCTATGGGAATCTTTGGAGAAAATGTATGATGGGAATGCAACATTAAGGCATTGAAGGCAAAGACTCTCAAGAAGAAGTTTGATAACTTCTCCTCAATAGGGAAAGAAAGGTTAGATGATATTATCGACAGATTCTACCATCGGATGAGTGAGCTGCACACTCATGGGGTAACCACGTCTATGGAAGATAATGTTTCAAGCTTTGCTCATTGTTTGCTAGAGAAATAGGACTCTGTTGTGTCTAATCTATGACAGAATAATATTCTTGCAAAGTTAGACATAAATGATGTCATCCTGAAATTAAGGGAGGAGGAACTAAGGATGAAGTACATGTCACAAAAAGGATCCTATGACCAGAATCCTTCACTTTATAACTCATCTCCTACTCTAACTAGTTGTGGAGCACCACTTCAAACTGCCTTTGTGTCTAGTTCCGCAGCTCTTACCCAAACCACAGTTTCAGGACCAGAAATGTAAGGGTCATCTACTACCCAATATATAGTGCCTGAAGCCAATGGTACTAAGTCGAGGACCGAGAATCTCGGAAATATCACTGGGGAAGTTGCAAAGGAACACATGGTTCTTCTAGCAGCTGTTGTCCATTCATATGATGGTCTAGTTGCATGGAAGATTAGAAATTTCCATCTTGCAGATGAATGTTATGAGCAGGTGGACGAAAATGAACTAGAGAGAATGCATATCGTGTGGGTGTTGGCTAGTGCTATTAGAAGGGTGAAAGAGTTTGTAAAAAAGACAAGACAAAGTTTGGTAGCCATAAAAGACACAACCTTTGGTTTCGACAAAATCAAAGTTACCTGCTTTAACTGTGGTGAAAAGGGGCATTTCAAACGTGAATGTGTAAAGCCCAAGAAAATAGGTAACGGAAATCCGTTCTCAACCTTCCACCATCAAGACAAACCCACGAGTGGAGCTGCCTCTTCAAGCAAAGAGATAAAGGCCTTGACTGCTGAAGGTGACGAAGGGCAAGATTGGACCTTCAGTTTTGTGTCTTCAGGTGAATTAAACATTGCTTGTGTCGAGGGATTGGATGATTGCTCGGCGAGTGAAGGTGAAATCACAATTGAACAAGTAAAGTAAAATAATGAAGAAGCTGTGAATATGGTAAATTACCTAATTGAAGAAGAATTCAGAACGACATGTTCAGAATCTCCAGCATTCGAAGAGTCTAAGTCTATATTGATGGCTGATTCAAGTGATTCTTCACACGTAAGTACAAAAGACCAACTTTTTGAAAATTATGCTTGTAATGAATGTAACAAATTTAGAAAAATCATTGATTTGAAATTTGCTAGGTTATTAGACCATAATGATAGCTTAGTAAAGGATTTACAACTGTGTATAGAAGCTAAACGTATTTTGAAACAAAATGAGTACAGTTATAAAGGAAAAAGAGAACTTTTAGGTAAACAACCGAGGGAAACCGAGGTTGTTGCTTTTAATCAAGCCAATGATATAAATTTTTATTTGAATTCTTTGGAAGAAACAAAGAAAGAAAAAATAGTTTTAGAAGTCAAAGTCAATTATTTAAAACAAAAACTGTACAGTTGGACCAGTTCTTCTCATATAGTTCAACACTTAGTGAAAGAACGAAATAATGGGGAAGGGTTGGGTTACAAATTAGTTCCTCCACCAAATGAGATCATGTTATATACAAAATGTAGATCGGTAATAATAACCCAATTAAGGATCATGTGGTGTCCACTCCTCGGGTTAGTGATCCGTATTGCACGGGTAAACCGGTGAAATCTGTCACTAAATAGGAGGCGGCTACTTTGAGATCAAAAGATAAGATGCCCGTTGAGAATTTAGATGATGCATTTAAAAGGGTGAGTGTAAGGTCAGGTTCACCAACATCAGATTCAGAACCCAAACTGACTAAACAAGTTAACTAGACACGTGTTAGTGATCAAAGTCCAACCAAAGAGCTTGTTAAAATGGTAAAAATGTCAAATCAATTAATTTTGTTAATAAAAGTGATACATTTAAACGAGAAGTGACTAAATCCAACCAGACACATGTCACACCTGTATCACACTCAATCCCACATAAACAGTGTCCTCAACATGTAGAAGGGAGATCATGCTACAGTTGTGGAAAGAGAGAACACATCTCTTCTAACTATCCTTATTATCAGACCCCGAGACAAAAAATTGAACTTTATGATACTAAACCAAGTTCTTCAAAAAAGAGTTCTATTACTCCACCAATAATAATTAATGAACCTAAAGTTCAAACTGTAAGCTACTCGCCTGTTTATCACAAACAGGCCTTACACAAAACTGGCTTATGGAATGAAAAGTCAAGTCTGTTAAGGTTTGTTAGAACAAGATGCATAGTTTAACCATTTAAACTTTGTGAAAAAGCAGTGGAAACAAGCTTTATAACATAGTTAATGAACTGAAATTTCGGGTTCATCTTGATAAAATAAAGTTACAAACAAACCCAAGAACATAAGGATCATTTATATGTGTGTGAACTAGCTATCAAGAAGAATAAACAACCAAAAACAAAAGATACAAACTACCTTTTGTAGAGCTGTAGAAAACGAGTTTGGATGATTAAAAAGAAGCTTCTTGAATGGCCAAAACACCAAGGAGAGGTGTCCTCAAGCTAGTATACCCACAAGCCTCAAGCAAGACACTTAGTTGCTAGGTATTTGAACACCAAAAACGTCAAGAGAGCTGCTGAAAACCCTTTTTTCAGCTGAAATGTTGTTGAATAATGGAGACGAGGAGAGCTTCTTGGAGTGTTTGCATGTAAGAGAGAGAGTGAGAGATGGAGTGTATGTGTGTTTTCAAGAAAACAACTCAACTAAAACAAGTGGCCATCAACCCCTATGAGGGGTGGCCAAATCTTGAATTAACTTGGGGTTTTCCCCCAAAAACATTGACTAATGTTTTATTAATCATACATATAAGTTATCTAACTAACCTCTTAATTATATAACTTATACACACACTATAATTATTATTTGATGTTATTTAACCAACTTAAATAACATTACTAATAATGTCGATAAAGCCACCACATCTTGTTTAGATCTCTTCGAAGAGACAGCTCCACCATTCAGAATGAAAATGTATCTAGATTGTGATTGCGAATCATCATGATCGGTTTGGAAACTCGCATCCGTGTAACGTTTTTCAACGAGTTCCTCATCACCAGATCCATAGATTAGAAACATATCTTTAGTCCTCCTTAGGTACTTAAGTATGTTCTTAATAGCCATCCAATAACTGCTTCCAGGATTTTGCTGGTAACGGCTTATCATGCTTAAGGTGCATGAAACGTCCGGCCGAGTGCATATCATTGCATACATGATGGATCCAATAGCAGATGCGTATGGGATTGCCTTCATTTTATCTTGCTCATCCTTTGAGCTTGGACATTGAGTCGTGCTCAATATTGTTCCTCTTTAAATAGGTATCGTACCTTTCTTACAGTTCTCCATCTTGAACCTTTTCAAGATCTTATCAATGTATGAACTTTGATTCAAACCAATCAACTGCCTTGATCTATCCCTATAGATCTTTATTCCTAGAATATAGGCGGCCTCACCAATATCCTTGATGGAAAAACAACTTCCAAGCCAGGTTTTTACACCTTTCAAGGTTGGAATATCATTTCCAAATAGTAGTATGTCATCAACATACAATACTAGGAAAGTGATGATGCTCCCACTAGCTTTCTTATATACACAAGCTTCATCAGCGTTCTTGATGAATCCAAATTTAATTATTTCTTCATCAATACGGTGATTCCAACTTCTTGATGCTTGTTTCAATCCATAGATTGATTTTTTTAACTTGCATACTTTGTTAGGATGTTTTGGATCGACAAAACCTTCAGGTTGAACCATATAGACATCTTCCTCAAGATATCCATTTAGGAAACCCGTTTTCACATCCATTTGCCAAATATCATAATCATAATGAGCAGCTATGGAAAACAATATCCTAATAGACTTTAGCATCACAACAGGTGAGAAAGTTTCATCATAGTCAACCCCTTGAGTTTGAGTGAAACCCTTTGCTACAAGTCTTGCTTTATAAGTATCCAAGTTTCCATGCATATCGGTTTTCTTTTTGAAAATCCACTTACTTCCAATTACTTTGGAGTTAAGAGGTGGTATAACCAAGTCCCATACTAGATTGTCATACATGGATTGCATCTCAACGTTCATGGCTTCAAGGAATTTGTCACAATCCGAATTGGACAACGCATCATGGTATGTGATTGGTTCATTAGAATCTATCACATAGCATCCATCAGTGAAAAATCCATATCTTTCAGGTGGATTACTACTTCTACCAGATCTACTAACGTTTTTTGTGTATTGATCAACTACTTGATCAGTTTCAACATCCTCATGTTGAGTGCTAGTGTCAACCAAACGTGTATCGGGTTGCGGTTCTTGATCCTCCTCAAGATCGACAGTTCTACTACCAGTTCCTTCCATAAGGAACTTGGTTTCCAAGAACTCACCCTTTTTGGCAACAAACTCCTTTTGTTGTATTGGATCATAGAAATAATATCCCATAGAATCTCTTGGATATCCAATAAAGATACACTTAGTGGAACGACTTTCTAACTTGTTCGAGGTGGGAGTCTTCACATAAGCCTCACACCCCCACACCCTCAAATATGAAAATGATGGAACCCTTCCATGACATGTTTCATAACGTGTCCTTTCCACTTTCCTGGTTAGGGCCATATTCAAAATACGGGCCGCAAAGAGCAGAGCAAAACCCCAAAATGATAGAGGTAATGAGCTTCTAGCCATCATAGATCGAACCATATCCAATAGTGTTCGATTTCTCCGCTACGCCATTATGTTGTGGTGTTCCCGGTGGAGATAGTTGTGAGACAATCCCACAACTTCTAAGATGGTCCCTAAAAGCATCATTCAGGTATTCACCTCCTCTATGAGTGTGGAGAATTTTAATTGACTTATTGAGTTGATTTTGTACTTCATTTTGAAAGATCTTTAACATTTCAAAAGCTTCATCTTTATGTCTTAACAAGTACACATACCCATATCGACTATAGTCGTCAGTAAAGGTAATGAAGTATCTTTCATTGTACCTTGTCATAGGTTTAAAAGGACCATATACATCTGAATGTATGATACCTAATAAATCCTTTGCCCTTTCGGCTTTGCCACTAAAAGGACCTTGTAAATATGACTCACATACATCAAATGAATCACATTCATTTATTTTTAAAATACCATTCTTTTGTAGTGTTTGTATTCTTTTCTTGTTTATATGACCAAGACGGCAATGCCAAAGATAAGTGTTACTCAAATCCGATTTGAGTTTCTTGGTACTAGTCTGGTACAATAAGATATCATTCAATGTATTTTCACAAACCAATTCATAGATACCATTGATGGGAATAGCTTTAAAGTAAAACATGTCATTCAAAGTAAAATGGATTTCATTTCCAATAAATGATAATACATATCCAAAATATTTTAATAGGGCTACGGAAATAATTTTCCTAGTCAAATTAGGAGCATACAAAACATTATACAAAATTACTTCCAAAACATTTGGATGTTTCAAGATGTAGTCACCACGGGCATCAACATGAACTTTAGCCCCATTGCCCATGTAGAGGCTAACATCCCCTTTGTTGAAGTTGCTACATCTTTTGAACCCCTGCATCAAATTGCAAATGTGAGTTCCACATCCGGTATCTAATACCCATGTGTTAGAGGATATTATGTTTAAATCAATATGGATCATGTATATAGTACCTGAGGTCTGCCAGGCATCCCTCTTTGCTTTCAACTATGGAGATGGACACGACCATTTCTTGCCCAATGTCTAATCTCCCAACACTTGAAGCATGGGTCATTAGAAGCAACCTTTTGCCTCTTCTCCTATGCTTTGGGTGGCACCCTTGCCACCCCTTTCCCTTTTCCCATTACGGGTCCCTTACCCTTTGCAACTCTTGCCTTAGGTGTGGGATGAGGCCTTTTCTTGTTCCCACCTTCATTGATGGTGAGAACGGGTAAAACCCTTTTACCCATGGCCGCCTCGGCCGTTTTGAGCATAGAGTGAACCTCACCAATGCTTTTGTCCCAAGCATTCATGTTGTAGTTCAACACAAACGTCTCAAACCTTTTGGTAAGGTCATTGACGATCAAATCCATGGCCAATTCCTTTGAGACGGGACATTTTAGCCTTTCGAGGCAGTCAATGTGACTTTTCATCTTAAGTACATAAGATGAAACTGATTGCTTGTCGTCCATATGACATGCATAGAGCGCTCGAACTGTTTCGAAGCGCTCAACCCTCGCTTATTGTTGGAACGTTTCCTTCAGTTGGGTTATCATGTCATAAGCTTCGTGATGCTCATACTCCTTCTGGAGATCCGGAGTCATGCTTGCCAACATAAGGCAAGACACTTGGACAGAGTCCTCAGTTTACTTTATCCAATCATTATAGGCCTCCTCATCATCCTCACTATGTTGATCGGGGACAGGGTCGTCTAAAACACATGATCGTTTTTATTGCTTGAGAACGATTCTCAAGTTTCGATACCAATCGATAAAATTGTTATGATTTAGACGTTCCTTTTGGAGAATCGCTCATAATGATTGGGCGGACGTGGATGAATTATCATGATTATCATAATTATTGGTGGCCATCTACAAAATTTAACAAAGATTAATTTTAGTATTTTCGATATTGTTATTTTAATAATTAATACCTTTTAAGGTCATTATCATATTAAAATCTAGAACCCAACATTACATTTAAATAGTGGTTAGGTGACCTTTATCCCACGATTTAAATTAATAAGGTGGTCAACGATTGACGATTGCAACCAGTTGCAACTTCTAGAGGTATGGGATCGACTTGAAACATCATATGTAAAGTCGGCATGTTAATCCCATCAACACCATTTGAAAACCATATTGTAGGTGGTCCATTTGACATGGCTTGCAAATCAAGACACCCTACTTACACACATGTGTGAGTTTGCCAAAATAGGCGGTTAGGTGACCTTTATCCCACAAATATGGCATTCTCACCTCAAGTCACAAGTTCCCTCAAAAATGGTTACGTGACCTTTATCCCACTAAGAGTTCCCGAGTGATTCAAGTGTTGTGTAAAAGGACGGTGTTGATCTTATTATTTTTTTAAATTTAGAGATATTATAATACAAGTTTAGAAAAAATTATGTATACATATTTGTACGTTTTCAAAACAAGATACCCTATGGTACATTAATTAAAACCCCTTTTAATCTTTGAAATCATTAAACAACTTTAATAACCTTTTATTACCTTTTAATGATTAATGCCCATTTAGATAGTTTGTTATGATCATGGAAAGGATTGTTACGCAAACATCATATATCAGTAATCAACCACAATACCATAACCAAACAATCAAGAATCAACCAAATGTTCGTGCATAACCATAGCATCTAAAGTGCCCACACTTATTTGCCATCACAAGTGTGGACCATAGGACATTCCTAAGGAACAAAACACAACACAAAAGGCTTCCATGAACCTCCCACTTGAAACCGCATCCAAATGCTCCATGTTTCTTGTGTCTTCCCTTTGTGCTTCTAACGCGTACATCTTCACATTACAAGATATTATATCCTAATACAAGATTTCTAGTAAAGTGAAAACTACCTAATCTATTTATTACATCCCAATAATAAATAAATTACACTTTAAACCAAGCACAAATAAAGATTATACAACCCAATTGAATGAATAAATACAACCATTACAAACATCCAAATAACACAAGGTCAAGGGCTAGGTTATTCACCATAATGAACAATGATCATAATATCCAAAACAACAATGAATCCCCACCTAAAACCCACGAAACTTCAGCTAACACAAACTGAAATTTCGGGTTTTATCTTGTCCAAACAAACAAACAAACAATACATCTTACATGTCTTTCAAAGTTTAATCACAAGCATGTGTGATATAACTTTGAAAGTTTGGGGATTCATAATACATGAACATAGCAGCCCCTAAATGTGTTGTAAAGTCCCACAAAACGAAATTTCAAGGACAAATGAAACTAGTCATCCACATATCCGGCTCTAGATGCCAATGTTAGGGTTTTTTGGAACAAGATGCATAGTTTAACCATTTAATCTTTGTGAAAACGCAGCAGAAACAAGCTTTATAACATAGTTAATGAACTGAAATTTCAGGTTTCATCTTGATATAATAAAGTTACAAACAAACCCAAGAACATAAGGATCATTTATATGTGTGTGAACTAGCTATCAAGAAGAATAAACAACCAAAAACAAAATATACAAACTACCTTTTGTAGAACTATAGAAAACGAGTTTGGATGATTAAAAAGAAGCTTCTTGAATGGCCAAAACACCAAGGAGAGGTGTCCTCAAGCTAGTATACCCACAAGCCTCAAGCAAGACACTTAGTTGCCAGGTATTTGAACACCAAAAACGTCAAGAGAGCTGCTGAAAACCCTTTTTTCAGCTGAAATGTTGTTGAATAATGGAGAAGAGGAGAGCTTCTTGGAGTGTTTGCATGTAAGAGAGAGAGTGAGAGATGGAGTGTATGTGTGTTTTCAAGAAAACAACTCAACTAAAATAAGTGGCCATCAACCCCTATGAGGGGTGGCCAAATCTTGAATTAACTTGGGGTTTTCCCCCAAAAACATTCACTAATGTTTTATTAATCATACATATAAGTTATCTAACTAACCTCTTAACTATCTAAATTATACACACACTCTAATTATTATTTGATGTTATTTAACCAACTTAAATAACATTACAAATAATGTCCATAAACAAAGTATCCTTATAAGTTGTTTTATCTCATATGCAATTTAGTTAGAAACCCATTTTCTAAATTGGTGTATTTATTCAATTGCATGATTATATCATCAATTAAATAATTATATATTAGTGTTTGCAAGCTTATTATTGGGTATGACCCGACTTGGATCAATACGTACTAACCACATCAATATTCTATGTGTATTGGGCATAAAGAATCCAACAAAGTCCATTGTCTGATAATGGGAACAAGAAAAAGAATGATATGCCCTCACCCTCAAATGGACAGTGGGTTGAGTTCATGATGTGTGATTCCTCTAGGTCACCCAAGCCAGTTAAGGCTTGGGTCCTAAACCTAAACTGATCACTTCCTCCGAATGTGCAGGGTGTCGGTTATAGTGCTATCACAAATACCTAGATTGTTGATAGTGGGGCGTCTAGGCACATGACCGAGAACCTGTCTCTCCTTTTTAATGTCAAACAAATTAAAGGGGGGCATATCAAGAATTTTCAACTTCCAGATTTTTGTGTAGCGTGCAAGAAAGGTAAACAGAAAAAGAAGTCTCACAAGGCAAAGAAAGTAAATTCCATTGACCTACCATTCGAACTTCTACACATGGATTTGTTTGGTCCTGTCAACACCAAGAGCATCGTTGGTAATTTGTATTGTTATGTAGTCACTTATGATTACTCAAGATTCTCCTAGGTAATGTCTCTAAAATCCAAATCAGAGGCATTTGAATGGTTCAAAGAGCTAGTGACTACAATGGAATCTCTCCACAAGCTGAAAGTGAGACAGATTTTCTCAGACAACGGCAAAAAGTTCAAGAACTAGTGGATGGAGGCGTTCTACAAAGAGAAAGGAATGTACACCAGTTTACATCTGCCTACACTCCAAAAATGAATGGAGTTGCGGAATGAAAGAACAAGAGCTTGATAGAGATAGCAAGAACAATGCTAGCTAACTCGAAACTTATTATCCAATTTTGGAACGAGGCAGTTGCCAACGCATGTTACACCCTCAATCGAGTCTTGGTGGTCAAACATCATGGTAAAACGTGTTATGAGTTGCTGTGGTGACGTAAACCTAATCTGGAGTACCTCGAACCATTTGGGGCACCGTGTACACTGCTGAAAAAAACTCAGTTAGGGAAGTTCAATGAGAAGGCTAAAGAAGAGATTTTTCTAGGATACAATATACCGAAAAAGAGAGTTTATAACAACTCAACGAGTCAAGTAGAAGTGTTGTGCAATGTTGACGTTCAGAGATACACCACCCCTCTTGCTGGAAAGGGACCCTTATTTTTTTCATGTATGATGGATTCTTTAAGTCCTTCAACATCTCTCTGGCCCTTCCTGAGGATGAGTTATCGACTAGAATGATGTACTATATGTTAAACACTTCGTCACTAGACTCGACAACATCTGTTTCACAAGGTGAATCGTCTAGTCATTTAGGGGGAGCACTTGATGTAAGCGACTCCTCCTCTAATGGCGAAGAAGTTGAAACTAATCAGGTGGATCAAGAGGAACATGTTCTTGCTACTGAAAGTACATAAGCATTAGATGTTGATGCCTCTAACACTTTGGAACCTCACACTCCAACGGCTACAGAGACTGAACCGATAATTCCAAATCTGGATGAGGAAGTAGTTGTTCCCACCACTCTAGGATCACGACTAAATGTATATCATCCTCTGGAAAACGTGATAGGGGATGTACAATCAGGAGTACATACACGAAATCAGCTATACGCAGTTGATTATGCCGCAGTCAAGGAAAAAGGCTACCTTCACAACGGTGCTTATTGATGTTTTGTCTCTCAATTGGAGCCAAAATATGTAAGTGAAGCGTTAAACGATGAGGCATGGGTTAGTGCCATGCAAGAAGAACACCTTCAATTCAAGAAGCTAGGAGTATGGACATAGGTGAATAGACCAAAAGGTGCTAAAGTAATTGGCACTAATGGGTCTTGAAGTGCAAGAAAGATGACCAATGGTGATAATCAGAAACAAGGCTAGACTTGTGGTTTATGGTTTTAGACAAGTCAAAGGATTTGATTACAATGAAGTGTTTGCACTTGTGGCTAGAATAGAAGCAATCCGTTTCTTCCTAGCCTATGCATCTAACATGAAGATCAAAGTTTATCAACAAGATGTGAAGAGTGCGTTCCTTCATGGTGAAATCCATGAGACAGTGTATGTCAGTCAACCTAAATGATTTGAGGATCCTTATTATCGGGATAGAGTTTACAAGCTCGATAAGGCTCTCTACGGGCTCCATCAAGCCCATAGAGCTTGGTATGAGAAAGTCACAACTCATCTAGTGAAACACGGTTTTCGTAAAGGAGTTATTGAATGTACACTGTTCATCAAAGAAAAGGTACAGATTTATGTTGATGACATAATCTTCGATTCCCAAAAAAAGAGTTATGTGAAGAATTTGAATCTGTCATGAAAGCAGAATTTGAGATGAGGGCAACGGGGGAGATGAAGTTCTTCCAAGGATTACAGGTGGATCAAACACCAAAAGGAATCTTCCTGCATCAGATTAAATATGTAGGGGACATCCTTGATTGGTTTGACATGGAGAACACTTCAGCTGCTGGAACTACACTTGCCACAAACCACGACGTGGCACCCGACAAAAATGGTGATGTGGTTGATGCTACAATGTGTAGAGGAATGATTGGATCCCTTATGTATCTCACGGCGTCTCGTCCTGATATCATGTATGTGACGTGTCTCTGTTCCAGATATCAGGCAAAAACGAAAGTCAACCATCTTATAGGTGTGAAGAGGATTTTACGTGATCTAAAGAGTACTCCAACACTCGGGTTGTGGTATCCTCATGACGATGATTTTGGGCTTACAATGTATAGTGACTCGGATTATGGCGGTTGCAAAATGAATTACATGTCAACATCAGCAGGATGTCAAATCTTTGGTAGATGGTTAGTCACCTGGCAATGTAAAAAGCAGACCTCCGTTGCTCTGTTAACATGTGAAGCTGAATACATTGCTGCTGCAAGTTGTTGTTCACAAATCATCTGTATTCAACAGCAAATACATGACTACGGTTTGCAATTTTCTAACACTCCTATCTATGTTGATAATTCTGTTGCTATAGCCGTAACAAAAAATTCAGTACAACATCCTAAAACTAAACACATCGAAATTAATTATGACTTTTACGTGACTGTTTTGAAAAACAATTAATCAATATGGTTAAAATAAATACGGATTTTCAATGCCCCAACCTCTACACAAAAGTATTTCATAAACCGAGGTTATTCTATCTATTACAGGTTAATGGTGTGAAAAAGAAAAATGATGTGATTTTAGAGGAAGAAAATGCCTAGTCCGACATAGATAATTGCAAAAAGGGGTGAAGAGCAAAATAAACACCACAAATGTCTACGAACAACCATGAAAATGAGCAAAGAACTTGGAAAAATGAAAAATGCAATCAAGCTAATAACTTATGTTGTTGGTGTGTTATGTGCAAAAAGAAAATAAATCCTCTAACAAGAGATAGGTTGTGTGCCTCTCTACTGTGTGGTGGCACTTACCTGAGGATAAGCATAACCTAAATATTCTAGAATTCATTGTTGTTTGCATCTCTCTGCTATGCGATGGCACTGACCTGAGGCTTGGCATCTCTTTGAAAGCTCTTAGAATAGTTTCTTCTTGAAATATAACCGTAAACCGCTCAAAAATATTCTGAGGAATGCTAATTACCATATAAGCGTGAGATCCACAAATGCTGGTTGAAAATATTAAACCTTAAATCATCACCAATGTGTGTCAAAAATCTGTGTATGGATTTAATAGGACAAGCATACTGACAATCATGGTGAGCTGTAGTTCTTGAAAGTCAAAATCATTGTGTGCATCTTGTAGCTCTAGTATGATTTTCTAAAATCGCAATTGACTCTTGGTCAAAACAAGAATCTATCATCAAAATAGTTTATTAAACTATCCAAAATGATTTTGATATACCTGTATGATTCCATAATTAACTGTACCAGAAATGATAACATATAATTGAAGTTGTGCTCTCCAGGAAGTAAAATCTATTACAAGTACTCAAATAGGTTTAAATCCATCTCCAATAAAAAATACAAAAATCTATCTTGTTCTATTTTTTTTTAATTTCGAGATTTTTTATTTAACTGTTAGTTATTTGGTAGGTAAAAGTCGGACTATACATCTGGATTCATTCTGTGAATCACTCACTAAAAGGGGTCACGTCTGAGGTGACCAATCAGGTTTTAAGTTAAAAGGATTATCTAGAGTTAAAAAGGTCATGTCTGAGATGATCAACGGTCAAAATGTCTTACCTATAGTTAAAAAGTTAAGTGTTTGAAAGTTCATAAGGTCAAACTCATAAGTCTTAGCCATTCCCATGACTGGACCATAAGTATGGACCAATCGCATGATTGGTCATGAGTATGAGCAATCGCACGATTGAACCATACGTATAGACCAGATGTACGATTGGACCATAAGCATGGATCAATCGATGCGATTGGATCACCGAAATCAACCTATTGCACGAATGGAGGTGACCGACTGAGTCTGTCGCACGATTGAACCCCAATCGCACGAATGGATGTGACCGACTGAGCTAGTCGCACGACTGAGCCCAGTCGCACGAATGAAGCGTGCTAATAGGTCCAGTCGCATGACTAAAGCAAAAATCAGTATTAATTGGGTGAAGTCAGTCGCACATTCTCATCACCCTTCAGTCGCTCCCAAATCGCACGAAAGCAAAGTTACTCTGCCAAAATTTGATTTCATTGATTTTGTATGATGATGACGATGTTATGATTGATGCTTATGCATGATGGTATGTATGATGTATATTATGCATCTATGATGATGTATGATTGATGATGTGCGATTAATGATGTTATGCTTATGTATGTTTTGATCTGTTATGTTCCTTATTACGTATGATGATGTGACTTTACGTGATGTGATATTGTTAATGAACGTAAAGTATTATCTTAACAAAGTGAAAGATTTAAGATAATGAAAGAGGAACATAATGAACGAATGCGTGTATTAATGAAAGAGAAAGTAATGAAAAGCCTTGCAAGCCTATGAAGGGAAGTTCACAACTCATTGAGAGTTGTTACCTTGTGTGTGTCTACAACGTGCGATTTTGGCTAACTCATAAGGGTTCATACACATAGTAAGAGTTCAGCCTTGGTGACTGCTCCAATAACGTGCGATGGCCTAATTACTATGTGTATATCTATATACAGCGTGCGATCTTGGCTAACCCATAAGTGTTCACACACATAGGGGGAGTCTGTCCTAGTGACCACTCCATATGTGTGATACGTGCGATACGTGCGATAGGTGCGATACGTGCGATATGTGCGATATGTGCGATACATGTGATATGTGCAATACGTGCGATATGTGTGATACATGTGATATGTGCGATATGTGCAAAATGTACCAAATAAACAATGATGAACATAATAATTATTACCTTGATGTATGTATGATGTGTGATCACGTGCGATAGTAATGAAAATCTTTTTAATGGATGGAAGGTAATGCAATGTTTTTATAAAACTAAAACTCAGTCAGAAACACTGAGTTTTTATTCATTTTCCAGTTGGCAGGTGAGCATTGCTGAGGATGGCGCGGGGCAGCTACTTGGAATTTTGGATGGCATTCTATGTTTAATGTTTTTGCATTATAATACGAACGAAACGATGTTTTGAAATGAATGATTATATTAACTTGCAAAAACATTTATAATGAAATGGAAAGTTATTTTAATGTTTCGCTACGATGTTTTATGAAGGTTAAATGTAATTATATGTTTTATGATTGATGATTGGCCAGCTGTGAGCGTCGAGGGAACAGGGCCTTACAAAATTCAAAGTTTGACCAAAGATTAGAACTTTTCATAAAGAACAGTGAGAATGGTCAAAATTAGGGTTTGAATGATTTTTGTGAAATTTTGAAGTGTTTGTTATATGGAAAAGTGTAAGGCCCTATTCTCAGGACGGTCATAGTTAGTCAATCATCACACGTAGAACATATAATTTACATTTACAGAGTCTAAAACATTGAAGCAGAATAATTTTCAACCATTTCATATAATTATAATTACTTTTGCAAAATAATACATCATTATTAAGTTACAAGATATCATAGTTTGCATTATACCACAAAAGCATTATCGTAACATGAAATGGATGCCATCCAAAAAAATCCAAGTAGTTTCCTCGTGCCATATCATTATTATCTTCCATTACAAGTCATCACTTTCCTTCGTTCATTCTTTCTTGATCAATGTCATAAGCATACCCCAACGTAGGCAAAAAGCAGGTACTGGGCCGAAGTTATCAGACTTCCATAATGCACTAGCCTGTGTGGACCAAAAGAACCAATGAGCCAAGATCAGAAAACCTCTAAGTCCCACATGGTATCACAACAACTGCTGAAAGCCTCATCAGCAGTTGACAATGCTGAAGACTGCATCAGCTGAAGAACTAAAGTGCTGAAGTACAACAGCTGAAGAACGCAAGTGCTGAAGCTGAAAGACCAAAGTACTGAAGTACAACAGCTGAAGAGTTTACAAGTGCTGAAGATCAACAATGATGTACAAAGTCTGAAGACAAAGACTGAAGACATCAGCTGATGACATCTACTGAAGTCATCAGC
Source organism: Flaveria trinervia (assembly GCA_025506515.1). NCBI lineage: Eukaryota > Viridiplantae > Streptophyta > Magnoliopsida > Asterales > Asteraceae > Flaveria > Flaveria trinervia. The sequence goes on from CM046451.1 coordinate 41,067,799, forward strand.
TGATGAAACACCTGAAGGTCAAAGTCTGAAGATCAAGTACTGAAGCCTCAGTAGTTTGTCACAACTGCTGAAGAGTACTTCTTCAGTAGTTGTGATATCAGTAGTTTTATATTTCTAGTTTCAGTAGTTTTATGTTTCAGTAGTTTTGTAAAACGACTGAAGAGCTTGTTCTTCAGTCGTTGTAGTTTCAGTAGTTTCTAATCAGTAGTTTTATATTCTGTACTTAACACTGATATGTTCTCAGTAGTTGTGAACATTTCAGTAGTTTGTTAAGATTTAGTTATTTTGTAATAGATCTGCCAGTTGTCACTTTCCGTGATAACAGCAGTGATTGTTGCACTCTATATAAGGAGTGACAACCTATTGTAATAAGTGAATGATTTGAATGATTTGATTAGAAATATTCTATATCTATAAACATTCCTTGAATCAGAAATATATATTCTCTCACTATAACCGTATGTGCTCTTAATGCATACAAGTATCGATACTTGCTACAATTTGTCTAATCCTGTTCTTATTCCGCTGCTTTGAACTCTATACATCAAACTTGTGATCGCTGATCCTGTCAAATGGTATCAGAGCAGGTTAATCATTGATCGATCTAATAATTGATCATTGAAACTGCTATTCAAGATCTAAGTTTGATTGAATTAGCTTTTGTTTTTGCAAGAAACGGTTATAGAGATTGAATTTTCTGTATTTCTGGTCATTCATCCTGAGATCTTTTCTTGGTTTTCATTGAGTTTGTTGTGGTCTGTGTAAAACTTTTAAAAGCTTGAATTAAATTGTTTTTGAACTGAAAATGACTACTCCCTCCAATGATCCTCACAATACTGGTTCCTCAACCAAGCCACCAATGCTGGTTAGGAATGAGTATAACATATGGCAACGACGAATGCTCCATCACCTGTCTGTTAACAGCGCAGGTTGTTGGACATCAGTGGTACATGGTCCACACAAGCCTATGGTGAATAACCCGGAAACCAATCAAATGGTTCCGAAGAGGAGGGAGCAATACTCAGATGAGGATAAGAAGTTGCTTGAAATTGATGCAAAAGCCCATGGAATTCTGGCCATGGCACTGCCCAATGAAATCTATTCTGGGCTAATGCATCATGAAACTGCCCATGACCTCTGGAATGCCTTGAAAGAACAATTTGGAGGAACAGATGAGGTCTTGGCAAATAATAGAGAAATCCTTGCCCAACAATATGAGACATTCTCTCATAGAAAGGGTGAGACACTGACTCAACAATTGAGCGGTTCTCTTGTTTGATCTCTGAATTAAAAATGGTCAAACTTGAGTACACAAATATTCAGATGAATAACAGATTTCTCAGATCACTGCCTGAGAGATGGGACACATATACTATTGTCCTACGCTCCAGTGCAAGTTTGGACAAACTATCTCTCACCCAACTCCATGGGAAACTGCTCACGTTTGAGAGAGAGATAGAACAGAAGAGAAAGCTGTCTTCATCTGGAAAGCTCACTGAAGACTTTGTACCAGGCAACACTGCCTTGGTGGGTCATGAGTCAGAATATGCTTCATCTGAATGCCAGTATGATGAGCATATTAATTTCTCTTCAAACACTTCTGATTCTGCATTTGTGAGTGTTGATGGTCAGTTTACTGGGTGTAATAATGACAATTATGCTTCATTATGGATGATCTCAAGGGGATTGCTGATGATGACTTAGAAGAGATGGATATTTTGAGCCAAATGGCCTTGATAAATATCAGATCTCAGAAGTTCTATAAAAGAACTGGAAGAAAATCCCAGGACTCTCTGGCAAAACCAAAGTTGGTTTTGACAAGAGCAAGTTGAGGTGTCACAAATGCCAAAGGCTTGGACACTTTGCAAGAGAGTGTAGATCAACTGGATCTAACTCCACTGCACCCTTTGTGACTTTTCCTGGCAATAGTCAACAACACAGAGGGCAACATCCTGTCACTTCTAGTCATCATCCTCAACAACAATCTCCGCATATTTTGTTCCTCAGGGTCAAATGCCATATCCTTACCCTTTTATTACATGCCACAGTCAAATCAAGTTCAAGTTCCTATGGCACCACAACCTCATGCACTACCAGAACCTCAGCCATCCCAATCTCATCAACAAACTCAACCTCAACAACACAGCTTCTTCACCCCAGGAGTTGTTGACTGGAGCAGTTTACCAGATGACATGTCTGGTCATGAACAACTGTTCTCGTGCTGGTCAACATGGTGGTGACAGTCCTTTTGGGAATCTAGCTCTTATGGCTTTGGAGTCTGCTGATACTTCATTTTCTAATGCCTCTACACCTCAGGTATCACAGGTATCCTCTGAGGCAAAAGCCAAATTATGTTCTGAACCATGCATAGCAGCATTTGCTTCCATTAGAGAAGCAAATGTAGCTTAATTAATAAGAACATTGAGCTAGAACAAATAATTTCCAAAAACAAAGCTGAGTTTGAGTCTGTGCTTAAAGATAAAAATGATGAGATTTATAAACTGAAATGCCAAATAATTGATGATAAGGCTAGAGAAGAGGTACTTCTAGAGAAGTACAAAGATCTCAAAGAAACCCTTGCAGTTACCCAGGTAGAGTGTGATAGATGGGTACAATCATGCAAAGGTTTTGAAATGCTTCTTAGTAAGCAATCTGCTTCCAATGTGAAGTTTGGCATTGGTTACAATCACACTGCTCCACCTACAGATTTTACTCCAAGAGCAGAAGTAGAATCTGATGGTGAGAGTGATAACCAATCCATCACATCATGTGATCTACTTCTGATACAGCACAATCAGAAGTAGCAGTCAGCATCAAGCCCTCTTTGAACCTATCAGCTGATGTTGATGGTTCAAATGCTGACACTCACATGATCAATGAGTTGATCAACTCAGGAGTTAATTCTGAAGGTCCTGAAAGGACTAGAGAGCAGGATTTAACACCTGAAGTTCAAACTTCAACTGCTGTCAGTACTGAAGAGAAGAAAACTGCCAGTAGAAAGAGTTTGAAGACTACTAAAGAGGCAGTCAAGAAAGCAAACAATGCTTCCAAAGCATTGAAGAACAAGTCTTCAGTTGCTTCACCCTCTTTAGTTGATGATCAACCTAAGATGAAGAAGAAACCATGTGAAGTATGTGGTTTGTTCAATCATCTTACAGATGATTGTTGGTACAAAAGAGGTTCCAAACTCAAACAAAAAGAAGAAATTAAAGAGAAAATGGTAAAAATGAAAACTGAGTTTGAGACCACATTTGTATCAGCAACATCAAATCCTGTAACCCTTAAGTCCTCAAAGAAATCCAAAAAGGAAGGGGTTAAACAGGTGACAGCTGAGAGTGCTCAGAAGAAGAAGGTGCAACATAGGAACTTATCAAACTCCACTGGCAATGTGTCTGATGAGCTGAAAGCTTTATCACAAAATCAGACACAGCTGGTTATGATGGTTCAACATCTGTTGGGTAGAGTTAACCAACTAGATGCTCCTATGTTGAAACCACAGAAAAGGAGGTCCAAGCCAAAGGATTCCTCTTCTTCACCATCTTCTTCTCTCAGGCTGTTGTTCCAAATAAACCTGTTAGTTTACCATCTATTGATGAGACCAGGCCCAAAACCAAAAAGGTTTGGGTCTCCAAAACTAACTGATTGTTTATTATTGCAGGGTTCTTCAACATGCCAAAGTAGCATCTGGTATGTAGACAGTGGGGGATCTATGCACATGACTGGGAACAGCTCTCTTCTTCATGACTACTCTCAAGGAAAGAAGGGATTTGTTTCTTTTGGCAATGATGCTAGGGGTTACATCATTGGTAAGGGCTTTGTCTCCAATGGAGAAATCAAATTTGATGATGTTAATCATGTGGAAAATCTCAAGTACAATCTCTTGAGTGTCAGTCAAATGTGTGATAAAGGCCATGTTGCTCTTTTCACCAGTCAAAACTGTAGGATTCTGTCATCCAAAGTTTTGCACTTGATTGACAAGGTGTTGGATGATCACACTCTCCTGAGAGCCAACAGGACAGGAAGAGTGTATGCCTTAGATCTTTCCAAGAAAATAGATCTCAAAGGCAATCCTTGCCTATTTTCCAAAGCCTCTTCTCAAGAATCTAAACTGTGGCACAGAAGGCTTGGTCATGTTAATCTCAAAAACATGAATCAGCTTACCCACAATAGTTTAGTCAGAGGCTTACCAATAAAGGAGTTCCCTGTGATGAAACCTGCACTGCTTGTTTAAAAGGAAAACAGCACAAAGTCTCATTCCCTCCTATTGAAGTGCCTAAGTCCACTGCCTGCTTGCAATTACTGCATATGGATCTATTTGGTCCTGTGAGAGTAATGAGCATGGCAAAGAAGAAATACTGTCTGGTAATTGTGGATGATTACTCCAGATTTGTATGGACTTTCTTTCTACATTCAAAGGATGAGGCTGCTCAGAAGATTATTCACTTTGTGTTGTATATTGAGAAGCAGTATTCCCTTCCAGTCAAGTGTATTAGGAGTGACAATGGAACTGAATTCAAATCATACACTTGATGACTTCTATCTTTCAAAGGGAATCAAAAGGCAGTTTAGCATTCCAAGGACTCCAGAACAAAATGGAGTAGTGGAGAGAAAGAACAGGACCCTCATTGAAGCTGCAAGGTCCATGCTGGCTGACTCTGGTTTGCCACTGACCTTTTGGGCTGAAGCTGTCAACACAGCTTGCTATGTGCAAAATAGAGTTTTAGTAAATCAGAGGTTGATGAAGACTCCATATGAAGTCCTCCATCATTTGGCTCCTCTGATTTCATTTTTCAAAGCATTTGGGTGTCCCTGTTTTATTCTCAACACAAAGGATCAACTCCATAAATTTGATCCTAAGGTGGATGCAGGGTATTTTGTTGGTTATTCATCTACTTGCAAGGCATACAGAGTCTTCAACTGCAGAACAAAGATGGTTGAAGAAACTCTACATGTTAAGTTCAATGAATCTCCAAAGGACAAGATTCCACAAAGCCCTGTGGAGTTATTTGATTTGGACATACTGCAATATGTTCCTTATCAAACTCCTGCTGTTGCTCCTGTCAACAGTTCACCACCTGGTGGTACTGCTGGTGCTGATGATGATGATGATTGCAGTACTCACCTCTTCAGGTTTAGTGATCAAGCCTGATTCAGCTAGACCTGATGTTCCTGTAGCTCCAGTAGCACCATCCACAACAAATGCTGATGAGATCTCTTCGAATTCAACTTCCTTTGAATTACCATCCACTGATTGGTTTCAAGGAAATGATTCACCATCACCATCTGTTACTGCTGAGCCTGCTACAAACACTTGCACAGATCTCATTGTGTATCAAGATCTGAAGAATCACCCTATGTCTCAAATCATTGGTGATATCACTGCTGGAGTATCAACAAGAAGTCAATTGTCAAATTCTGCTTCTATGCTCTCTTCATCAGTCAGCAAGAGCCAAAGAATTATCACATTGCTTTAAAGGACAATGGATGGGTTGATGCCATGCAGCTTGAGCTTCTTCAGTTCAAGAAACAGCAAGTGTGGGAACTGGTTCCTCTACCTCCAGGTAAGTGTGCAATAGGCACTAAATGGGTGTTTAGGAACAAAACTGATGAAAATGGGCTTATTGTTAAGAACAAGGCCAGACTGGTTGTTCAGGGGTTTGCACAAGAAGAAGGTATTGATTATGATGAAACCTTTGCCCCTGTAGCCAGACTGGAAGCAATTCGATTGTTTTTAGCTTATGCTGCTTATCAAAACCTTAAAGTTTTTCAAATGGATGTCAAAAGTGCATTTTTGTATGGAAAAATTAAAGAAGAGGTTTATGTATGTCAACCTCCAGGCTTTGAGGACAATAAACATCCTAATTGGGTGTATAAGCTTGATAAGGCTCTTTATGGGTTAAAACAAGCTCCTAGAGCCTGGTATGAGACATTATCAAACTTTCTTCTGGAAAATAATTTCACTAGAGGCTCCATAGATAAGACTTTATTCATTAAGAAAGCTGGGCAGCATAATCTACTTGTTCAAATTTATGTAGATGATATCATTTTTGCATCCTCTGATCCAAAGTTGTGTGATGCCTTTACAAAGTTGATGCAACAGAAGTTTGAAATGAGTGCCATGGGAGAGTTACAGTTCTTTCTGGGGTTGCAAATCAAACAAAAGGCTGATGGAATTTTCATTCATCAGTCCAAATACACAAAAGATCTTTTGCAAAAGTTTGATTTACAAAACTGTAAGCCTTGTTCTACCCCATGTGCAGCACCACACAACTGGATACAGATCAGAAAGGTAAAGTGGTTGATGAAACACTTTACAGATGTATGATTGGGTCCTTGATGTATTTAACAGCTTCTAGACCAGATATTATGTTTGCTACATGTGTTTGTGCTAGATTTCAGGCTGCACCTAAAGAGTCTCATCTGATTGCAGTCAAGAGGATCTTTAGATATCTGCAAGGCACTCCATCTCTAGGTTTATGGTATTCTACTGGACATTCTGGTAAATTAGTTGCTTTTTCTGACAGTGACTATGCAGGGTGTAAGTTGACCAGGAAATCAACTTCTGGTGGATGTCAATTCCTAGGCAACTGCTTGATTTCTTGGCAGAGCAAGAAACAGACCTCAGTTGCTACATCAACTGCTGAAGCAGAGTACATTGCTGCTGCAAGTTGTACATCTCAGGTACTCTGGCTTCAAAACCAACTTTTGGATTATGGCATTACAGAGACTAAGACTCCATTGTTAATGGATAGTGCTTCAGCTCTTTGCATTGTCAAAAATCCAGTCCAGCACTCTAGGACCAAACATATAGAGATCAGACATCATTTTATAAGGGATTGTTTTGAAAAAGGTCTGATTGATCCTAAGTTTGTGCCTAGTGCTGATGAGCTTGCAGACATTTTTACTAAGCCTTTGGATAGTTCAACTTTCCAAAACCTGGTGTTAAGGCTTGGTATGCTGCAGCTAGAATAAGTGACAACTACTGATGATCTTAGTAATAAGTACTGATGATCATTGGTAACTATGTCACATATAAGTACTGATGAGTTCTTTTACCCTCAGCAGTTTTTATAACTACTGAAGGCTAAATGTCTCACAAGTACTGAAGTACTTCATCTGTTCTAAACTACTGATGTAGTTACAACTACTGATGCAGTTACAACTACTGAAATCAGTATAAACAGATAAGTACTGATGTCCTATGAAACAACTGAAATCAGCCAAAAAGGCTGATGAATGTGTTGAGGACAGTATGAAACAGCTGAAAAGCTAAGAATTGACGAAAACAGCTGATGAGAAATTTCTCTTCAGTCGTTTGTACAACTGCTGTTTCATTCTAAACAACTGAAGCAATACCATGTCTTCAGTAGTTTTATAACTACTGATGACTAATACCAAGTCTTCAGTTGTTTACAACAGCTGATGACAAAACCACTGTCTTCAGTAGTTTCATAACTACTGATGACAAACACCAAGTCCTCAGTTGTTTCAATCATCTGAAGTCAAAACCACGGTCTTCAGTAGTTTTCTAACTTCTGATGCCTAACACCACGACTTCAGCTGTTTCAACGTCTGAAAGGATAATACCATGTCAACGGTCGTTTAAAACTACTGATGACTAACCACCACATCCTTCAGTCGTTTTCTTACCCGTACCCTATAAATATCCCTGACCTAATCCTTCAATGCTTCATCTTCTTCAAACCTAACGTTCCTCTCCAAAACTTCTCTCTTCTCAATGGCGTCCATGCAAATTAAACCGCGACACAACTGTGTTGCCTACCTTACTAAATCGCCTGTCTGGGCTAAGTTCGATACTGCTATCGATCTTATGGTTCAGTCCCAATACAAAACGGCATTTCTTCTGAATCCCATACTACATGCCGAATCCCTCAACAATTTTGGATGAACGTTACTATTACCACTGGGGAGAACAACACACCATCTCTCCAGTCGGTCGTCAACAACAAAGAAGTAGTCATCACTCCTGCAGTTATCCGCCAAATTCTTCATCTGGATGATGCTATTTCTCCTGCTGGATATCCGAAGGGCACCACAGATCTATCCTTTGCCCAACATGGATATCAAGGCAATCTCAGTGCCTCCACTATCATGAAGAAAAACACTTCCATGACGCTGAACGCCTAATTTTTCACATGGTGAATGTATGTTTGGCTCCTAAGACGTCGTCTTGGGATCAAATGTCGACCAAATGGCAGCAGGTAATGTATTCTATTCTTGAGCAACAACCGCTAAACTTTTCAGAAATAATATTTTCGGAGCTCAAGGATATGGCTCAAAAACTAACTGCCAACCGTTGGATACTATATCCACGGTTCATAATGGCCATCATTACAAACCAGCTTAATGCTGAGGGACTTGTTGGCTTGGGAGTCCCTGCTACGGCTGTTCTGCCGGAAGTATACTCCCGGCACAACTCTGACCAGACACTCAAAATGGCTGCCAAGCTGCGAAAACCCACGCAGCTGGAACCCACAGCCACCACCTCCAAATCAAAAGTCCCCACCAAACCCACCAAAAAGAAACCCAAAACGGCTACTCAGGGAATTGAGTCCCCTGAGGATGCCCCTGCACCACAAACGCAGGATATATCCACTAGTCCAAACCCCCTAGTGGATACAATGACTCTTCCAGCCATAGCCGCTCAGGCTTCCTCTCAACAGGAGCCTGCAGCAACCACACAAGGGGTACCTACATATCTGGGATCTTCCTCACTTGAGGAGATTGCCATTGAAAGCACCAACCTCCCCAGGTGCACACTGCTTCTATCCCTTCACCCCAAACAACCGCCCCTCACAGCCCAACTTTAATAGTTGCACAAGTGCTGACTCAACTGCACTCCTCACCCCCCCCCAGAAACCACTTACTACTGGGAACACCTCTACAATTGAGGGGGAGGAACACAGTGCAATTGAGAACCCACAGCACAGGGGTTTACCACTTCTATCTCCTGGTGTAGATAAGGAGCTTAGAATATCTAGTGAGGCTGCCACCTCTTCTGAATCAGCACATGATCAGAATGAGGCTGGTAACATTGCTAAGACCTCACTAGAGGCAACAGCTGATGATGGACATTGTCCTGAGGCTGGAAGTCCCCAGTACCAAGCACAAGGGGCACATGCAACAACTGGTCTACACCCAGTGCATGTAAATCCTGCTCAAGCAGGAGGTCAGATGATTCAGCTTCGGCTGATGATGACCTGGGCTTTTTCTACGATGTTCTTGCCCAGAACACAATCCTTGAAGAGAAAGTCAGTAGGCTGCAAAACCTACTTGACCAACTCTCACAAGGAGAAAGACCATCTGCCTACCAACCCACAGATGGCACCTTCACTTGAAGGTTCCCCAAACACTGAGCCACTCCAAACTCACCACCTGCCTCTGCTTCAGGCCCTATTTCTCAGGAACAGAACCCTCCTGAGCAAATAGGTGCTGTACTTCAAAATTCCCTCCCTCTCATCACACCCATAATCACTGATATTGTGACTAAAGCCATTGATGAGAGGCTTTCCTCAACTTTACAACCCTTGATTGATGCTGCTGTGCAAAAGACACTTTCTGCGGTACAAACCCCTTCCTCCAATGCATCCAAAAAGGGGGAGAGTACTGCAGTGAAAGAAAAGAAGAGGAAAAGAACAGAGGAAAAGAAGGAAGAGAAGCAAGCCCAAGAGGAGGAGAAAGAAAAGCAACCTCTGCTCACTTACAAGCGAAAGAAAAGTGCTGATGATCATACTGCTGAAGACAAATCCTTGGAAGAGCTGGTAAAAGAAGCTGACACTACACACAGCCGATCCATGGATAAAATAATTGAACAACTCTTCAGGCAGGGGTTTGATACAGCCACATTGGATAGTGAGATCAGAAGGTTGGAAGTCCAAGAGATTCAGACCCGATGGGCTGGGTATGATGCTCTTGAAAAAGAGAGATTGGAAATAATGATCCGCTTCATTGCAAAATACTTAGGAAGATCGTTAATGGAGATTCGCGCGTGGACCAGGGACAGTATTCTGGCTATAGCCACCAGAATCTGTCTGTCTGAGCAATTCAACAAAGGGATTATTGTGGAAGCCTTGATGAGGCTGGGGCTGGTAAAAGGTTGGAGATGGCTAAACTCACAAAGGCGAAACTTACTACAAAGATGCTGGATCAACCTTCCCTTCCACCCACTCAAACAGAGCCTATCCTCAAATCTCCCAACCAATCTCTAAGCCAAAATCCAAACATCCTCATTCTTCAAAACCAATTCCTTCACCAAACCCAACCATCATCCAGTGATGCACCTAGAAGGAGGAGAAGGGTGCTGAGGATGGAAGAAGAAGAAGAAGAGGAGGATGAAGATGATAGTCTGCCACTCTCTGCTGTTCTAAAGCTACCAAAAACCCGAAGTCAACCCATGATCACACCTGACTCTCAAAGGGAAATGGTCAGAGTCAAGATAGAAGAAGAAGAACAGCAGAAACAGCACGATGAGCAACTGTTGAAGATGGTTGACAAGGAATTTCCTCAGTCATCATCTATTCAAGCCATGAAAGGGCATGCTCAAAGGCTGTACACTCTCAGGCACACTTTTCAGTATCAGAAGGAGAGAGTGAGAGTATGGCCAGACCCCAGGGTGAGTTCTAGAATCCATAAAAGAACTATTCCACACAGATACAATGGCCAGGTACGAAAAACAATAGATTCTACCATCATGTTGGCCATTGTAGTCTCACCTTGGGAAATCATTGATGAATTCAAGAAAGCTCACCAAGCAAAGATGACCCCTCAAGCTTTACTAGAAAACAAGATGATTAAGAAGGGGTTGTTATATAAAAGCTTGAAGACATCCAGAAGAATGAGCTCCAGTTACTCCTGAAGGCAACCATCCTGATGAATTTGTATATAGGGAGGTAACTACGGTGGAGCTGAAAAATGGCAGGACCATGAAGTACTTATCAGAGTACTATGGTCCAGAGTTCTTCTTCGAAGGAGGAGTAGAAGAACTCTCTCAGGAGGAACAAGTTGTTCTCCTTGAGGCCTATGTTCGAGAGTCATACAGACTCATTATGGGGAAGTAAATCTCATGAATGGGATAACAACTCTGTGTCCAGTTCCCCAAAACAGAGTTCCCATTCATACCCTGCCAAACAAATATCTGAGATTTCTTCCCAGGCCGGAGCTTACATGGGTCATCTTCTCTACTGATCAAGAAGGAAAAAGACCAACATTTTGCCAACAATAAGTGGGATAATAAATAATTTAGAGGTTTTGGCTGCATTGGTTCAGGGGGAGTTTGTTGGACCAAAAGAACCAATGAGCCAAGATCAGAAAACCTCTAAGTCCCACATGGTATCACAACAACTGCTGAAAGCCTCATCAGCAGTTGACAAGTGCTGAAGACTGCATCAGCTGAAGAACTAAAGTGCTGAAATGAAGACAACAGCTGAAAGAACACAAGTGCTGAAGCTGAAAGACCAAAGTACTGAAGTACAACAGCTGAAGAGTTTACAAGTGCTGAAGATCAACAACTGATGTACAAAGTCTGAAGACAAAGACTGAAGACATCAGCTGATGATATACTGAAGTCATCAGCTGATGAAACACCTGAAGGTCAAAGTCTGAAGATCAAGTACTGAAGCCTCAGTAGTTTGTCACAACTGCTGAAGAGTACTTCTTCAGTAGTTGTGATATCAGTAGTTATATTTCTAGTTTCAGTAGTTTTATGTTTCAGTAGTTTTGTAAAACGACTGAAGAGCTTGTCTTCAGTCGTTGTAGTTTCAGTAGTTTAATAGTAGTTTTATATTCTGTACTTAACACTCTGATATGTTCTCAGTAGTTGTGAACATTTCAGTAGTTTGTTAAGAGTTAGTTATTTTGTAATAGATCTGCCAGTTGTCACTTTCCGTGATAACAGCAGTGATTGTTGCACTCTATATAAGGAGTGACAACCTATTGTAATAGTGAATGATTGAATGATTGATTAGAAATATTCTATATCTATAAACATTCCTTGAATCAGAAATATATATTCTCTCACTATAACCGTATGTGCTCTTAATGCATACAAGTATCGATTACTTGCTACAATTTGTCTAATTCCTGTTCTTATTCCGCTGCTTTGAACTCTAATACATCAAACTTGTGATCGCTGATCCTGTCAGCCTGGCAACAGTTACCGAGCTTGGAGCGACAAGGATCTCATAAATAGTTTACCCCAACCGTAGGCACAAAGCGGGTAGGGGCCGAAATTTATCAGACTTCCATAACGCACATAGCCGGCACTAGCACCAGGGTAAGACTTATCCATTCATTCAGTACATCATTACGCATGCATTCTTTCATCATTACGTTACTTTTCATTATCTTTCCGCTATTCATGATATGACTAATTACGTTCGTTGATAGACCATACCATGTGTAGCCATGAAATTGTAAAAAATAAATAACAAGGAACCCCAACATTAAACAATAAACCATACAATACATTGGCAATCCAAATCAACATACAGGAACTACATCCTCAACATGATACACTCATAAACATCATAACACACATAAGGACATCATAAAGTCAACTACATCACCCTGGGAACATCAAAGTCAAAGTCTACACTTTACCCTTTCCCTAAAAACTTTAGAAAAATATTCTAAGTCATAGGAGCAGGCACTATGCAGGCCAGGTTCTAGTGGCACATGGGAAAACATTTAGGTGAATGGGCACATTGGGAGGCATGCCTAACACTGGTCATTCTGTGTAATTTTAAGTGCATGGGCACTATGCAAGTGCATGGGCACTAAGCAGGCGCATGGGCACTATGTAGGCGCATGGGCACTATGCAGGCGCCTGAATGCCTAGGCGCATGAAGAATTGGCCCAATTTAGACTATTCTAGGTGATGGCTATTATTTTAGCATATGGGGTTTTGGGTGCATGAGATACTTGGGCAAATTCTAACCATTGGGCACATGGGCCATATCTAGATGAATGGGCAGCCACTTTTAGTCATAACACAACATCATCGTACATTCTAAGCATCATATCATGAACAATTAGTCATAATTAGTCATCATAATCATCATACATTTTAACATCATAGTCGGTCCCGATCATCAATTAGTCATGTTCAAAGCTTATTTTTAACATTCTAAGCATCATATCATGAACACAACATCATCATACATAAAGAAAACCCAAAATCATAACCCACCCACTTTTACAAAAGCATTATACATGCATTTCCAGGCCCAAATTCAGTTAAAACATGTAAAAAAGGGGTTCTAGAACTCACCTTTGTCAACCTTCGAGTATGACTTCCCCAAACCAATTGGCAATTGAGTTCAACCACCTAAAACCCACCAAAATCCTACACACACCCGAACAGTTAAACACATAATGTAAGGACCCATCCAGGAACACTCACAGCTGGTCAATCATCGCAAATAAAACGTATAATTACATTAACTTTAATAAAACATTGCAGCGGAAATGTTTAACAAATATTTCATTTCATTTTAATAATCGCTTTTGCAAACTAATACATTATTCAGTACAAACCATCGTTTCATCGCATTACAATGCCAAAACATTATACAAAAGAATGCCATCCAAAATGAGCCAAGTAACTGCCCCGTGCCATCCTCAACAACAATCACCTCGCAACTAGAAAATGCATAAAAGTCAGTGTTGTTGAGTGAGTTCTAGTTTTACAAAAACATTATATTACCTTTCATTCGTTGAACATTTTCTTACTATCGCATGTGATCACACATCATACGTACATCAAGGTAATAATTATTATCTTCATCAACGTTCGTTTCGTACAATTCACACGTTTCGCACATTTCATACTTATCGCACTTTTCGTATATTTATTATCTTTTTCACTTCTTTCTAATTCCTGTCATGTACTTAACCCCCCTCCTGAGCACAAAGCTATATCATCTAGGGTTAAGCGACAAGGACCCCATATCGCACATTTGTTCATTATGTTCCACTTTCATTATCTGAAATCTTCCACTTTGTTAAGATAATAGTTTCATTCAATATCATAATCACAACACGTAAAGTCATGTCATCATACTTAATAAGGAACATATCATACCTAGCATACATAATCATCATACATCATCATCATGCATAAGAATCAATCACACATCATCATTCAAGTCACATCATACATCACCCATCACATCATCTATGACTTCAAAAAGTCAACTTACATATCACCCAAGAACATCCCAGGTCAAAGCCTACACATTACATTTTCCCTAAAATTCAGAAAAATATTCTAAGTCTTAGGCGCATGGGCACTATGCAGGCGCATGGCCTTTCATGCGCATGGGGAACACTTAGGCGCATGGGGAACTTCCAGGCACATGGGCACTATTAGGGCGCATCATTGCCCGGGCGCATGGGTTTTCTAGGCGTCTGGACACTTAGTCATATCCGGCCTATTTCTAGGCGCATGCCTTCTATTTGGGCGTATGGACTTTGGGCGCATAGGGACACTTAGACAGTTATACCGTTGGGCGAATGGGCAACTATTTCGGAGCATGGGCAGTCTATATCACACTTAAACAACATAATTCAGTCCCCAATCATCATCTGACATGTTCGAAGCTTATCTCATAAATTCTAAGCCATAGAAACACATTTATTATATCATCATAATTATCAATACATCCAAAATCACACCCCACCCTTAAACACATACACATAACCAATCGGGTAAAAACCCACTTTTAATAAAAATGTACACACATGCATTCCCAGCCCCAAATCAGTTTATAAGAAGTAAAAAGAGGGTTCTAGAACTCACCATAGCAACCTCTTGGGTAAGACTTCCTTCAAAACCCAAATGCAATTGTGTTCTACAACCTTGAATTCGATGTTTTATAATTCTTCTCCCTAAAGCCTAGAGTTTATAGCTTCTTCTCTTCCCTCTCTTGAAATATCCGAAAGATATGGTGTTGTACGAGAAATGTGTAGGGTTTGTTGGAAGATAAAACCGAGTTTAACCTTTTAAACTTTCAGAAAATGCAGCGGATATATAATATTTTAAAACATGATTTTAAGCTGAATTTCATGTTTTATGGTGACAATATATGTAGGAAACAAACCCAAAACAAAAGGATCATATATGTGAATAAACAAGCTATGAACAATATGTTAATGAACATAAAATCACAGCTACATGGAGCTGTGAACAACTACCTTTCTCCAGCTAAAAATCGACCAAGGAAGAGTTGTATGTGCTTGTGATTTGGCCAAGGCTCCAAGGAAGGACCCCTCAAGCTTGTATACCCCAAGCTTGTGTGCAAACACTCTTCTTGTTAGGGAGATCACCACCAAAAACCAAAATAAACCCTCAAAAAATTGTTGCTATTGCCGTGACTTTGAGAGAGAAAAGGAGAGTGTTTTTGGTTCAAGATTGCATGTAATGAGAGAGGTCCAAAGGTTGAAGGTATGACATGCTTTATTGTGTATCTATTCAAGAGAGAAAAAAGGCCAATGCCCTTTGAGTGGGCGGCCGAATCTTTTAAGCGAAAAGGATTTTCCCTCTTAAACACACACATAATATATAAAACTAGTCATCTAATAATTTATACAATTAACTATTTAATTGTATAAGTTATAAACCCCTTTTATTATTTGATGTTATCTAACTAATTTAAATAACATTACAAATAATAATCATGAACAAAATATCCTAATAAGTTGTTCCATCTCATATGAAACTTATTTAGAAAACCCAATTTCTAAATTTGGTGTTATTATTTAATTGCATGATCATATCATCAATTGAATAATTGTTTGTGTTTGCAAAGCTTGTTATTGGGTATAACCCGACTTGGATCATGACATACTAACCGCATCAATGTTCTATGTGTCTTGGGCATACAAAATCCAACAATTTCCCACTTGCACAAGACTCATAGAAAATTGATGAAAGCAGTAAATACCGCCTAACAACGGTTTACTACCCTTAATACGCATGACTTATAGCCATTCAATAACATCATCCCTTTCAAGTATCCTACTTGAAATGATTTAGGTGAATTAATCATCTATCCTTTTGTTACAGATGTCAGTTAGATCCAACGACACAGAGTGATCATTCCTTGTTGATTTAACTTATCCAGACCTTAGCCATCTAACTCTCAACGAATAAGAGGAACAAATTCCATCTTGATTACATACGTTCCTCACAATCACCATGTGTCACACCTGAACATAGGCTCATGTACTGCCCATTATTTCAGAATAGCAGATAACCAGATCAAGGTATGACACTTGGTGAATATCAAAACCCAATATGTATCTCAGGTCTGAGGATACCAAATGATATTCGCCTTTACTTAATATTACTTATGATCAATCAATAAGATTCCATGTAGTAAAGTTTGAGTTGCGGGTTAGTCCAATATTTGTATCCCACAAATATCTATGAACCATGGTAGCAACCCATTGCTCTATATTCATCCTTGTTAGGGTCAGTGATCTACGTTTGATTGATTAGAGAGTATTACAGCGGAAATCAAACAATGAATTAGACAATTCACAAGAATAAAGTTGATATTCAAAGTAAGAACAAACCATTATAGAAAGAATTCTACAAATCACATATTTTATTCAATACGCGCTTTCGGGGTGGCAAAATGTCACACATACAATCAGGTCAATCATCCCTTATATAAGAATGTCGTGGTGGAACATTCCTTATATAGGAGATGTGACGTCTGCTGATGTCATTTGATGGTCACATCTAACAGAATTATTCAAACTACTGAAAGTTAACACAACTACTGAAGATGTCAAAACAGCTGACATCTTCTTACAAAAATACTAAGTGTTAACTGTCACTACAACTACTGAAAAGAAACTACTGAAACTACAATGACTGAAGAACATGCTCTTCAGTCATTTTACAAATACTGAAACAAAAAGAAAACTACTGAAAGGAAACCATCACAACAACTGAAGAATGCTTCTTCAGCTATTGTAACAAACTCTGAAGGCTTTAGTACTTGTACTTGAACTTCAGCTGTTGTTATCAGCTGATGTCTTCAGTCTTTGTACTTCAGCTATTGATCTTCAGTACTTTAGTCTTCAGCTGTTGATCTTCAGACTTTGGTCTTCAGTTGTTGAAGTCTTCAGTACTTTAGTCTTCAGCTGTTGATCTTCAGACTTTGGTCTTTAGCTGTTGAAGTCTTCAGTACTTTAGTCTTCAGCTGTTGAAGTCTTCAGTACTTTAGTCTTCAGTTGTTGAAGTCTTCAGACTTTGTAAAATAGCAGATCAAGTCTTCAGCAGTTGTTGTGATGTCTGTGGGACTTAGAGGTTTTTCTGATCAGGCTCATTGGTTCTTTTGGTTGAACAAACTCCTCCTGAACCAATGCAGCCAAAACCTCTAAACTTATTGAAGATGTCCCACTTATTATGGCAGAAAGATTTGGTCTTTTTGTCTTCTAGATCAGCTCAGAAGTGACCTATGTAAGCACAGCCTAGGAAGAAGTCTCAATGATCTGTTTGGCAAAGGATGAATGGCAACTCTGTCTTGGGGAACTGGACATAGAGCTGTTACCCCATCCATGAGATCTACTTCCCAACAATGAGTCTGTATGACTCCCTTGTATAGGCCTCAAGGAAGGTGATCTGTTCCTCCATGGTAATTTCTTCAGCTCCTCCTTCAAAAAGTGATTCTGGCTCATAATATTTAGATAGGTATTTGACCTGTTTCCCATTTTGAGTTCCACAGTTGTTATAACTCTATAAGCAAATTCATCATGGGTGATTACCCTCTAAGAACAACTGGAGCACATTCTTTCTGACTTCCTCAAGCCTCTTATATACTAACCCTTTTTTCACCATTTTATTTTCTAGCATCTTCTGTGGGGTCAGGTTAGCTTTATAGGCTTTCTTGAAGTCATCTAGGTTTTCCCAGGGTGATACTACAAAGACCAATGAGATCACTTCATCTACAATCTTCTTCACTTGGCCAATGTATCTCTGTGGAATGTTTTTCTTGTGAATCCTATGAGACACCCTGGGATCAGGCCAAATCCTCACTCTCTCCTTTTGATATTGAAATGTATGTTTAGGAGTGTATAATCTGAGAGCATGCTTCTTCATGTTGATGATTGAAGATGTGGCAGCATATGCTTTGTCAACCCTCCTCAATAATTCCTCATCATGTTGCTTGTGAAGCTCTTCTTCTTCTAGCTTCACTTTCACAATTTGTCTTTGAGTTTCAGGAGTAATTGTTGGAGAGTGACTTGTGGCCTTCGGCAACTATATAACAGCTGAGAGTGGCCGCCTATCTCATCTTCATCATTATCTTCGTCATCTTCTTCTAGCCTCAGTACCCTTTTCTTCCTCTTCTGGGGTACTTCATCGGCTGCTGGTTTTGAGGGTAGAGGAGTTGGTTTGGTGGGTTGTGGTTATGATGGTTTTGGTGTGGGAATGTTGACAGGCTGTTCTAGCATTCTGGATGTGAGGTCGGCTTTAGATTGCTTGACTAGTTCAGTCCTGCTCCCAACACCAGCTTCGTTTAAGGCTTCAATAACCAATCCTTTTGTGTATTCTTCAGACGAACAAATCTTGGTGGTTATTGCCAAGATGTTGTTCCTGGACCATGCCTTGATCTCAATAAATGATCTACCCAGATATTTCGCTATGAACCTGATCATGATCTCTAACCTTTCCCTTTCAACACATCATAACTTGCCCATCTATCTTAGATTTCTTCAATCTCTAGTCTTCTAATTTCTGAGTCAAGTTTTTCAGTGTCCTGGCCTTGCCTAAACAACTGATCAATGATGTTATCCATTGATCGGCTGTGTTCGGCATCAGCCTTCTTCACCATTGTCTCCAAGTCAGTCTCATTCGCATTCTTCCTTTTCTTGTATGTGACATGAAAGTCTTTAGTACTTTCAGTCACTTTCTCCATGTCAGCATCCTTCACCTTCTCCTTTTCAGTTTCTTTCCTATCTGCCATCCTCTTTCTTTTTTCTTTCACTGACTGAATCTCCCCCTTTTTGGTTGCATTGGTTGCAAGGGTTTGATTGACAGAAAGCCTTTTGCTCACAGCATCCTCTATCATGGGTTGTATAACTAAGGGAAGCCTCTCATCAAGGGTTTTAAGGACCATATCAGTGATAGTTGATGTGATGAGAGGTAAGGAATGTTGAAAGATAGCAGCTATTTGCTCAGGGGGGTTCTGTCCCTGAGAAATAGTGCTAGAAGCAGAGGCAGGTGGCTGAGTGTTTTGGAGTGGCTCAGTGTATGGGAGACCTTCAGATGAAGGTGCCATCTGTGGGTTTGAGGGGTAGATGGTCTTTGATCCTGAGAAATGTTGGCAAGCAGTCTTTGAGTCTGCTCACCTCATCCTCGAGGATGGTGTTTTGGGCTAAAACATCATAAAAGAAGCCAGGTCATCATCAGTGTTTACTGAATCACCTGACCTCCTGATAGAATCAGGATGAACATGCTCTGAGTGTAGATCAGTAGTAGCATGTGCCCCTTGGTCATGGTACTGGGGACTTCTAGCCTCAAGACCATATCCTTCATCAGCAGTTGCCTCTGGTGAGGTCTTATGAATGTTACCAACTTCAGCCTGATCATATGCTAAAGCAGGAGAAGTGGCAGCCTCACCAGAAATTCGAATCTCCATTTCTACACCTGGAGATTGAATATGGTAACCCCTGTGCTGTGGGGTGTCAGAAGCACTTTGGTCCTCCCCTTTAATGGTTGAGCTATCCCAGTTGTGATTGGTATCTGGGAGAAGGTGAGGAGTGCAACTGAGTTAGCACTTTGGCAATTACGATGGTAGGACTTTGGGGGCGGTTACAGTGGGAGAGGGTGTGAAGGCAGTATGCACCCGGGGAGAGTGGTGCGTTTCAATGGAAACCTCCTCAAGTGAGGAAGGTTCCAGATGTATAGGTGCCCCGAAGATGGTTGCTACAGGCTCCTGTTGAGAGGAAACCTGAGCGGTTGAGGGTGAGTGAGTCCGTGTATCTACTGGGGGGTTATGACCAGTAGATATAACGTGCGTTTGTGTTGCAGGGGCATCCTCAGGGGACTCATTTCCCTGAGTAGCCTTTTTGGCTTTCTTGTGTTTGGGTTTGGTGGGGACAAAAGATTTGGAGGTGGTGGCTGTGGGTTCCATTGCGTGGGTTTTCGCAGTTTGGCAGCCAGTTTGAGTGACTGGTCTGAGTTGTGCCTGGAGTATACTTCAGGCAATACAACCGTGGCAGGGACTCCAAGGCCAACAGTCCCTCAGCTTTCAGCTGGTTTACTATAATGGCCATTAGGAACGAGGATATATATCCATCGGTTAGCTATGGCTTGGAGGCCATATCCTTGAGTTCAAGAAATAATATTTCAGAAAAATTTAAGTGTTGTTGGTCAAGGATAGAGATAATACCTGCTGCCACCTCGTCGACATTTGATCCCAAGAAGAAGTCTTAGGAGCTAAGCATACATTCACCATATGAAAAATTAGTCGTTCCGCATCATGGAAATGTTTCTTCAGGATGGTAGAGGCACTAAGGTTACCCTGGTATCCTAGTTGGGCAAATGATAGATCAGTGGTGCCCTTTGGATACCCAGTGGGGAAAGTGGCATCATCCAGTTGTAGGGTTTGTCGAAGGATTTCTGGAGTGATGACCACCTGACGATTGTTGACGAACGACTGGAGAGAGTCGGTGTCATTCTCCCCGGTGACGAGGGTGACGTTCTCCAGAACTCTGGAGGGATTCGGCATGAATGGTAGGATTTAGAAGGAAAGCCGTTTTGTATGGAGAGTTGATCATTAGATCAATGGCATTATCAAATTTTGTCCAGAAGGGTGATTTAGTAAGGTAAGCAACACAGTTGTGTCGTGGTTTAAGCTTGTTCGCCATTGATGTGAGAGAAGTTCTAAGTTTTTGAACGTTAGGTTTGAGATGATGAAGCTTTGTAAGACAAGGTATTTATGGGTAGGGTTATAAAGCACTGAAGGTTTGGTATGAGTCATCAGTAGTTTTTAGCGACTGATGACGTGGGATTAACCTTCAGAGGTTGAAACAACTGAAGTCTTGGTTGTAGGCATCCATAGTTATAAAACTACTGAAGACCATGGTTTTAGCTTCAGCTGTTGGAAACAGCTGATAATGTGGTGTTAGTCATCAGTAGTTGTGAACTACTGAAGACATGGTTTTGTCATCAGTTGTTGTAAACAGCTGACGACGTGGTATTAGTCATCAGTAGTTGTGAAATTACTCAAGACGTGGTTTTGTCATCAGTTGTTTTAAACAGTTGACGACGTGGTATTAGTCATCAGTAGTTGTGAAACTACTGAAGACGTGGTTTTGTTCAGTTGTTTAAGATGAAGCAGCAGTTTTTAGAAACAACTGAAGAGAAAATTCTCATCAGTAGTTTTCGTCAATTCATAGCTTTTCAGCTGTTTCATACTGTCCTCAACACTTACTCATCAGTCTTTTTGGTTTTTGTTCAGTTTTTTCATAGGACGTCAGTACTTATCTGTTTGTACTTATATCAGTAGTTATCAGTTCTTGTAACAGAATCAGTACTTATTTGTGATATGGTTACAATGATCATCAGTACTTATTTACTGAGATCATCAGTAGTTATCCTTATTCTAGCTGCAGCATACCAAGCCTTAACACTAGGTTTTGGAAAGTCGAACTATCCAAAGGCTTAGTAAAAATGTCTGCATGCTCATTAGCACTAGGCACAAACTTTGGATCAATCAGACCTTTTTCAAAACACTCCCTAATAAAATGATGTCTAATATCTATATGTTTGGTCCTAGAGTGCTGGACAGGATTCTTGACAATGCAAAGAGCTGAAGCACTATCCATTAATAATGGAGTCTTAGTCTCTGTAATGCCATAATCCAAAAGTTGGTTCTGAAGCCAGAGTACCTGAGAAGTACAGCTTGCAGAAGCAATGTACTCTGCTTCAGTAGTGGATGTAGCAACAGATGTTTGTTTCTTACTCTGACAAGAAACCAAACAGCTGCCTAGGAATTGACATCCACCAGAAGTTGACTTTCTGGTTAACTTAAACCCTGCATAGTCACTATCAGAAAAAGCAACCAATTTGCAAGAGTGTCCAGTGGAATACCATAAACCTAGAGATTGTGTACCTTGCAGATATCTAAATCCTTTTGACTGCAATCAAGTGAGACTCTTTAGGAGCAGCCTGAAATCTAGCACAAACACATGTTGCAAACATGATATCAGTCTAGAAGCTGTTAAGTACATCACGGACCCAATCATACATGTGTAAATGTTTCATCAACAACTTTACCTTTCTGATCTGCATCCAGTGTGTGGTGTGCACATGGGAGTAGAACAGGCTTACAATTTTGTAAATCAAACTTATTCAAAAGATCTTTTGTATATTTAGACTGATGAATGAAAGTCCCATCAGCCTTTTGTTTGATTTGCAATCCTAGAAAGAACTGTAATTCTCCCATTGCATTCATTTCAAACTTCTTATGCATTAAATTGGTAAAGTCATAACATAACTGGAGATCAGAGGATGCAAAAATAATATCATCAACATAATTTGAACAAGTAGCTTATGTTGATCCACCTTCTTAATGAATAAAGTTTTATCTATGGAGCCTCTAGTGAAATTATTTTGAAGAAGAAAATTTGATAATGTCTCATACCAGGCTCTAGGAGCTTGTTTCAACCCATAAAGAGCCTTATCAAGCTTGTATACCCAATCTGGATGTTTATTATCCTCAAAACCTGGTGGTTGACACACATAAACCTCTTCTTTTATTTTACCATATAAAAATGCACTTTTAACATCCATTTGAAAAACTTTAAAATTGTGAAATGCAGCATAGGCTAAGAACAATCTAATTGCCTCCAGTTTGGCTACAGGGGCAAAGGTCTCATCATAATCAATACCTTCTTCTTGTGAAAACCCCTGAACAACCAGTCTGGCCTTGTTCTTAACAATAAGCCATTTTCATCTGTTTTGTTCCTAAACACCCATTTAGTGCCTATTGCACTTACCTGGGGGTTAGAAACCAGTTCCCACACTTGTTGTTTCTTGAACTGAAGTAGCTCAAGTTGCATGGCTTCTACCCATCCATTGTCTGTCAAAGCAACATGATAGTTCTTTGGCTCTTGCTGACTGATGAAGAGAGCATAGAAGCACAAGTTAGACAATTGACTTCTGGTTGAGAGGCCAGCATTGATACCACCAATGATTTGAGACATGGGGTGATTCTTCTGCTCTTGGTGCATAATAAGATCAGTGCAAGTGTTTGAAGCCGGTTCAGCATTAGCAAATGTTGATTCAGATTCTTGAAACCAACTATTAGATGGCAAATCAAATGATGTAGAGGAATCAGAAATCTCATTAGCACTTGTTGTGGATGGAGCTGCTGAAGGTACAGGAACATCAAGTTTAGCAGACTCAGGAAGTTGGTCATGAACTTGAAAAGGTGAGTACTGATATCATCATCATCTTAAGTACCACCAGGTGGAAGACTTGCTGCAGAAGATGATTTATCCACATGATCTGCAACAGCTGAGTTTGATAAGGAGCATATTGCAGTATGTCCAGATCAAACAAGTCCACAGGGTTTTGTGGAATTTATCCTTAGAGATTCATTGAATTTCACATGCAAGGTTTCTTCGACTATCTTTGTTTTGCAGTTGAAGACCCTGTATGCCTTGCAAGTGGATGAATAACCTACAAAATACCCTGCATCAACTTAGGATCAAATGTGGAGTTGACCCTTTGTGTTGAGAATGAAACAAGGACATCCAAAGACTCTGAAGAATGAAATCAAGGGAGCCAAATGATGTAGAGCTTCATATGGAGTCTTCATCAACCTCTGATTTACTAACACTCTATTCTGGACATAGCACTGTATGACAGCTTCAGATCAAAGGCCAAAGGCAAACCAGAGTCAGCCAACATGGACCTTGCAGCTTCAATAAAGTCCTATTCTTTCTCTCCACAACTCCATTTTGTTCTGGAGTCCTTAGGATGCTAAATTCCTTTTGATTCCTTTTGAAAGATAAAAATCATCAGTGTATGGTTTTGAATCAGTACCATTGTCACTCCTTATACACTTGACTGGTAGGGAATACTGCTTCTCAACATACAGCACAAAGTTTATAATCTTCTGAGCAACCTCATCTTTTGAATGTAGAAAGAAAGTCCATACGAATCTGGAGTAATCATCCACAATTACCAGACAGTATTTCTTCTTTGCCATGCTCATCATTCTCACAGGACCAAATAAATCCATGTGCAGTAACTGCAAGCAGGCAATGGACTTAGGTTCTTCAATGAGAGGGAATGAGACTTTGTGATGTTTCCTTTCAAACAAGCAGTGCAGGCTTCATCATAGTGGAACTCCTTGATTGATAACCCTCTCACTAAACGATTGTTGATCAGCTGATTCATGTTTCTGAGATTGACATGACCCAGCCTTCTATGCCATAGTTTAGATTCCTGAAGAGAGGCTTTGGAGAATAGGCATGGATGACCCTTCAATTCAATCTTCTTTGACAAATCCAAGGCATACACTCTTCCAATCCTATGGCCTTCAGGAGAGTATGTTCATCCATAACCTTGTCAATCAGCCTCAGAACTTGGGAAGACAGAATCCTGCAATTCTGGCTTGTGAAAAGTGCAACATGCCCGTTATCACACATCTGACGCACTCAGCAGATTATACTTGAGATTCTCCACATGGTTGACATCATCAAACCTGATTTGTCCATTAGACACATATCCTTTCCCAATGATGTAACTTCTGGCATCATTTCCAAATGAAACAAATCCCTTCTTTCCTTGAGAGTATTCATTAAGAAGAGAACTGCCCCAGTCATATGCATTGATCCTCTATAGTCCACATACCAGATGCTCCTTTGGCATGTTGAAGAACCCTGCATAAAAGAAAACTAGTTAGATGTTGAGACCCAAACCTTTTTGGTTTTGTGTCTGTTTTCATCAACAGATGCAACCATAACTTGTTTCTTATGATTAACAGCTGAAGAAGGAGATGGTGCTGAAATGGATTCCTTAGATTTGGGCTTGGAATGCCTTTTCAGTGATTTGATCACCGGTGCATCTAGCTGGTTAACTCTCCCCAACAAATGCTGAACCATCATAACAAGTTGTGTCTGATTTGTAGCCAAAGCTTTCAGCTCTTGTGACATCTCAGTACTTGTGTTTGAAGAGTTCCTGTGATCCACCATTTCCTCCTTAAAATTAACAGACTTGGTTTGATGTTTATCATGAGGAGCACCATCAACTGTTTTATGATGAACTTATCCTTCTTTTTGAATTTGGTTGAAGGCTTGGGTTTATCACAATGGAATGATGCGGTACAAACTGGTCTCAAACTCAGTTTTCATTTCATCCATCTGGATTTTGATGAGCTTATCTCTGTTGAGTTTGGAACCCTTTCTATACCAACATTCATCTGAAAGATGATTGAATTTACTACATATTTCACATGGCTTATTCTTCATCTTGGATTGATCAACTGCTGATGAGGAAACTACTGAAGGTGTGCTCTTTAGTACTTTCCTCCTTTCAGTAATTTTGTTCAGTACTGAAGAATCTGTAACAACTGAAGAGTTGTTCTTAGCTGTTTATTGTTAACAGTTGTTAATACATTTATTTAAGCTGATTTGAAATGCTTTTCAGTTGTTGTAACTTGCCCTTCAGTACTTAAGTTACTTTGAGGGACAACATCTGAAATACGCAGCTTCATGTGCTTATCAGTACTAAGCCCATCAGCCAATTGACTTGCTGAGGTATCAACCCTTATTTCATCTTGTGATTTTGGGAGATCACTTGTGGATGATGGACATGATAATGTGGTTTGGAGATTGCTTTCACTTTCAGATTTTACTATTGGTTTTGGAGTAAAATTGTTGGAGGTGCAATATGGTTATAACCAATTCCAAACTTCATATTCGAAGCAGATTGCTTACTGAGCAGCATTTCAAATCCCTTGCAGGATGACACCCAGCGGTCACACTCATCTTGGGTAACTGCAAGTTTTTCTTTGAGTTCCTTATGGTTCTCAAGAATGAACTCTAGCTTAGCCTTTTCATCATTTAATTGGCATTTAAGCTTATAAATCTCATCATCTTTGTCCTTAAGGACAGACTCATATTTAGCTTTTCTTATGGAAATACTTTGCTCAAGCTCTAGATTTTGATTGATTACACCTACATTTGCTTCTCTAATAGAGACAAATGCATCTATGCAAGATTCAGAACAAAGCTTGGCCTTAGCCTCAGAAGATACCTTGGTTACCTGTGAAGAAGATGCATTGGAGCAAGAACTCTCAGTAGATTCTAGGGCCATGAGAGCTAGATTCCCAAAAGGATGTTCACCACCATGTTGACCATCACCAGTAAATAATTGCTCAGTACCAGAGAGATCATCTGGTAAACTGCTCCAATCAACATTACCAGGGGTGAAAAAGCTGTGATGAGGTTGTGAATGAGATGGTAGAGGCTCAGGTAATGCTTGCGGTTGTTGTGCAGTAGGAACTTGAACTGGATTTGGCTGAGGCATGTAATAGCAGGGATACGGATATGACATTGAACCCTGAGGGACAAAATATGCAGGTGAAACAGGTTGTGAATGATGACCAGAAGTAGCAGGTTGTTGCCCCCTGTTTTGTGGAAAAGTGCTTGGAAAAGTCACAAAGGGTGCAGAGGAGTTAGATCCAGATGATCTACACTCTCTTGCAAAGTGTCCAAGCCTTTGTCATTTATGACACCTCAACTTACTCTTGTCAAAACCAACTTTGGTTTTGCCAGAGAGTCCTGGAAATTTCCTGCCAGTCCTCTTGTAGAACTTCTGAGATCTAATATTAATCAAGGCAATTTGGCTCAGAATATCCATCTCTTCTAGATCATCATCAGCTATTCCTTTCAAATCATCCATGATAAAACATAAATTGTCACTATTACAGCCTGAGTGACTATCAACACCAACAAATGCATGATTTGATCTGTTTGAAGAGAAATCTATATGCTCATCATAATTACTTTTCAGATACTGCATATTCTAACTCATGACCAACCAAGGCAGTGTTCCCTATTACAAAGTCATCAGTGAGCTTTCCTGATGATGCCAGTTTCCTTTTCTGCTCTATCTCTCTCTCAAATGTAAGCAGTTTCCCATGAAGTTGGGTGAGAGATATTTTATCCAGATTTGCACTGGAACGTAGGACAATAGTGTATGTGTCCCATCTCTCAGGCAGTGATCTAAGGAATCTGTTGTTCATCTGGCTATTGGTATATGCATGTTTGACCATTTTTAGCTCAAGATCAAACAGGAAAAACACTCAAACTGTTGAGTCAGTGTCTCACCCTTTCTATGAGAGAATGTTTCCTATTGTTGGGCAAGGATTTCTCTGTTGTTTGCTAAGACCTCATCAGTTCCACCGAATTGTTCCTTTAGTGCATTCCAGAGGTCATGAGCAGTTTCATGATGCATAAGCCCTGAATAGATTTCATTCGGCAGTGCCATGGCCAGAATTCCATGGGCTTTAGCATCAATCTCAAACAGTTTCCGATCTTCATCTAAGTATTGTTCCTTCTTCTTCGGAACCATTTGATTGGTTTCCAAATTGTTCACCATAGGCTTATGTGGACCATGTACCACTGATGTCCAACAACCTGAACTATTAACAGATAGGTGATGAAGCATTCTTTGTTGCCATATGTTATACTCCGTCCTAACCAACATCGGAGGCTTGGTTGCAGAACCGGTATTGTGAGGGTCATTAGAAAGAGTAGTCATTCTCAGATTCAACCAAAATCAATTAAGTTTTAACAGATTTAGAATAGAACACAACAGATCAAATAGAACCAAGAGAAAACAGAAAGCAATAAAACGAAAGAAGCAAAAATACAATTTAACTATAACCAATTCTTGCAAATATGCCAATTCAATCAAATGCAGATATCGATTAGCAGTTTCAATGATCAATAGTTAGATCGATCAATGATTAACCGGCTCTGATACCAATTGTTAGGATCAGTGATCTACGTTTGATTGATTAGAGAGTATTGCAGTAGAATTCAAACAACGAATTAGACAATTCATAAGAATACAGTTGATATTCAAAGTAAGAACAAACGATTATAGAAAGAATTCTGCAAATCACATATTTTATTCAATACGCGCTTTCGTGGTGGCAAAATGTCACACTTACAATCCGATCAATCATCCCTTATATAAGAATGTCATGGTGGAACATTCCTTATATAGGAGATGTGACGTCTACTGATGTCATTTGATAGTGACATCTAACATGATTATTCAAACTGCTGAAAGTTAACACAACTATTGAAGATGTCAAAACAGCTAACATCTTCTTACAAAAATACTAAGTGTTAACTGTCACTACAACTACTGAAAAGAAACTACTGAAACTACAATGACTGAAGAACATGCTCTTCAGTCGTTTTACAAATACTGAAACAAAAAGAAAACTACTGAAAGGAAACCATCACAACAACTGAAGAATGCTTCTTCAGCTGTTGTAACAAACTCTGAAGGCTTTAGTACTTGTACTTGAACTTCAGCTGTTGTTATCAGGTGATGTCTTCAGTCTTTGTACTTCAGCTGTTGATCTTCAGTACTTTAGTCTTCAGCTGTTGATCTTTAGACTTTGGTCTTCAGCTGTTGAAGTCTTCAGTACTTTATTCTTCAGCTGTTGATCTTTAGACTTTGGTCTTCAGCTGTTGAAGTCTTCAGTACTTTAGTCTTCAGCTGTTAAAGTCTTGAGTACTTTAGTCTTCAGTTGTTGAAGTCTTCAGACTTTTTAAAACAGCAGATCAAGTCTTCAGAATTTGATGTGATGTCTGTGGGACTTAGAGGTTTTTCTGATCAAGCTCATTGGTTCTTTTGGTCCAATAATCCTTATGAATATCAATCATCCAGTTCATAATAATCTTACCTTCACACTTGTTCTCACAAGTCTGAACGACTAGGGACATTTAGAGTAAGCAATTTACTCATGGATTAAACATGCTAAATTGAAATATTAATTGAAACATTATAACCAAATAATTTTCTTCAAATAATAAATAGTTCCACATATCCAAATACAAAATTTACAGATCAAATCCAATCACTAGAATATCAAATTCCCATGGCACAAGTATGACCTTCATGCTTTGCCTTTTCAAGGAGCTTCGTGAGAGGATCCACAATGTTCTGATCCGTGTGAACTTTGCGAATACATATCTTTCCTTTTCAACTTTATCTCGTATGTAGTTGAATCTCCGCTCAATGTGCCTAGTCTTTTGATGAGCACGAGGTTCCTTGATTTGAGCAATCGCACCCTTGTTAAAACAAAAGATCTCTAGGGGTCCTGAATGGAAGGGACAACCCCATGATCGGCAATGAATTTCTTCAACCATGGAGCTTCTTGAGCTGCCAATGAGGCGGCAACGTATTTTGATTCTGTAGTTGATAGAGCCACCACATCCTGTTTGGAGCTCTTCCAAGAGACTGCTCCTCCATTCAGAATGAAAATATATCCCGACTGTGATCGTGAATCATCACGATCTGTTTGGAAACTGGCATTCGTGTAACCTTTTACAACAAGTTCCTCATCACCAGATCCATAGATTAGGAACATATCTTTTGTCCTCCTTAGGTACTTAAGTATGTTCTTAACAGCCATCCAATGACTGTTTCTAGGATTTTGCTGGTATCGTCTTGTCATGCTTAAGGCGCATGACACGTCCGGTCGAGTGCATATCATTGCATACATGATGGATCCAATAGCAGATGCGTATGAGATTGCCTTCATTTTATCTTCATCATCCTTTGAGCTAGGACATTGAGTCGTACTCAATATTGTTCTTCTTTGAATAGGTAGCGTACCTTTCTTAGAGTTCTCCATCTTGAACCTTTTCAATATTTTATCAATGTATGAACTTTGATTTAAACCAATCAACCGCCTTGATCTATCCCTATAGATCTTTATTCCCAGAATATAGGCGGCCTCACCAAGATCCTTGATGGAAAAACAACTTCCAAACCAGGTTTTTACACCTTCCAAGGTTGGAATGTCGTTTCCAAATAGTAGTATGTCATCAACATACAATACTAGGAAAGTGATGATGCTCCCACTAGCTTTCTTATATACACAAGCTTCGTCAGCGTTCTTGATGAATCCGAATTTAATTATTCCTTCATCAAAACAGTGATTCCAACTTCTCGATGCTTGTTTCAATCCATAGATTGATTTCTTTAACTTGCATACTTTATCAGGATGTTTTGGATGGACAAAACCTTCAGGCTGAACCATATAGACATCTTCCTCAAGATATCCATTTAGGAAAGCGGTTTTGACATCCATTTGCCAAATCTCATAATCATAATGAGCAGCTATGGCAAACAATATTCTTAAAGACTTTAGCATCGCAACATGTGAGAAGGTTTCATCATAATCAACCCCTTGAGTTTGAGTGAAACCCTTTGCTACAAGTATAGCCTTATAAGTATCCAAGTTTCCATGCATATCAGTTTTCTTCTTAAAAACCGACTTGCTTCCAACTACTTTGGAGTTAAGAGGTGGTACAACCAAGTCTCATACTTGATTGTCATGCATGGATTGCATCTCAACGCTCATGGCCTCGAGCCATTTGTCACAATCACTGCATCATGGTATGTGGTTGGTTCATTTGAATCTACCACATAGCATCCATCCATAAAAAATCTGTATCTTTCAGGTGGATTACTAGTTCTACCACTTCAGCAAACGTTTTGTGTGTATTGATCAACCTTTTGATCATCTTCAACATCCTCATGTTGAGTGCTAGTTTCAACCAAATGTGCATCGGGTTGTGGTTCTTGATCCTCCTCAAGATCCACTGTTCTACTGCTAGTTCTTTTCATAAGGAACTTCGCTTCTAAGAACTCACCCTTTCCGGCAACAAACACCTTTTGTTCCAGTGGATCATAGAAATAATATCCCATAGAATCTCTAGGGTATCCAACAAAGATACACTTCGTGGATCGGACTTCCAATTTGTTTGGGGTGGGAGTCTTAACATAAGCCTCACAACCCCAGACCTTAAGTATGATAGGGATGGAACTCTTCCATGCCATGTCTCAAGAGGTGTTCTTTACACCCTTTTGGTTGGGGCCATATTTAAAATACGGGCCGCGAAGAGCAAAGCGAAACCCCAAAATGATAGAGGTAATGTGCTTCTAGCCATCATAGATCGGACCATATCCAATAAGGTTCAATTCGTCCTCTCAAACACACCATTATGTTGTGGTGTTCCAGGTGGATTGAGTTATGAGACAATCCC
This sequence comes from Flaveria trinervia, assembly GCA_025506515.1. Classification (NCBI taxonomy): domain Eukaryota; kingdom Viridiplantae; phylum Streptophyta; class Magnoliopsida; order Asterales; family Asteraceae; genus Flaveria; species Flaveria trinervia. The sequence continues at coordinate 41,099,143 of CM046451.1, forward strand.
ACAACTCCTAAGATGATCTTGAAAAGCATCATTTAGGTATTCACCTCCTCTATCGGTGTGGAGAACTTTAATCGACTTGTTGAGTTGATTTTCTACTTCATTTTGAAAGATCTTGAACATTTCAAAACCTTCATCTTTGTGTCTTAACAGGTACACATACCCATAGCGACTATAATCGTCGGTAAAGGTAATGAAGTATCTTTCACCATTCCTAGTCATTGGCTTAAAAGGACCACATACATCCGAATGTATGATTCCTAATAAATCTTTTGCCCTTTCGTTAGTTCCACTAAAGGGTGCCTTAGTCATTTTACCTTGTAAACAAGATTCACACACATCAAATGAATCACATTCACTTGTTTTTAAAAGACCATTCTTTTGTAGTGTTTGAATTCTTTCTTGTTTATATGACCAAGACCACAATGCCAAAGATAGGTATCACTCAAATCCAACTTGAGTTTCTTGGTGCTAGTTTGGTACAATGAACTATTTAAAGTATTTTCATGAACCAATTCATAAATACCATTAATAGGAATAGCTTTAAAGTAGAACATATCATTAAAAGAAACATGAATATCTTTTTCAACAAATGATAATACATATCCAAATTGTTTTAACAGGGCTACAGAGATAATATGCCTAGTCAAACTAGGAGCATACAAAACATTGTTCAAAATTACTTCCAAACCATTTAGAAGTTTCAAGATGTAGTCACCATGGGCTTCAACTTGATCTTTAGCCCCATTTCCCATGTAGAGGCTAACATCCCCTTTCTTGAAGTCACTACTTCTTCTGAACCCCTGCAACAAATTGCAAATATGAGTTCCACATCTCGTATCTAATACCCATGTGTTAGAGGATAACATGTTTAAATCAATATGGATCATGTATATTGTACCTAAGGTTTGCCCAGCATCCCTCTTTGCTTTCAACTCTTGGAGATGGACGGGACAATTTCTTGCCCAATTTTCAATCTCCCCACACTTGAAGCATGGGTCATTAGTAGCAACCTTTTGCTTCTTCTCCTGTGGTTTGGGTGGCACCCTTACCACCTTTTTCCTTTTCCCCATATGGGTCCCTTGCCCTTTGCAACCTTTGCCTTGGGTGTGGGATGAGGCCTTTTCTTGTTCCCACCTTCATTGATGGTGAGAACGGGTAAAACCCTTTTACCCATGGCCGCCTCGGCCGTTTTGAGCATTGAGTGAAGCTCACCAACGCTTTTGTCCCAAGCATTCATGTTGTAATTCAACACGAATGTCTTGAACTTCTTGGTAAGGCCATTGAGGATCAAATCCGTGGCCAATTCCTTCGAGACGGGACAATTAAGCCTTTCGAGGCGGTCAATGTGGCTTTTCATCTTAAGTACATAAGATGAAACCGATTGGTTGTCATCAATAGGACATGCATGGAGTGCTCGAACCGTTTCGAAGCGCTCAACCCTTGCTTCCTGTTGGAACGTTTCCTTCAGCTGGGTTATCATGTCATAAGTTCCGTGATGTTCATACTCCTTTTGGAGATCCGGAGTCATGCTCGCTAGCATGAGACAAGACACTTGGACGGAGTCCTCAGTGTAATTTAGCCAATCGTTATAGGGCTCCTCAGCATCCTCAGAAGGTTGATCGGGGATAGGGTCGTCAAAATATATGATCATCTTTCTTGCTTGAGAATGATTCTCAAGTTTCAATACCAATCAATGAAATAATTATGATTTAGACGTTCCTTTTGGAGAATCGCTCGCAATGATTGGGCGGACGCGGATGAATTATCATGATTATCATTATTGGTGGCCATCTACAATATATAACAAAGATGAATTTTAGTATTTTCGATATTGCTATTTTAAATAATTAATACATTTTAAGGTCATTTTTATATAAAATCTTGAACCCAACATTACATTTTGTGGTTAGGTGACCTTTATCCCACGAATTGAATTAATAAGGTGGTCAACGATTGACGGTTGCAGCCATTTGCAACTTCTAGAGGTATGGGATCGACTTTAAACATCATATGTAAAGTCGGCATGTTAATCCCATCAACACCATTTGGAAACCATATTATAGGTGATCCATTTAACATGGTTTGCAAATGAAGTTACCCTACTTGCACACACATGTGAGTTTACCAACATAAGTGGTTAGGTGACCTTTATCTCACAAATGTGGTATCCCCACCTTAAGCCACAAGTTCCCTATAAATGGTTAGGTGATCTTTATCCCGTTAAGAGTTTCCAAATGACTCAAGTGTTATGCAAAAGGACGGTGTTAAACTTGTTGGAAATATTGTTTTAAATATTTAGAGATTTCATAATCTTAGTTTAGAAACTCTATGTACTTGCACTTGCATACTTTCAAATACAAGATACCCTATGGTCCTTTTATTAAAACCCATTTTAATCATTCAATCATTAAATCATTTTAATACCCTTTTATTTCCTTTTAATGATCAAAAACCATTAAATTAGATTGTTAAGTTCATAGAAAGGTTTGTTAAAGCAAATATCACTTACATGCTATCAACCACAATAATATAAACAAAACATCATAGCAAATGTGCATAACCATAGCATCTAAAGAGGTCCACACTTGTTTTCCATCACAAGTGTGGTCCAAAGGCATTTCTAAGGGTCACAATCAAAACACATAGAAAAGCTTCCAAAAGCCTCCCACTTGAAACCGCATCCAAAATGCTCCATGTTTCTCCTTTGTGCTTCCAATCCATACGTGTTCACATTACAAGATATAAAGTCCTAATACAAGATATCTAGTAAAATGAAAATGCACCTAATCTATTTATTACAATCCAATAATAAATAAAATACAATTTAAACAAAGCACAAATGAATAAATATATACAACCCCATTGAATAAACAAATACAACCATTGCAATCATCCAAACAACATAAGGCCAAAGGCTAGGTTATGCACTAATATAAACATCCATCATATCATCCAAAATATAACTATGAATCCCCTCAAAACCCACAAATTTTCAGCCAACATAAACTGAAAATTTCGGGTTTAAATATTGTCCAAACAACACAACATATCAACATACATATCTTTCAAGGTTTAATCACAAGCATGTGTAATATAACATCGAAAGTTGGGGATTCAACAAAACAGAATATAGCAGCCCTTAAAAGGGTTATAAAGTCCCATAAAACAATTATAAAGGACAAGAACAAGCAAGCTATCCACATAACCGGCTCTGATCCCATTGTAGGGTTTGTTGGAAGATAAAACCGAGTTTAACCTTTTCAACTTTCAAAAAATGCAGCGGATATATATATTTTTTAAAACATGATTTTAAAGCTGAAATTTCATGTTTTATGGTGACAAATATATGTAGGAAACAAACCCAAAACAAAAGGCTCATATATGTGAATAAGCAAGCTATGAACAATATGTTAATGAACATAAAATCACAACTACATGGAGCTGTGAACAACTACCTTTCTCTAACTAAAAATCGACCAAGGAAGAGTTGTATGATACTTGTGATTCGGCCAAGCCTCCAAGGAAGGACCCCTCAAGCTTGTATACCCCAAGCTTGTGTGCAAACACTCTTCTTGTTAGGGAGATCACCACCAAAAACCAAAAGAAACCCTCAAAAAACTGTTGCTATTGCCGTGGACTTTGAGAGAGAAAAGGAGAGTGCTTTTGGTTCAAGATTGCATGTAATGAGAGAGGTCCAAAGGTTGAAGGTATGACATGCTTTATTGGGTATCTATTCAATAGAGAAAAAGGGCCAATGCCGTTTGAGTGGGAGGCCGAATCTTTTAAGGGAAAAGGATTTTCCCTCTTAAACACACACACATAATATATAAAAGTAGTCATCTAATAATTATACAATTAACTATTCAATTGTATAAGTTATAAACCCCTTTTATTATTTGATGTTATCTAACTAATTTAAATAACATTACAAATAATAATCATGAACAAAATATCCTAATAAGTTGTTCCATCTCATATGCAACTTATTTAGAAAACCTATTTTCTAAATTGGTGTTATTATTTAATTGCATGATCATATCATCATATGAATAATTGTTTGTGTTTGCAAAGCTTGTTATTGGGTATAACCCGACTTGGACCATGACATACTAACCGCATCAATGTTCTATGTGTCTTGGGCATACAGAATCCAACAAAATGGACGGCCATGCCCACTTTTACACCTACTTTTTCAATGATTTTGTCCTTTTGACACTTTAACCTTTCAACTTGGGTATTATAGCTTTTCTCTCTTTTTCTTCACTTTCATTCCTTATTTTCTTTCATATCTTTAAAAAGAATAACCGGGTTTTACAAGTCCACCCCCTTATATAGGTTTCGTCGCCAAAACCTGTTATTCGTCGAACAAACATGGGTAATGTTGCCTCATCTCCTCTTCACTCTCCCACATAGACTCAGATCCCTTCATGTGATTCCGCTGTACACGCACAAGAGCAACGACTTTATTCCTTAACCTCTTCTCCTTACGATCATTGATCGCCACAGGTTTCTCCACATAATTAAGCCATTCATCTACCTAGATATCTCCTAGTGGTACAACCATATCCTCATCTACTAGACACTTTCTCAGATGAGATACACGGAAAGTCGGGTGAATTACTTTTAACTCATCTGGTAACTCTAGTTTATAGGCCAACTCTCCTACTAGAGCAATGATTCAGAAAGGCCCTATGTACCTTGGACTCAACTTGCCCCGCTTTCTGAACTGAGTGATTCCCTTCCAAGATGAGACTTTCAACATAACTCTATAACCCACCTAGAACTCAACCGGACTACGGCGTTTATCGGCATACAACTTTTGCCTATCTTTGGATGCCTTCATAAAGGCTTTGATGTTTTCAAGCTTCTCAGTCTTTCTGCTCGAAGAAGTACTTAAAGCTCCAACCATCTCCTTTGCCTCATGTTTATCGGCATACAACTTTTGCCTATCTTGCAATCATAATCTTTTGGGAGCTCCAACCATCTCCTTTGCCTCATGTTCAAGTCTTTCTACTCGAAGAAGTACTTCAAGCTCTTGTGGTCAGTTAATATGGTGCACTTTGTCCAATATAGGTAGTGCCTCCATATCATTAATGTAAAGACCACAACTGCTAGCTTCAAGTCATGAGTAGGATAATTAATCTCAATAAGTTTCAACTGTCAGGATGCATAGCCTATAACCTTTCCCCTTTGCATCAACACACATCCCAACCCCGAGTAAGAAGCATCTGAATAAACCACCAAATCATCGCTCCCTTCGGGTAGTGATAGGACTGGAGATTGAGCCAACCTCACTTTTAACTCCTCAAAAGCCTTCTCCTCATCTTGACCCCATACAAACTTCACATTCTTCTGGGTAAGCTTGGTTAATGGAGAAGCTATCTTAGAGAAGTCTTGAATAAATCTTCTATAATAGCCAGCCAAACCTAAGAAGTTATTAATCTTGGTTGGCGTCTTCGGAGACTTCCCCTCAGGATTCACTACAAGACCCAAAAACTGAACCTCGCGCAACCAGAATACGCACTTGGAGAAAGTAGCGTACAACTTCTCCTTTCTCAATGTCTCTAACACATCCCGAATGTGATCGGAATGCTCCTCCTCGCTCTTCGAATAAATCAGGATATCATCAATAAACACAATCACTGATTTATCTAACATCGCCCGACACACCCGATTTATCAGCTCCATAAATGTTGCTGGCGTGTTGGTCAATCCAATAGATATAACAAGAAACTCATAATGTCCATAGTGTGTGCAAAAGTTGTTTTAGGAATATCCTACTCCTTCACCTCCAACTGATGGTAACAAGATCGAAGGTCTATTCTGAAGAACCAACTGGCACGTTCGAGTTGATCAAACAAATCATTAATTCTCAGTAAGGGGTACCGATTCTTCACTATCAACTTGTTCATCTCGTGGTAGTCTATACACATCCACATACTAGCGTCCTTCTTCTTCACAAATAAGACCAGAGCACCACAAGGAGAGATACTTTGTCTAATGAACCCCTATCAAGCAACTCCTGTAGTTGCTCCATCAACTCCTTCATCTCATTCGGAGCCAACCGATACGGTGCCTTAGCTACTGGTCACCCGGTATCAAGTAAATCTGGAACTCGATCTCACAGTCAGGTGGCAGTCCTGGTAAGTCTTCGAGAAACACATTTGTAAAGTCACACACAATCGGTACATCAGACAGTTGTGGTGTTGGGGTATTGACGTCCTTTACGTAGGCCAAGTAGGCACTACATTCACTCCTCATGCAATTTCCTGCCACCACCATCGAAATCAATTTCGGGATCGTCATGACTCGATCGCCATAAGCCGTCTCCAAACTCCAGTCAAGCACTATCAATCTAACCATCTTTTTGTGACACACAATGTTCGCCACGTAGTCCGTTAACCAATCCATTCCTAGGACTATATCAAACTAGCCTAAGGTTATCACGAATGGTCTAACAGGAAACTTGTGACCTTCTAATTCTATGTCATAACCTTTTATCATCTCAGAAATCCTGATAGACTTACCTATGGCAATTTTTACATTATAGGGCGTATCTATACTCGTACTACTAATAGCCAATTTAGCATAGAAAGCAGCAAAAATAAAATTTTACTAGCACCAGAGTCAAAAAAATAGAAGCTAGAGTTTGCTTTACTAGAAACGTACCTAACACATCATCGGGGTCTGTCCTAGCCTCCTCCTACGTCATGGTAAACACTCTGGCACTCGCCCACTGCCCTTCTCCTCCAGCCTTCTTCTCTCGCGAACTTTCAGCCCTAGGCTTCTTACAATCCCTACTCAGATGGCCATTTTCCCCACAGTTATAACACCTTATAACTCCACAATCTCTAGCCATAGGACCAGGCTTCCAACATTTAAAGCAGATGTTTGATCCCCATTTGCACTCCCTCGAATGCTCCTTCCAGCATTTACCACATCTCTTCGATCCTTCACCAAACGTGACCACATGCCGGTCATCCACCTTCGCCACCTTATTGTTTGGAGCGGCTCCGCCACGTTCAAACTATTTCCCTTTCCTGTTGGTCATCACCACCCTTGTTGCTCACCTCAACCACCACTACCTCTCGCTCATCATATAGTTTTCCCCTAGATCGACCACCAACCTAAACGTACTCGGTTGAGCGGCGAACATATGCGTGCAAATATCCGCTGGCAAGCCCTGAATATACTTCTTAATCTTTCATGATGGAGGCGTGACCTAATCCGGCACTAGCCATGCCATCTCACTAAACTTCGTAGTGTATTGCTCACCGGTTATTGTTCCCGTCTCCACTTACAGGAATGCCTTCTCAACCTTTTCCATCTCTCGGTGAGGACAAAACTCCTCAATCAAAACCTTCTTTAACTCTGGCCACCTCATTATCTCGATAGCGTTGCTACCCTCTTCTTGGACAAAATTGTCCCACCAACAAAGAGCCAAGTCCACTAGTGAGTATGTGGCAAACTTCACTTTCTGATCTTCCTGACACTCGTTAATGTCAAGTACAACCTCCATCTCTCTCACCCATCGGTGAGCGGTAGCAGCAGTGCCATTACCATCAAAGGTAGGGGGCTTGCATCTTTGTAATGCCCCGTAGTTACAACCTCGTGCTGCCTCGTACACAGGATCTTCTTCATCCTCCTCATCATCGGAGAGAACCGTCTCATTTTCTAGTTGATCATGTCCTCCCGAGGACCTGTTCCAATCCCTTCTTTCTCCTTCCTGCACAACCTTTATCACTTTAGAAACCACAGATGGTAGGATTGTCTGCATGACCTGATGCACCTCCTCAACAACAGCCTAATTCACTAAGGCTCTTAAGTTAGAACTCTCGTCACCAGCCTCTAAACGAGGGGTCTCTAGTTCTTCATGAACCACCTCTTCGGCTCTAGGCTTCCTTTCGTGACCCGTGGTTCAACACCACGTCCACCATGACCTCCACCAGGTGAAGCCTTTGACGATCTACCACCGGCCATCCTCTAACATGCTATGAGATTCAAACACTAACATGATCATTCATGGTAATAGCTAAGTTTATGTCAAGTATAGCAAGTTTCTAATTATAGTGGCTAGTTGTGATTAGCTACTTACTTTACTCTTCATACCCCTAGCATTTCTTATCCTGATTACATATTATCTAAATCTACTAAAAGCACATAAACCACATAACATGTGCCATAACACCGGTAATCACTAAAGAAAATACATGATGACACACAGGTACTCGGACTGGCATCCCTTCACTTTTCCATCACATTTTTAGTTTAAGTTTAGCTTTCTTTTGAAAACTCATCCATTTCACTTATATTTTGGCTCTGATACCAACTTGTAAGGACCAATTACCGAGACACTCACAACTGGTCTATCATCGCACATAAAACATATAATTACATTAACTTTAATAAAACATTGCAGCGGACACATTTAACAAACATTTAATTTCATTATTATAATCGCTTTTGCAAAATAATACAACATTGAGTACAAAACATCGTCTCTTCGCATTACAATGGAAAAACATTATACAAAAGAATGCCATCCAAAATGAGCCAAGTAGCCGCCCCGTGTCATCCTTAGCAACAATGACCTGCCAACTAGAAAATACATAAAAGTCAGTGTTGCTGAGTAAATTCTAATTTTACAAAAAACATTATATTACCTTTCATTAGTTAAACATTTTCTTTATTATCGCACATAATCACACATCATACCTACATCAAGGTAATAATTATTATCTTCATCATCGTTCGATTTGTACATTACACACGTTTCACACATTTCGTACTTATCGCACTTTTCGTGCATTTATTATCTTTTCACTTCTATCTAGGTCCTGTCATGTAGTTAACCACCTCTTAAGCACAATGGTATATTGTTCATATCGAGCCGGACAGGAGAGACTATCTAGGGTTAAGCAACAAGGACCCCATATTGCACATATCACATGTATTGGACGTATGGAGTAATCACATAGACTAACTCTCCTAAGTGTGAACCCATAAGGGTTAGCCAAGATCATATGCTGTAAACATACAGTTAAGCTAACAACTCTCAATGAGTTGTTAACCTCCTTTCATTTGCTTGCAAGACTTTTCATTCGTTCATTATGTTCCACTTTCATTATCATAAATCATCCACTTTATTAAGATAATACTTTACATTCATTATCATAATCACACCATGTAAAGTCACATCATCATACGTAATAAGGAACATATCATACATAGCATACATAATCATCATACATCATCATAATGCATAAGCATCAATCACGCATCATCATTCAAGTAACATTATACATCACCCTTGGGAACTTCCCAAGTCAAAGTATACACTTCACATTTTCCCCAAATTTCAGAAAAATATTCTATGTTTTAGGCGCATGGGGAACACTTAGGTGCATAGGAAACTTCCAAGCGCATGGGCACTATTAGGGCGCATGGGCTACACTTAGTCATTCTAGGCAAATTCTAGGCGCATGGGTACTATGCGCCGTATGAGTGCATGGCACATGGGTTTTCCAGGCGTCTGCATACTTAGTCACATTCGTCATAATTATAGGTGCATACTTATTCTTTAGGCGCTTGGAGTTTGGGCGCATTGGGACACTTAGCCTGTTTATACCGCTGGGCGCATGGGCCACTATTTAGGCACATGGGCAGTCTATATCACACTTAAACAACATTCCAATCATCATCTAACATGTTCTAAGCTTAATTCATACATTCTAAGCCATAGAAACACATTCATAAAATCATCATAATCATAAATACACCCAAATAACACCCCACCTGTAAACACATACACATAACCAATCGGGTAAAAACCCACTATTAATTGAAATGTACATACATGCATTCCTAGCCCCAAAACAATTTAAATCAAATAAAAAGACGGTACTAGAACTCACCTTAGCAACCTCTTGTGTAAGAGTTCCTTCATAACCCAAATGCAATTGAGTTCTACCACCTTAAATTCGATCTGTTCCGGTTCTTCCCTCTAAAGACGAGAGTTTTCAGCTTCTACTCTTCTGTCTCTAAAAATATCCAAAAGATATGGTGTTGTACGAGAAGTGGGTGGCCAGGCCCACATTTACACCAAGTTTTTCAAACATTTTGTCCTTTTGACACTTTTAACCCTTCAACTTGGGTTTTATAGCTTTTCTCTTTTTTTCTTCACTTTCATTCCTTCTTTTCTTTCATATCTTTAAAAAGAATAACCGGGTGTTACACATAAGCATACAACCGAGGAATAGCCAGCAAAGAACATTTAAAAACACCAAATTGTTATCTTTAATTCGGTTTTCTTATTCCTCTTCAAAATCCCGAATGCTCTGCTCTTTTTCTTTTTGCCTCTAAAAGATCAGAATGGAAGTTGATGTGAATAGCAAAGTTGGCGGCCATGCTCACTTTTGTACAAAATAATATAAAATTGTGTCCCTTTTACACAATTTAACCCCACTACTTGGGTTAAATTGTGTTTTATTTTTTTATTTACATTTATTCCTCACTTCTCGACACTAAAAATATTAGGGCGTTATAAAAGGTCTCATATGTCTGAACAGTGATCATAAGTCTATGTGAGGAGTATGATGAAATTTCATTATTTTGAACAAGTGTTAGGCGTTTTTGTTAACCCTCATTCGCCTAAACGGTTGTCATCAGTCTGAAATTTTGGTTAAGTGTTGGGCGTTTTTACCAACCTCATGTGCCTAATCAGTACAAGACTTTTCATGTTGAAAATAAACCAAATGTGAAGCTCATGCGCCTAAACATGTCTCATATGAACTGAGGGTTTAGGCATTTGTCTATGTGTTAGACATTTCAGTATAGGTCATGTGCTTGAATAGTGTTCATACGCCTAAATAGTGCTCGTGCGCCTAAATAGTGCTCATGCACCTAAGTCCTTAAAACAAAATTGACCAAGGTTTAGTCATGCGCCTAGGGCTTATGGTTCCAAACAGTTGCCATGCATCTATACAATGCCAATGCGTCAAGGGTTTTTCACACTTATATAAATTCAACACTTGGGTGATTTCATTTCATTCAACCATTTTCAAATGCTCATACTCCCTGTTCTTACTCTCTTATACAGTTTGATTACCATTTCATCTTGTTTACTTTGATTACCAAAGATTAACATGATACAAAGGTAAAATCAGTGATTGTAAACATGTTATTGAGTGTAGTTCATGATATTATTGTCCATAATCACCAAAATCAGATGGGCGTTTGATCCTTATTCAGGCGTTTGAACCATAAGAACTTACAGATCTGAAATTCAAGATTAAATGTGATTGAATGTTAAAAATTGAACATGAAATTGTTGTTAATACATGATTTCGACTTGTTTAAGAACAATATATCTGAATTTCATGACAAAAATTGTTCAATGATTCTTGTGTTCATCCATTTAATATAATAATAAAAATTGTGTAAAAATGACTGGACAAAACAATTTTTTCCAACAAATATCATTTCTTAATCTTCAAATATCAACTGAATTCTTACAAATTGATAACAAACAAGTTTCTTAATTGAAAATATATTATAAAATTTGATTATATTAAAAAATTAGTGAAGTTCAACACTTCGAACTTTCTAATAAAAATTTATCAAATTTTGAAATGTAAAATCTATTAAGAAAAATGTATAAATAATGTATGGTATATAACAGGTTACAAAATTGTTAAAAGATAATCTAAATAGTTGATTTTTATTCACAAACAATTGAGAAATCAAGTGTAGAAACACTTAAAATATTTTCAAGAGTTATTGAGGATAAAATTGACTAAATATTTTGTGATCATCATTTGATATTATAACTTCATATTAATTCTTATTTCTTTGTGTATTATAGATGGATGAGTTGAAGTTTGAATCAAAGCATAATGTAGCGATGTATATTAATGAAGTTAGAGAGGCAGCTGGCTATGAAGAAATGATTAGATTTTTGTTGAGGACTAAGTGTGTGTATGCCATGTGTGCAAGACCAGCCATTAATGCAAGATTGATAACGAGATTTTGGAGAACAGCATTGATAGAGAGAGATGATGGAGGAATAAAGTAAGAGCCTTTGTTACTAGAGACATAATGACTAAGGTTTCTAATGAGTCAATAAGGGTAGCACTTAGGCTTAGAGCGAATTAGCCTAAGGACTTAGCTGAGTATTCATTTAATGAATGTTAAGAAGTTTTCATGATGATAGGTCACCCTGACAACTTCCAAAAGAAACAATTCTTTAGGGCAAGGGTGTACAACCATTGGAAGTTGATTTGTTATATATTCCAACACTGCATGTCTAAAAAAAGTGCTAGATAGAACTCATACCTAGTAGATATTGCTTCACCTATCATTGCATTAGCCACAACTAGGCGATTCAATATGGCTAAAAGGATTATGAATGGGTTTTTCTTCAATTTGGAGAGGGAAAAAGAAATAAGTATGTGATGTATCCAGGATTATTATAGTTGATCGTCAATGAAGATCATCCTGATTTATATGTGTATAGAGAAGAAAAAGACAGACTTAAACTTGAAATAGAAGAAGAGGATAAAGAAGAAAGTTCTTCTAGCAGTGATATGCCTATTGATCCTAATGACTTAATTAAGGATTTAATAGAACAAGATGATAAAGATGAAAGTTCTTCTACCAGTGATGATGATGATGCTAATGATGACGATGATGCTAATGATAATGATGATAATCAAAATGATGATGATCAAGGTTATTCTGCCAGAGGAAATGTGGGTGATACTATTCAAGAAATGTGTAATGAAGAAACTATTTTGATCATATAGCTGAGGATGTTGGAGATAATGATCCTGAAGCGAAAACTGAACTTAATGATCAAGGAGAAGAAGAGAATGTAGAAAATGTTCATATGACTGATGATGTTGATACTAGCGTGATAATAATCAATCTTTCGATTTTGAGTTCATAAACACTATCTTATCTGAGTCAATCACACAGAATGTAATAGAGGATGTTCAAATACATGAAGAAGAAAATGAGTTTACTAATGTCAATGAATTAGAAATAAAGCAAACTAATGATGTGTGTGTGCAAACAGAGACTCATGTTAATGATGAGGTAATTGATGAGCTAAAAGCAAAGATTGTAGATCAAGATGAGATGATAAAAAGATTACAATAAGAGAATTCTTTGCAAAAAGCAAATGACGAAAAGAAAGAATTGATGATTAATGATCTTGAAGATAAAGTTATAAGATTGGTTGAAGAGATGGAAAAGTTAAAAGAAAGTATGACTGAAAAGGAGAAGGAGCTAGAAATGATTTTGATTAAGAAGGTGATTGAGAAAGAGTCTTAAGAAGATTGTAATGTTAAGTTTTCTGAAGCTCATGAGGGTAAAATAAAAATAGATGAAGTTGAGACATTTGTTGCTCCATCAAGATTCAAAAGATTAGTCAAAAGCTTTCAAGTGACTGAGAAGAATTACAACAAAATGATCATTTTGGATATTTACAACCCATTATATCTGGATATTACAAAGAGAACCACAATCCTGAAACCCTAAGAGATTAAGTCCATGGAGTTAATGATAAAAACTCATGAAAAGAGGAAGGAATTTATGAGTATGTTTCCAAACACAGAGCATAGTGCTTATAGAGTTGATTTAGATAAAAAAACAACTTTCAAACAACGCTATATCTGCTCGAGATTTGGTAAGGAATGTGTTGAAAACAGGACAATCAATCTCAGAGTTATTAAATGCTATGATTTCTCCTGATAAGACAAGGAATTGAAAATAATGGTGTGGAAGTATGATAAGGTATTTGAGGTATTTCTTATAAAGAAAGTTAATGCTATATGTGATGTCTATCACTTTTATTCAAGCATCATAAAACTCCTTGTCGAAGACTTAAAGGAATTGAATAGGTTACCTCTTATAAACCCTTCTAACGCAACTAAGGGAGAGAACGTTTTAAAACTTCTAGACAGAGGAATTTCTAGAATGCCATCATTTTTGCATACACAATGTGATCAAGAAGACAAGATGTATTTTCAAAAATAAAAGAGGAAAGATATACATGAGAATCAAGTTCATTAGTTGATATAGATTATTTGGATGCATTTGGAGATAAATATTTTGAGAAGATTACCAATCCAGGGTTGAAAGTGATTGATGGTACTCAAACTTCAAAACCAATCCTAAGATGGTTCTATGACTCCACAGAATTTCACATTAAGCTAGTCACAAATAAAGATGATTGGGATAGTGATCTGATTAGTTTATTTGGAGTGTTTGAGTTGAAACTCATTCACCCGAGCTACATATCATTCTTGTTTAATCAAAAGTTTGAGCAAGTGACTTCTGTTGAAGTTGAGAATGATAGAAAGTATTTCATGACTATCATTAAAGTAATAAATACTGCAATGGAAAGGATTTCTTTCAGGAAGGCAATGGAATATGCAATCATTGTCAAGAGAAACATAGACAACATAGATTTCATAAGAATATCAAGTAAAGGAGTGTTTGAGATCTACACAAAAGACAATACAACTCCGATTGAGATGTATGCAAATATGGATATAGCTGGTTTGCCTAAAGAAACACTGCTGGTGATGGAGGCTATGGAGATCAAAATCAATAATTTAAAGCCCAAGCAAGGGATTTTAGTAGGGAAATCAAATCATCAATAAAGAAGGAATTACATGAATTGGAGTTGTATAAAGAGAAGCCAATATTCAAAGTTAAAGAAGAAACTAAAGACTTTTTTAACTGAAGACCTATGCAAATCTTAAGGGGAGTATTATTAAAGCTTTTAGAAGATTAGCATTTGTCTTTATGTTTTACTTTTTGTCATAGTATAGGGACTTATTACGTAAATATATGCCTCTTTTGTTTCTTTATTAGTATAGTAGGATTATATGTATTTTGTGCAGGTACACATAGATTTAGACTTTGAGAACTCCCTATGTCAATTGTAATCCTTGCCAAAATCAATGAAACTTTTATAATTTTTTTTGAAAATTGCATTTGTTTATTAAATTGTTCATATAATTTTCAATTGCATTTTATCTTATAGAAGATCGATCCCTTTGAACCTATCATCTTCTCTTCATTTCATAGAAGCACTAACTCTTTGGCTCTCTCAACATATCCCCATTCAGTTATAGGAAATGTATATTGATTACCATCAATGCTCTTTATAACTACTCTTTTCCTATTTAAGTATCCAACCCTCTTTACGAATTCATCATCAACCAATTTAGAGGAGTTGGATTTGGATCTTTTCTACCCTTGCTTAATTCTTCTATGCTTAACATCATCTCTCTTTGCTTCTTTAAACACATCATCTTTGAATTTTATTTTTAACTTATCCACTGATATAGATAAATGTGTTCATCTTGGGTGTATTGGGTAGTTAGAGATGATTAATCTTTGAAGATCCTTGATGTCACATTCAGGAAGACCCAAAATTGTTTCTACATCATATAAGTATTGAATCCTTCTAGATTTTCTTTTGATTATTGCACAATCTCAGTCTGGATCATATTTCGCGTCCATAATCATGTTTTCATCAATAGAATTATAGTTATGAGATGATCATATAGTTAAATCAAAGTCGACTTCTGATTAGTAATCTCCCTCTCTATAGTGCTTAGTGGTCTTACTTTTTTTAGGGATCGTGTACGTAGGGAGTACCAACTGATAATGCGTGAAACCAGATTAAATAGTGCGGAATCCTATTTGATTGGCGATCCAATCAGTGAGAACGCAGTCCCGATCAATCTAACGATTAAAGAAACGTTAAGAAAGAATAGAACCAGATCTACTGTGAACTATGAACTTGGAACATGCTTTCTGGAGTCTGTGGACTGTTAGGGTACGAATATGTGTTCAAGTGTTTCGAATTCTTTTGGTTTTCCTCGAATTAAGTGGTATTTATAGACTAGGGTTTTCCAATGATACCACTAAACCACTAGCATAGTTTAGTGGTGCGACTGAATCATGCGATTGATCAATATGAACGACTGAAGGTTCACTCGTGCGACTGAGTCAATCTTATTTCTCAATCGTGCGCCTAATCCAGTCTCATGGTTTAGTCATGCGACTAGTCCATTAGCATGAAGTATTCATGCATATGGTCCATTAGCATGGTCCATTTGCATGAAGACTCCATACGATCAAGTTTGAACACGTTTCTTAATCATTATTGACTAAGAACTATGCACAATAACCTCAAACCAATATAGTTAGTTCAACATACTTTAACACATAATAGAAAATGAAACATTAAACATTATAAGCATCATCACATATTATATTTCATTCAACTCATTCATTAAATATGTGTAAGACATGACAAACATTTACATTAAGCTCCTAAACTAGGTACATGTGTATCAACACACTCCCCTTTGGACCTAGTTTACATTAACGTCTGACATTCTTCATAAGCTCCTCAAATCTCTTGTACTTCTCCTTTCTAGTAACTCTTGCATGTATTTAAAATGCAAAACAAAGTGATATAATTTCTGGGACTGGGAGGGATTGTACAATATCTTGCACATCATAGAATAGTGGCCACTTGTACAAAGTGTAGACATCGTCTGCTAACAAGTTCGTGAGCCACATTGGGTCGAATACCCGAATAGTTTCCATTTTGCCCTCTCTCTAAAACCTATGACCGCTTCGCCTGTCTCCAATAATAATGCCACCATTTGAAGTGTGGAGTGAAGTCCTGTGGCATTTCCCGTAGGGAATCTTGGACATTGTGCGTGGAGGACTCAACTTCAGCACCACCTTAGGCTTTCCAGAAATGGGATCCACTTCAGACCTTTAGATATACCTCTTCGGTTGTTGAGGTCTGAAGTTTACCCATCTGGTGTGGTATTCCTTCTTTAGTGCACCCTCAAACCAGCCTGACATTCTCCTAGGATCAGCATATTGCAGATTTAGGCGTGCCAGCCAGTTGAGCTCAAAACCTGGGAGAGTCTTCACATCATTTGGGTATCTATAGTACTCTATTCCCTTCTCCCACTTAACAGCATAAACATTAAGATCCTCAAATACACCCACACAATAATCTTGCCCGAAACCTTTAGATGTTTCTTGACCTTGTAGAGCTTGGTGTAGGCATTTAGCTTTTGAGCAGTGCGTTGGGATCATATCTCAGCAAAACAAGCAGCCTATTCAGCCTTCTTTATATCAACATCAGCATCCGAAGCTTGGGCTTGGCTTTCATTCTTCTCTTTTTCTTTCACCATCTCATCCAGTTTGTCGAATGTAGCACTACTGAAAGTGTCACCCAAGTCGGGAATCATATTGCCCTCTCGGTCAGTGTACCCTGGATAGTGCTCAGCTGTGACATACTCAATCTCTATCTCGTCGACATCATTTAGCTCATCATCACTTGTCACATCAAAAGTAGGAGCATCTTTGACAACCTCGTCACGTCGTGAATGATTTCTCCTTCTTTGGGAGTATACTTCACCGACCATCTGACAATCTCTTGCAAATCAAGAATCATGGTGAATTGAGACTTGATTTGCTGTAGGGTAGCAGCATCATATTCATATTGCTATGATGTTTGATCTGTTTGATTTAAACATTTATCTAATCAATCATTTGTAATTAGTCAAGACATTTAAACATTTGATAAAAATAGATAAACATTAATAAATATAACATTTGAATCAAGTACAAAAGTTTTCTAAATATAAAACATCTAATCTTTACTTTTGTCCTTATCCATCAGTTCTTCTACAGTAGGGGCTGAGGATGATGCTCCTTGGTCTTGTGCTCTCTTTGTCCTCCTTTCTTGACTTTGAGCACAGGCTGATGCAGTTGCATCGCCTTCTTCATCATCATCTCCTCTCTTCTTTCCCCTCGGTCCATCATCATCACTGTCATCTTCTTTATTAGACTCATCACCATCACCATAACCATCATTATCATCATCTTTATGACCATCATCACCATCACCTTCCCTGATCTTTAGAGGCTCATCTTTTGGTCCATTCAGCCTCAGCAGGATCTTCTTATTCTTTGCCTCCAACTCCTTAATCCTATTAATTAATTGATCACTCTACTCCTGAAGTTGGGTAATCTGTTGTGCTTTGGCGGCATTGAGCTCCACAAGCTCAGTTAGCTGTGTAGCTCTTTGTTCATCAGCAGCTAACAACTTTAGCGCCATCCGGTTTAGTGCGGCTAGCTATTCCTCTACCCTAATGAGAGTAGAGTGGGTTCGATGGAGAAGGTAGAGTGGGTGGAGGGACCTGCTTGGTGGCTGGTGGTGGTAGTGATGGAAGTGGTGAATATAGGTGGTGGGATAGGAGTGGATGGTGAAGGGGTGTTGTTAAAGTGGTGGTTGGGAGTGTTATAGTAATGGTGGGAGGTGTGATAGTAGTTGTACGGGGTGTGGTAGTGGTGGTAGCTGTGGCAGTGGTGGTGGTTATGGCAGTGGTTGTAGATGTGATCAAAGTAAATCTAGGCCTCTTACCCTTTTTGCCATAAGGGCAAGCCATCCTCTTCTTCATGGAGCCCTTAGAGATAGAAGCTCCCCCTTGGTTGTTGGGCTAGACCGGGGTGTACGATGGATCAGTATCAGTAGTAACAACATCCTCGGGCTCACCCTGGCATCCCCCAACCGTCCTAAGCCCTCTCTCAGTGGCCACGACCCAGCTTCCCACCGTCCGTACTAGAGGTTCCTCATTCGACTTCTTATCCTTATGTATTTGAAAGTTGGGGTGGATTGGAGTCGGCTCAGTTCCACCCAGAGCTTCACCGCCTTGACCATCACCTTGTCGTCATCATCAGAGTCATCAGAGGGTAGCTCAATAGGCTCTACATCAGAGTCACTATCATCATGACACCCCTTCCTCCTGGTAGGCGCCACATACTCAGCATTGGCCGGATGGCCGAACAATCTCCTCACAGTGGGCTTTACCTGCTTCCCGTTGTACACTGTCATCCTGCCTAGAGTGGTGTCATCCATCACCTCTAGCATCACCGCATCATCCGTCTCCTTGTCTAGTAGTGGGAGCTTCTCATCTATGATCATCTGCAAGAACCTTGGATACATGCAGAAGCTCTCCTTACCCTTAGCCTCAAGGTTCTCGATCATGTACGTGAAGATCATGTTGGATAAGTTGAAGGGGTGATTCAGCACCAGTGCCATATAGGCATTCTGGATTTGGTCAGAAAGATCATCAAATCCACCCCTTCGTGAAGCAATGCACTTGAGAATGACATGTGCTAAGTACTTGAACCGGGGACAAAGGTTGATTTGGTTGAGAACACCTGCGTTGATGTCCCCAGTGTACTTCATCGTTAGAAAACAACCCCTTACAGTCAGAGGATGTAACCTGGTTAGGTGGGCAACATCATCACCCAAGTCCAATACTCGTCGAATGTCTACTATCGTCACCTCAATCGCTTCCCCAAAAATGGTACTCCGAATGCAGTAGGGCTCAATAGATCTATCAACAGATGCACCCTCTCAGAAGGCCTGCTGTAAAGACCTGTAGGGTGTGCATGGAGCAGTTATGGCTCTCTAGATCCTAGATCGCCTAAAAAATGCAATAATGCACACAAAATCAGTAGGATTCCTAGTGGTGGCATCCAGATGAGCACAAATGTTGTGCTTGGTGTTGATGATCCCCCTCTCTGCCATGTTTCTGTAACACAAGACATATAAGTATTAGATTTGTAGATTTGTCCATAACAGAAACAATTGAAACTTAAAATGTTCTCAAATCAGTCTGGTTCAATCGTGCGATTGAACCATACGACTGAGTTCAGTTGGGCGATTGAGCATACGGCTGAGTTCAATCGGGCGACTGAGCATGCGGCTGAGTTTAGTGAGCCAATTGATCATGCAGCTGAGTTCAATCGCGTGATTGATCTTGCGGCAATGTTCAATCGGGTGATTGTGCTCATACGCCTTGTTCATTCGGCTGATTGAGTCATTCGCCCAGGTCAATTGTGTGATTGAAGTTCATTCAGAGTGTCTAGTCACAGAACACTTTGTTCGACACTATAACCCCGAATCTAGGTCAAAACTTGATGTTAAACGTTGTGTTTAGACTCTTTTGACTCGTAGGAACCCTAACCATCACTGTATGTCCTTCATTTCAACAATTTTGCACATTTAGGTGGTCTATTTGAAGGTTGTTATAGATTTCTTGATTTTAATGAAATTGGGTCTGTTAGGGTTTGATTACATGGT
Source organism: Flaveria trinervia (assembly GCA_025506515.1). Classification (NCBI taxonomy): domain Eukaryota; kingdom Viridiplantae; phylum Streptophyta; class Magnoliopsida; order Asterales; family Asteraceae; genus Flaveria; species Flaveria trinervia. The sequence continues at coordinate 41,119,343 of CM046451.1, forward strand.
GCATTTTGTGAGATTTCGATCACTAATTACCTACAGAAGATGAGAGTACATGTTAGTAATACAATTTTAGTGCAAAATCAACTAAATCAATTAATGGCAGAGTATGTTTGGTTTCGGGCGATTTGGGAGCGATTGAAGGGTATGAGAATATGCAACAGAATTAGCCATATTTATACTAATTTTATCCTCAGTTGGGCGACTGGACCTATTCGCATGATTCATTTGGACGACTGGCACTCAGTCGTGCGACTGGCTCAGTGGGTCACATCCATTCGTGCGACTGGTTTCAGTCGTGTGACTAACTCAGTCGGTCTCCTTCATTTGTGCGATTGGTTCATTCTGGTGATCCAATCGTATGGATTGACCCATGTTTATGGTCCAATCATACGTCTAGTCCATACGTGTGGTTCAGCCGTGCGATTAGGGTCATACGTATGATCTAATCGTGCGAATGGTTCATACTCATGCTCCATTCGTGCGACTGGTCCATAATTATGGTCCAGTCGTGCGATTGACTATGAATTATGAATTGTACCTTATGCACTTTCAAACACTTAGCCTTTTAACTATAGATAAAACGTTATGAGCGATGATCATCTTAGACATGATCCTTTTAACTTTGAAAACTGTTGATCACCTCAAATGTGATCCTTTTAATAAAACTGTTGATCACCTCAGACGTGACCTCCTTTAAGTGAGTGTTCCACAGATTGAATTTTGATGCATAGTCTGACTTTTAACTACTAAATGACTAAAAAATTAATAAATAAACAACTAGAAATTAAAAACAAATTAGACAGATTTTTTGTATTTTTGATTTAAAATTGATTTAAAACCTATTAGAGTAATTCTAATCGATTTTACAAACTAGACCGCACAACTTCAAGTCTAGTTTGTCACTTAAGGTACGATTCAATATGGAATCATACAGGTATATCAGAATCACTTGGACATTTTAATAAGCTATTTTGATGCTAGATTCTTGTTTTGAACGAGAGTTAATACCAATTTTAGGAAATCACACTAGAGCTACAATATCCACACAATTATTTTGACCCTCAAGAACCACAGCTCATGATGATTGTCAGTATACTTGTCCTCTTAAATCCATACCCTAATTTTTGACACACATTGGTGATGAGTTAAGGTTTAATTATTCCAAAGAGCATTTTTGGATGCCACGCTTATATAGTAATCAACGTTCCTCAGGAGATTTTTGAGCGGTCTACGGGTATATTTCAAGAAGAAACTATTCTAAGAGCTTTCAAAGAGATGCCAAGCCTCAAGTCAGTGCCATCACATAGCTGAGAGGCGTAAACAACAATGAATTCTAGAATATTTAGGTTATGCTTATCCGCAGTTCACTTCTACCGCACAACAGAGAGGCACACAACCTATCTTCTTGTTCGAGCATTTATTTTCTTTTTGCACATATCGCACCAACAACATAAGTTATTAGCTTCATTGCGTTTTGCATTTTTCATGTGCTTTGCTCATATTTTATGGTCGTCCGCACATATTTGTGGTGTTTATTTTGTTCTTCCCCCTTATTGGAACTGCGTTGATTTTGTTACCCAGGGATAAGATGGGAACCACAGGAAGTTGAATAACTTAGTTGAGCTTGAAACCACCAATAAGGTCTACGTATCTATTGTGTTGAATCTACTAACACATCATATAATGAACTAGCAGCCTCTAGGTCTACTTTTTCTATGTTACCTTGGTAGCATACTAGTTTTACTATTATTTTTCCTTTTATTTTGCTTAGAGTTTTCAAATTTAACTTTGAATTTTGCATCTTAATTAGTTAAACTCTTTTGAAGTCCCATACTACTAGTTCTTTGTGTACTATCATTTTCCATATACGTTGAATTAGTATCATAGATTTGATTTTTTTCCTTTTAGATAAGCTATCCTCCTCCCTCGTTTTTTAAGTAATTAAATAAAGCAACTAATTTAATATTAATCTAACCTATTCTCCGCCTCAAATTCTAAAACCAAAAATATTTTTGTGTTTTTGGAGTTTTATAAACAGGAAAATAAAATAAGACAAAATAAAAGAAAATAACATAAAAAATGTCGGACTAAGTATTTTCTTCCTCTGTCATCACATCACTTTTCTTTTACACGCCATTAACCTCTAATAGATATAAGAACCTCGGTTTATCAAAAGCTTTTGTGTAGAGGTCGGCGCGTTGAAAATCCGTATTTATTTTAACCACATCGATTAATTGCTTTTCAAAACAATCATGAATAAGGTGATACTTAATGCCAATGTGTTTAGTTTTAGGATGTTGGACTGAATTTTTTTGTTACGGCTATAGCTACAGAATTATCAATATATATAGGAGTGTTAGAGAATCGCAAACCATAGTCACACATTTGCTGTTGAATCCACATGATTTGTGAACAACAACTTGCAGCAGCAACGTATTCAACTTCATATGTTAACAGAGCAACGGAGGTCTGCTTGTTACACTGCCAGGTGACTAACCGTCTACCATAGATTTGACATCCTGCATACGTAGACTTGTAGTTCATTTTGCAACCACCATAATCCGAGTTGCTATACACTGTAAGCTCAAAATTGTCGTCATGAGGGTACCACAACCCGAGTGTTAGTGTACCCTTTAGATAATGGAAAATCCGTTTAACACCAATGAGATTGTTGACTTTCGGTTTCGCCTGTTATCTGGAACACAAACACGTCGCATACATGAAATAAGGACGAGAAGATGTAAGATACATTAGGGATCCAATCATTCCTCTTAAAATGTAGCATCAACCAGATCACCATTTTCGTCGGGTGCCACATCGTGGTTCGGGGCATGTGGAGTTCCAGTAGCTAAAGCATTCTCCATGTCAACTCGACTGAGGATATCCCCTACATATTTAGTCTGATGTAGATAGATTCCTTTTGGTGTCTGATCCACCTGTAATCCTAGGAAGAACTTCATCTCCCCCATTGCACTCGTCTCAAATTTTGCTTTCATAACATATTCAAATTCTTTACATAATCTCCGTTTCTGGAACCGAAGATTATGTCAACAACATAAATTTGTACTAGTAGTAAGTCACCATCTTTTTCTTTGATGAATAGTGTACGATCAATCACTCCTCTGCAAAACCTATGTTTCACAAGATGAGCCCATAGAGAGCCTTATCAAGCTGTAAACTCTATCCCGATGATACGGATCCTCAAATCCTTCGGGTTGACTGACATACACTGTCTCATGGAGTTCACCATGAAGAAATGTACTCTTGACATCTTGTTGATAAACTTTGATCTTCATGTAAGATGCATAGGCTAGGAAGATACATATTGCTTCTATTCTAGCCACAGGTGCAAACACTTCATTGTAATCAATTCCTTCAACTTGTATAAAACCTTGAACGACAAGTCGAGCCTTGTTTCGAATTATGACCCCTTGGTCATCTTTCTTGCATTTCAAGACCCATTTAGTGCCAATGACCTTAGCACCTTTTGGTCTATCCACCAGTGTCCAAACTCCTAACTTCTTCAATTATAGGAGTTCTTCATCCATGGCACTCACCCATGCCTCATCGTTTAAGGCTTCACTTACATATTTTGGCTCAAATTGAAACACAAAACATCGATAAGCTCCATCGTGAAGACAACCTTTTTCCATGACTAAAGCATAATGAGCTGAGTATAGCTGATTTCTTGTATGTACTCCCGAGTGTAAATCCCCTATGACGTTGTCCAGAGGATGATATACATTATGCCGAGATCCAGGAGTGGTAGGAGCGACTACTTTCTCATCTAGATTTTGAATTCATAGTTCAGTATCTGTAGCCATTGGAGTGCGAGGTTCCGAAGTGTCATAGGCATCAACATCTTATGCTTGTGTACTTTCAGTAGTAGGAAGCTGCTCCTCCTGATCCACCTGATCATTCTCCACTTCTTCATCGTCAGAGGAGGAGTCACTTACCTCAAGTGCTCCCCGTGAATGACTAGAAGACTCACCTTGTGAACCTAATGTTGTCGAGTCTAGTGACGGTGTGTTTAAGACATCGTACATCATTTTGGTTGATAACTCAGCATTAGGAGGGGAGAGAGGGATGTTGAAGGATTTAAATAATCCATCATAATCGATGAAGAATGCGGGTCCTTTTCCAGCAGGGGGTGGCGTATCTCTAAACATCAACGTTTGACCACACTTCTACTTGACCCGTTGAGTTGTTGTAAACTCTCTTATTCGGTATGTTGTATCCTAGAAAAATCCTTTCTTCAGCCTTCTCACTGAATTTCCTTGACTGAGTTTTCTACAGCAGCGTACATGGTGCACCAAATGGTTCGAGGTACTCCAAATTAGGTTTACGTCGCTGGAGCAACTCATAACAAGTTTTACCGTGAAGTTTGACCACCAAAAATTGATTGAGGGTGTAACATGCGTTGACAACTTCCTCGTTCCAAAATTGGATGGGCAATTATAAGTCGGCTAGTATCATTCGTCCTGTCTCTATCAAGCTCCTGTTCTTTTGTTCAGCAACCCCGTTTATTTGTTGATTGTAGGCAGATGTGAACCGGTGTACAATTCCCTTCTCTTTGCAGAATTCCTCCATCCACTTATTCATTAACTTTGTTCTGTCGTCTAAGCGAATCTGTCACACTTTCAGCTTGGAGAGAGATTCCAATGTGGTGACCAGCTGTTTGAACGATTCAAATGTCTCTGATTTGGATTTAAGAAACATTACCCAAGAGAATCAAGAGTAGTCATCAATGACTACATAACAATACAAATCACCAGCCATGCTCTTGGTGATCACATGACCAAACAGATCCATGTGTAGATGTTCGAGAGGCAATTCAATGGAATTTACTTGCTTTGCATTGTGAGACTTCTTGGGCTGTTTACCTTTCTTACATGCAACACCAAAATCTGGAACTTGGAACTTTTTGAAGTTTACTCCATTCACTAAATCATTCTAGATGTGATGATTCATCTTCGGTGGATTTATGTGTCCTATTCTCCTATGCCAGGAGATCGAGTCCCTCTTAGTTGCCTTTGACAAGAAGCATTGAACTTGATGATCAGTCGTGGAGGCCTTGGATAGGTCCAAGACATACAAGTCATTATATCTTGAAGCTGACATTAAGATATGGTTCTCCAAGATAATGTAATCCTTTTTTATCACATAGCTCTTCTTGTTGTCAAAAACAACCTTGAATCCTTTGTCATATATCTGGGATACTAAAAGCAAGTTATTTTGTAATTGCTTAACATAGTTGACTTTATCAAACTTAACTTTCTGGTTTCCCACTTCGCCTTGAGTTGTGATGTATCCTCCTTTATTTACAGCAAATAAGACATGTCCCCCTTTAACTTGTTTGACATTTGAAATGAGAGACAGGTTCCCGGTCATATGCCTAGACGCCCCACTATCAACAATCCAGGGTTTGTGATAGCACTGTACCAGGCACCTTGCACAGTCAGAGAAAATTATCACTTTAGGTTTGGGACCAAAGCCTTAACTAGCTTGGGTGACCTAGAGGAATCACACATCATGAAATCACCCACTGTCCATTCGAGGGTGAGAGCATATCATTCTTCTTCTTGTTCTCATTATCAGACACTGGACTTGACTTTTCTTTCCATAAGCTTGTTTTGTGAAGCCCTGTTTGTGACAAACAAATGACTAGCTTATAGTTTGAACTTTAGGTTCATTTATTATTTTTTGGTGGAGTAATAGAACTTATATTCAAAGAAATTGTTTTAATGTCATAAGTTCAATTTTCTTTCTTGGTGTCTGATAATAAGGACAATTAGAAGTGATGTGTCATCTCTTTCCACAATTTTAGCATGATCTACCTTCTACATGTTGGGAAAATTGTTTCTATCGGGAAGTGTGTGATACAGGTGTGACTTTAGTCTGGTTAGGTTTGGACACTTCTTGTTTAGATGTTTTTACTTCTTTAACAAAATTCATTGTTTGAACGTTTTTAACATCTTTAACCTTTTGTTTATTTGGACTTTGACGTGGAGCACGTGGTTGGTTAAGTGATTTGGTCATTTTGGGATCAGAAATAGATATGTTTGAACCTGACGTCCAATTTCACAATAGGCATCTTACCTTTAGATTTCAAAGTAGCCTCTTTTTGTTTAGCGACAGTTTCCACTAGTTTACTCGTGGAATTCGGATCACTAACTAGAGGGGTGGACACCATATGAACCTTAATTCGATTTTTATTTACGGGTCTACATTTAGTATTTTACATGATCTCATGTGGTGGTGGGACCACTTTGTAACCCAACCCCTCCCTGTTATTTCGTTCTTTCACTAAGTGTTGAACTATGTGAAAAGAACTGGTCGAACTGTGCAGTTTTTGTTTTAATGAATTGACTTCGACTTCTAAAACTGCTTTTTCTTTCTTAGTTTCTTCCTGGGAGTTTAAGTAGAACTTTATATCATTGGCTTGATTAAAAGCAACAACCTTGGTTTCCCGTAGTTGTTTATTTAAAAGTTCTATTTTCTCTATATAACTGTGCTCATTTTGCTTTAAAATCTGATTAGCTTCTATGCACTGTTGTAAGTCATTTACTAAGCTATCATTGTGGTCTAATAACCTAGAAAATTTTAAATCTATGCTTTCTCTAAATTTATTACATTCATTACAAGCATGATTTCAAATAGTTGGTCTTTTGTACTTACCTGTAAAGACTCGGTTGAATTAGCCATCATAGCAGAATTTGACTATTCGGATGCTGGAGATTCTGAACATGTCGTTACGAATTCTTCTTCAGTCAGGTGATCGACCACATTCGCAGTATCTTTGTTATCTAACATCACTAGTTCAACTGCAATTTCACCTTTACTTGTAGAGTCATCATCCAAACCCTCGACATGGGCAATGTTCGATTCACCCGGAGACACAAAACTAAAGGTCCAATCTTATCCTTCGTCACCTTGAGTAGTCAAGGCCTTTGTCTCTTTGCCTATCGAGGTAGCTCACTCGTGATTTCTCTTGACGGTTGAAGGATGAGAATGGATTCACGTTACCTGTCTTCTTGGGCTTTACACATTCACGTTTGAAATGCATTTTTTCTCAATAGTTAAAGCAGGTAACTTTGGTTTGGCAAAACCAAAGGTATTGTCTTTTGTGGCTATCAAGTTCTATCCAGTCTTCTTTACAAACTTTTTTGCTCTTCGGACAGCATTTCCCAAAGCGCACATTATATCCATTCTCTCTTCTTCATTCTCATCCACCTACTCGTAGTCTTCATCGACTAGATGGCAATTACCAAATTTCCCTTTAACTAGACCATCATAAGAATAAACAAGTGCTACTTGGAGATCCATGTGCTCTTTTGCTACTTCCATCGAGATATTACCAAGATTCCGGTCTTAAACTTTGTAGTGTTGGCTTCAGGCACTATATATTGGGTAGTGGATGACCTTGATGTTTGTGGTCCTCAAGCGGTGGATTGGGAAGGAGTAGCTAAACTACACACAAACGCTATTTGAAGTGGTGCTCCTGAACTGGTTGGGTTGGGAGATGAGATATACAGTGAAGGATTCTGGTCGTAGGATCCTTTCTGTGACCTCTACTTGATCCTCAGTTCCTCCTCCCTCAATTTCAGGATGAAGTCATTATGTCTAATTTTGCCAGTATATTGTTCTATCTCAAGTTAGACACAAATGAGTCCCACTTCTCAGGCAAACCATTAGCAAAAGCTTGACACTTTGCCTTCCATTGACGTTGAGACCCCATGAGTGTGTAGCTCACTCATTAGATGGTAGAACCTATTTATGACATCATCCATACTTTCTTGCCCCATCGAAGAGAAGTTATCAAACTCCTTCTTCAGTGCCTTTGCCTTTAAAGCCCTCAACGTCACATTTCCGTCGTATCTTTTCTTCAAAGCTTCCCATAACTTCTTTGCCTATTTTTTCTTAGAAAATTGATGTAATATGTCTTTTGGTATTGACTGAGTCAACAAGGCATACACCTTCTTCTCACCATTATACTTCGCTTTCTGGTTATCAATCATACCTCCCAAGGTTAGCTTAACACCATCAGCACCTAACGACATACTATAACCTGTCTCAATAGATTGCCGAAGGTTGGGATCAACTCCATTAAGATACATCTCGAATTGCTACTTCCATTGTGGGTAATCATCTATCGTGATAACTTTACGTGGTTTATTGTGATTCCCAATTTCATTTTCCAGAAGCAGAAGGTTCTGGATCCGTGACTCCCTACCGGCAATGAACGCCGAGAACTGATCTTCCATATTATTAAACTTTGAACTTTTGAACTTTAAACTTGTGCAAATGGATAGATGCGAATGAGTCAATCATGCGATTGGACAAATCCAGATAAGTCAATCGTGCGACTGGACAAATGCTGTTGGCGAATGCGGATGACTCAGTCGTGCGAATGGAGTGTGCCAATGAATTCAATTGTGTGATTGGATTCAGTCGTACGTATGGAGTGTGCGATTGGAGACAACCGAATGGGGTTCTTCAGTCGTACGAATAAGTGAGCGACTGAGTTCAATCGTGCGAATGGGAGGTGTGATTGAGTTCAGTCGTGCGATTTGGCCAATCGTGCGACTGGAGGCTGCTGTTTTTGAAAATTCGAAGGTTTTTTGACACTTTGACATAAAACATGATTTTTCAAGAAAATTTTCCGTATGCACAAAAAATAAACTTTTTGACTTGGAGACATCGAAAACATTGCTTTACTAAAAAAAAGTGACTCTTTTGAATGAAAAACATGATTTTTTCACCGAAACTAATCGAATAACACGCAAAATCAAGAGCCAAAACTCTGATACCAGTTGTTAGGGACCGTGTACGTACAAAGTACTAACTGATAATACGTGAAACCAAATCAAATAGTTCCGAATCCTTTTTGATTGGCGATCCAATCAGTGATAACGCAGTCTCGATCAATCTAACGATTAAAGAAATGTTAAGAACGATTAGAACAAGATCAACTGCGAAATATGAACTCGGAACATGCTTTCTAGAGTCTCTGGACTGCTAGGGTACGAATATGTGTTCAAGTGTTTCGATTTCTTCTGTTTTTCGATGAATTAAGTGGTATTTATAGGTTAGGGTTTTCCAATCGTACGACTGAACCATTAGCATGGTTTAGGCGTGCGACTGAACAATGCGATTGATCCATACACACCACTGAAGGTTGAGTTGTGTGACTGAGTCAATCTTATGTCTAAATCATGCGACTGCTACAGTCTCCTGATTCAGTAGTGCGACTGGTCCGTAAGCATGAAGTATTGATGCGTATGGTCCATTCGCATGAAGACTTCATACGATTAAGTTTGAACACGTTTCTCAATCATTATTGACTAAGAACCATGCACAATAACCTCAAACCTATATAGTTAGTTCAACATAGTTTAACACATATAGACAATGAAACATTAAACATTATAAGCATCAATCACATATTATATTTCATTCAACTCATTCATTACATATGTCTTAGACATGGCATACATTTACATTAAGCTCCTAAACTAGGTACATGTGTATGAACAACTTTTCAAGGAATTACTTCTCTAGGTTCTCTGATGAGCATTTCTTTTCCTTTGTGTTCGTCTTTGCTCTCTAGAATCACAAGCTTTGCAGGAAGTTTGTCTTGATGTTTAAAAGCAGGATTTGGAGCTTTAGTCGTGAATCTCACTCCAGTTTCTAGTCCCACCTTCATAACATGCTCCATCATCCTTCTCAACTCACCAACTTATCTCCCTTTTAGCTTATGCAATTTGTAGTAATGACCTAGTAACCAACAACTCATATAGTATTTGCTTATTTTTGTTATATCACTGTGACCCAACTCCTTTTTTGTTATTTGAATGGACTGAATGTTTGTGTAGATTTCATAATAGCAGTTACGGATTTTGAATCTTGCAAGCTCAAAATATTTGAGTATATACTCTCATTCATACTCATTCTTTCAACCATGTCATATGGAAAATTATTGTTAATCAAAGTTATGAACAAGGTAGATTCTGGCCTTTCTTCAATAATATCTTTTGTGGTCATCAGTTTATCATCTTTTTCTTGTTGTTCATTTGGAGATTACATCTTCGTTAACTCATTCCCTCATCATTACTCTCTTCTTCAGCATATGACTTAGCCCTCATAGTAGATAAATCTACTAAAGGAGTGTGTTGAGGAGACATAGGTTTTGTTCTTTTGGATGAATCTTTAATTTCAATCACTTCTTTCTTGAATGAACCCAAATACTTTCTTTTCCGTATATTGTATGATTGGCTTCAAACCTTCAGTTGATTCTTTTGTTGCTTTTATTGAAGGAGTACTGGATCCAACAACACAAAGTCACATCTTCAGCTCCTTAATTTCTTGATCTTTTCTTTTCCAAAGAACAACTTGATCATGGATAGTTTTGTCTGTATTGTTGGCCTCTATGATGAGCTGGTCCCTTTCATACTTCTCATATTCAATAGATTCCATTAATTCATTCACTAGCTAATGAAGAGCATATATAACCTCATGATTAGTTACAACATCTTCTCTCAATCTTTTAATTGATGCTACTTGTTTTGTCAACATCTCTTCCTTCTCCCTTAACATCCTCTTTTGCTCCCTTATTCTTACTAACATTTTGTTAGACTTGATTATCAATTTGTTGTACTCAGCCACAAGGTAACTCTTACTCACATTTATGTCATCATCACTCAGATCATCTTCATTGTATACAATAACATCAACATAGTTTACTTCTTCTTTATCTTGTTGATTATTGTCAGCAATCTTAGCCTTATCACCTTCATCAGGAGCTATACTTACAAAACTTTATCTAGAAGCTTTTTTAGTAGCAATAAGGGACATGTCCTGTTGATCATCATAAACTAGCTCTTAAGGAATCTTGACATTTGGATCAAACATATGTGCAAACATGGTTATATCTTCACCTTCATTCTTGCCACTAATCTTGTTCAAGATAGATCTTCCTAAATGAGCTTCTATAAACACATCACTAACTCTTTCTATCCTAGGCAATTCAGGATTGATGATCAGTTATATAAACCTTGGAAACATGAACATCTTATCCAGATTTTGAACATTAAATTGGTCACACAAACACCTTAGAATGTACTTTGAGTAGTTATACTTCTTCCTACAAAGATTTTTATAATTCCAAAAGAGATATGCCTTGAAAATCTATCCAATCCGGATTTCCTATTTGAAATGCACTTAAGATATGCCTTTCTTAATCTCTCCTTTTACAAAATCACCATGATATCCCATTAGATAGAATATCTTCTCAATGTATTCATTTTCAAACACATCAGGATGACCTATCTCTTGATCTCCCAGCTCAAGCACTCTTCTTATGATATGCTCATTGATTCTTAGCCGTCTTTTCATAATAGCTGCATAAATAACTTCACTTTCTCCTTCTTCTACTATCTCAACAGAGTTCCACAAATTGACAGTGTATTGTTGATAGATTACAGGCTGTGCCGACAGGGTATAGAACAACCAAGATCTTCTTAAATAGCATATACATTTGTATCGTTGATAGATGAGGTCTCGACACCCTTTAGGCAAACGGTCGTCTACATTTAGAAAAGCATATACATTGTGCACTCTAGCAAACTGATTTGTCACACCCCGACCGACGTTGGAATCATCGGGGCGGACGAATGTGAAACCATTGTTTTTATCACATGGAACCAAATACGTTGGAATAATATTGAATACCATTTATCATTGAATAATACTACACAATTAAGTCATTACAATACCACAAGGATATAAACAACAACATAAGATGTTTAATTAAACTAAATCCAAGTCCTATATGAGCAAGAAGAGTTCATCAAGTTGCAATCCTGAAACATGTTAAAAAAAAGGGTGAACATTGAATGTTGGTGAGTTTCTCTTAGGACGGTGTACAGACGGAGTACTAACTGATAATGCGTGAAACTAGATCAAATAGTGTGGATTCCTATTGGATTGGCGATCCAAGAAGTGAGAAGGTAGTTCAGATCAATCTAACGATTAAAGAAATGTTAAGAACGATTAGAACAGAATCAACTGTGAATATGAAGTTGGAACAGGTTCTCTGGAGTCTCTAGACGACTAGGGTACGAATATGAGTCGAAATTCTTGAAGTTTTTTTGTTTTTCCACGAAGTACGTGGTTTTTTTTGGTTAGGGTTTGTCAATCATCCGACTGAATCATGCGATTGATTCATACGCACGTCTGTAGATTTAGTCGTGCGACTGAGCCAATCTTATGTCTCAATGGTGCGACTGATCCAGTCTCCTAGTTTAGTCGTGCAACTGGTCCATTAGCTTGAAGTATTCATGCGTATGATCCATTAGCATGGTCCATTCGCATGAAGACTTCATAAAATTAAGTTTGAACATGTTTCTCAACCATTATTAGTCAATAACTATGTACAATAACATCAACCTATATAGTTAGTTCAATATGCTTTATTACACAATAAACAATGAAACATTAAACATTATATGCATCAATCACATATTGTATTTCATTCAGCTCATCCATTACATATGTAATACATGACAAACATTGTACATTAAGCTCCTAAACTAGGTACATATATATCAACAAACTCCCCCTTGGACCTAGTTTACATTAGTGTCAAACATTCTTCATTAGCTCCTCAAATCTCTTGTACTTCTCCTCTCTAGTAACTCCTGTATGTATCTCAAATGCAAAATATAATCTTATAACATTATAGATCCGTAGGGCTTGTACAATATCTTACGCGTCATAGAATAGTGGCCACTTGTACAATGTGTAGACATCTTCTATAGACAAGTTTGTAAGCAACATTAGGTCGAATACCCAGATAGTTTCCATTTTGCCCTCTCTTTGTAGAACTATGACCGCTTCGCCTGTTCTACAATCATAATACAACCATTTGAAGTGTGGAATAAAGTCCTGTGGCATTTCCCATAAGGGAATCTTGGACATTGTGCACGGAGGACTCAACTTCAGCACCACCTTAGGCTTTCCAGAAATGGGATCCACTTCCGACCTTGAGATGTACCTCTTCAGTGGTTGAGGTCTGAAGTTTACCCATCAGGTGTGGTATTTCTTCTTTAGTGCTACGTCAAAGACATTTTCTTCGGATCAACATATAACAAGTTTAAGCGTACCAGCTGGTTGAGCTCAAAACCTGGAAGAGTCTTCAGATCATATGGGAATCTGAAGTACACTATTCCCTTCACCCTCTTATCTGCATAAACGTTAAGATCCTCAAAATATACCCACACAACAATCTTGCCCGACACCTTTAGATGTTTCTTGACCTTGTAGAGCTTGTTGTAGGCATTTGGCTTTTGAGCAGTGCATTAGGCTCGTATCTCAACAAAACAAGCCACACATTCAACCTTCTTTATATCAACATCAACATTCGAGGCTTGGGGGTTGGCTTTCTTTCTTTTCTGTCTCTTTTTCCATCTCATCCGGTTTGTCAAATATAGCACTGCCTAGAGTGTCACCTAAGTTGGGGATCACATTTCCCTCTCGGTTAGTGTACTCTGGATAGTGCTCAGCTGTGACATCCTCAATCTCTATTTCAACTACGTCATTTAGCTCATCATCACTTGTCACCTCAAAAGTAGGTGCATGTTTGACAATCTCATCTGGATTTAGCCTGAACATCTCTGCAAGTTGCTCATCGGTCAGGTCGTGTATGATTTCTCCTTCTTTGGGAGTGTAGCTCACTGACCTTCTGACAATCTCTTGCAAATCAAGAATCGTTGTGAATGGAGACTTGATTTTCTGTAGGGGAGCAACATCATATTCATCTTACTGAGATGTTTGATATGCTTGATTTAAACATGTAACACATCTACCATTAGTAATTAATCAAGACATTTAAAACATTAGATAAATATATATATAAACATTAATTACAGAATTGTAATACAAGATTCAAGTACAAAAGTTTTCAAATACATAAACATCTAGTCATTACTTTTGTCTTTATCAGTCAACTCTTCAATAGCAGGGGCTAAGGATTATGCTCCTTGGTCTTGTGCTCCCTTTGTCCTTCTTTCTTGACCTTGAGCTGAAGTTGATGCAGCTGCATCACCTTCTTTATCATTATCATCATCTTTCTTCTTTTCCCTTGGTTCTTCATCATCACTATTGTCTTCTTTATCAGACTCATCATCATCACCATCATCTTCATCTTCATCATCATTATCACTATCACCTTCTCTGATCTTTAGAGGCTTATCTTTTGATCCATTCAGTTTGAGCATGATCTTTTTATTCTTTGCCTCCAACTCCTCAAGCCTATTAACTGATTTATCATTCTGCTCCTGGAGTTGGGAAATCTGTTGTGCTTGAGCAGCATTATGATCCCCAAGCTGACTTAGCTGTGTTGCACTTTGCTCATCAATAGCTACCAGCTTAAACACCATCTAGTTTAGTGCTACTAGCTGTTCTTCTAGCCCAATGGTGGGTAGAGTGGGTCATGTGGTGAAGGTAATGTGGGTTGATGGGTCTGCTTAGTGGCTGGTGGTGGTAGTGGTTGATGTGGTGAATATAGGTGGTGGGATAGGATTGGATGGTGAAGGGGTGGTTGTAGTAGTGGTGGTTCGGAGTGTGGTAGTAGTGGTAGTGGTGTGGTAGTAGTGGTGGTAGTTGTGGTGGATGTGGTGGTAGCTATGGCAGTAGTGGTGGTTGTGGCAGTGGTAGTGGATGGGTTCAAAGTAAATCTAGAACTCTTACCCTTTTTGCCATAAAGGTGAACCATCCTCTTCTTCATCGAGCCCTTAGAGATAGAGGCTCAGCCTTGGCTGCTGAGCTGGTCCGGGGTGTAAGATGGATCAGTATCAGTAATAACAGCATCCCCGGACTCACCCTTGCATCCACCAACCGCCCTGAGCCCTCTCTCAGTGGCTATGATCCGGCTTCCAACCGTCCATACCAAGGGATCCTCATCCGACTCTTCCTCCTCAGCCAGCTGGAAGTCGGGGTGGATTGGAGCCTGCTCGGATCCACCTGGACCCTCACCTCCTTGACCATCACCGTGGTCATCATCATCAGAGTCATTGGATGGTAGAGCAATAGACTAATTCTCAGGAACTATCGTCATGACGCCACTTCCTTCTAGCTAGCGCCACATAATCCTCCCGGGCCAAATGCCCAAACAGTCTCCTAATTGGGGGCTTCAACTGCTTGCCCCGGTATACCTTCATCCTCCCGAGGGTAGTGTCATCCATGACCTCAAGTGTGACTGCATCCTCACTCTCCTTGGGCAGCAAGGGTAACTTCTGGTCAATGATCATCTGAAATGCGGGTACATATAGAAGCACTCCTTTCCCTTTGCTTCTGTGTTCTTGACCCAGTAGGTGAAGATCATCCGTCAGAAACTGAATGGATGATTCAGTACCAGAGCCACATAGGCATTCTGGATCTGATCAGACATCTCATCAAAGCCTCCCTTCTTTGAGCCTATGCACATGAGCATCACATGTGCCAAGTACTTGAACTGGGGGCACAGGTTGCTCTTGTGAGCACACCTGTATTAATGTCCACAGCGTACTTGTCCCAGAGAAAACAACCTCGAACTATTATAGAATGCAATCTGGTTGGGCAGTCACTATCATCTCCCAACTCTAACACCCTCCTTAAATCTTCCTCGCTTATCTTAATCTCCTCCCCAAATATGGAACTTCGAATACGATGTGTTCAGCAGACTTGTCTACTACAATGCTTTCCTAGAAAGCCTGCTGAATCGGTTGATATGGGGTGCACGAGGTAGATATGGCCTTGAAGATCCTCGATCTTTGTAGGAAGGCAATAATCCCAGCAAAATCAGAAGCATTCCGGGAGGTGACATCAAGATGTGCATAGAGGTTATGCTTTGTGCTCATAGTCCATCTACTCGCCATGCTTCTGTCACACTAGATAAATAAATGTTAGAGTTTGTGTAGGTGAACGACATTTGAATTTAATGGACTTGAATTATTTTGTTTTGTCATGCGAATGGACAGTGCGATTGAGTCTTAGTCGTTCGAATGAGCTCAGTTGTGCGAATGAACCTGCGACTTAACTCAGTCGTATGCTGTTCTAAGCGGTTGAACTAGTCGTGCGAGTGAATTCATATGCATGGTTCATTCGTGCCATTGAGTCATTCGCCCATTTCAATCGTGCGATTGAAGTTCATCAGTGTGTCCATTCGTATATGTCTGTGTATAGTACTGTATATTCGGTTCTTGGTCTATACTTGATGTTAAGCGTTTAGGTTAGACTATTTGACTCGCAATCAATCAAAACAACACTTAATACTAAATAAATTGACGTTTAAGCCCATGTTAGTGGTTTATTTTGAAGGTTTGTCTCGGTTTAGTTTTCACCCAATTTGGTACTTAAGGCTTGATTAATCTGACCATATAGGTCAATTTTAGTCTCTCATTACGTGTAGAAACAAAGCGTAATCGTTAGTGTCACAATCAGGAAGCTAAATCACGGATACAGAATTTGGGCAGAGTAACCTTGCATTCGTGTGATTTAAGTGCAATTTGGGGGTGATGAGCATCTACGACCGATTCCACTATATTTATACTAGGTTTTCCTTCAGTTGTGCAATTGAACCTATTCACACTCTTGATTCGTGCAACTGGGGCTCAATCGTGCGACTAGCTCAGTCGGTCACATTCAGTCCGGCGACTAGGTTTCAGTCGTGCGACTAACTCATTCGGTCGCCACCATTCGTGAGATTGGTTCATTCTAGTCATCCAATCATATGGATTGCCCCATGCTTATCATACAATCGTACGTATGGTCCATACGTGTGGTTCAGTTGTGCGATTGGGCTCATACGCATGATCCAATCGTGCGACTGGTTCATACTTATGGTCCACTCTTACAAATGGCTCATACTTATTAGTTTGACCTTATGACATTTCAAACACTTATCCTTTTAACTATAGATAAAATGTTATGATCGATGAACATCTCAGACATGATCCTTTTAACCTTTTAAAAAACTGTTGATCACCTCAGACGCAATCCTTTTACCATAAAACCGATTGGTCACCTCAAACATGACCTCTTTTAAGTGAGTGTTTCATAGATTGAATTCCGGTTCCTAGTCCAACTTTTACCAACTAAATGACTAAAAATTAATAAATAAAGCAACTGAAAATGTAGCAAACAAAATTAAGACATATTTTTGTATTTTTGATTTGAGGTGGATATTAAACCTATTAGAATAATTCGAATCGATTTTATTTCCTCTACAACACAACTTCAATTTTAGTTTATCATTTCTGGTACAATTCATTATCGAATCATACAGGTATATCAGAATCACTTGGGACATTTTAATATACAATATTGATGCTAGATCCTTGTTTTCACTAATAGTCAATAGCAATTTTGGAAATCATACTAGAGCCACAAGATGCACACAATGATTTTCACTTTCTAGAACTGCAGCTCAAGATGATTGTCAGTATACTTGTCCTCTTAAATCCATACATAGATTTTTGACACACATTGATGATGATTTAAGGTTTAATTATTTCAACAAGCATTTGTGGATCCCACACTTATGTGGTAATCAATGTTCCTCAGGAGATTTTTGAGCGGTCTACAGGTATATTTCAAGAAGAAACTATTCTAAGTGGTTTTAAAGAGATGCCAAGCCTCGGGTCAGTGCCATTGCACAGCAGAGAAGCGCAAACAACAATGAATTCTAGAATATTTAGGTTATGCTTATCCTCAGGTCAGTGCCACCACACAGCAAAAAGGCACACAACCTATCTTCTTGTTTGAGCAATATTATTTTCTTTTTTGGCATATCGCACCAACAACATAAGTTATTAGCTTGATTGCTTTTTGCATTTTTCATGTGCTTTGCTCATATTTTATGGTCGCCCACACACATATGTGGCGTTTGTTTTGCACTCCACCCCTTATTGGAACAACGTTGATTGTGTTAACGAGGGATAAGATGGGAACCCACAGTAGGTTGAACAAATTAGTTTTGCAATTGAAACCACCAATGAGATCTACTTGTCTATTGTGTTGAATCTACTGACACATCATATAATGAACTAGTAGCCTCTAGGCCTACTTTTTCTATGTTCTGTTAGTAGCCTACTAGTTTTACTATCATTTTTCCTTTTATTTTGCTTAGACTTTTCAGAATTAAACTTTGAATTCTGCATCTTATTCAGTTAAACTTTTTCAAGTCCCAAATAATAGGTTCCCTGTGTACTATCATTTTCCAAATACGTTGAATCAGTATCACAGATTGATTTCTTTCCTTTTAGCTAAGCTATCCTCCTCTCTCGTTTTTATAAGTAATTAAATAAAACAAACGACTAATTTAATACTAATCTAACCTATTGTCACCCTAAAATTATAACACTCAAAATATTTTTTGAGTTTTTGGATTTTATAGAAATAGGAAAATAAAAATAAAATAAGAAAAATTATAGAAAATAAAAATAAAAAGTTGTTGGACTAAGCAAATTTCATCCTCTAGGATCACATCACTTTTCTTTTTTACGCCATTAACCTCTAATAGATATAAAAATCTTGGTTTATCAAATGCTTTTGTGTAGAGATGGGCGTGTTGAAAATCTGTATATATTTTTACGACATCGATTAAATGCTTTTCAAAACAATCACGTATAAAGTGATACTTAATACCGATGAGTTTAGTTTTAGGATGTTGGACTGGATTTTTTGTTACTGTTATAGCAGCAGAATTATTAACATAAATAGGAGTGTTAGAGAATTGCAAACCGTAGTCTCGCATTTTCTATTGAATCCAAATGATGTGCGAATAGCAACTTGTAGCAACAACATATTCGGCTTCACAAGTTGACATTGTTAGACTCTATATGCCCAAGACACATAGAACATTGATGCAGTTAGTATGTCATGATCCAAGTCGGGTTATACCCAATAACAAGCTTTGCAATCACCGACAATTATTCAATTGATGATATGATCATGCAATTAAATAATGACACCAAATTTAGAAAATGGGTTTTCTAAATAAGTTGCATATGAGATTGAACAATTTATATGGATATTTTGTTTGTATATTTTGTTTGTAATGTTATTTAAGTTATTTAAATAACATCAAATGATTAGTGAGTGTGTATGTATTATTCTAATAAAAAGGTTTATTGAATGAACAACTTTTAAAAGGAAATGACTTGTTTAATGTGTTAACATTTTCATTTAACTTTTGGGGGGGGGGGGGAAATCAAATGTTAAAGAGGATTCGGCCGCCGTTGGGGGTTGGTCTCCTCTTTATTGCTTTTGATATCCTTGAAAACATACACACATTAGAGACTAATGCACTCCATCTCACTCTCTCTCTCACACATGCAATAGAACAACACAAGAAGGTTTTTCTTGTTCTTGTTGAAGAGAATCGGCTGAAAGTTTTTCAGGAGAGTTTTCCCTTTGGTTTTGGTGTTCAATCCTAGCATCTAAGGTGTTTTGTGATAGTGCTTGGGGTATACTAGCTTGAGGGATCCTTCCTTGGAGCCTTGGCCGAAGCCTTAGCATCTTATCTATCTACCTTGGTCGACTTTTCAGCAGGAGGAAGGTAGTCAATCACAGCTTCATGTAGCTGTGATTTTATATACATTTTATTATGTTCATAGCTTGTTTATTCACATAAAAGATCCCCTTTGTTCTTGGGTTTGTTCACACTTTAAAATAACATCAAATAGAACATGTTTTTCAGCTTACAAACAATGTAATAATGTTAAACTTCCGCTGCGTTTTACAAAGTTTAAGTAGTTAAACTATGTCCTGTGTTCTAACAAACCCCTACAATGGCATCTAGAGCCGGTTATGTGGATAGCTAGCTTGCATTGTCCTTTAAAAATTCGTTTTATGGACCTTGGAACCCCTTTTAGGGGTTGCTATGTTCTTGTTTGTTGAATCCCCAAACTTTCAAGGTCATATCACACATGCTTGTGATTAAACCTTGAAAGATATGTATGATGATGTGTATATTGTTTGGACTATGTTAAAACCCGATTTTTCAGTTTATGTTGCCTGAAAGTCGGGGTTTTAATGGGGATTCTTTGATTTATTTGGATGATATGATGTATGTTCATATTGGTGCATAACCTAGCATTTGGCCTTGTGTTGTTTGGATGTATGATATGGTTGTTTTGGTTTATTCAATGGGATTGTATATATTTTTTTTCTTTTGTGCTTTGTATAAAAGATGTAATTTATTTATTATTGGGTTGTAATAAATAGATAAGGTGTATTTTTCATTTTACTAGATATCATGTATTAGGACTTATATCTTGTAATATGAAGACATATGCCTTGGAAGCACAAAGGAAAGACACAAGAGAAACATGGAGCATTTTGGATGCGGTTTCAAGTGGGAGCTTTTTGGAAGCTTTCTATGTGTTTTGTTATGACCTTTGCAAAGACCTAATGACAACACTTGTGATGGCAAACAAGTGTTGTCAACATAATTGCTATGGTTATGCACATATGGTTGTTTATATCTTATGCTTGTTTGAATGTTTGTTATTTGATTGTATGGTTGATATTTTGACATGCACTACAAACTAATTAACAAACTTAACAAGCTGAAAATTGATGGTTCATAATCATTAAAAGTAATAAAAGGTTATTGAATTGATTTAATGATTTGAAAGATTAAAATAGGTTTTAATCAAAAGAACATAGGTATCTTGTATTTGAAAGCATGCAAGTACAAGTACATAGAGTTTCTAAACTAAGATTATGAAATCTCTAATTTTTTTTCAAACAATATTTCCAACAAGTTTAACACCGTCCTTTTGCACAACACTTGAGTCATTTGGAAAATCTTAATGGGATAAAGATCACCTAACCATTTAGAGGGAAGTTGTGACTTAAGGTGGGGATACCACATTTGTGGGATGAAGGTCACCTAACAACTTATGTTGGTAAACTCACATGTGTGTACAAGTAGGGTAACTTGATTTGCAAACCATGTTAAATGGATCACCTACAATATGGTTTCCAAATGGTGTTGATGGGATTAACATGCCGACATTACATATGATGTTTAAAGTCGATCCTATACCTCTAGAAGTTGCAAATGGTTGCAACCGTCAATCGTTGACCACCTTATTAATTTAAATCGTGGGATAAAGTCACCTAACCATAATTTAAATGTAATGTTGGGTTCTAGATTTTAATATAAAAATGACCTTAAAAGGTATTAATCATTTAAAATAGCAATATCGAAAATACTAAAATAGGTCTTTGTTATATTTTGTAGATGGCCACCAATAATGATAATCATGATAATTCATCCACATCCGCCCAATCATTACGAGTAATTCTCCAAAAGGAACATCTAAATCATAATAATTTCAATGATTTGTATCGAAACTTGAGAATCGTTCTCAAGCAAGAAAACCGATCATATATTTTAGACGACCCTATCCCCGATCAACCTGCTGAGGATGATGATGAGGCCTATAACGATTGGCTAAAGTACACTGAGGACTCCGTCCAAGTGTCTTGTCTCATGCTAGCGAGCATGACTCCGGATATCCAAAAGGAGTATGAACATCACGGAGCTTATGACATGATAACCCAGCTGAAGGAAACGTTCCAACAGCAAGCAAGGGTTGAGCGCTTCGAAACGGTTCAAGCACTCCATGCATGTCGTATGGACGACAACCAATCGGTTTCATCTTATGTACTTAAGATGAAAAGCCATATTGACCGCCTCGAAAGACTTAATTGTCCCGTCTCGAAGGAATTGGCCACGGATTTGATCCTCCATGGCCTTACCATGAAGTTCGAGACAATTGTGTCGAATTACAACATGAATGCTTGGGACAAAAGCATTGATGAGCTTCACTCAATGCTCAAAACAACCGAGGTGGCCATGGGTAAAAGGGTTTTACCTGTTCTCACCATCAATGAAGGTGGGAACAAGAAAAGGCCTCATCCCGCACCCAAGGCAAAGGTTTCCAAGGGTAAGGGACCCGTATGGGGAAAGGGGAAAGGGGTGGCAAGGGTGCCACCCAAACCACAAGAGAAGAAGCAAAAGGTTGCTACCAATGACCCATGCTTCAAGTATGGGGAGATTGGACATTGGGAAAGAAATTGTCCTGTCCATCTCCAAGAGTTGAAAGCCAAGAGGGATGCCGGGCAGACCTCAGGTACTATATACATGATTCATATTGATCTTAATGTTACATCTTCAAACACATGGGTGTTAGATACCGGATGTGGAACTCATATTTGCAATTTGTTGCAGGGGTTCAAAAGAAGTAGGGACTTCAATCAAGGGGATGTTAGCCTCTTCATGGGCAATGGAACCAAAGTCCAAGTTGAAGCTCGTGGGGACAACATCTTGAAACTTCCAAGTGGCTTGGATGTTATTTTGAAGAATGTTTTGTATGCTCCAAGTTTGACTAGGAACATTATTTATTTATCCTAATTAAGACTTTATGATTATGTATTATCTTTTGTTGAAAATGATATTCATGTTTCTTTAATGATATGTTCTATTTTAAAGCTATACCCATTAATGGTATTTATGAATTGGTTCATGAAAATACTTTAAATAGTTCATTGTACCAAAATAGCACCAAGAAACTCAAGTTGGATTTGAGTGATACCTATCTTTGGCATTGTCGTCTTGGTCATATAAACAAGAAACGTATACAAACACTTCAAAAGAATGGTCTTTTAAAAACGAATGAATGTGATTAATTTGATGTATGTGAATCTTGTTTACAAGGTAAAATGACTAAGGCACCCTTTAGTGGAACTAACAAAAGGGCAAAAGATTTATTAGGAATCATACATTCGGATGTATGTGGTCCTTTTAAGCCAATGACTAGGAATGGTGAAAGATACTTCATTACCTTTACCGACGATTATAGTCACTATGGGTATGTGTACTTATTAAGGCACAAAGATGAAGCTTTTGAAATGTTCAAAATCTTCAAGAATGAAGTAGAAAATCAACTCAACAAGTCGACTAAAGTTCTCAGCACCGATAGAGGAGGTGAATACCTAAGTGATACTTTTCAAGATCATCTTAGGATTTGGGGATTGTCTCACAACTCACTCCACATGGAACACCACAACATAATGGTGTGTCTGAGAGGAGGAATCGAACCTTATTGGATATGGTTCGATCTATGATGGCTAGAAGCACATTACTCTATCATTTTGGGGTTTTGCTTTGCTCTTTGCGGCCCGTATTTTAAATATGGCCCCAACCAAAAAGGTGGAAAGGACACATTTTGAGATATGGCATGGAAGAGTTCCATCCCTATCATACTTAAGGGTCTGGGGCTGTGAGGCTTACGTTAAGACTCCCACCCCAAACAAATGGAAGTCCGATCCACTAATGTATCTTTGTTGGATACCCTAGAGATTCTGTGGGATATTATTTCTATGATCCACTGGAACAAAAGGTGTTTGTTGCCAAAAAAGGTGAGTTCTTAGAGGCAAAGTTCCTTATGGAAGGAAATAGCAGTAGAATAGTGAATCTTGAGGAGGATCAAGAACCACAACCCGATGCACGTTTGGTTGAAACTAGCACTCAACACGAGGATGTTGAAGATGATCAAATGGTTGATCAATACACACAAAACGTTCACAGAAGTGGTAGAACTAGTAATCCACCTCAAAGATACGGATTTTTCATGGATGGATGCTATGTGGTAGATTCAGATGAACCAACCACATACCATGATGCAGTGTCCAATTCGGAATGTGACAAATGGCTCGAGGCCATGAATGTAGAGATGCAATCCATGTATGACAATCAAGTTTGGGAACTTGTTGTACCACCTCTTAATTCCAAAGTAGTTGGAAGCAAGTGGGTTTTCAAGAAGAAAACCGATATGCATGGAAACTTGGATACTTATAAAGCTAGACTTATAGCAAAGGGTTTCACTCAAACTCAAGGGGTTGACTATGATGAAACTTTCTCACCTGTTGCGATGTTATAGTCTATAAGGATATTGTTTGCCATAGCTGCTCATTATGATTATGAGATTTGGCAAATGGATGTCAAAACCGCTTTCCTAAATGGATATCTTGAGGAGGATGTCTATATGGTTCAGCCTGAAGGTTTTGTCGATCCAAAACATCCTAATAAAGTATGCAAGTTAAAGAAATCAATCTATGGATTGAAACAAGCATCGAGAAGCTGGAATCATCGTTTTGATGAGGAGGTCAAGAAATTTGGCTTCATCAAAAATGCTGATGAGGCTTGTGTGTATAAGAAGGCTAGTGGGAGCACAATAACTTTCCTAGTATTGTATGTTGATGATATACGACTATTTGGAAATGACATTCCAACCTTGGAAGGTGTAAAAACCTGGCTTGGAAGTTGTTTTTCCATTAAGGATCTTGGAGAAGCCGCCTATATTCTAGGAATAAAGATCTATAGGGATAGATTAAGGTGGTTGATTGGTTTGAATCAAAGTGCATACATTGATAAGATCTTGAAAAGGTTCAAGATGGAGAACTCTAAGAAAGGTACCGTACCTATTCAAAGAGGAACGATATTGAGTACGACTCAATGTCCTAGCTCAAAGGATGAGCAAGATAAAATGAAGGCGATCCCATACGCATCTGCTATTGGATCCATCATGTATGCAATGATATGCACTCGATCGGACGTGTCATGCACCTTAAGCATGACAAGTCTTTACCAGCAAAATCCTGGAAATAGTCATTGGATGACTGTTAAGAACATACTTAAGTACCTAAGGAGGACAAGAGATATGTTCCTAATCTATGGATCTGGTAATGAGGAACTCGTTGTAAAAGGTTACACGGATGCGAGTTTCCAAACCAATCGTGATGATTCTCGGTCACAATCGGGATATATTTTCATTCTGAATGGAGGAACGGTCTCTTAGAAGAGCTCCAAACAGGATGTGGTGGCTCTATTAACTACAGAATCAGAATACGTTGCCGCCTCATTAGCAGCTCAAGAAGCTGCATGGTTGAAGAAATTCATTGCCGATCTGGGGGTTGTCCCTTCCATTCAGGACACCCTAGAGATTTTTTGTGATAACGAGGGTGCGATTGCTCAAATCAAGGAACCTCATGCTCATCAATAGACTAGGCACATTGAGCGGAGATTAAACTACATACGAGATGAAGTTGAAAAGGGAAAGATATGTATTCGCAAAGTTCACACGAACCAGAACATTGCGGATCCTCTCACGAAGCTCCTTGAAAAGGCAAAGCATGAAGGTCATACTTGTGCCATGGGACTTTGATATTCTAGTGATTGGATTTGATCTGTAATTTTGTATTTGGATATATGGAACTCTCTATTATTTGAATAAAATTATTTGGTTATAATGTTTCAATTAATGTTCAAATTTAGCATTTTAATCCATGAGTAAATTGTTTACTCTAAATGTCCGTAGTCGTTGGGAACAAGTGTGAGGGTAAGATTATTATGAACTTGGATTGGTTGATATTCATAAGGATGAATATAGAGCAATGGGTTGCTACCAAGGTTCATAGATATTTGTGGGATACAAATATTGGACTAACCCGCAAGTCTAACATTACTACATGGAATCTTGTTGATTGATCATAAGTAATTTTGAGTAAAGACGAATATCATTTGATATCCTCCGACCTGAGATACATATTGGGTTTTGATATTCACCAAGTATTATGCCTTGAGCTGATTCTTCACTGCCCTGAAATAATGAACAGTACATAAGGGTATGTTTAGGTATGACATGAGGTGTTTGTGAGAGACGTATGTAGTCAAGATGGAATTTGTTCCTCTTATTCATTGAGAGTTAGATGTCTAAGGCCTGATAAGTTAAATCAACAAGGAATGATCACTCTGTGTTCTTGGATTTAACATGACATCTGTAACAAAAGGATAGATGATTGATTCACCTAAATCATTTCAAGTAGGATACTTGAATAAGATGATGTTATTGAATGGCTATAAGTCATGCGTATTAAGGGTAGCAAACCGTTGTTAGGCGGTATTACTGCTTGCATCAATCTTCTATGAATCTTGGGCAAGTGGGAGATTGTTAGATTCTATATGCCCAAGACACATAGAACATTGATGCGGTTAGTATATCATGATCCAAGTCGGGTTATACCAATAACAAGCTTTGCAATCACCGACAATTATTCAATTGATGATATGATCATGCAATTAATAATAACACCAAATTTAGAAAATGGGTTTTTAAATAAGTTGCATATGAGATTGAAGAATTTATATGGATATTTTGTTTATATATATTGCTTGTAATTTTATTTAAGTTATTTAAATAACATCAAATGATTAGTGAGTGTGTATGTATTATTCTAATAAAAAGGTTTATTGAATGAACAACTTTAAAGGAAATGACTTGTTTAATGTGTTAACATTTTCATTTAACTTTTGGGGGGGAAATCAAATGTTAAAGAGGATTCGGCCGCCGTTGGGGGTTGGTCTCCTCTTGATTGCTTTTGATATCCTTGAAAACATAAACACATCAGAGTTTTCCCTTCGGTTTTAGTGTTCAATCCTAGCATCTAAGGTGTTTTGTGATAGTGATTGGGGTATACTAGCTTGAGGGATCCCTCCTTGGAGCCTTGGCCGAAGCTTTAGCATCTTATCTATCTACCTTGGTCGACTTTTCAGCAGGAGGAAGGTAGTCAATCACAGCTTCATGTAGCTGTGATTTTATGTATATTTTATTATGTTCATAGCTTGTTTATTCACATAAAAGATCCCCTTTGTTCTTGGGTTTGTTCACACTTTAAAATAACATCAAATAGAACATGTTTTCAGCTTCCAAACAATGTAATAATGTTAAACTTTTGCTGTGTTTTACAAAGTTTAAGTGGTTAAACTATGTCTTGTGTTCTAACAAACCCCTACAGACAGAGCAACCAATGTATGCTTCTTACACTACAAGGTGACTAATCTTCTCCCAAAAAATTGACCTCCTCAAGACGTTGACTTGTAGTTCATTTTGCAGCCGCTGTAATCGGAGTCACTATACGCTGTAAGGTCAAAATCATTGTCATGAGGATACCACAACCCGAGTGTTGGAGTACCTTTCAGATAACGAAAAATACGTTTAACTCCTATGAGATGGTTGAGTTTTGGTTTCGTCTGATATCTGGAGCAGAGACACGTCGTGTACATGATATCAGGTCGTGAGGCTTTGAGGTACATGAAGGATCCGATCATTCCTCGGTACATGGTGGCATCCACTAAATCACCATTTTTGTTGGGTGCCATGTCGTGGTTTGTAGAAAGTGGAGTCCCACCTGCCGAAGAATTCTCCATATCGAACTGACTGAGGGTATCACCTACATACTTGGTCTGATGTAGAAATATTTCCTTAGGTGTCTGATCCACCTATAACCCGAGAAAGAACTTCATCTCTCCTATGGCACTCATCTCAAATTCAGCTTTCGTTACTACTTCAAATTCTTTACATAAGTCTTCATTTTTGGAACCGAAGATTATGTCATCAACATAAATCTGTTCTAGTAGTAAGTCACCATCTTTTTGTTTGATGAATAGTGTACCATCAATCACTCCTCTACGAAAGCTGTGTTTCACAAGATGAGTCGAGAGCTTCTCATACTATGCTCTTGGGGCTTGGTAGAGCCCGTAAAGAGCCTTATCCAGCTTCTAATTTTGTCCCGATGATAAAGATCCTCAAATCCTTCGGGTTGACTGACATACATTGTCTCCCGGATTTCACCTTGAAGGAATGCACTCTTCACATCTAGTTGATAAATTTAATCTTCATATAAGATGCATAGGCTAGAAAGATACCGATTGCTTCCATTCTCGCCATAGGTGCAAACACTTCATTGTAATCAATGCCTTCGACTTGTCGAAATCCTTGAACTACAGGTCGAGCATTGTTTCTGATTATGACCCCTTGGTAATCTTTCTTACACTTCAAGACCCATTTAGTCCCAATGACCTTAGCACATTTTGGTCTATCCACTAGTGTCCATACTCCTAACTTCTTGAATTGATGAAGTTCTTCTTGCATGGCACTCACCCATGCCTCATCGTTTATGGCTTCACTTACATATTTTGGATAAAATTGAGACAAAAAACCATGGATAAGCACCGTCGTCAACATAGCCTTTCTCCATGACTGAGGCATAATCAGTTGAGTATAGTTGATTTCTTGTTTGTACTCCTAATTGTACATCCCCTATGACGTTGTCCAGAGGATGATATACATTAAATCGAGATCCGGAAGTGGCGGGAATGACTACTTCCTTATCCAAGTTTTGAATTCATGGTTCAATATCTGTAGCCATTGGAGTGCAAAGTTCTGAAGTGTTAGAGGCATCAACATCTGATGCTTGTGTACCTTCAGTAGCAAGAACTTGTTCATCCTGATCCACCTAAACATTCTCCACTTCTTCATCATCAGAGGAAGAGTCACTTACCTCCATTACTCCCCCTGAATGACTAGAAGACTCACCTTGTGAATCTGATTTTGTCGAGTCTAGTGACGGTGTGTTTAAGACATCGTACATCATTTTGGTAGATAACTCATCATCAAGAAGGGAGAGAGGGATGTTGAAAGACGTAACAAAATACATCATAATCGAAGAAGAATATGGGTCCTTTTCCAGCAAGGGGGTGGTTTATCTTTGAACGTCAATGTCGCACCACACTTCTACTTGACCAGTTGAGTTGTTGTAAACTCTCTTATTGGGTATGTTATATCCTAGAAAAATTCCTTCTTCAGCCTTTTCACTGAACTTCCCTAACTGATTTTTGTTTTGCAGCGTACATGGTGCGCCAAATGTTTCGTGGTACTCCAGATTCGGTTTACATCGTTAGAGCAATGCATAACACGTTTTACCATTTCGTTTGACCACCAGGACTCGATTTAGTGTGTAACATGCATTGGTAACTGCCTCATTCCAAAATTGGATGGGTAGTTTTGAGTCTGCTAGCATCATTCATGTTGTCTCTATCAAGCTCCTGTTCTTCCGTTCAGCAACTCCGTTCATTTGTGGAGTGTAGGCAGATGTGAATTGATGTACAATTCCTTTCTCTTTGCAAAATGCCTCCATCCACTGGTTCTTGAATTCTGTGCCGTTGTCTGAGTGAATCTAACGTACTTTCAGCTTGTAGAGAGATTCTAATGTGGTCACCAGCTCTTTGAACTATTCTAATGTTTCTAATTTGGTTTTTAGAAACATTACCCAAGAGAATTTGGAGTAGTCATGAGAGACTACATAACAGTAAAGGTCACCAGCTCTGCTTTTGGTGCTCACAGGACCAAACAGATCCATGTGTAGAAGTTCGAGAGGCAATTCAATAGAATTTACTTTCTTTGCCTTGTGAGACTTCAAGGTCAGCTTGCCTTTCTTACAAGCTACACGAAATTTCAGAAGTTGAAAATTCTTAACATTAACTCCATTTACTAAATCATTCTAAATAAGATGATTCATCTTCCGTAGATTTATGTGTCCCATTCTCCTATGCCAACAGATCGAGTCCCTCTCAGTTGCCTTTGACAAGAAGCATTGAACTTCATGATCGGTTGTGGATACTTTGATAAATCCAAGACATATAAGTCATTATATCTTGAAGCTGACATTAGGACTTGGTCCTCCGTGATAATGTAATCCTTCTTCATCACATAACACTTCTTGTTGTCAAAAACAACCTTGAATCCTTTGTGAAAAATCTAGGATACAAAAAGCAACTTATTTTGTAATTGTTGAACGTAGTTGACCTTATCAAACTTGATTTTCTAGTTTCCCACTTCGCCTTGAGCGGTGATGTATCCTCATTTATTTCCAGCAAATGAGACATGTCTCCCTTTAATTTGTTTGACATTTGAAAGAAGATACAGGTTCCCGGTCATGTGCCTAGATGCCGCAATATCAACAATCCAAGTGTTTGTTATAGCACTGTAATGAACACCCTGCACATTCAGAGGAAATTATTAGTTTAGGTTTGGGACCCAAGCCTTAACTAGCTGGGGTGACCTAGAGGAATCACACATCATAAACTCAACCCACTGTCCATTTAAGGGCGAGGACATATCAATCTTCTTATTCTTTCGAGTATCAGACACTGGACTTGACTTTTCTTTCCATAAGCCAGTTATGTGTAGTGCCTGTTTGTGACAAACAAACGACTAGGTTACAGTTTGAACTTTATGTTCATTATTCTTTTTGCCAGAGTAATAGAACTTCGTTTTGAAGAAATTGGTTTAGTATCATGAAGACCTATTTTCATTCTAGGTGTTAGATAGTAAGGACAATTAGAAGTGATGTGTCCTCTCTTTCCACAATTGTAGCATGATCTACTTTCTACATGTTGGGAAAATTATCTCTGTGAGGAAGTGTGTGATACAGGTATGACTTTAGTCTTCTTGGGTTTGGACACTTCTTGTTTAGATGTTTTTGCTTCTTTAACAAACTTCATTGTTTGAACATTTTAACATCTTTAACCTTTTGTTTATTTGGATTTTGACATGGAGCACGTGGTTGGATAGCTGATTTGGTCATTTTGGATTCAGAAATAGACATGTTTGAACCTGACTTTACACAAACTTTTTCAAATTGTTCATCCTAATTTACAATAGGCATCTTACCTTTAGATTTCAAAGTAGTCTCTTTCTATTTAGTGACACATTCCACCGGTTTACTCGTGGAATCTGGATCACTAACTAGAGGAGTGGACACCACATGATCCTTTATTGGATTGTTATTTACCGGTCTACGTTTAGCATTTAACAAGATCTCATGTGGTGGTGTAACCACTTTGTAACCCAACCCCTCCCCGTTGTTTTGTTCTTTCATTAAGTGTTGAACTATGTGAGAAGAAATCGTCCAACTATGCAGTTTTTGTTTTAATGAGTTGACTTCAACTTAAAAACTGCCTTTTCTTTCATAGTTTCTTCCAGGGATTTTAAGTAGAACTTTATGTCATTTGCTTGATTAAAAGAAACAACTTCGGTTTCCCTTAGTTGTTTATTTAAAAGTTCAATTTTCTCTTTCTAATTATGCTCTTTTTGTTTTAAAATCCGATTAGATTATGTGCATAGTTGTAAGTCATGTACTAAGTTATCATTGTGGTCTAATAACCTAGCAAATTTTAAATCTATGCTTTCTCTAAATTTGTTACATTCATTATAAGCATGAATTTCAAAGATTTGGTCTTTAGTACTTACCTATGAAGACTATGTTGAATCAACCATCATAGCTGAGTTTGACTGTTCGGGTGCTCGTGATTCTGAGCATGTCGTTCTGAGTTCTTCTTCAATCAGGTGATCGACCACATTCACAGTATCTTCGTTATCTGACATCACTAGTTCAACCGCTATTTCACCTTCACTAGCAGAGTCATCATCCAAACCCTCGACATTGGCAATGTTCGATTCACCCGGAGACACAAAACTGAAGGTCTAATCCTATCCTTCGTCACCTTGAGCAACCAAGGCCTTTGTCTCTTTGTTTGACGTGGTAGCTCCACTTGTGGATTTCTCTTAACGGTTGAAGGATGAGAATGGATTCCCTTTACCTGTCTTCTTCGGCTTTACACATTCACGTTTGAAGTGCCCCTTTACTCCAAAGTTAAAGTAGGTAACTTTGGTTTTGTCGAAACGAAAGGTAGTGTCTTTTGCGGCTATCAAGTTCCGTCCGGTCTTCTTTACAAACTTTTTCGTTCTTCGGACAACACTCGCCAAAGCCCACATAATATCCATTCTTTCTAGTTCATTCTCGTCCACCTTCTTGTAATCTCCATCCGCCAGATGGAAATTTATGATCTTTCCTACAACTACACCATCATAAGAATGAACAACTACTGCTAGAAGGTCCATATGCTCCTTTGCAACCTCCACATTAGTATTTCTGGGATTCTCAGTCTTCAACTTAGTAGCATTTGCTTCAGGTGCGATATATTCGATACTAGATGACGCTGATGTTTCAGATCCTATAGCGGTGGTTTGAGAAGGAGTGGTTGAACTAGACACAAACGTTGTTCGAAGAGGTGCTCCCGAACTGGTTAGAGTGGGAGAGGTGTTACAAAGTGAAGGATTCTGGTCATAGGATCCTTTCTGAGACCTGTACTTCATTCTCAATTCCTCCTCCCTTAATTTCAGGATGAAGTCGTTTATGTCTAATTTTGCCAGTATATTGTTCTGTCTCATGTTAGACACAACCAAGTCCCACTTCTCTTGCAAACCATCGGCAAAGCTTGATACTTTGTTTTCCATTGATTTTGTGACCCTATGAGTGTGCAGCTCACTCATTAGATGATAGAACCTATCTATGACATCATCCACGCTTTCTTTCTCCATTGAAGAGAAGTTATCAAACTCCTTCTTCAAAGCCTTTGCTTTTAGAGCTTTCACATTGCATTCCCGTCGTATCGTTTCACAAAATCTTCCTATAACTTTTTTTCCTGTTTGTTCCCAGAAAACTGATAGAATATGTCTTTTGGTATTGACTGAGTCAACAAGGCATACACCTTTCTGCATTATAATTTGCTTTCTGGCTGTCAGTCATATCTCCAAGGTTAATTTAACACCATCAGCACCAACCGGCATACTATAGCTAGTCTCAATGGAATCCCAAAGGTTGGGATCAACTCCTTTAAGATAGATCTCGAAATGATGTTTCCAATGTGTGTAATCATCTAA
Organism: Flaveria trinervia; assembly: GCA_025506515.1. Classification (NCBI taxonomy): domain Eukaryota; kingdom Viridiplantae; phylum Streptophyta; class Magnoliopsida; order Asterales; family Asteraceae; genus Flaveria; species Flaveria trinervia. Next base: position 41,152,015 of record CM046451.1, read on the forward strand.
CGTTATCAGTTTAGGTGGTTTGTTGTGTTTCCCAATCTCATTTTCTAGAAACAAAAGGTTCTGGATTCATGAGTCTCTACCAACAGTAACGTAGAGAATTGATCTTCCATCTCTTTAACTTTAAACTTTAGACCTCATCTGACTTACTTGTGCGAATGGACAGATGCGAATGAGTCACTCGTGCGATTTGACTAAAGTGGATGAGTCAATCGTGCGATTGAAAAAACGCGGATGGCTAATGTGGATGACTCAGTCGTGCGAATGAGAGGTGCTAATGAATTCAATCGTGCGATTGGATTCAATCGTGCGTATGGAGTGTGAGATTGGAGACAGACGAATGAAGATCTTCAGTCATACGAATGGATGAGCGACTGAGTTCAATCGTGCGTATGGGAGGTGCGATTGAGTTTAGTCTTGTGATTGAGCCAATTGTGCGACTAAAGGCTGTTGTTTATGAAAATTCAAAGGTTTTCACACTTTGACATAAAAACACAATTTTTCAAGAACCCTAATCTGCCGTATGCCAAAAACGAAAACTTTTAGGCTTGGATACGTCGAAAACACTATTTTAGTCAAAAAAGGTGACTCTTTTGAATGAAAAACGTGATTTTTACACTGAAATTAATCGAATCACACGCAAAATCAAGAGCCAAAGCTCTTGTACCACTTATTAGGACCGTGTACAGACGGAGTACTAACTAATAATGCATGAAACCAGATCAAATAGTGCAGAATCTTATATGATTGGTGATCCAATCAGTGAGAATGCACTTCAGATCAAACTAACAATTAAAGAAACGTTAAGAATGATTAGAACAAGATCAACTGCAAACTATGAAGTTGGAACAGGTTATCTGGAGTCTCTAGATGGCTAGGGTACGAATATGAGTCGAAATTCGTGAAGTTTTTTTTGTTTTTCCACGAATTAAGTGGTATTTATAGGTTAGGGTTTGACAATCATACCACTAAACCATGCACTGAATCATACGATTGATTCTTCCGCACGACTGAAGATTCAGTCGTGTGACTGAGCCAATCTTATGTCTCAATCCTGCGACTGATCCAGTCTCCTGGTTCAGTCGTGTGACTGGTCCATTAGCGTGATGTATTCATGCGTATGGTCCATTAGCATGGTCCATTCGCATGAAGGCTTCATACGATTAAGTTTGAACACGTTTCTCAATCATTATTGATCAAGAACTATGTATAATAAACTCAAACCTACATAGTTAGTTCAATATGCTTTATTACACAATAAACAATGAAACATTAAATATTATAAGCATCAATCACATATTGTATTTCATTCAACTCATCCATTACATATATGTAAGATATGACAGACATTTTACATTAAGCTCTTAAACTAGGTACATATGCATCAACAATTTCTATGGGTTAAGTATACATACATACATACATACATACATATATATATATGTATATATATATGTATATATATATATAAACATTTACAGGTAGCAATTCATGTCAATGGTTATAAATTATGCAAGTTTATAAAAAACATATAGCTACAATCAAAAACCTCGACCAGGATTAAGATCGCAAGTTTATAACGATTGGGTAAGTGTACTTGGTTCCAATGATGAACAAGTCATATGTCATCAAGAGCCGGCTATACATCAGCTTTAGCACAAAATAAGCTTGTCAGGCCCATAGATCTATGATGTCACCAGGCTAGCAATAGTTAATGTTGCCAGCATATAATGTATCTCATATAACACTCACAATAATACTAATAATCGTGACAAAAAGGTATAGATGAATTGCATGTGCATTTACAAATATGAAGATGTTTACAAGTGTAAGTTTATAAGATTAACTTGTTTCACCCCAAAAGGTGTAAAATAAAGTAAAAAGGTGCATGGAAAACTCACATGCTATAAGTTGCACTTAAGGTAACACTAAAAATATAAGATGGTTCCAATGATTCCTTCACGATTCAACCTAAGATTTGGTGTCTTAGGATTAGAATAAAGTTATGATTAATGACTAGATATGAATTGGGGTTGCAATTGGAATTTTCGAGTTTTCCTAATTAGGTTTTATGAATAATATAACTATTTATATTTTGATTCCATAAACATGGAATAGGTTGATTATGATTTAAAATGATAATGAATCATTAGTAAAATTGAATAATAAGTATTACTAAAATATTTATAATAATTGCTTAAGTAATGGTTGAGTATATAATAAATAATCAATCTAAAAATTTATTATTTAAAACTTAATAAAAAATAATTAATTGGATATATATATTTAATTGACTCGCAAAATAAGTTAAAAGTATTTAAGTTTTATTTATAATGGTTTTTAAACTTTTGAGGAATTATCATCAAGGTTTCATAATATTATAACGTTTGAAAAATAAAGAGCTAATATATTATATGATTTAGAAGTTTTAGGAATTAAATAAAGATTTTAGAAATAATTTTTATAAATATTTAAACTTGTCAAATAAATTGTATATTTTTATAACATTCGACATCTTAAAAATAAAGTAAATATCAAATTATAATTTCTGAAATATTTCAAAAAATAATATTTTAATTTTGAATTAGTATTAAAGATGATGTTTATATTTATCTAATAACATTTTAATAATTTCTAGAAATTAAAAATATCTGAAAAAATGAAATTAAAAGTGGTTTGTACATAGCCAAGTGGCTCGAGCCCGGGTCTCCTATGTACATGGCCAAGATGGTAACCAGTGGGCTATAAGCCCATATTTGATTCAATTTCCTCAACAAAAATTTATAATCTTTAGTTATAAAAATGCCCAATACACAAGAACTCTAATTTTCGATTGAATCCCAACTAAACATAAATTCAAAGATGTTAACCCAATCAATCATGGGGCTTTTGTTCTTCGGGTGTAAACGAGTGTAAATGTATATACAAGTTACCTGTTTTGATCATGTGGATGGTTAATAACATAGAAGCAGGTCACAATGAGTAGAAGTTAGTTTGTGGTGATTAAGTTGAGCATAATCTAATTCCTTGAGTGTGTAGCATCCTTATGTAATAGAAAGTAATAGCCCCTTATCAATTGTGATCTAAGTTGCCAGAAGATGGAGTTCGGCTAACACGTAGGTTCGATCGGAATTGGGGTTCGAGTTTGATGAATGTGAGTTTTGTAAATGGAATTAGAAGTACAAAAAGTTTTGGGGGAATCATCTCAGATGTGTGCCATCCATTACATTGGTTTAAATTGATCGGTTTCAAGTTGTACGGTCTTCATACATTGAATGTGGGTTCGGTTACGAGTGTTTAGAATTAACAGCTCATTAAGGTCAATTGAAACAAGTATTAGGTTCGAAAAACGCATGCGAGAGTTAAGAATCACTTAGTTTTGTTAATTTGACGTATTGTTGTAGTTTGGTGGTCGCCGGATGTTGGACCCTCAAAGGATCATATATGTCAATTCAATTTGTGAGTTTTTGGTTGTTCTGCTAGAAACTCCCTAAGTCCAAGAAGTAATGCGGATGAAGAATCAACTAAGAAGAAACAAGTGTTGACTAACCGCATTTGTAAATGCGGAAGACATAGAACAAATGCTGACAAATGTTTGTTCTTTCGCATTAACAAACGCGCATAGTCAAAAAGATATGCGGACAAGACATGTTCATCTGCGTTTACAAATGTGGATGACCAACAACAAAGGCGCATAAGTATTTGTTTATCCGCACTACCCAATGCGGATGACCAACTACTAATGCGGATGACAAGAGAAGAAATGCTGATCAAGAACAACTCATCCGCATTTCTCAATCCGGATGAACAGAAGAAATGTTGCTAAAGACTTAGACTAGTTCTGATGTATAGGTCACGGGTAGTTTAGTCATTTAGTAAAAAGGCATCTTGTTAGCCTATAAATATAATAGAATCCCTCATACATAAGGTGACTATTGATACACAATCAGAACATTTTGAATTACACATTTTCAAGGTGCATTATTACTATTTTTGCAAAAACCCTTGAATTTATTGTAATCAATCACCTTCATCAATATAACAAAGCATTTATGAGTATATTTGTGCGTTGAATGTTTATTGATTGTTTGTTTCCGCCATTCAATCTCTGACTTGGTCATCATCTTCGATTATAGTGAGAATCTTAATCTCACCACCCAGTCAATTGGTATTAGAGCTTTGTCTCTTGGTTCTTTTTCAGATCTACCCAAGATCCAAATATAACTTGATTGATCTGGTGATCGAGTTGCTAGTAGAGTGTTCTATCAACTCTACTTAGTAAACAACAGAATATACTCTTTTCCTCACCCTCAAGAACAAACAAACAATACCCACCTTCAATGCTATAAATAGTCTGTATAACAAATAGCTTCAACAGAAACTAAGAATCCTAATAGATTTGATTTTGTGATCTTGTTTTAGACAATTCAGACAAAGTTTGACTAAGAGAACTTAAAAACTGAACTAATCTATATTAAACAAGTTAAAATACTTTGTTAAAATGGATTGACATAGTTTTTCAAAACTTGCTCACACACCTAAACCTCTAATGCTTAAACACAAATCTGAGTTTAAGCAATGGAAAATCAGATTTAGGAATTACCTTATAGGTGTAGATCCTGACTTTTGGATCTGAATATGCAAGGGGCCATACATCCCTGTTACTCTATCTGCAGATCAAGCTTCCATCTACAAAATATCAAGAATACCCATTGAGGATCTGACTCTTGATGATGAAGGTTACAAGAAAATCAAGATTGATCTCAAAGCTTACTCCATACTCACTTAAGCACTCAAGATCGATGTGTTGAAAAGACTGGAAAAGTATGGTAGTGCTAAAGCAGTATGGGATGCACTGCGAATTATGTGTGAGGGAAGTTGTGAAGTTGCAGAGATTAACAAGGATAAACTTGTTAATCAGTATGAAACATTTCATCACTCCAAAGATGAGTCCATATCTAAAAAATTGCACAGATTTGGAAATCGTGGGAGTCACTTACAAAGAAAAAGATTTAAAAAAAAAAATGTTGCACACTGCTCCAGAGACCTGGAAACAAAATATGACCATGTTAGAGAACACTCTTGATCTTGAGAGTACAACCCTGGATATTTTGGGAGCCAAGATAGAAGCACTGGAGCTATATGAAAGAAGCAGAAACATAGGAGTACCCAAAGTGATTGAGACATACAAGTTTCCATCAGAATCTCACTCTGTGGAAAATACCTTCATTACTAAGGAGGATGATTTCATCTATTCAAGAGACTAACTGAACACCATAGGATTCCTTGCAACTCCGCCAATTAACCATCCATTAACATCATCCCAAGCATCAGGATTCACTATAACTCCTACAAACACTCCTAATGATACAAGATCTAAAGAACAAAAGGCAACTTATAATGCCTTTGTTGCCAGGTTTGAAGCTTATTTAGGAGGAAGAATCACATCTTCTCACATGATCTGGGAACACTTAGAAGAAATGGATCCAGATGATGTAGAGGAAATGGATTTTCAATGGCAAATGGCCATGATTGCAATGAGAGCAAAGAATTTTTTTTCAGAAATGGTAGAAAGGTCAGTCTTAATGAAAACACAAAGCTTGGATATGAAAATTCCAAAGTGAAGTGCTTCAAATGTGGCATGACTGGCCACTTCTTTGGAGAACGCAATGCCCCCAAAAGAAACAACTTTCAAAGAAATTCTCAGAGCCAGTCATCGTCACAGGCAAACTTAAGTTTTCACTCCAATAATCATGAGGAGCAGTATCATCATCGACAATTACAAAAATCTAATGAGAATCAACCATAACTGACAAACAAGTCTTATGGAAGCAGTTAGTCATTGCAAATGCTCTCGTGATTAAACAAGATGTAGTATGTGACTGGAGCCTATTCATAGAGGAAGTAAAGCCTTAATTTCAAAATCATGCACTCATGGCTCACATCAACGATGGTCTATCTCCTATGCCTTCTAAGGTAAAATCTAACATGTGTAGTGACAAATGCATTACTGAACTGCAAGGTTATAGAGAGCATAACCATAAACTTGAAGATAAAATGAAAGAGGAAAAGGTTACGTCAGAGATGCTCAAGAGAGAAATAAAAGGCTTTGAAATCAAAATAAAATCTCTCATCTCTGACATTGAAAAATTACATGGTGAAAAGTATACTCCTGTAGCTGAGAATGAGCAACTGACTAAAATGTTAGCTCAATCTAAAGCTCAACATACACTTACTGAAGTGAAACTAGAAAAGTTTCAACTGTCTTCAGTCAAACTGCAAGAGATGCTTGATTCTCAAAAGGATCCCAAGACATGTCTGGGATTGGGTGTAACTCTTGTCCTCCACCATATAATGACAACTACACTGTCATGCCTTACTCTCTTACACTCAATGAGAATATTAAACCTAACACTATTCAACCAAAAACAATAGTAAAACATATCATAAATCTTCAAAACCAACTAGTTGTTTACATTGAAACAAATGAGGATAAAATTAGATTAGGACACCCAATTAAAATCAAAGAGTGTTCAGACAAGGCACTGAGTGTCATCAAACCCATAAGTCCAATTAGGAAATTGTTCCTTTTGTGAAATTCATACCCGTTGTTTCAAAAGGTAAAAAGAAAATTGTCAAGTCAGTGAAACCCCTGCTAAAAGCAGTTCTAATAATGAGATTATATCTCCTAACAATTCAAGCAAATCAGACAAGGTTTCATTGCAAAAGAAACTAAAGAGCTCACTGATTTCAACATGCAAAACTCTATCAGACCCTCAATCTTCAAAATTAAGACAGGGAGTTGGATTTGACATATGCGACAAAGAGCATGTTGATCAGTTTGAGAAAGACGTAAAGAAAGGGTTGAAGAAACAAAAACAGCCCAAAAAAGTTAACAAAAGTAGCATTGTGAAGCAAGCTAAAAACATGGCTGATTTTGATTCCTCCCCTAAACAAAAGAAAGAAACTCAGTTGCAAATGGGAAAATTAGTTGAGTCTCACAAATCAAAATCAGATTCAAGAAACAAACAAATATATTGTGACATATGTGACATGTTTAAACACAAAACAAAAGAGTGCTTTTAGAATCAATATTGCTCTATATGTGACATGAACAACCACTCCACTAAAAACTATTATTTTAACCAATATAGGCCAGTCTGTGATATGAACAATCACAATACATCTGATTGTTACTTCAATTAGAAGGGAGTGAGAATTGCTCTGAACAAACCCATCTCAACAACATCATCAGGTAAACCCCATGTCTGGAATCATTTGCCCACCAATCAATCGAGAACATCTAGATCACACAATGATAGGAGTAACACAAAAGAAATGTGGAAGTGTCAAAGAAACAACCATCACACCATTAAGCAAAAGTTTGACCTTCCAAAACCTAAAATGATTTTTGATAATCAGAAGCGGTTTAATTTCCTTCAAAAGAATAGAGACCAAAGGTTTCATTCCTCCTCTGACTGTTCAGTTGATGTTAATGAGATGACTCCAGCAAAATATCACAAGCAATCTCCAAGGTCATCCTTACATAGATCATAATTTAGAGTGAAGTATCAAGAGATCACCATAATGGATAGGAATGTGAAACCCAAGACCATCATGGCCTGGGTTCCACATTCTAATTAGTTCTTTTGTGCTTGCACGATCATCCATATAGGTCTAATAGCCTATGGTACGTGGACAGTGGATGTTCCTGACACATGACTGGAGATCGTTCCCTCCTTCATGACTTCAAGCAAATACAAGGAACTACTATGGCATTTGGAGGAGATTCACAAGGTGGAAGAAATACTAGTGAAGGATGTGTGACAATAGGATGCTCGGCATTAATAGAGTGAACTACTATGAACAACTAAACTTTAATCTTCTAAGCATGTCTCGGTTCTGTGACAAGAAATATTCTACTCACTATACCGACACTCATTGCTACATTTTCAAACCATGATTTTAGATCTCTGAAGAATGGATTGTCCTAAAGACTCCAAGGAAGAATAACACCTATGTCTTAAACCTGAATTCTACAAAACCTATAGAAGAAACGTGGCTTTTGTCAAACCCATCATTTGATAAGTCCCAGCTTTTGCACAAATGTTTGGGGCACACAAACTTTAAAAACATAAACAGATTGGTCAAAGGAAACCATGTTATTGGTCTTCTTTAAAAAGAATTTCATTTTGTTAATCATTTTTTAGCGTTCCTCAAAGGAAAACAACATAAATCTTTTCACAAATCCAAGCTGGTGAACACAAACAATACTGCATTGAAGCTACTTCACATGGATTTGTTTGGACCAACTCATGTTATGAGCAATTGAAAGAAACAGTTTCTTTGGTGATCATTGATGACTTTTCATGATTTACATAGGTTTTCTTCTTACATCATAAAAATAAGGCATCCCAAATAATACAAAACTTCATCATGAAAATTGAAAACCAACTTGATCATAAGGTTAAAACAATAAGAAGTGATAATGGAACTAAGTTTGAAAAATGATGACATGAGTTCATTTTGTGCAACCAGCGGCATTGCTCATCAATTCAGTGTAGCTAGAAGTCCTCAACAAAATGGGGTAGCTGAAAGGATAAATAGAACACTAATTGAAGTAGCAAGAACAATGCTAGCCGTTGCTAAACTGTCTGTTACCTTTTGGGCGGAGGCTGTTAACACATCGTGCGTTGTGCAAAATCAACTCTGAATGTAAAAAAAAGTAATATGACTCCATATAAATTGTTGTTTCACAGAAAACTATTTATTGGATTTTTTAAATCATTTGGTAGTCCTGTCTCAATATTAAACACCCAATACTATTTGGGAAAGTTTTCATCTGAGTCTAATAAAGGATTCTTTGTAGGTTATTCATCTGTTTCAAAGGCTTACAGAGTGTTTAATCCTAGATTAAATATATTGATGAATCAACCAATGTTCAATTCAAGGAACATTAGTTTCCCATATGTAGATGTTCAATTCAGGTGTAGAAAGAAGAGATGATTTTCCATTGATTCCTCCTACATCTACTGAATATATGAATGTAGATGTTCCTCTCTAAGCTGATCCTATTAGACAACCATCAAAAAATCAAAGTTTTTCAACTAAAGGAGGTCCAAACCTGTTACCATCAAATTTAAAAGATCTATCAAATATAGAAGATCTATCAACAGAGATCAGAAATAAAAACAAGCTACTCCTCCAACTAAAACCGAAAGAACATCAAATGATGGAAGCAGTCAAAGTGCTACTGAAGCTGAAGTAGTCAATGAAACAGAGTTTGTTTATCTTCATAATTCCCCAAGAGTACATGATGAAGATGACTCTCACCATAATGATCTAAATGACTCCAATCTTGATGTAACCAATGCTGGTGACTCAATTCCAACCACCATAATACATATGAATCATCCAGTAGAAAGCATTATTGGTGACCTTAATGAAAGGGTGACAAGAAGCAAGTCAAGTATTGCAAACATCTGTTTGTTCACGTGCTTTCTTTGTCAAATAGTACCAAAGAACATTGAAGTGGCTCTTCAAGACAATAGCTGGATTGAAGCAATGCAGGAAGAATTGCTACAATTCAAGAAGCAAGAAGTATGACAACTGGTAGACCTTCCTGATGGACAATACCTTATTATCACCAGATGGCTGTACAGAAACAAAAGTGATGATAAAGGGATCGTCATCACAAATAAAGCGAGGCTGGTGGCATAAGGTTACACTCAAGAAGAAGGAATTAATTATGATGAAGTGTTTGCACCTGTTGCCAGATTAGAAGCAATAAGAATCTTTCTAGCATATTCTACATCCATGAAGTTTATTGTTTATCAAATGGATGTAAAGTGTGCAAAAAATTGCTGAAGAAGCCTATATGAGTCAACCACCTGGCTTTGAAGACCCAGATTTCCCTCACAGGGTGTACAAGCTTGACAAAGCCGTATGGTCTTTATCAAGCTCGAGGAAAGTGGTATGAGACTCTATCATCTTTTCTTCTTGAAAATGGATATGAAAGAGGAAAGATTGATTAGACTCTCTTCAGAAAGAGAAAAGGAAAAGACATGTTGCTAGTCCAGATTTATGTGGATGATATCATATTTGACTCAACAAAAAAGCAACTCTGTAAAGACTTTGAAGACCTTATGCATTCAAGATTTCAAATGAGTTCAATGGGGGAACTCACTTTCTTTCTAGGGGTGCAAGTCCAACAAACAGCAGATGGAATCTTCATCAATCAATCAAAATATGTGGAAAGAACGTTGAAGAAATTCCACTTTGCTAATTGTCAGTCTATCAAAACTCCTATGGATACTAAAGTGAAGATTGGACTTGATCCAGAAGGTAAATCAGTGGATCAGACTCATTATCGATCTATGATCGGTTCATTTATGTATCTAATAGCCAGTAGGCCTGACATTATGTATGGTGTTTAAGTGTGTGCCAGATATCAAGATCATTCTAGTGACTCTCTTGTAATGCTGTCAAGAGGATATTGAGGTATCTTAAGGGCAAACCAGCTCTTGGGTTATAGTATCTAAAGGAAGGATACTTCAATCTCTATACCTTCACTGTCAGTGATTATGGAAGATGGAACTTCAATAGGAAATCCACCTCTCGTGGTTGTCAATTTTATTGTCCCAGACGGGTCTCCTGGCAGTGCAAGAAGCAGACAAATGTATCTATCTGAACTGCAGAAGCTGAGTATATTGCAGCATCAGCTTGTTGCTCTCAAGTACTCTAGACACAAAACCAAATGCTTGATTATGGTTTTAACTTCTTGCACACACCAATTCACTTAACAACACAACAGTTGTTTTCATTACCAATAATCTAGTTCAGCACTCAAAAGCAAAACACATTGAAATTAGATATCACTTTTTGAGACACTGTACTGAAAAGGGGTTAATCAAATTAATTCATGTACCCAATGAAAATCAATTGGCTGATTTATTTACTAAGGCATTGAACCTTATAGGATTGAATTCCTAGTTCAATCAATTGGCATGATTAACCTTAAGTAAAACCAATCAAAACATCAAACATTTCAAAAAACATTAGAAAATTACAAAAATAAGTCAATTTTGATGAATAAAAGAATATAATGGGAAATTATATCATTACAGTCATTATATCATTCACTATGCTTAATTTCAAATTTTGAGAGACTGTCATGACTTACGGGATATGTTGGTAGGCTCAATTTGGAAGAGAAGATACATGCAGTGATGAATTAAAATCTTATTTAATGGTGAAACACTAATCTCAAAGTACAGGTATGTATTGGCTTATCTGAGTGTATGTATGTGTCATAACCTAAACACACCAGGTAATAATACTTTATGAATCTCTTTCACCTATATCAAGCTTCATCTTAGTTTTGCTAAGCAAAGACCCGTTGAAACAAGCACATAGGGTAGATGTACTGATCCAAAAGGTTCCCATTGAGGAACACATCCAAATTGGATGAATCTACAAAAACAATACATTCCAAGTGAATGAACAAAAGAATCTAATCATGGATCACCTTCCAAAGTGAAGTGAAAAGAATCCCAATATGGATCTTCATGAAAAAGATCAATGTAAAAGAATCCCAATGAGGATCAGTGAAAATGAAGTCTTATAACTTAAGTAACCTCGTAAAGAAAGTTGTCAAAAAGTACTATCACGCATTACATAAGGATGGTTGATCATTCCATGCATTTGTGTGTGAGGTCCATGTTGAATAATTAAATAATCCAAAAACATGACAAATATCACTTGCATCAAAATATCAACCTGGTATGAGTTTAATAGGACAAACATACCTTCAATAAGCAAGTTCATAAACATGTCCATTTTATCATAAAGGATGCACATTGTAATGTAAGATTGATATGATCCTAACAAAAGATATACTTCTCTTCATTATTAATAACCAAAAGTACATAATTTTCAAAAAGTTTTAAATTTAAAGTTTCTATCCTAATAAGGATATAAACTTTACGGGAAATAATTTAAAATTTTTGACTGAGGTTTTATAAACATCTACTATCTTAAATTACTTTCCTAAAACTTCAAAACAAAAAAAAAGAAAATGTTTGTGTTGGTGCATAAGTTATACCATAGTATCTCAGCCTATGCAAATGCTTGGAAGCATAGAAGTCCAAGATCAGTCAAACAATGGGAAACTTGTATCACATATGGCATACAAGTCAATCCAAGCAAAAACTGATGACCCCAACAACATTCAACAACTTCAAAAGAGAACTCAATCAACTTCATAAGAGAATTCAACCAGAGACATTTCTTCATAACAAGAAAAACCAAAACATAAACAAGATTAAGTTCAAAAGTTAATACAGGTAAGGCATCAGTTTAATGCGGGTGAAGGTAACCCATGCATGTAACTAATGCGGGTAACTATTTATGTCAAAGTGAAACTAATGCGGATAAGGATTTTACTCTACCGCATTTGTGTCTAACAAGTATACATGAAAAGTTTGAAGTGTTAAAACCTATGAAGAACAAAAGTATTCTACCGTATTTGCTAATACGGATGATAATTCTCTTCTGCATTTGTTTTACTCATCCGCACATGTGGATATGGTAACTTCAACACTTTACATGTACCATGGATGATGATCAAGTAAATGTGGAATTTTACTCTATCGCATTTGCTACAGTGAGCGAATGCTAAACAAGTTTGATCAACCGCATTTGCTACAATAAGCAAACGCTGAACAAGTTTGATCAGCCGCATTTGCTATAGTAAGAAAATATTGAACAAGTTTGATTAACCGCATTTGATACAATGCACAAATACTGATGAACTTTGTTCTTCCGCATTTACAACAATGCACAAATGCAGATAGAAGAAAACTTAAGTATTCAAACTTCTGCATTTGCTACAGTATACAAATGTGGATGTCCAAACTCATAAGTAAAATTCTTTCGCATTTACAACACTAAACAAATGCTGATGTATACACCTCCGCATTTGCTAAAGTGTGAACTAAACTTGACCGCATTTGTTCTGAAACTTGTGAATGTTGTTATTTGACTATTTAAAGCACATTTGAAATGTCATTTAATACTTTTCAAATTTGAATGACTCTAAAGTGCGACGAGCGAAAACACACTGTTCATCTTCATCAACCATCATCATCTTTTTCAATCAAAGATCTTAACTTCATCTACTCTGTCCTTATCTTCGATTCTACTGAAGTATAGTATCAAACAGAAGGTGAAACATTCAACATTTTGTAACCTAAATGTCGAACACTTGGACTGATGATGAACTTAGAACCTTAGGATTAATGAAGACACTCAAAATCAGACCCATTCTAAGAAAAGATTAACATTATTGACATCAATAAGCATGCAAACTAATAAGAATATCAACAAACAAAAAAAAATTCATAACCATGTTCATCATATCAACAGAGGATGATGAATACGAAAATGTGAAAATCAATTCTTGAAATAAAATCAGATTAAGGGTCAAACAACATAAAAAATCATCTCTTCAAACATGATAAGCAAAATAACATGAATAACTCTTAAAAACGTCAAAATTTGAAATGTTTCCTATAGAACTGTACCTTCAGATACTTATCTTTGAACATCAAAAGTCAAACTGCTAGTATGCATAATGCATAACATATCCATTTTCATCAATCTAACTCATATGCCTCTAATGCAGGGCAAATGACTAATCTTACATGGAGCAAGCTCCATAACTCATATGCCTCTAATGTAGGCAAAGGTAGAGACATGATCAGATTTATCTCTACTACAAGAGTAGCCCATGCCATCACTATTAGACCTATTATCTATGAAAGATATAATAGGTCATTCTGGAGTACTGTAGAAGTAACTGATTTGAATGGTGAAAAGACTTTAATAGGATATCACTGATGATTATTCTCTGGCCATCAATAAACAAATTGTGAGACAGTGTCTACAGTTTGGTGATGATGCTACACTCCTATTGAGTTTGAAGATGAAGACATTACTGAACCTACCCAACTCAACCTCCTTCATATCCAATTTCACCAACTCAACTATCCTCTGCCAATACTGAACCAACTGAATTTGTAGATTCTACTAGCTCATCTCAGAAATCCAAATCATCTTCTAATAAGGAGGATCACCCTACCCAATGCCTGTAAAGAAAGCCACTTCTGAGGTTGCTCCTACAGAAAGCTGTGCTGAATCTGGTATAAATAAACCGGATGAAAAGGATGAGTTAATCTATGAACTTATGCAAAAGGTGGCAAAGATGGAAAGACTGCTTAACACAAGAGCCAACATCATTCAAGACAGACTTCTAGAGCTTGATGAGAAAGAAAAAAAGTTGAAAGAAATGAAAGAAAGATATGAGGCTGAAAAGAAAGATAAAGAAAATGATATAGAGAACTTAAAAGTTGCTCTTCAACAATCAAAGGATGAGATAAATGTTCATGTGGACACTTTATCTATTCAAACAATTGCCATGGAAGAGAAAGAAGAGCATATTGAAAGACAAAATGAGATTATTATCAACTTGTAGAAACAAAATGAACTTCTGAACAAAAGAGTAGCTAAAGTTGAGAGGTTTGTTGAAATCAAGAGGAAGGTTTAATTAGAAGTAAAGGAAGTTGATGAGAAAGAAGCCGAGTCTAAGAGCTCTTCAGGGGGGAGTACTGATGACTCTCCTCCTGGTAAATGTATGAGATTGTCTGTAACAGAAGCACAACCAAGCAAGACAAAGCATGATGAGTGTAGCCTTGAAATGGTAGTCTACTCAGAGACAACAACAGGTATGCACACTGAAGAGGCTGAGTTTAATGACATGATCAATGCTCTAGACAGCTTCACATCTGAAGAATTCATCATTGATGATGAGTTCGGGGATTTTATAGTTGATCAAAGGACTGTTACTAAACCCATAGAGGTTATTCCTTAATTTCATATCCCTCTAGAGAAGGATTTGAGCTTGCAAATAGTTCCTGCTGTGTCACTATCTGATGAGCAAAAAAATTGATTAGAAAGCTATGTGAAGAGCAAAGAAAAAAGAAAAAGTTGTTGCTACCCCTGAATAAGTACAATCAGAGGCTGAAAAGTGCATAAAGGAGCTGAAATGCCTAAAACCTCTTCTGGTCCTTCAATGCAGACATATACCGGAAAGAGGAAGTACTTAACTGAAAAGGCTAAGGGAAAAAGGCCTATTGTGTAAGAAGAGCCAATAAAGAAAAGCAAGAAGGATGATCCTAGAAGCCTTGCAGCAATAGTAGAAATTATGGAAGAACATGAGCAAGCAGAAGCTCAATTAAAGAAGCAAGCTATTTTTGTTGACCTTGAAGAAGGGGAAATTGAAGGAGGATGTGGCTGATGAGACAATAGCAGTTGATAGTCCTGTGTAGGAAGAAAAGTCTGTACAAGAAATGGTTGAAAAGGCTCAAACAGATGATTTAATGGTTAAAGCCTTGTTTTTGATTAATCATGGATATGATCCTGATGATGTTTTTAACATGACTTATGAGGGGATGGAGGCAGAAGAAGAAAGGTTGAACAAACTACTGGACCCTACTATTGAAACTGAATATAAGAAGACCATTTCCTCTAAATCTGATAAGCCCAAACTATCATCTATGAAGAAGCAAACTTCAACTCCCCAACCTTTATATCCTG
This sequence comes from Flaveria trinervia, assembly GCA_025506515.1. Lineage (NCBI taxonomy): Eukaryota > Viridiplantae > Streptophyta > Magnoliopsida > Asterales > Asteraceae > Flaveria > Flaveria trinervia. The sequence goes on from CM046451.1 coordinate 41,167,666, forward strand.
ATCCCTATAATATGTCTAATAGGGAAATGAAGGATTATCTTTCCAGTCAAGGGTTCAAAGAAGAAAGCTTGGAAACATGAAAACAAACTCCCGAAGGTTGCCACCCACAGGTTGATAAATGAAAAGAAAGAGAGGCTTAAGATATAGAATAAGAAATTCTCAACAAAAAGCCTAGAACAAGAGTGTCAGCTCAAGACATGCAACTCACCCATCAAGATGAGACTCTTTGGCATCTGTACTTCATAGATCCCTAAGTGGATTGCTGAGCCTTCTCAACTGAAACTTCAAGAAGAGCTAACCACTGCAGAGATGATTAGAGGTGTGTCTACTCCTAAGGGAAAAATTGATCAGAGAATCATTGCCTGGAAGTATGACAGTGATTGGAATATGTTTATGGTCAAACGAATCTCAAGGCTGGTTCATTCTTTACAAAGTACTCTGCTCTTGTAAATGCCCTTGAGATTCATGACTTAAAGGAACCGGCTAACTTGGAACTGATCAATCACAAGGTCGTGTTCTGAGGGTATGAATTTGAAGATATACTCAGAATGTTGAAAAGAACTAATAACTTCAAATCACTGAAAGCCATCTATATGTGGAAAGATTGGTCTTTCATTAATCCTCTTGAAAAGAATAGACAAATCAGCAGAGGTAGTTGTATTTCCAGAGCTCAAAGTGAAACCAACTAAGTCTTTGAAAAGAAAGATGGTATACCGTACTCATTCCTCCATACCATTCTCCAATGTGTATTATGATAAAAAGACTTATGAGATAGTAATTGAAAGAAATTGGGGAGGAAAGGAGGGAGCTGAAATTTGATTATGTAGTGGATATAAAATAAGGCTACTTGATGAATCTTACATCCACTATATATACATTAAACATCTCAGAGAAATAACCAACAAACTAGGAGAACAAGACATGCACTATTTCTTAAAGTGAATTAAACTAATAAAAACGGCATATGATCAAATCATCACCAAGAGGGAAAAGAGAAAGAAGAAAAATACTCCTCTGCAGCTGGGAAGCATAGTGAAGCTCGAAGTTGATGTAGATGGAGCTCTACTCATTCATAGAGATTTGTTGTCTACTTTGTCTATATGGGAACATGTTTCTCTTAAGAATCTACCCTTGGAAGCCATCCACACTATGAGTTAGATGAGAATACATGTGCTGAATAGACAAAATGTCAGATGCTAATGACTTTGTCAATATGATAAAGGCCATTTTGGTTCCATCACAAGCATAACCACTCCTCTCTTCACAAGACCCAACAGAATCCTCTCAACCTTAACCACCACTAAACCATTAAAGACCATAGGCTTTATAATCCTTAGGGGGAGTATTGTTGGACCTTGAAAAGATCATACATGCCAATTCAATTGGTCAATTGTTGGTTGTTCTGCTGGACACTCCTTAAGTCCAAGAAGTAATACGGATGAAGAATTTGCTAAGAATAAACAAGTGTTAACTAACCGCATTTATAAAAGCGGAAGACATAGAACAAATGTGGATAAATGTTTGTTCTTCCGCATTAACAAATGCGAATAGTCAAAAAGATATGCGGACAAGACATGTTCATCCGCATTTATTTGTATGACCAACAAAAAATACACATAAGTATTTGTTCATCCACATTACCCAATGCGGATAACCAAATACTAATGTGGATGACAAGAGAAGAAATGCTAATCAAGAACAACTCATCCGCATTTGTCAATCCAGATGAACAGAAGAAATGCTGATGAAGACTTAGACTAGTTCTGATGTATAGGTCAGGGGTAGTTTAGTCATTTTGTAAAAAGGCATCTTGTCAGCCTATAAATAGAATAGAATACCTCATACATGAGGTGACTATTCATAAACAATCAGAACATTTTGAATTAAACATTTTCAAGGTGCATTATTACTATTCATGCAAAAACCCATGCATTTATTGTAATCAATCACTTTCATCAATATAACAAAGCATTTATGAGTATATTTGTGCATTGAATGTTTATTGATTGTTTGTTTCCGCCATTCAATCTCTGACTTGGTCATCATCTTCGATTATAGTGAGAATCTTAATCTCACCACCCAGTCAACTGGTATTAGAGCTCTTTCTCTCGGTTCTTTTTCAGATCTACCCAAGATCCAAATATAACTTGATTGATCTGGTGATCGAGTTGCTAGTAGAGTGTTCTATCAACTCTACTTAGTAATAACAGAGTATACTCTTTTCCTCACCCTTAAGAACAAACATACAGTACCCACCTTCGAAGCTATAAATAGTCAGTATAACAAACACTTCAATAGAAACTAAGAACCCGAACAGATCTGATTTTGTGAGCTTCTTTTGGATAATTCAGACAAAGTTTGACTAAGAAACTTTAAAAGTAACTAATATATATTAAAAAAGTTAAAATACTTTGTTAAAATGGATTCACATAGTGTTTCAAAACTTGTCATACACCTAAACCTCTAATGCTTACACAAATCTGAGTTTAAGCAATCGAAAATCAAATTCAATTACATTACACGTGTAGATCCTGACTTTTGGATCTGAATTACAAATATCAAGAACACCCATTGAGGATATGACTTTTGATGATGAAGGTTACAAGAAAATCAAGATTGATCTCAAAGCTTACTCCATACTCACTCAAGCACTCAAGATCGATGTGTTGAAAGACTGGAAAAGTATGGTAATGCTAAAGCAGTATGGGATGCACTGCAATTAAGTGTGAGTGAACGCAATGCCCCCAAAGTGAGTGCTTCAACTGTGGCATGACTGGCCATTCTTTGGAGACCGCAATGCCCCCAAAAGAAAAAACTTTCAAAGATATTCTTAGAGCCAGTCATCCTCACATTCAAACTAAAGTTTTCACTCCAATAACCATCAGGAGTGTATCATCAACGACAATGACATCAATCATATTAGAATCAACCTCAACTGACAAACCAGTCTTATGGAAGCAGTCAGTCATTTGCAAATTCTCTCGTGATTAACAAGATGGAGTATGTGACTAGAGCCAAATATGATGTCATCTACATATACTTGAACTAGGTTAGGACCATTTAGGTACGGAGTACTACTGATTATGCGCGTATACCACTCAAATAGTGTGGTCCTATTTGATTGGTGATCCAATGAGGGAGAACACAGTTATCATCACTCTAACGACTAATAAAACGTTATGAATGATTAGAACACGATCAACTGTGATCTATGAACTTGGAACACGTCTTCTTGAGTCTCTGGATGGCTAGGGTATGATTTTGTGCGTAGGTATTCGAATTGTTTTATTTCTTCATGATTTAGGTGGTATGTTTAGGTTAGGGTTTTCATTCATGCGACTAAACCATTATCATGGTTCAGTCATGCGACTAAAGCATGCGATTAATCCATCCGCACAACTGAAGGTCCAGTCGTGCGAGTGAGTCAATCTTATGTGTCAATCGTGCGATTGATCCAGTCCCCTGGTTCAGTCGTGCACTGGTTCATTAGCATGAAGTATTCATGCGTGTGCTCCATTAGCATGGTCCATTCGTATGAGAACTTCACATGATTAAGTTTACATATGTTTCTCAATCATTATTGACTAAAAATTATGTAAACAACCACAAACCCATATAGTTAGTTCAATATGTGTTATCACATAATAGACATGAAATATTAAACATTATATGCATCAACCACATATTGTATTTCATTCATACCCATTCAATTACATATATGTAAGACATGAAAGACATTTTACATTAAGCTCCTAAACTAGGTACACATGTATCCGTTTAGGTACGGAGTACTAACTGATTCCGCGCGTATACCAACTCAAATAGTGCGGAAACCTATTTGATTGGCGATCCAATAAGGGAGAACAGAGTTATGATCACTCTAACGATTAATGAAACGTTATGAATGATTAGAACACCATCAACTGTGACCTATGAACTTGGAACATGTCTTCTTGAGTCTCTGGACGGCTATGGTATGATTTTGTTTGTAGGTATTCGAATTGTTTTCTTTTTCCACGAATTAAGTGGTATTTCTACGTTAGGGTTTTCATCGTGCAACTGAACCATTAGCATGGTTCAGTGGTGCGACTGAATCATGCGATTGATGCATCCACACGACTGAAGGTCCAGTCGTGCGATTGAGTCAATCTTATGTCACAATCGTGCGACTGATCCAGTCTCCTGGTTCAGTCGTGCGGCAGGTTCATTAGCATGAAGTACTCATGCGTATGGTCCACTAGCATGGTCCATTCACATGAGAACTTCACACGATTAAGTTTAAACATGTTTCTCAATCATTATTGACTACGAATTATGTAAACAACCATGAACCTATATATTTAGTTCAATATGCGTTATCACACAATAAACAATCAAATATTAAATATTATATGCATCAACCACACATTGTATTTCATTCATACCCATTCAATTAAATATATGTAAGACATGAAAGACATTTTACATTAAGCTCCTAAACTAGGTACACATGTATCCGTTTCGGTACGGAGTACTAACTGATTCTATGTGTATACCAACTCAAATAGTGCGGAATCCTATTTGATTGGCGATCCAATCAGGGAGAACACAATATGATCACTCTAACGAATAATGAAACATTATGAATGATTAGAACACGATCAACTGTGATCTATGAACTTGGAACATGTCTTCTTGAATCTCTGGACGGCTAGGGTACGATTTTGTGCATAGGTATTCGAATTATTTTCTTTTTCCACGAATTAGATAGTATTTATAGGTTAGGGTTTTCATTCGTGCGACTGAACCATTCGCATGGTTCAGTCGTATGACTAAAGCATGCAATTGATCCATCCGCACAACTGAAGGTCCAGTCCTGCGACTATGTAAATCTTATGTCTCATTCGTGCGACTGATCCAGTCTTTTGGTTCAGTCGTGCGACTGGTTCAGTAGCATGAAGTATTTGTGCGTGTGGTCCATTAGCATGGTCCATTCGTATGAGAACTTCACACGATTAAGTTTAAACATGTTTCTTAATCATTATTGACTAAAAATTATGTAAACAACCACAAACCTATATAGTTAGTTCAATATGTATTATCACACAATAAACAATGAAATATTAAACATTATATGCATCAACCACACACTATATTTCATTCATACACATTCAATTACATATATGTAAGAGATGAAAGACATTTTACATTAATCTCCTAAACTAGGTACATATGTATATACAAACTCCCTTTTGGACCTACTTTACATTATTGTCTAACATTCTTCATCAGCTCTTCAAACTTCCTCTACTTCTCCTCTCTAGTAGCTCCAGCATGTATCTCAAATGCAAACCTGAGCCGTATAACATTTTGAAACTGGAGGGCATGTACAATGTCCTGCGAATCATAGAATAGTGGCCACTTGTATAAAGTATAAACATCATGAGCAGACAAGTTGGTCAGCCACGTAGGGTCAAATACCTGAATAGTATCCATTTGGCTCTCCTTTTGTAAGACTATGACCACTTCACCTGTTCTCCAATCGTAGTACCACCACTTGAAGTGTGGAGTGAAGTCCTGTGGTATTTCCCTTAGAGCGATTCTTGACATTATGCGTAAAGGACTCCACTTCAGCACTATCTTTGGCTTTCTAGTAATGGGATCAACTTCAAACCTTCTGATGTACCTCGTCAGTTGTTGAGATCTGAAGATACCCCACCTGGTGTGGTACTCTTTCTTTAATGCACCATCAAACTAGCTTGGCATTTTTTTGGATTAGCATATAGCAACTTCAGTTGTGCGAGCAGGTTGATCTGAAAACCGGGAAGAGTCTTTAGATCGTGTGGAAATCTAAAGTCCTCTATGCCCTTTTCTCTCTTCACGGCATACACGTTTAGATCCTCAAAATATGCCCACGCTATAATCTTTCCTAACACCTTTAGATGCTTCTTGAATTTGTAGAGCTTGGTGTAGGCCCTCGGCTTTAGAGCAGTGCGTTGGGCTTGGATCTCTACAAAACAAGCCGCCCATACAGCATTTTTGATGTTGACATCGGCGTCTGAGGCTTGGGCTTGATCCTTGTTCTTCTTGGACTCTTGCTCCATCTGATCTAGTTTTTCAAACGTATCAATGACGAGAGTAACACCCAGATTGGGGACAACTTTTCCCTCTCTCTCAGCATAATCTAGATAATGGTCAGTCGCGACGTCCTCGATCTCGATTTCATCTATGTCATTGAGCTCCTCGTCACTTGTATCTTCAAAAGTAGAACGTCCTTGACAATCTCATCTGGGTTGAGCCGGAACATCTCTGCAAGTTCTTCGTCAATAAGGTCATGAATGATTTCTCCTTCTCGAGGAGTATAGGTTACTAACCTTTTGATGATCCCTTGTAAATCAAGAATCATTGTAAGTTGAGACTTGATTCGCTAAAGGGGAGTAATATCATACTCATCTTGCTAAGATGATTGATCTGCATGATTTAAACATGTAACACAACAATGTTAGTAATTAATCAACACAATCAAACATTTGATAAAGATGCATAAACATTAATTACGTAACATTAATACAATATTCAAGTACACAAGTTTTCACAAATACCTAAACTTCTAAGAATTACTTTTGTCTTGCATAGTAGGCGCGTCAGTAGGTGGGGCAGAAGATGAGGCTCCTTGGTCTTGATTTCTCTTTTTGCGTCTCTCATGACCCTGAGCTGAGGCAGATGCAGATGCATCTCCTTCATCATCATCATCATCATTTTGCCTTTCCCTTGTCTCTTCATCATCACTTGCCTAATCATCATCCCTATCATCATCATCATCATTATCATCATCATCATCTCCTTCTCTCATCTTGAGTGGCTCATCCTTTGATCCCTTGAGCTTGAGCATGATGGTCTTGTTTGTAGCCTCCAACTCCCCAATCCTCTTAGCTGATTTGTTGTTTTGCTCGTGGAGTTAGGCTATCTGCTCAGCTTGCTGTGATATCTGCTGAGCTTAGATAGCGTTAAGCTTCACAAGCGGACGTAGTTGGCAGCTCTCTCTTCATTAGCAGCCAACAGCTTCAGCACCATTTGGTTGAGTGTTGACAGCTGTTCCTCAACCCCAATGGGGGGGAGATAAGATCTTGTAGTGAATGATGGGTGGGATGATGGTCCAGCTTGGTGGCTGGTGGTGGTAGTGGTGGCAGTGGTGAATATGGGTGGTGGTATATGAGTGGGTGGAGTGGTAGTAGTCGTGGTGGGTCAGGTAGTGGTAGGTGGACGTGTGTAGTAATGGTGGGTGAAGTTGTAGTAGTGGTGGTGGGTGAGGTAGTGGTGGTGGTGGTTGTGGTGGCAATGGGGGAAGAAGTAGTGATCAACGTGTACCTCCGTCTCTTGGGCTTCATCCCGTGGGGCTGAGCCATCCTTTTTTTCCTCGAAGCCTTTGAGGAGGATGCTCCCCCTAGGATGCTGGGCTGGCCTGGGGTGTAACTAGGATCAGTCGTAGTCTCCCTAGACTCGCCGGGCGTCCACCAACCACCCGAATCCCTTGCTCGGTGGCAACCACCTTGCTACCCACCGTTCGAGTCAATGACTCTTCATCTTACTCCTCCTGCTCATGAGGTCGGATGTCCTTATGAATCCCACAGTCTCTACTCCTGCTCGGGTGGATGATGGAGATGTCATATGAGTAATAGTGGCCCAGATTGGGTATGGCCAGCATCTCCACCATCACCGCTATCATCATCATTAGAATAATCGGCAGAGAGCACAATCTGCTCAATGTCTGAGTCACTATCATCGTGGTGCCACTTCCTCCGAGCTGGTGCCACATAATCCTTACGGCCAGATGCCCAACAATCGCCTGACAGGGGGTTTCACCTGCTTCCCCCTGTACACCTTCTTCCTCCCAAGGGTGGTGTCATCCATGATCTCGAGCACCATGACATCCTCCTTCTCCTTTAGCAGCAAAAGGAGCTTCTGGTCAATAATCATCTGCATAAAGTGAGGGTACATGCAAAAGCCCTCCTTGCCCTTTGCCTTGATGTTCTCCGCCAGGTAGGTGAAGATCATCCTCATGAAGTTGAACGGATGGTTCAGCACCAACACCAGATATGCGTTCTGAATCTAATCAGATAGCTTATCAAAGCCTCCCTTCCTTGAGGCAATGCACTTAAGCAGCACATGGGCTAAGTACTTAAATTGGGACACCTTCGTTGATATCCCCCGAGTACTTGGCCTGCAGAAAACAACCTCATACAGTCAGTGGGTGTAGTCGTGTAGGGCAGTCAGCATCATCCCCAAGTTCCAAGACTGTCCTGAGATCGTCCTCAGTGATCTCTATAGCCTGACCAAAAATGGCGCTCCTGATGCAGTGGGGCACTGAGGACCTGTCGACAACAACGCTTTCCCAGAAAGCATGCTGAACTGAACGGTACAGAGTGCACGGAGTCGATATAGCATGGAAGATCATCGATCACCGTAAGAATGTAATAATACCTGAGAAATCTTCCGCGTTCCAGGAGGTTAGATCCAGATGAGCACAAATGTTATGCTTTGTGCTCATAGTCCAACGACTAGCCATCTACTACACAATACAAATAACGTTAGTGTGTGTCAATGAGTAGCAATTTGATTCATTGGACTTGAAATCTTCTGTTCTGTCATGTGAATGAACTATCTGACTCGGATCTAGTCGTGCGAATGAACTGTGCGACTGAGATCTAGTTGTGCGAATGAACTATGCAACTGAGATCTACTCGTGCGAATGAGTTCATACATACGACTGAGCATGCGACTTGGCTTAGTCGTATGCTATCCCATGCGTTTACACCAGTCGTGTGACTGAACTCATACGCATAGTTCAGTCGTGCGATTGAGCCATTCGCCTAGCTCAGTCGTGCGTTTGAAGTTCATCACGGTGTCCATACGCATGAGAAACTATTTTTCCATTCGAATTCAAATTTTGAGCAAAACTTAATGTTAGACGTTGTGGTATGGCTCATTAGTTTTGCAAATGACTGACATAAAACCTAATTACCTTTCTTTGAACAATATAATTAGTTTTATAGGTTTCTTAGGCAAACTAAGTGTCGGTTAAGTTTAGGGCTTAAATTCGATCATTAGGGCACGAATTGATTTAACTTTGGAGTGAATATCATCACGCATTACCTAGATAAACACTAGAAATCATTAGATCACAACAATAAGTAGTATAGAACAGTCAAAAGAAAATTGGGCAGCATAATGTTACTTCGTGCGATACAGTGAGTGATTGGGGTGAATGGGCGTCTGCGACCGACTCCCTCTATTTATACTAGGGTTTCTTTAAGTCGTGCGGCTGAACCTAGTCGCATTCTTGATTCGTGTGACTAACGATGAGTCATGTGACTAGCATAGTCGGTCACTTTCAGTCGTGCGACTGTCTTATTCGGTCACCTCCATTCATGCGATTGGTTCATTCTTGTGATCCAATCGTGTGAATTTACTCATGCTTATGGTCCAATCGCACGTCTGGTCAATACGTGGGTTAGTCGTGAGATTGGGCCATACGTATGGTCCAATCATACGGCTGGTCAATACTCGTGGTCCAGTCGTGCGAATGACTCATTTATGATTTTGACTTTATGACCATTTAACACTTGGCCCTTTTAACAATTGATAAAACATTTCGAGCATTTGATCCTCTCAGACATGAGCATTTTATCTTGGAGAAGTTTTGATCACCTCAGACGTGAGCCTTTTAACTATAAAAATATTTTGTCACCTCAGACGTGACCCTTTTAACAGTAAACACATTTTGAAAACCCGTTTGGTCACCTTAGACGTGACCCTTCTTAGTGATTAAATCCCAGATAGAATTCTAATGCATAGTTTGATGTTTAAGAACTAAACTGACTAAAAATTAAACAAATTAAACAACTAGAACTAAAAGAAAAGACTAAAACATATTTTTATAATTTTGTGTGAGGTGGAAATCCAAAGAGAGATATCGAACAGATTTATTTCTCGAACAGTACAGCTGCACGTTATTTTGACCATAACTGGAACAATTCATTATGGAATCATACCGGTATATCAAATCATTCGGGACATGATACCAAAACCTTTTGATGCTAGATGCTTGTTTTCATCCAGAGTCATTAGCAAGTATAGGAAATCATACTAGTACTATAAGATGCACACACTGATTTGGACTTTCAAGAATTGCAGCCACGATGATTGTCAGTATACTTGTCCACTTAAATCCATACACAAACTTTTGACACAGATTGGTGAGATGTTAGGTTTAACTATTTCAACCAGCATTTGTGGATCCCACGCTTATCTGGTAATCAACGTACCTCAGGAGATTCTTGAGCGGTCTATGGGTAGTATTCAAGAAGAAACTATTCTAGAGCTTTCAAAGAGATGCTAAAGCTCAGGTCTGTGCCACCATATAGTAGAGAGGCGCAACCAACAATGAATTCTAGAATATTTAGGTTATGCTTATCCTCAGGTCAGTGCCATCACACAGCAGAGAGGCACACAACCAATCTTCTTGTTTGAGCAATTATATTCTTTTTGCACACATCATACCAACCAACATTGGTTATTAGCATGATTGCTTCTTGCATTCTTCATGTGCTTTGCTCATTTTATGGTCATCTGCACACATATTTGGCGTTTATTTTGCTCGTCACCCCTTATTGGAACTTTGTTGATTGTGTTAACCAGGGATAAGATGATAACCCACAACTTGTTAAACAACTTAATTCGAACTTGAAATCACCAACGAGGTCTACTTATCTATTGTGTTGAATCTACCACACATCATCTAATGGTCTAGCAACCTCTAGGTCTACTTTCTCCGTGTTACCTTAGTAGCAGCTAGTTTTACTATCATTTTTCCTTTATGTTGCTTAGACTTCTCAGACTTGTACTTCGAATTTTGCATTTTAAACAATTTCATTCTTTTTAAAGTCCCAAACTCTTTGTTTGTGTGTACTATCATTTTCCATAGTCATTGAATCAGTATCACAGATACGATCTCATTTCTCTTAGCTAGATTGTCCTCCTCCTTTTTTTTATATACTGAAATTAAAACAACTAAATTTAATACTAACTTAACCTATTCTTCCCCTAAAATTCTAAAACCGAATTTTTTTGTAACTTTTGAATTTTATAAAACAGGAATTAAAAGAAGAGAAAATAAAGAAAATAAAAACATAAATGTCAGACTACAGAGTTTCATCCTTTGAAATTACATCACTTTTTTTTCACGCCATTAACCTCTAAGAGATATAAAAATCTCGGTTTATCAAAAGCTTTTGTATAGAGATCCGCGCGTTGAAAATCCGTATTTATTTTAACAACATCGATTAAATGCTTTTCAAAATAATCATGTATAAAGTGATATTTAATTCTGATGTGTTTAGTTTTAGGATTTTGGACCAGATTTTTAGTTACGATTGTAGCAGCTGAGTTATCAACATAAATAGGAGTATTAGAGAATTGCGAACCGTAATCCTGCATTTGCTGTTGAATCCAGATGATCTGTGAATAGCAATTTGTAGCAGCAACATATTCAGCTTCATAGGTTGACAAAGCAACCGATTTCTGCTTCTTACACTGCTAGGTGACTAATCTTCTCCCAAAGAATTGACATCCCGTTGATGTTGACTTGAAGTTCATTTTGCAACCGCCGTAATCCGAGTCACTATATGTTGTAAGCTCGAAATCATCATCATGGGGATACCATAACCCGAATGTTAGAGTACCTTTCACTTAACAAAATCTCCTTTTGACTCTAATTAGATGGTTGACCTTCGGTTTCGCCTGATATCTAGAGCAAAGACACGTCGCGTACATGATATCCGGTCATGAGGTGATGAGGTACATGAGAGATCCGATCATTCCTCGATACATGGTGGCATCAACCAGATCGCCACTTTCGTCGGGTGCCACATAATGGTTTGTAGCAAGTGGAGTCCCTGCTGCCGAAGCATTCTACATATCGAACAGTCTGAGAATATCGCTTACATACTTGGTCTGATGTAGGAAAATTCCCTTAGGTGTCTCATCCACTTGTAACCCGAGAAAGAACTTCATCTCTCCCATGGCACTCATCTAAAACTCAGCTTTCATACCTGCTTCAAATTCTTTACATAGTTCTTCGTTTTTAGAACCGAAGATTATGTCATCAACATAAATTTGATCAAATAGTAAGTCACCATCCCTTTCTTTGTTGAACAGTGTACAATCAATTACTCCTTTGGGAAATCCGTGTTTCACAAGACGAGTTGAGAGTTTTTCATACCAAGCTCTTGGGGCTTGATGGAGCCTATAGAGAGCCTTGTCTAGTTTGTAAACTCTATCCCGATGATACGGATCCTTGAATCCTTTGGTTGACTAACATACACTGTCTCCTGGATTTCACCATGAAGAAATGTACACTTTACATCTAGGTGTTATACTTTAATCTTCATGTAAGATGCATAGGCTAGGAAGATACGAATTGCTTCCATTATCGCCATATGTGCAAAGACTTCATTGTAATCAATCCCCTCGACTTGTCAAAATCTTGAACTACAAGTCGAGCCTTGTTTCTCATTATGACCCCTTGGTCATCTTTCTTGCATTTCAAGACCCATTTGGTGCCAATGACCTTAACACCTTTAGGTCTATCCACTAGTGTCCAGACACCTAACTTCTTGAACTGAAGAAGTTCTTCATGCATGGCACTCACCATGCCTTGTCGTTTAGGGCTTCACTGACATATTTTGGCTCAAATTATGACACAAAACATCGATACGCACCATTGTGAAGATATCCCTTTTCCATTACCAAGGCATAATCAGCTAAGTATAGTTGACTTCTTGTCTGAACTCCAGATCGTACACCTCCAATGACATTGTCCAGGTGATTATAAACATTTATGCGTGATCCAGGAGTGGTGTGTATAACTACCTCATGATCTAGATTGTGAACAATAGGTTCAGTATCTGAGGCAGTAGGGGTGAGAGGTTCCAAAATGTTAGAGGCATCAACATCTAAATGCTTGTGAACTTGCAGTAGTAGGAACCTGTTCCTCCTGATCCACCTGATCATTTGCCACGTCTTCATCGTCAAATGATGAGTCTCTTACTTCCAGTGCTCCCCATCAATGACTGGAAGACTCACCTTGTGTCGCTAAGGTTGTCGGGTCCAATGATGGTGTATATAACTCTTCGTACATCATTCTGGTCGATAACTCATCCTTAGAAGGGAAGAGAGGAATGTTGAGGGATATAAAGAATCCATCATAGTCTAAAAAGAATGAGGGTCCTTTTGCAATAGGAGGAGTGGTGTATCTCTGTACATCAACATTGCACAACACTTCTACTTGACCCATTGAGTTGTTATAAACTCTCTTATTCGGTATGTTGTATCCTAAGAAAATCCCTTCTTCGACCTTCTCGCTGAATTTCCCTAACTGAGTTTTCTTCAGCAGTGTACAAGGTGCTCCAAACGGTTCGAGGTACTCAAGATTAGGTTTACGTCGTTGGAGTAACTCGTAAAATGTCTTGCCATGACGCTTGACCACCAGGACTCGATTGAGAGTATAACATGCGTTAGCTACTACCTCGTTCCAACATTGGATAGGCAGTTTCGAGTCTGCTAGCATCATTCGTGTTGTCTCTTCAAGCTTTTATTTTCTCTCTTAGCAACTCCGTTATTTGATGAGTGTAGGCAGATGTGAACTAGTGCACAATTCCTTTTTCTTTGCAGAATGCCTCCATCCATTGATTCTTGAACTCGGTATCGTTTCCTGAGCGAAATTTTCTTACCTTCAGCTTGTAAAGTGACTCCAATGTAGTTAAAAGCTCTTTCAATGATTCAAATGTCTCTGATTTGGATTTCACAAACATCACCCAAGCGAATCTTAAGTAATCATCCGTAACTACATAGCAGTACAAGTCGTCGGCAATACTCTTTGTACTGACTGGGTCAAACAGATCCATGTGAAAGAGCTCAAGAGGCAGAACAATTGAGTGAACTTTCTTTGCCATATGAGACTTCTTCGTCTATTTTCCCTTCTTACATGCAACACAAAAATTTGGTATTTGGAAGTTCTTAATGTTTATGCCACGCACTAGATCATTTTGGATCAAGTGGTTCATCTTCCTAGGATTAATGTGTCCCATTCTCCTATGCCCGGAGATGGAGTCTTTCTCTACTGCCTTTGACAAGAAGCATTGTACTTGATGATTAGTTGTGGAGTCCTTTGAGAGGTCCAAGACATACAGATCGTCATATCTTGAAGCTGACATTAACACTTGGTCCCCCGGGATGACATAGTCCTTTTTCAGAACATAGCACTTCTTGTTGTCAAATACAACTTTGAACTCTTTGTCACATATCTGGGATACAGAAAGCAAGTTATTTTGATGTTGTTAAACATAGCTTACCTTATCAAACTTCATTTTCTGGTTTCCCACTTCCCCTTGAGCTGTGATGTAGCCTCCTTTATTTCCAACTAACAAAATGTGTCCTACTTTAATTTGTTTGACATTTGACATAAGCGATAGGTTTCCAGTCATGTCTATTGATGTTCCGCTATTAACAATCCAGGTATTTGTAGAAGCACTATAGCGGACACCGTGCACATTTAAAAGGAAATTATTAGTTAAGGTTAGGGACCCATGCCTTAACTGGCTTGGGTGACCAGAGGCATCACACATCATGAATTCTACCCACTGGCCATTTGAGGGAGACGGTAGATCATTTTTCTTCTTATGCTCATTATCAAACATTGAACATGATTTTTCTTTCCATAAGCTAGTTTTGTGTAAGGCTTGTTTGTGATAAGCAGACGATTGGCTTATGTTTTGAACTTTATGTTCACTAATTCTTCTTGGTGGAGTCATAGAACTCCTTTTGGATGAACTTGGTTTAGTGTCATTAAGTTCAACTTTCTTCCTAGGTGTTTGATAGTAAGGACAATGAGAAGCGATGTGTCCATACTTTCCACAGTTGTAGCATGATCTATTTTCAATATGTTGGTAGAATGGTTTTTGTGGGAAAGTACGTCACACATGTGTAACTTTAGGTTGTTTAGGTTTTGTCACTTCTTTTTTAGATGTTTTATCTTCTTTAACAAAATTGATTGTTTGAACTTTTTTAACATCTTTACCCTTTTGATTATTTGGACATAAACATGATGCACATGTTTGTTTAATTTGTTTGGTCTTTTTGGGTTTAGAATTAGACGTGTTTGAACCTGACTTTACCTTAATCCTTTCAAATTGTCATCCAAATTAACAATACGCATTTTACCTTTTGACTTTAAAGTGGTCTTCTTTTGTGTAGTGACTGATTTAATAGTTCTACTTGTGGAATCTGGATCACTTACAAGAGGAGTAGACACCATATAATCCTTGATTGGGTTGTCATTAATTGGTTGCATTTAGAATTCAACAAGGTTTCATGTGGTGGTGGAACCACTTTGTAACCCAAACCCTCCCCGTTGTTGCATTCTCTCACTAAGTGTTGGACTATGTGAGAAGAACTGGTCCAACTGTGCAGTTTTTGTTTTAAAGAATTTACTTCGACTTCCAAAACTGCTTTTTGTTTCTTAGTTTCTTCTAGGGAGTTTAAATAGAACTTTAAGTCATTTGCTTGGTTAAAAGCTACAACTTCGGTTTCCCTTAGTTGTTTATTTAATTGTTCTTTTTTCTCTTTGTAACTGTGCTCATTTTGTTTTAAAATCCTGTTTGCTTCTATGCATAGTTGTAAGTCATTTACTAAGCTATCATTATGATCTAATAACCTAGCAAATTTTGAGTCTATGCTTTCTAGATATTTATTACATTTATTACAAGCATGACTATCAAACTGTTGGTCTTTGGTACATACCAGAGAAGATTCGGTTGAATCAACCATCATAGCAGTGTTTGACTTTCCTATTGCTGGTGATTCTGAACATGTTGAACTTTGACCTTCTTCATTTAGGTGATTGACTACATTTGTAGTTTCTTCATTATTTGGCATCACGAGTTCCACTGCAATATTACATTCGCTTGCAGAGTCGTTATCCAAACCCATAACACATGCAATGTTGGATTCTCTTGGAGTTACAAAGCAAAAGGTCCAATCTTGCCCTTCGTCATCTTGAGCAGTCAAAGCCTTAGGATCCTTGCTTTACGACGTAGTACTACTTGTGGGTTTATCTTGGTGATTGAAGGATGAGAGCGGATTACCATTCCCTATCTTCTTGGGCTTCACACATTCATGTTTGAAGTGCCCTTTCTCTCCACAGCTAAAATAGGTAACTTTGGTTTTGTCAAAACCGAAAGTTGTATCCTTTGTGGCTATCAAGTTCTGTCCTGTCTTCTTAACCAACTTCTTCGCCCTCCGGACAGCAATAGCAAGAGCCAACATAATATCCATCCTTTCTAGCTCATTCTCGTCTACTTGCTCATAGTCTTCATCTACTAGATGGTAGTTTCCTATCCTTCCTGCAACTAGACCGTCATAGGAGTGAACGCCAACTGCTAGGAGGTCCATATGCTCCTTTGCTACCTTTACAGTCACATTACCGTGATTCTCGGTCTTCAATTTCGTAGTGTTGGCTTCAGGTGCTATGTATTGGGTGCAAGATGACCCTGACGTGTCAGATCCTGAAGTAGTGGCTTGGGATGGAGCAGTTGAACTCAATACGAATGTTGTTTGAAGTGGTGCGCCAAACGTTTTTGGTTGTGGAGTTGAATTGTATAGTGAGGGGTTCTGGGCATATGAACTCTTTTGTGACCTGTACTTCATCCTCAACTCTTCCTCTCCTAACTTCAGAATGAAATCGTTGATATCCAACTTTGCCGGCATGTCATTCTGTCTCAGGTTTGATACAAATGAAACCCACTTTTCTTGAAAGCCATGTGCGAAATTCAACACCTTGTCTTTCATGGACATAACAACCCCATGAGTGTGCAGCTCACTCATTAAGTGGTAGAAGTGGTCTATAACATCATCCAAACTCTCCTTACCCATCGATGAGAAGTTATCGAACTCCTTCTTCAAAGCCTTAGCTTTTAGAGCTTTTAACAATGCATTCCCATCATACCGTTTTTTCAGAGCATCCTATAGCTTCTTTGATTGCTTGTTCTCAGAAAACTGATGGAATATATCCTTAGGAATTAACTGAGTCAGCAAAGCATACACCTTCTTCTCTGCATTGTACTTTACCTTCTCGCTATCAGTTATGCCACCTAAGTTAATTTTAACTCCATCGGCACCAACCAGCATACTATACTCGGTCTCGATTGATTCCCACAGATTAGGATCCACTCCATTTAAGTATATCTCGAACCTTTGCTTCCATTGTGGGTAATCATCTAACGTTATGAGCTTAGGGGGCTTATTGTGATTCCCAACTTCATTTTCTAGAAGCAATAGATTCTGGATCTATGAATCCCTGCTTGTAGTGAATGCTGAGTATTGATCTTCCATTTCTATTTACTTTGACTTTTAGAATAAACTATTTCACTGGTGCGAATGAAGGGATGCGATTGGGCTATGCCTGTGATTGAACAATGCGGATGGCTCAATCGTGCGATTGAACAAATGCGGATGAGTCAATGGTGCGATTGAACAAATGCGGATGAGTCAATCGTGCGATTGGACAGATGCAGATGAACAATGCGAATGGGGTGTTCAGTCGTACGAATGGATTAATGACTGAGTTCAATCGTGCGTATGGGAGGTGCGAATGAGTTCAGTCGTGCGATTGAGTCAATCATGTGACTGAAGCTGGTGGTTTTTGAAAATTCAAGGGTTTTGGCACTTTGACACAAAAATACGATTTTTCACAAACCCTAATTTGTCTTAAGCCGGAAAACATGAACTTTTAGACATGGAGACACTAAAAAACACTGTATTATGAAAAAGATGGTGTTTTTAACTGAAAAAAACATGAGATTTACACCAAAAAGGATTGAATAACACGCAAAATCACGAGCCATACCACTTGTTAGGACCGTTTAGGTACGGAGTACTAACTGATTCTATGCGTATACCAACTCAAATAGTGCAGAATCCTATTCGATTGGTGATCCAATCAGGGAGAACATAGTTATCATCACTCAAACGATTAATGAAACGTTATGAATGATTAGAACACGATCAACTATGATCTATGAACTTGGAACAAGTCTTCTTGAGTCTCTGGATGGCTAGGGTATGACTTTATGCGTAGGTATTTGAATTGTTTTCTTTTTCCACAAATTAGGTGGTATTTATAGGTTATGGTTTTCATTTGTGCGACTGAAGCATGCGATTGATCCATCCACACGACTGAAGATCTAGTCGTGCGACTGAGTCAATCTTATGTCTCAATCGTGCGACAGATCTAGTCTCCTGGTTCAGTCATGTGACTGGTTCATCAGCCTGAAGTATTCATGCGTATGGTCCATTTGCATGAGAACTTTACACGATTAAGTTTAAACATGTTTCTCAATCATTATTGACTAATAATTATGTAAACTACTGCAAACCTATATAATTAGTTTAATATGCTTTATCACACAATAAATAATGAAGTATTAAACATTATATGCATCAACCACACATTGTATTTCATTCGTACCTATTCAATTACATATATGTAAGAAGTGAAAGACATTTTACATTAAGTTGCTAAACTAGGTACACATGTATCTACAAACTAGCATTAAGTCATTTTCCTATCCTTTGATAAAGAGAGTTCCATCTATAGTACTCCTTTTGTATCCATGCTTGCAGAGATACTAAGATAGAGTCTCATACCACTTCCTTGGTTCTTGATGCAGCCCACAAAAAGATTTCTCAAGCTTGCAGACATAATCAGGATGATCAGGATCTGCAAAGCCAGGTGGTTGTTTGACATACACCTTTTCATCAATCACCCTATATCGAAAAGCACATTTGACATCAAGTTGATAGACCATAAAGTTCTTGGACGCAGCAAATGCCAAGAATATCCTAATAGCTTCTAGTTTTGCTATAGGACCAAAGACATCAGTGTAGTCAATTCCGTCTTCCTCAATGTATCCTTGAACAACTAGTCTAGCTTTGTTTTTTATAATAATGCCTCAATCATCTTTCTTATTCCTAAACACCCATTTGGTTCCTATAGTAGTCTTCCCATGAGGAAAAGGACAAATGTTCGAAACTTTCTGCCTTTTGAATTGAAGCATCTCTTCTTGTATAGCTTCAACTCAACTTCCATCCTTCAGAGCCTCGTCAATTTTCTTTTGCTCTATCTCGGACAAGAAACAAGAGTGAAGAAAAACATTTGCTTCATGGGTTTGTCTACTTGTTCTTACGCTTGTGTCAACATCTCCAATGATGTTTGTGGTAGGGTGAGTCTTGTACATCCTTAGCTAATGGAGCACAGAAAGTTGCAGAATTAAATCTAAATTAAAAAAATTTAGATCTGACATTGATGCTTCTCTCACCACATCAGCACACTTATCAAGAGAAACTTGATCCAATGTGTGTGTGAAATCATTAATGTTTTCATCTATGGAGTGGTTATCCGCATCAATAAGTTCTTGATCACTATCACCACCTCCATTGTCTTCTACATTTGAATCTTCTTTATCTGGTTGTTTAGCCTCTAAGCTAGAATTTGAAGGCATCTCAGATGTATCAGTTGAATTTGTCATTGTAGTGCTGATAGAGACTTCATTTGCAGAAGTAGTTACAATTGGAGCTGAAGATGTGTAACTTGAAGGTCTTCTAAGCTCAAATTTTGGGTTAGAATCACCCATGGGTAAGATATCTGTAGATCCTAAAACATTCTCACAAGAATTGTTAAAACAGTTGGTAACTAAATCAATATCAAATAGCCAATCAGGACCAGAACTAGCCACACAGGGTGTTTGTTAATTGAAACTCACATTGGCTGACTCCTCAACAATTCTAGTTCTGAGATTGTATACTCGATAAGCCTTAGCTTAGGAAGAGTATCCAATGAATTGTCCATCATCTGATTTCTTAGCAAATTTGGCAATTTGATCTTTGGTATTCAAGATAGTGCAACGACATCCTAATGACCTCAGAAAACCAATGCAAGGTTTCATGTTGTGCCAAAGTTCATATGGAGCTTTGCGATGAGTCTTAACCACTAAAACTATGTTCTGCGTATAGAAGGCAGTATTGATTGCCTCTGCCTAGAAGGTGATGGACAGCTTAGAGTCAGACAACATGGTTCTTGCAGCTTCAATCAGTGTCATGTTTCTCCAGTCACCAACACCATTTTGCTAAGGAGTCCTGGGAGCACTGTATTGTCTTGTAATACCCTTTTCTTCAGAAAATGCATGAAGGATTTGGTTTTTGAATTCAGTTCCTAGATCACATCTTATGGTTTTGACCTTATGATCACATTGATTCTCAATCTTTAAGATGAAATTCTTCAGAATCTCAGGGGTCTCACCCTTAGTTCTAAGAAAGAAAACCCAAGTGAATCTTGTAAAGTTATCTGTGATCACCAAACAAAAAGAGGTCCTTCCTAGACTCAATACACTACTAGGGCCAAATAGATCCATATGTAACAAGCATAGGGGTGTACTGATGGAGTTTCTTTTCTTAGGGTTATGAGATACCTTTTGTTGCTTCCCTTACAAGCATGCAACACAATGATCATCACTTGTAAACTCTTTCTTTGGCATTCCAGTTACTAAATCATCCTTAATCAGTTTATTCATGTGCTTAAAGTTTACATGACACATTCTTTTATGCTATAGGAAAGACTCATTGCTATTGGCTTTAGATAGAAAGAATGAGACATCTCCAAAGGGAGATGGCTCTTGCAAATCCATCTTGTACATGTTTCCTTTCCTGGGGGCTCTAAGCAGAATATGCTCATGACGAATGCCCACCTCGGGCTTAAGAACAATGCGCTCATGCTCAGTAAAGAGCATGTTATGATCCTCATCACAAAATTAGGATACACTCAGAAGATTGTACCCAAGCTCCTTGACAAAGTTTACCATCTCAGTGTGAGCTTACCATTGGTGACCTTGCCCCTTCTAGAAATGTACCACCTTCATCTCCTCCAAAAGCAACTGGCCCTCCATCAATTCTTTGAAAGTTGTAGCCTAGTAACCTATTGCCTATCATGTGCCTGGAGTAACCACTATCAATAAAAGAAATAGAAGGTAATGCAACAGTAATAGATCCTATAGTTGTGCTTTGAGGATCTTGAGCTGTTGTTGAGAGAGAACATTCAGTCACTTGCTCTTTCTTTAACTTCCACACCACCTTCGGAAGTATGGACTTCACCTTGAACACTTTGGAAGCTTTTGAGACTTTGGAAGTTCTGATGACTAGACCTTCAGAATATCCTGCTATCCTATAGCAGACTTCAGTGCTTCGGAAGAATTCCTTTCTTCTGAGACCAAATTTTCTTACGAAGGCAATTTTCCACTTGCCTTCTTGTTCATTTTGGAGCTTGTGAAGGAAACAGATTTTCCTTCTGAAGCTGAAATCTTCTTGGAGCTCTTGGAAGTGTCTTTCATGGTCATATGAAGAGTACCTCTTGGATTGTATGGACAATCCTTAGCAAGATGAGAAGTACTTTCACACATAACACATTCCACCTTTTTCTTCTTAAGAGCCTTCTTCTGAGGACAAGGTTGATTTTGATCACATCCCTTTGTAGATGTTGAGGTTTTCCTTTTGGGCGAAGAACTGTTCTTTGAGTTGGATGGTCCAAGCTGTGTAGCAGTCGTACACAACAGATCATCATTCTTCTTCGAGCTGAGATGATTTGAACATGAACCATAACTCTTGGCAATAGTGTTTAGGTTGATGTCTTCAGTCTTCATCACTTCAAACCATGCAGAGATAAAAACTTGTTTCTGCATAGAATCAAAAGTGACCTTGATCTCTTGAGCCTTCCGAGCTTTTCTCTTGCTCTTTATGATCTAGTTCTTCCTCATAGACTTGGTCATCATAGTTTTTCTTTTTTCCTCAGAAGGATAGTGACCCTTCTTAGAATCATCCTCTTTACTCTTCTCAGAGGGATTCTTCACTATCACTTCTTCATCCTCATTACTTAATTGGTCTATAAGCTTAACTTCACAAGTTCCACACCTAGGTGATCTTACAAACAAGATTGTGTGTGCAGGAGCTATCTCACTAGAACCTGGTCCTTGCTTAATTTGATAACACACCATGGCATCTAGGGATGAGGATATCATGTTCTTGAAGGTCTCCTCTTCAAGAACATATTTTTCTACCCTGGCTTTGCTGATCGCAAGCTCAGCCTGGCATTCAGTCAACTTAGTTATGAGATCATTGATCTGAGTCCTATAATTGGTGTGCTCATGTTTTAGAACTTCAATGGTTTTCTCTAAGTCCTCTATCTTTAGTTTATAATCACTTTTAGTCTTTCTAAAATCCACTTTTAGGATATTTAAGGACTCAAGATTTGATCTTATTTCTAAGTTGTAGGACATGTATCTGTTTACTTTAGCAATACATTCAGGGGTACAAAGATGTTTCAATACCTTGGCTTCATCATGATCTGCCATTAGTGTTTGGTTTGGAGATGCATCTTCAACTTAAAAGCTATAGTCAAAGCCTCCTTCTTCAACAGCAATTGCAGCTTGTAGCTTTGGCTTCTTATTCTGGGTGGCTTTGTCAGTGCAGTTTGGTCTGGATTGTGCTTGGCCACCATTTGTTCTTCGTTCCTTGCACTCCCTAGCAAAGTAGGCCATCAAGTGAGTGAGAAGAGCCATCTGCTAGACTTTCCACTAGTTGCATTGCTGGTGAACTTTCTTCCAGTTCGCTTGTAGAACTTCTTGGCTCTGTGAGTGAGAAGAGCCATCTGGTAGACTATCTCCATGTACTTCAGATCATCTGGATGGATACAGTCCAGGTCTTCAAGGGTGAAGAGAAAGTTGCCACAACTTTCATCAGAAGACACAAAGGCTTCAGAAGAACTTGTCTCTTGGAATGGGCTTCCTTGAGTGTAGTTCTCCCTTGGTGTCTCAGGGAAGGTGATGAAAGGACCCATTGTGAGTTGTCTGGGTAGGATATGAGATGATGTTGGGGTTCTATGCTATCCCTTTCAACCACATGAAGGGTGGAACCCATTTGATTGCTGGAGTTGCCAGATGAACTTTGCGTCTTCATCTCCATCGGGTATCCACTGAGAATACCATATAACTATGTCAAGATGAGAGTCTTCAGGTTCTCAGTTCTCTTGATAACCACACAGTAGTGTGTCCATTACCTAGGAAGAGTGGACATGAACTTCCTTACAATATCTCTGTTTTCAAGAGCAACCACACCATCAACTAGGGTGTCCACAATCTCAACATACCTAAAGTATTGTTGAGTCATGGTTTCACCTACTTTAAATGTGAAATTTTCAAATTGCTGCTTGAGGAGATCCTTCTTGTCCTTCTTGGCTTCACAGGAACCCTCATACTTCAGTTTCAATGCATCCCATAGTTGCTTAGTGGTTTTGCATTTCTTGAAATCTCTATATATATAGTTTGGAAGATCATTCAGAAGGGCTGTCATGGCCTTCTGGTCAATCTCTACTCTCTTTCTGTCTTCATTTGAGTAGTGAGCCACAGCCATGGAGATCATACTACCTCCAGTTGCAGAAGAGGTGCTTGGTATGTAAGGTCCATTTTCAACAGACTCCCACATTCTTAAGTCTAGAGACTTGATGAAGCCTTCCATTCTTGCCACCAAGTGTCAAAGTCATCAAGAGTGATCAATGGGGACTTTGTCATGGTTGCAATATCCATATCAGATTTGGATATGGCTGCCATTTGATATTAAATCAAGAGCCTGGAATGCTCTGATACCAATTGCAGGACCGGCGAAGGGTATGCACTTACAATAAGGAGAGTTGCTAAGAACACTTAACTAATCAAATAGGGGAACTAGTTAACCTCTTGTAATGTTACTAAGAACACAAGTAAATATGAGAGAGAACGAGATAGCAAAACACACAACGAGTTGGTTTTCAAGATTACACTATATTGCTTTCTCATGTTCTATTAAAAGTATTACAAAGCATATTAGAAAGTTACAAGTACTTGAGATAGATATACTAGATCCTACAGATGTCCATACTTTGAAGGCCTGTTAGATACAATTGGCTAGACACAAACAAAATAAATTGTAGAGTCAAAAGGCAGATTGACTTTTGACTATTGACTATTGCATGCCATAGCTCACATCCTAATATATTACAAAAAGTATAAAGTACATGAAGTAGAAACTTACACACTTAAGACCTGAATGTACAGTTACCAAAAGCGTGGACCTTTTCACCAACTTATGTAAGTTGGTGACTTTACAAAGTTCTAAAAGTACTTCACATACATCATGTATTCTAAAAGTGTTTGAAAGATTTCATCTTTGTCTTCAAAAGATGTTGGTTTTGGCTTCGGAAGATTTCACGCTTAGAATATTTCTATTGCTGGTGTGAAACTTCTGAAGCATTCTACTTCATAATACTTGTGCATGCATACAGAAGAGACTTTCAGTGTTTGAGTCGCTCAGCCTTTACATGTAATCCTTACACATGATTAACTCATTAAATCACCCATTACTAGTTCTTTTGGAGATTTTCTGTGGATGCTTATCATGAAAGAATTGAATTTTGATGAGTATAATTATCCAAAGATTATCAATCTAAAGAAAATAATTATACTTAAAGATTCCACCACATCGTTGGTTCCTATCTATGGATGGCTATGGTGTCGTGTTGTAACATCTACCGAAATACAAATTTGCACTGTAGCATCTTCTAAAGTACACTTATTTGTTTGTATGATTCTAATTGAGTGGTAGAAACATCTGTTGCTTTTGGACCTTTTTGACATTGTTTACATGACAATTTGTGGAAGAAAGTTTATAACTTGAAAACCCTCAAGTAGCCTACAGCCATGTTAGTACTCAAGGTTTAAGTCCTTCATTTGTTTGTTGTTTATAGACAATCGTATTTAACCAAAGAATGGGATCATACTATGACACTAAGCATCTTCCTGATTTATTTTGTGATGAAATGAGACATGAATTTAGTGCTGATTACAAGTATAGTGTTTTACATAAATTCAATCAAGAGTATAATTTCAACTAAGCATGTTGTTTATCATGTTTTGTTGTTGATTGAACTTGGAAAATTATGGGGTCCACATTCAATTCATATTTTTGAGTTTGTCCTCCATTTATGAGTCAATTCATCACTTTTTCACACATAGAGAATATGTACATTAAGTTATAAATTCTATCTTGAGAGATGTTTGAAGTTTCATTAATATTTTGATACAAAAGCTCTTAATCTAATATGCAGTTGATCACATTGGATTCTTTTGAAAGCTTTGATATAATCATCACCTGGTCACCAAATCTTTACATTCATCAAACAAAGCTGCCTTTAGCCCAAGTCTTTGTTGACACAAAACAGAGGGATCATGAGTATCATAATCTATTCAATACTTGGTTGCAGATGTATACCAAGGTGTTCCATAAACCCGGGTCTTTGTTTACAAGAAATAGATGGAATATTATTTGAACTGATAGAAATTATAAAATTGCAGGACCGGTGAAGGGTTTGCACTTATATTACAACAACACACAATGAGGAGAGTTGCTAGGAACACTTAACTGATCAAACAGTGGAACTGGTTAACCTCTTATAATGATACTAAGAACACAAGTAAATATGAGACATAACAAGATAGCGAAACACACAAGGAGTTGGTTTTCAAGATTACAGTATATTGCTTTCTCAAGTTCTATTACAAATTTTACAAACCATATTGGAAAGTTACAAGTACCCGGGTCTTTGTCCAATCGCCCGATTGACTCATTCGCATTTGTCCATTCGCACAAGTGAACCAATCATGTTCTAAAGTTCAAAGTTTATAAAGATGGAAAATCAGTTCTTTGCTTTTACTACTGGAAGGGATTGTTGCATCCAGAACCTTTTGATTGTGGAAAATGAAATTGGAAATCACAATAAACCACCAAAACTTATATCGTTAGATTATTACCCACAATGGAAGCAGCGATTCGAGGTTTATTTAAATGGAGTTGATCCTAATCTTTGGGAATCAATTGAGACATGTTATAGTATGCCAGTCGGTGCTGATGGTGTTAAATTAACTTTGGGAGGTATGACTGATAGTCGGAAAGCTAAGTACAATGTTGAAAAGAAGGTGTATGCCCTGTTGACTCAGTCAATACGAAAAGATATCATTCATCAGTTCTCTGAGAACAAACAAACGAAAAAGTTGTGGGGGGCTTTGGAGGAACGATACGATGGGAATGAAACATTAAAGGCATTGAAGGCAAAGGCTCTCAAAAAGGAGTTTGATAACTTCTCTTTAATAGGGAAAGAAAGCTTGGATGATATTATTGATAGATTCTACCATCTGATGTGTGAGCTGCACACTCATGGGGTAATGTTGTCTATGTAAGATAAAGTGTCAAGCCTTGTTGATGGATTGCCGGAGAAATGGGACTCGTTTATGTCTAACTTGAGACAGAACAATATACTTGCAAAGTTAGACATAGATGACTTCATCCTGAAATTGAGGGAGGAGGAACTGAGGATGAACTACAGGTCACAGAAAGGATCCTACGACTAGAATCCTTCACTTTATAACTCATCTCCCACTCTAACCAGTTAGGAGCACCACTTCAAATTGCATTTGTGTCTAGTTCAGCAGCTCCTTCCCATACCACCGCTTCAGTACCAGAAATGTCAGGGTCATCCACTACCCAATATATAGTGCCTGAAGCGAACACTACAAAGTTAAAGAGCGAGAATCTCAGTAATATCACTGTGGAAATAGCAAAGGAGCAAATGGATCTCCTAGCAGCTGTAGTCCATTCTTATGATGGTCTAGTTGCAAGAAAGATCAGAAATTGGCATCTTGCAGATGAAGATTACGAACAGGTGGATGGAAATGAATTAGAGAGAATGGATATATTCTGGGCTTTCGCTAGTGCTGTCAGGAGGGCGAAAAAGTTTGTGAAAAAGACAGGACAGAACTTGGTAGCCACAAACGACACAACCTCTTGTTTCAACAAAACGAAAGTTACCTTCTTTAACTGTGGTGAAAAGGGGCATTTCAAATGTGAATGTGTAAAGCCCAAGAAAATAAGTAAGGGAAATCTGTTCTCAACCTTCAATCGTCAAGACAAAGACAGGAGTAGGTCTACCTCATGAAGCAAAGAGACAAAGGCCTTGACTCATCAAGTTGACGAAGGATAGGATTGGACCTTCAGTTTTGTGTCTCCGGGTGAATTAAACATTGCCTGTGTCGAGGGATTGGATGATGGCTCGGCTAGTGAAGGTGAATCACAGTTGAACAAGTAAGGTCAGATAATGATGATGCTGTGAATGTGGTCAATCACCTAATTGAAGAAGACCTCAGAACGACAAGTTCAGAATCTCTAGCATCCGAAGAGTCAAACTCTGCATTGATGGCTGATTCAACCGATTGTTCACAGGTAAGTACATAAGACCAACTCTTTGAAAATCATGCTTGTATTAATTGTAGCAAATTTAGAGAAAGCATAGATTTAAAAATTTGCTAGGT
The DNA here is from genome assembly GCA_025506515.1 of Flaveria trinervia. Classification (NCBI taxonomy): domain Eukaryota; kingdom Viridiplantae; phylum Streptophyta; class Magnoliopsida; order Asterales; family Asteraceae; genus Flaveria; species Flaveria trinervia. Next base: position 41,195,202 of record CM046451.1, read on the forward strand.
TATTAGACCACAATGATAGCTTAGTAAAAGACTTATAACTATGCAAAGAAGCTAATAGTATTTTGAAACAAAATGAGTGCAGTTATAAGGAAAAAATAGAACTTTTAGGTAAAAAACTAAAGGAAACAGAGGTTGTTGCTTTTAATCAAGCAAATGATATAAATTTTTATTTAAATACTTTGGAAAAAACAAAGAAAGAAAAAGCAGTTTTAGAAGCCGAAGTCAACTCTTTAAAACAAAAACTGCATAGTTGCCAGTTCTTCTCACATAGTTTAACACTTAGTGAAAGAACGAAATAACAGGGAAAGGTTGGGTTATAAAGTAGTTCCACACCACATGAGATCCTGTTAAATACAAAATGTAGACCTGTAAATAACAACCCAATCAAGGATCATGTGGTGACCACTCCTCTAGTTAGTGACCTTGATTCCATGGGTAAACAGGTGGAATCTGTCACTAAACAGGAGGAGGCTACATTGAAATCAAAAGGCAAGATGCTTGTTGAAAATTTAAATGATGAATTTAAAAAGGGTAATGTAAGGTCAGGTTTACCAAAGACTATTTTCAGAATCCAAACTGACTAAACAAGTAAACCATAAACATGCTAGTCATCAAAGTCCAACCAAAGGGTTTGTTAAAGATGTTAAAAACGTAAAAAAAGTTATTTTTGTTAATAAATGTGATACATCTAAACGTAAAGTGAATAAATCCAACCAGATACATGTCACCCCAGTATCGTATTCAAGCCCACCTAAATAGTTTCCTCAACATGAAGAAGGGAGATCATGCTACAATTATGGAAAGAGATGACACATCTCTTCTAACTGCCCTTATTATCAGACCCCCAGACAGAAAATTAAACTTTATGATACTAAACCAAGTTCTTCGAAAAGGAGTTCTATAACTCCACCAAAATAATTAATGAACCTAAAGTTCAAACTGTAAGCTAGTCGTCTGTTAATCACAAACAGGCCTTACACAAAACTGGATTATGGAAAGAGAAGTCAAGTACATTGTCTTATAATGAGAACAAGAAGAAGAATGATATGCCCTCATCCTCAAAGGGATAATGGGTTGAATTCATGACGTGTGATTCCTCTGGGTCACCCAAGCCAATTAAGGCTTGGGTAAACTGATAACTTCCTCTGAATGTGAAGGGTATCTGTTAAATGCTATCACAAATACCTGGATTGTTAATAGAGGGGTGTCTAGGCACATGACAGGGAACCTGTCTTTCCTTTCAAATGTCAAATAAATTAAAGCGGGGACATGTATCATTTGCTGGAAATAAAGGAGGTTACATCACCACTCAAGACGAGGTTGGAAACTAGAAAGTAAAGTTTGACAAGGTCAACTACATTCAATAATTACAACATGACTTGCTTTCAGTATCCCAGATATGTGACAAAGGATTCAAAGTTGTTTTTGACAACAAGAAGTGCTATGTATTGAAGAAGGATTACATTAACCCGGAGGACAAAATCTTAATGTCAGCTTTAAGATACAATGACTTGTATGTCTTGGATCTATCAAAAGCCTCCGCAACAGATCATCAAGTTCAACGCTTCTTGTCAAAGGCAACAGAGAGGGACTCAATCTCCTGGCATAGGAGAATGGGACACATAAATCCATAGAGGGAATCATCTGATCTAGAATGATTTAGTAAATGGAGTAAATGTCAAGAATTTTCAACTTCCTGATTTTTGTGTAGTGCGTAAGAAAGTTAAACAGGCCAAGAAGTCTTACAAGGCAAAGAAAGTAAATTCCATTGAACTGCCTCTCGAACTTCTACACATGGATCTGTTTGATCCTGTGAGAACCAAGAGCATCATTGGTGATTTGTACTGTTATGTAGTCACTCAAGACTACTCAAGACTCTCTTGGGTAATGTTTCTGAAATCAAAATCAAATACATTTGAATCGTTCAAACAGCTAGTGACTACATTGGAATCTCTCTACAAGCTGAAAGTGAGATAGATTCGCTCAGACAATGGCACGGAGTTCAAGAACTAGTGGATATAGGTGTTCTGCAAAGAGAAAGAAATTGTACACGAGTTCACGTCTGCCTACACTCCATAAATGAATGGTGTTGCTAAACGAAAGAACAGGAGGTTGATAGAGACAGCAAGAACGATGCTAGCTGACTCGAAACTGCCCATTCAATTTTGGAATGAGCAGTTGCCAATGCATGTTACACCCCCAATTGAGTCTTGGTGGTCAAACACCATGGTAAAACGTGTTATGAATTGGTTCAGTGACGTAAACCTAATCTCGAGTACCTGGAACCATTTGGCGCACCATGTACGCTGCTAAAGAAAACTCAGTCAGGGAAGTTCATTGAGAAGGCTGAAGAAGGGATTTTTCTAGGATACAATATACCGTACAAGAGAGTTTATAACAACTTAATGGGTCAAGTAGAAGTGTGGTGAAACGTTGATGTTCAGAGATACACCCCTCCTGCTGGAAAGGGATCGGTGTTCTTTTTCAACTATGATGGATTGGTTAAGTCCTTCAACATCTCTCTCTCCCTTCCTCATGATGAGTTATCGACCAAAATGATGTATGATGTCTTAAAAACATGTCACTAGACTCGACAACATCAGGTTCACAAGGTGAATCTTCAGTCATTTAGGGGGAGCACTTGATGTAAGCGACTCTTCCTCTGACGATGAGAAGAAGTGGAGACTGAACAGGTGGATCAGGAGGAACAGGTTCCTGCTACTTAAAGTACTCAAGCATCAGATATTGGTGCCTCTGACACTTCGGAACCTCGCACTCCAACGACTACAGATACTGAACCAGGAATTCCAAATCTGGATGAGGAAGTTGTTGTTCCTACCACTCCTGGATCACGACTAAATGTATATCATCCTCTGGACCACATCATGCGGGATGTACAATCGGGAGTACAAACAAGAAATTAGTTATACTCAGCTAACTATGCCTCAGTCATGGAAAAAGGCTATCTTCATGATGGTGCTTAATTATATTTTGTGTCTCGATTTGAGCCAAAAAATGTAAGTGAAGCCTTAAACGATGAGGCATGGGTTAGTGCCATGCAAGAAGACCTCCTTCAATTCAAGAAGCTAGGAGTATGGACACTCGTGGATAGACCAAAGGTGCTAAAGTAATAGGCACTAAATGCGTCTTGAAGTGCATGAAAGATGACCAAGGGGTCATAGTTAGAAACAAAGCTCAACTTGTTGTTCAAAGTTTAGACAAGTAAAAGGAATTGATTACAATGAAGTGTTTGCACTATGGCTAGAATGGAAGCAATCCGTATCTTCCTGGCCTATGCATCTTACATGAAGATCAATGTTTATCAACTAGATTTCAAGAGTGCATTCCTTCATGGTGCAATCCGTGAGACAGTGTATGTCAGTCAACCCAAAGGATTGAGGATGCTTATCATCAGGACAAAGTTTACAAGCTTGATAAAGCTCTCTACAGGCTCCATCAAGCCCCGAGAGCATGGTGTGAGAACTCTAAATAAAACCACCTTTCACAGAGGAGTTATTGACTGTACACTGTTCATCGAAGAATAGGTTGGTGACTTACTACTAGTATAGATTTATGTTGATGACATAATCTTCGGTTCCAAAAATGAAGAGTTATGTAAAGAATTTGAATCTGTCATGAAAGTATATTTGGGATCAGTGCATAGGGGAGATGAAGTTCTTCCTAGGACTACAGGTGGCTCAGACATCAAAAGGAATATTCCTGCATCAGACTAAATATGTAGGGGATATCCTCAGTCAGTTTGACATGGAGATGCTTCAGCTGCTGGAACTCAATTGCCACAAACCACGATGTGGCACCCGACGAAAATGGTGATCTGGTTGATGCTACAATGTATAGAAGAATGATTGGTCCCTTATGTGTCTCAAAACATCTCGTCCCGATATCATGTATGCGACGTGTCTTTGTTTTAGATATCAGGTGAAACCGAAAGTCAACCATATGATAGGAGTTAAATGGATTTTCCATTATATGAAGGGTACTCCAACACTCAAGTTGGGGCATCTCATGATGATGATTTTGTGCTTACAGCGTATAGTGACTGTTGGACCAAAAGAACCAATGAGCCAAGATCAGAAAACCTCTAAGTCCCACATGGTATCACAACAACTGCTGAAAGCCTCATCAGCAGTTTGACAAGTGCTGAAGACTTCAACAGTTGAAGATCAAGTGCTGAAGATTCCAACAGCTGAAGAACTAAAGTGCTGAAGTACAACAGCTGAAGAACACAAGTGCTGAAGCTGAAAGACCAAAGTACTGAAGTACAACAGCTGAAGAGTTTACAAGTGCTGAAGATCAACAACTGATGTACAAAGTCTGAAGACAAAGACTGAAGACATCAGCTGATAATATCTACTGAAGTCATTAGCTGATGAAACATCTGAAGGTCAAAGTCTGAAGATCAAGTACTGAAGCGTCAGTAGTTTGTCACAACTGCTGAAGAGTACTTCTTCAGTAGTTGTGATATCAGTAGTTTTATATTTCTAGTTTCAGTAGTTTTGTAAAACGACTGAAGAGCTTGTTCTTCGGTCGTTGTAGTTTCAGTAGTTTCCAATCAGTAGTTTTATATTTTGTACTTAACACTCTGATATGTTCTCAGTAGTTGTGAACATTTCAGTAGTTTGTTAAGAGTTAGTTAATTTTGTATTAGATCTGCCAGTTGTCACTTTCCGTGATAACAGCAGTGTTTGTTGCACTCTATATAAGGAGTGACAACCTATTGTAATAGGATGAATGACGTGAATGAATGAATGATTTGATTAGAAACATTCCATATCTATAAACATTCCTTGAATCAGAAATATATTCTCTCGCTATAACCGTATGTGCTCTTAATGCATACAAGCATCGACTTCTTGCTACAATTTGTCTAATTCCTGTTCTTATTCTGCTGCCTTGAACTCTAATACATCAAACTTGTGATCGCTGATCCTGTCAAATGGTATCAGAGCAGGTTAATCATTGATCGATCTAATAATTGATCATTGAAACTGCTATTCCAGATCTAAGTTTGATTGAATTAGCTTTTGTTTTTGCAAGAAACGGTTATAGAGATTGAATTTTCTGTATTTCTGGTCATTCATCCTGAGATCTTCTCTTGGTTTTTATTGAGTTTGTTGTGGTCTGTTTAAAACTTTTAAAAGCTTGAATTAAATTGTTTTTGAACTGAAAATGACCACTCCCTCCAATGATCCTCACAATACTGGTTCCTCAACCAAGCCACCAATGCTGGTTAGGAATGAGTATAACATATGGCAAAGACGTATGCTCCATCACCTGTCTGTTAATAGCGCAGGTTGTTGGACATCAGTGGTACATGGTCCACACAAGCCTATGGTGAATAACCCGGAAACCAATCAAATGGTTCCGAAGAGGAGGGAGCAATACTCAGATGAGGATAAGAAGTTGCTTGAAATTGATGCTAAAGCCCATTGAATTCTGGCCATGGCACTGCCAAATGAAATCTATTCTGGGCTAATGCATCATGAAACTGCCCATGACCTCTGGAATGCCTTGAAAGAACAATTTGGAGGAACAGATGAGGTCTTGGCAAATAATAGAGAAATTCTTGCCCAACAATATAAGACATTCTCTCATAGAAAGGGTGAGACACTCACTCAACAATATGAGCGGTTCTCTTGTTTGATCTCTGAACTAAAAATGGTCAAACTTGAGTACCAAATATTCAGATGAATAACAGATTTCTCAGATCACTGCCTGAGAGATGGGACACATATACTATTGTCCTACGCTCCAGTGCAAGTTTGGACAAACTATCTCTCACCCAACTCCATGGGAAACTGCTCACGTTTGAGAGAGAGATAGAACAGAAGAGAAAGTTGTCTTCATCTGGAAAGCTCACTGAAGACTTTGTACCAGGCAACACTGCCTTGGTGGGTCATGAGTCAGAATATGGTTCATCTGAATGCCAGTATGATGAGCATATTAATTTCTCTTCAAGCACTTCTGATTTTGCATTTGTGAGTGTTGATGGTCAGTACACTGGGTGTAATAATGACAATCTATGCTTCATTATGGATGATCTCAAGGGGATTGCTGATGATGACATAGAGGAGATGGATATTTTGAGCCAAATGGCCCTGATAAATATCAGATCTCAGAAGTTCTATAAAAGAACTGGAAGAAAATTCCCAGGACTCTCTGGCAAAACCAAAGTTGGTTTTGACAAGAGCAAGTTGAGGTGTCACAAATGCCAAAGGCTTGGACACTTTGCAAGAGAGTGTAGATCAACTGGATCTAACTCCACTGCACCCTTTGTGACTTTTCCTGGCAAAAGTCAACAACACAGAGGGCAACATCCTGTCACCTCTAGTCATCATTCTCAACAACAATCTCCGACATATTTTGTTTCTCAGGGTCAAATGCCATATCCGTACCCTTGTTATTACATGCCACAGTCAAATCAAGTTCAAGTTCCTATGGCACCACAACCTCATGCACTACCAGAACCTCAGCCATCCCAATCTCATCAACAACTCAATCTCAACAACACAGCTTCTTCACCCCAGGAGTTATTGACTGGAGCAGTTTACCAGATGACTTGTCTGGTCATGATCAACTGTTCTCAGGTGCTGGTCAACATGGTGGTGACAGTACTTTTGGGAATCTAGCTCTTATGGCTTTGGAGTCTGCTGATACTTCATTTTCTAATGCCTCTACACCTCAGGTATCACAGGTATCCTCTGAGGCAAAAGCCAAATTATGCTCTGAACCATGCATAGCAGCATTTGCTTCCATTAGAGAAGCAAATGTAGCTCTAATTAATAAGAACATTGAGCTAGAACAAATAATTTCCAAAAACAAAGCTGAGTTTGAGTTTGTGCTCAAAGATAAAAATGATGAGAGATTATAAACTGAATTTCCAAATAATTGATGATAAGGCTAGAGAAGAGGTACTTCTAGAGAAGTACAAAGATCTCAAAGAAACCCTTGCAGTACCCAGGTAGAGTGTGATAGATGGGTACAATCATGCAAAGGTTTTGAAATGCTTCTTAGTAAGCAATCTGCTTCCAATGTGAAGTTTGGAATTGGTTACAATCACACTGCTCCACCTACAGATTTTACCCCAAGAGCAGAGGTAGAATCTGATGGTGAGAGTGATAACCAATCCATCACATCATGTGATCTACCTTCTGATACAGCACAATCAGAAGTAGCAGTCAGCATCAAGCCCTCTTTGAACTTATCAGCTGATGTTGATGGTTCAAATGCTGACACTCACATGATCAATGAGTTGATCAACTCAGGAGTTAATTCTGAAGGTCCTGAAAGGACTAGAGAGCAGGATTTAACACCTGAAGTTCAAACTTCAACTGCTGTCAGTACTGAAGAGAAGAAAACTGCAGTAGAAAGAAGAGTTTGAAGTCTACTAAAGAGGCAGTCAAGAAAGCAAACAATGCTTCCAAAGCATTGAAGAACAAGTCTTCAGTTGCTTCACCCTCTTAGTTGATGATCAACCTAAGATGAAGAAGAAACCATGTGAAGTATGTGGTTTGTTCATCATCTTACAGATGATTGTTGGTACAAAAGAGGTCCAAACTCAAACAAAAAGAAGAAATCAATGAGAAAATGGTAAAAATGAAAACTGAGTTTCAGACCACATTTGTATCAGCAACATCAAATCCTGTAACCCTTAAGTCCTCAAAGAAATCCAAAAAGGAAGGGGTTAAACAGGTGACAGCTGAGAATGCTCAGAAGAAGAAGGGGCAACATAGGAACTTATCAAACTCCACTGGCAATGTGTCTGATGAGCTGAAAGCTTTGTCACAAAATCAGACACAGCTGGTTATGATGGTTCAACATCTGTTGAGTAGAGTTAACCAACTAGATGCTCCTATTTTGAAACCACAGAAAAGGAGGTCCAAGCCAAAGGACTCCTCTTCTACACCATCTTCTTCCTCTCAGGCTGTTGTTTCAGATAAACCTGTTAGTTAACATCTATTGATGAGACCAGGCCCAAAACCAAAAAGGTTTGGGTCTCTAAAACTAACTGATTGTTTATTATTGCAGGGTTCTTCAACATGCCAAAGTAGCATCTGGTATGTAGACAGTGGGGGATCTATGCACATGACTGGGAATAGCTCTCTTCTTCATGACTACTCTCAAGGAAAGAAGGGATTTGTTTCTTTTGGCAATGATGCTAGGGGTTACATCATAGGTAAGGGCTTTGTCTCCAATGGAGAAATCAATTTGATGATGTTAATCATGTGGAAAATCTTAAGTACAATCTCTTGAGTGTCAGTCAAATGTGTGATAAAGGCCATGTTGCTCTTTTCACCAGTCAAAACTGTAGGATTCTGTCATCCAAAGTTTTGCACTTGATTGACAAGGTGTTGGATGATCACACTCTCCTAAGAGCCAACAGGACAGGAAGAGTATATGCCTTAGATCTTTCCAAGAAAATAGATCTCAAAGGCAATCCTTGCCTATTTTCCAAAGCCTCTTCTCAAGAATCTAAATTGTGGCACAGAAGGCTTGGTCATGTTAATCTCAAAAACATGAATCATCTTAGCCATAATAGTTTAGTCAGAGCCTTACCAATAAAGGGGTTCCACTGTGATGAAACCTGCACTGCTTGTTTAAAAGGAAAACATCACAAAGTCTCATTCCCTCCTATTGAAGTGCCTAAGTCCACTGCCTGCTTGCAATTACTGCATATGGATCTATTTGGTCCTGTGAGAGTAATGAACATGGCAAATAAGAAATACTGTCTGGTAATTGTGGATGATTACTCCAGATTTGTATGGACTTTCTTTCTACATTCAAAGGATGAGGCTGCTCAGAAGATCATTCACTTTGTGTTGTATATTGAGAAGCAGTATTCCCTTCCAGTCAAGTGTATTAGGAGTGACAATGGAACTGAGTTCAGAAATCATACACTTGATGACTTCTATCTTTCCAAGGGGATCAAAAGGCAGTTTAGCATCCCAAGGACTCCAGAACAAAATGGAGTAGTAGAGAGAAAGAACAGGACTCTCATTGAAGCTGCAAGGTCCATGCTGGCCGACTCAGGTTTGCCACTGACCTTTTGGGCTGAAGCTGTCAACACAGCTTGCTATGTGCAAAATAGAGTTTTAGTAAATCAGAGGTTGATGAAGACTCCATATGAAGTTCTCCATCATTTGGCTCCTCTGATTTCATTTTTCAAAGCATTTGGGTGTCCTGTTTTATTCTCAACACAAAGGATCGACTCCATAAGTTTGATCCTAAGGTGGATGCAGGGTATTTTGTTGGTTATTCATCTACTTGTAAGGCATACAGAGTCTTCAACTGCAGAACAAAGATGGTTGAAGAAACTCTACATGTTAAGTTCAATGAATCTCCAAAGGACAAGATTCCACAAAGCCCTGTGGAGTTATTTGATTTGGACATACTGCAATATGTTCCTCATCAAACTCCTGCTGTTGCTCCTGTCAACAGTTCACCACCCGGTGGTACTGCTGATGATGATGATGATTGCAGTACTCACCTCTTCAGGTTTAGTGATCAGCTGCCTGATTCAGCTAGACCTGATGTTCCTGTAGCTCCAGTAGCACCATCCACAACAAATGCTGATGAGATCTCTTCGAATTCAACTTCTTTTGAATTACCATCCACTGATTGGTTTCAAGGAAATGATTCACCATCACCATCTGTTACTGCTGAGCCTGCTACAAACACTTGCACAGATCTCATTGTGTATCAAGATCTGAAGAATCACCCTATGTCTCAAATCATTGGTGATATAACTGCTGGTGTATCAACAAGAAGTCAATTGTCAAATTTCTGCTTCTATGCTCTCTTCATCAGTCAGCAAGAGCCATAGAATTATCACATTGCTTTAAAGGAAAATGGATGGGTTGATGCCATGCAGCTTGAGCTTCTTCAGTTCAAGAAACAGCAAGTGTGGGAACTGGTTCCTCTACCTCCAGGTAAGTGTGCAATAGGCACTAAATGGGTGTTTAGGAACAAAATTGTTGAAAATGGGCTTATTGTTAAGAACAAGGCCAGACTGGTTGTTCAGGGGTTTGCACAAGAAGAAGGTATTGATTATGATGAAACCTTTGCCCCTGTAGCCAGACTGGAAGCAATTCGATTGTTTTTAGCCTATGCTGCTTATCAAAACCTTAAAGTTTTTCAAATGGATGTCAAAAGTGCATTTTTGTATGGAAAAATTAAAGAAGAGGTTTATGTATGTCAACCTCCAGGCTTTGAGGACAATAAACATCCTAATTGGGTGTATAAGCTTGATAAGGCTCTTTATGGGTTAAAACAAGCTCCTAGAGCCTGGTATGAGACATTATCAAACTTTCTTCTGGAAAACAATTTCACTAGAGGCTCCATAGATAAGATTTATTCATTAAGAAAGCTGGACAGCATAATCTACTTGTTCAAATTTATGTAGATGATATCATTTTTGCATCCTCTGATCCAAAGTTGTGTGATGCCTTTACAAAGTTGATGCAACAGAAGTTTGAAATGAGTGCCATGGGAGAATTATAGTTCTTTCTGGGGTTGCAAATCAAACAAAAGGCTGATGGAATTTTCATTCATCAGTCCAAATACACAAAAGATCTTTTGCAAAAGTTTGATTTACAAAACTGTAAGCCCTGTTCTACCCCCATGTGCAGCACCGCACAACTGGATACAGATCAGAAAGGTAAAGTGGTTGATGAAACACTTTACAGATGTATGATTGGGTCCTTGATGTATTTAACAGCTTCTAGACCAGATATTATGTTTGCTACATGTGTTTGTGCTAGATTTCAGGCTGCACCTAAAGAGTCTCATCTGATTGCAGTCAAGAGGATCTTTAGATATCTGCAAGGCACTCCTTCTCTAGGTTTATGGTATTCTACTGGACATTCTGGTAAATTAGTTGCTTTTTCTGACAGTGACTATGCAGGGTGTAAGTTGACCAGGAAATCAACTTTTGGTGGATGTCAATTCCTAGGCAACTGCTTGATTTCTTGGCAGAGCAAGAAACAGACCTCAGTTGCTACATCAACTGCTGAAGTAGAGTACATTGCTGCTGCAAGTTGTACATCTCAGGTACTCTGGCTTCAAAACCAACTTTTGGACTATGGCATTACAGAGACTAAGACTCCATTGTTAATGGATAGTGCTTCAGCTCTTTGCATTGTCAAAAATCTAGTCCAGCACTCTAGGACCAAACATATAGAGATCAGACATCATTTTATAAGGGATTGTTTTGAAAAAGTCTGATTGATCCTAAGTTTGTGCCTAGTGCTGATGAGCTTGCAGACATTTTTACTAAGCCTTTGGATAGTTCAACTTTCCAAAACCTGGTGTTAAGGCTTGGTATGCTGCAGCTAGAATAAGTGACAACTACTGGTGATCTTAGTAATAAGTACTGATGATCATTAGTAACTATGTCACATATAAGTACTGATGAGCTCTTTTACCCTCAGCAGTTTCTATAACTACTGAAGGCTAAATGTCTCACAAGTACCGCAGTACTTCATCTGCTCTAAACTACTGACGTAGTTACAACTACTGATGCAGTTACAACTACTGCAATCAGTAAACACAGATAAGTATTGATGTCCTATGAAACAACTGAACTCAGCCAAAAAGGCTGATGAATGTGTTGGGACAGTATGAAACAGTTGAAAAGCTAAGAATTGACGAAAACAGCTGAAGAGAACTTTCTCTTCAGTCATTTGTACGACTGCTGTTTCATTCTAAACAACTGAAGCAAAACCACTGTCTTCAGTAGTTTTATAACTACTGATGACTAATACCAAGTCTTCAGTTGTTTACAACAGCTGATGACAAAACCACTGTCCTCAGTAGTTTCATAACTACTGATGACAAACACCAAGTCCTCAGTTGTTTCAATCATCTTAAGTCAAAACCACGGTCTTCAGTAGTTTTCTAACTTCTGATGCCTAACACCACGACTTCAGCTGTTTCAACGTCTGAAAGGATAATACCATGTCAACGGTCGTTTAAAACTACTGATGACTAATACCACATCCTTCAGTCGTTTTCTTACCCGTACCCTATCAATATCCCTGACCTAAGCTCTCAATGCTTCATCTTCTTCAAACCTAACGTTCCTCTCCAAAACCTTCCCTTTTCTCAATGGCGTCCATGCAAATTAAACCGCCACACAACTGTGTTGCCTACCTCACTAAATCGCCCATCTGGACTAAGTTCGATACTGCTATCGATCTTATGGTTCAGTCCCAATACAATACGGCATTTCTTCTGAATCCCATACTACATGCCGAATCCCTTTAACAATTTTGGATGAACGTTACTATTACCACTGGGGAGAACAAGACACCATCTCTCCAGTCGGTCGTCAACAACAAAGAAGTAGTCCACTCTTGCAGTAATCCGCCAAATTCTTCATCTGAATGATGCTAGTTCTCCTGCTGGATATCCGAAGGGCACCACAGATCTATCCTTTGCCCAACATGGATATCAAGGCGATCTCAGTGCCTCCACTATCATGAAGAAACACTTGAATGATGCTGAGCGCCTAATTTTTCACATGGTGAATGTATGTTTGGCCCCTAAGACGTCGTCTTGGGATCAACTGTCGACAAAATGGCAGCAGGTAATGTATTCTATTCTTGAGCAACAACCACTAAACTTCTCAGAAATAATATTTCGGAGCTCAAGGACATGGCTCAAAAACTCACTGCCAACCGTTGGATACTATATCCACGGTTCATAATGGCCATCATTACAAACCAGCTTAATGCTGAGGGACTTGTTGGCTTGGGAGTCCCTGCTACGGCTATTCTGCCGGAAGTATACTCCCGGCACAACTCTGACCAGACACTTAAAATGGCTGCCAAGCTGCGAAAACCCACGCAGCTGGAACCCACAGCCACCACCTCCAAATCAAAAGTCCCCACCAAACCCACCAAAAAGAAACCCAAAACGGCTACTCAGGGAATTGAGTCCCCTGAGGATGTCCCTGCAACACAAACGCAGGATATATCCACTAGTCCAAACCCCCTAGTGGATACAATGACTCTTCCAGCCATAGCCGCTCAGGCCTCCTCTCAACAGGAGCCTGCAGCAACCACACAAGGGGTACCTACATATCTGGGATCTTCCTCACTTGAGGGGATTGCCATTGAAGAGCACCCACCTCCCCAGGTGCACACTGCTTCTATCCCTTCACCCCAAACAACCGCCCCTCACAACCCATAGGAACTTGAACTTGATTTGACTGTGGCATGTAATAACAAGGGTACGGATATGGCATTTGACCCTGAGGAACAAATTATGCCGGATATTGTTGTTGAGGATGATGACTAGAAGTGACAGGATGTTGCCCTCTGTGTTGTTGACTATTGCCAGGAAAAGTCACAAAGGGTGCAGTGGAGTTAGATCCAGTGATCTACACTCTCTTGCAAAGTGTCCAAGCCTTTGGCATTTGTGACACCTCAACTTGCTCTTGTCAAAACCAACTTTGGTTTTGCCAGAGAGTCCTGGGAATTTTCTTCTAGTTCTTTTATAGAACTTCTGAGATCTGATATTTATCAGGGCCATTTGGCTCAAAATATCCATCTCCTCTAAGTCATCATCAGCAATCCCCTTGAGATCATCCATAATGAAGCATAGATTGTCATTATTACACGCAGTATACTGACCATCAACACTCACAAATGCAGAATCAGAAGTGCTTGAAGAGAAATTAATATGCTCATCATACTGGCATTCAGATGAAGCATATTCTGACTCATGACCCACCAAGGCAGTGTTGCCTGGTACAAAGTCTTCAGTGAGCTTTCCAGATGAAGACAGCTTTCTCTTCTGTTCTATCTCTCTCTCAAACGTGAGCAGTTTCCCATGGAGTTGGGTGAGAGATAGTTTGTCCAAACTTGCACTGGAGCGTAGGACAATAGTATATGTGTCCCATCTCTCAGGCAGTGATCTGAGAAATCTGTTATTCATCTGAATATTTGTGTACTCAAGTTTGACCATTTTTAGTTCAGAGATCAAACAAGAGAACCGCTCATATTGTTGAGTCAGTGTCTCACCCTTTCTATGAGAGAATGTCTCATATTGTTGGGCAAGAATTTCTCTATTATTTTCCAAGACCTCATCTGTTCCTCCAAATTGTTCTTTCAAGGCATTCCAGAGGTCATGGGCAGTTTCATGATGCATTAGCCCAGAATAGATTTCATTTGGCAGTGCCATGGCCAGAATTCCATGGGCTTTAGCATCAATTTCAAGCAACTTCTTATCCTCATCTGAGTATTGCTCCCTCCTCTTCGGAACCATTTGATTGGTTTCCGGGTTATTCACCATAGGCTTGTGTGGACCATGTACCACTAATGTCCAACAACCTGCGCTGTTAACAGACAGGTGATGGAGCATACGTCTTTGCCATATGTTATACTCATTCCTAACCAGCATTGGTGGCTTGGTTGAGGAACCAGTATTGTGAGGATCATTGGAGGGAGTGGTCATTTTCAGTTCAAAAACAATTTAATTCAAGCTTTTAAAAGTTTTAAACAGACCACAACAAACTCAACAAAAACCAAGAGAAGATCTGAGGATGAATGACCAGAAATACAGAAAATTCAATCTCTATAACCGTTTCTTGCAAAAACAAAAGCTAATTCAATCAAACTTAGATCTGGAATAGCAGTTTCAATGATCAATTATTAGATCTATCAATGATTAACCTGCTCTGATACCATTTGACAGGATCAGCGATCACAAGATTGATGTATTAGAGTTCAAGGCAGCGGAATAAGAATAGGAATTAGACAAATTGTAGCAAGAAGTCGATGCTTGTATGCATTAAGAGCACATACGGTTATAGCGAGAGAATATATTTTTGATTCAAGGAATGTTTATAGATATGGAATGTTTCTAATCAAATCATTCATTCATTCACGTCATTCATCCTATTACAATAGGTTGTCACTCCTTATATAGAGTGCAACAAACACTGCTGTTATCACGGAAAGTGACAACTGGCAGATCTAATACAAAATTAACTAACTCTTAACAAACTACTGAAATGTTCACAACTACTGAGAACATATCAGAGTGTTAAGTACAAAATATAAAACTACTGATTGGAAACTACTGAAACTACAACGACTGAAGAACAAGCTCTTCAGTCGTTTTACAAAACTACTGAAACTAGAAATATAAAACTACTGATATCACAACTACTGAAGAAGTACTCTTCCGCAGTTGTGACAAACTACTGACGCTTCAGTACTTGATCTTCAGACTTTGACCTTCAGATGTTTCATCAGCTGATGACTTCAGTAGATATTATCAGCTGATGTCTTCAGTCTTTGTCTTCAGACTTTGTACATCAGTTGTTGATCTTCAGCACTTGTAAACTCTTCAGCTATTGTACTTCAGTACTTTGGTCTTTCAGCGTCAGCACTTGTGTTCTTCAGCTGTTGTACTTCAGCACTTTAGTTCTTCAGCTGTTGGAATCTTCAGCACTTGATCTTCAACTGCTGAAAGCCTCATCAGAGATATCATGTATGCGACGTGTCTTTGTTTTAGATATCAAGTGAAACCGAAAGTCAACCATATGATAGGAGTTAAATGGATTTTCCATTATATGAAGGGTACTCCAACACTCAAGTTGGGGCATCCTCATGATGATGATTTTGTGCTTACAGCGTATAGTGACTCAGATTATGGCGGTTGCAAAATGAATTACAAGTCAACATCAGTAGGATGTCAATTCTTTGGTAGACGGTTAGTCACCTGACAGTGTAAGAAGCAGACCTTCGTTTCTTTGTCAACATGTGAAGTAGAATACATTGCTGCTGCAAGTTGCTCTTCACAAATCATCTGGATTCAACAACAAATGCGAGACTACAGTTTTCAATTCTCTAACACTCCTATCTATGTTGATAATTCTGTTGCTATAGCTGTAACAAAAAATCCAGTCCAACATCCTAAAACTAAACATATTGGTGTTATCACTTTATACGTGACTGTTTCGAAAAGCAATTAATCGACGTGGCTAAAATAAATATGGATTTTCAACGTGCCGACCTCTACACAAAAGCATTTGACAAACGAGGGTTTTATATCTGTTAGAGGTTAATGGAGTGAAAAAGAAAAGTGATGTGATTTTAGAGGAAGAAAATGACTAGTCCGACATTTTTAGTTTTAATTTTCTTTTATTTTACTTTCCTGTTTATAAAAATCCAAAAACACAAAAATATTTTCGGTTTTAGAATTTTAGGTGGAGAATAGGTTAGATTAGTATTAAATTAGTAAATTAGCTGCTTTATTTAATTAATAAAAAACAAGTAGAGAAGGACAGCTTAGCTAAAAGGAAAGTAATCAAATATGTGATATTGATTCAACGTTTATGGAAAATGATAGTACACAGCAAACAGATTGTTTGCGACTTCAAAAGATTTTAACCGATTAAGATGCAAAATTCGAAGTATAAGTCTGAAAAGTCTAATCAAAATAAATGGTAAAATGATAGTAAAACTAGTATGCTACCAAGGTAACATAGAGAAAGTAGACCTAGAGGCTGCTAGTTCATTATAAGATGTGTCGGTAGATTCAACACCATAGATGAGTATACCTCATTGGTGGTTTCAAGTTCAAACTAAGTTGTTCAACTTGCTGTGGATTCCTATCTTATCCCTGGTTAACACAATCAATGCAGTTCCAATACGGGGTGAAGAGCAAAATAAACAACACAAATGTGTGCAGATGACCATAAAAATTAAGCAAAGCACATGGAAAAATACAAAATGCAATCAAGCTAATAACTTATGTTGTTGGTGTGATATGTGCAAAAAGAAAATACATGCACTAACAAGAAGATAGGTTGTGTGCCACTCTGCTGTGCGATGGCACTGACCTGAGGATAAACTTAACCTATATATTTTTGAATTCATTGTTGTTTGCATCTTTCTGTTGTGCGATGGCACTGACCTGAGGTTTGCCATCTCTTTGAAAGCTCTTAGAATAGTATCTTCTTGAAATATACCCATAGACCGTCAAAAATCTTCTGAGGAACGTTGATTACCATATAAGCGTGGGATCCACAAATGCTTGTTAAAATAATTAAAGCATAACTCATCACCAATGTGGGTCAAAAATTTGTGTATGGATTTAAGAGGACAAGTACACTGACAATCATCGTGAGCTACGGTTCTTGAAAGTCAAAATCATTGTATGCATCATTTAGCTCTAGTATGATTTCCTAAAATATCTATTGACTCTCGGTCCAAATAAGAATCCAGCATCAAAGTAATTTATTAAAATGTCCCAAATGATTCTAATATACCTGTATGATTCCATACTGAATCATACGAGAAATGATAACATATAATTGAAGCTGTGTTGTGCACGAAGTAAAATCGGGTAGAAGTACTCTAATAGGTTTAAATCCATCTCCATTCAAAATTACAAAAATATGTGTTTTTTTTGTTTGCAAATTTCTAGTTGTTTTTATTTATTTATTTTAGTCATTTGGTAGGTAAACGTCAAACTATCCATGTGAATTCAATCTGTGAATCACTCACAAAAAAGGGGTCATGTCTGAGGTGAGCAATCGGGTTTTAAGTTAAAAAAAGGATCACGTCTGAGGTGATCAACAATTTTTAAAATTAAAAAGGTCATGTCTGAGATGATCAACGGTCATAATGTCTTATCTAAAATTAACAAGTTTAATGTTTGAAAGTGCATGAGGTCAAACTCATAAGTCTCAGCCACTCGCACCACTAAAGCATAGGTCCATTCGCACGACTGAAGATAAAATCAGTATAAGTAAGGTGAAGTCGGTCGCAGCTTCTCACCACCCTTCAATCGCTCCCAAATCGCATGAAAGCAAAGTTACTTTGCCAAAATTCGATTTCATTGACTTCGCACTGTGATTCTGATACTAACGTGTTCTCTCTTCATCTAAAGGTACTTAGTGACTGAAATCGCACAAAATGGTCGGTTTAATCAAGCCCTAATGACCTAAATTGGTCAGAAGAACCTAGACTAAGATGTCAAAATAAACCACAAAGTTGGACTAAATTGTTAATTTAAAGAAGTTTTGGTGTTAATTTGAGTGTTTGCGAGTCTAGTGAACCTCACCACAACGTTTAACAATAAGTATAGACCAAGAACGAATCTAATAGTGTCGAATAGAGACTTATGCGAATGGACATGTTGATGAAATTCAATCGCACGATTGAGCTTTGCGTTTGACTCAATCGCACGAATGAACCATGCGTATGACTTCAGTCGCACGACTGGGTCAACCGCATGGGACAGTATACGATTAAACGAGTGGTAGGCTCAAACGTACAACTGAGCTCAATCACACGACTAAGACTTAGTCGTATTGTCTATTCGCATGATTGAACAAAGCGATTTAAGTTCATTAAAATTCAAATGCCATGTTATTACACAATGTTAAACGTTTATGTATCCTGTGTTACATAAACATGACGAGTAGATGGACTATGAGCACGAAGCACAATCTCTGTGCTCATCAAGACGTCACATCCCGGAACACTTCTGAGTTCGCGAGGATTATTACATTTTTACGGAGATCAAGGATCTTCAAGGCTATTTCTACTGTGTGCACACCACACAGATCGATTCAGCAGGCTTTCTGGGAAAGCGCTATGGTAGACAGGTCTGGTGAGCCTCATCGCATTCGGAGTTCTATTTTTGGCCGAGAGATTTAGATCAGCAAGGTTGATCTAAGGAGTGTTTTAGAGTTGGGTGATGATGATGACTGCCCAACAAGAGTGCATCCACTAACGGTTCGAGGATGTTTTCTTTGAACTAAGTATGTGGCGACATAAATGCAGGTGTGCTCAACCAGAGCGACTTGTGTAGCCCAATTCAAGTACTTAGCCCATGAACTGCTCAAGTTCATATCCTCGAGGAAGGGATTCTTTGATGAGTTTTCTGATCAGATCTAGAACGCTTACGTGGCTCTGGTACTGAATCATCCATTCAGCTTCTCTCGGATGATATTCATGTACATGGTGGAGAATATAGAGGCCAAAGGCAAGGAAGGATTCTGCATGTACCCTCGTTTCCTGTAGATGATTATTGACAAGAAGCTTCCATTGTTGCCGAAGGAGAGAGATGATGCTCTTACACTTGAGGTTATGGATGACACCATCCTTGGGAGGATGAAGGTGTACCGGGGAGAGTAGGTGAAGCCCCCAGTATTAAGTACCACTTTATACGTGACTGTTTTGAAAAGCAATTAGTCGATATGGTTAAAATAAATATGGATTTTCAACGCGCCGACCTTTACACAAAATCATTTGACAAACCGAGGTTTTTATATATATATTAGAGGTTAATGGAGTGAAAAAGAAAAGTGATGTGATTTCAGAGGAAGAAAATGACTATTCTAACACTTTTAGTTTTAATTTTATATTATTTTATTTTCCTGTTTATAAAAATCCAAAAACACAAAAATATTTTCGGTTTTAGAATTTTAGGGGGAGAATAGGTTAGATTAGAACTAAATTAGTAAATTAGCTTCTTTATTTAATTACAAAAAAAACAAGCGGAGAAGGACAGCTTAGCTAAAAGGAAAGTAATCAAATATGTGATACTAATTCAACTTTTATGGAAAATGATAGTACACAACGAACAAATTGTTTGCGACTTCAAAAGATTTTAACTGATTAAGATGCAAAATTAGAAGTATAAGTCTGAAAAGTCTAAGGAAAATAAAAGGTAAAATGATAGTAAAACTAGTATGCTACCAAGGTAACATAGAGAAAGTAGGCCTAGAGGCTGATAGTTCATTATATGATGTATCGGTAGATTCAACACGATAGATGAGTATACCTCATTAGTGGTTTCAAGTTCAAACTAAGTTGTTCAACTTGCTGTAGATTCCTATCTTATCCCTGGTTAACACAATCAACGCAGTTCCAATAAGGGGTGAAGAACAAAATAAACACCACAAATATGTAAAGACGACCATAAAAATTAAGCAAAGCACATGGAAAAATACAAAACGCAATCAAGCTAATAACTTACGTTGTTGGTGTGATATGTGCAAAAAGAAAATACATGCTCTAACAAGAAGATAGGTTGTGTGCCACTCTGCTGTGCGGTGGCACTGACCTGAGGATAAGCATAACCTAAACATTCTAGATTTTATTGTTGTTTGTGTCTCTCTGTTGTGCGATGGCACTGACCTGAGGCTTGGCATCTCTCTGAAAGCTCTTAGAATAGTTTCTTCTTGAAATCTACCCGTAGACCGCTCAAAAATCTTCTGAGGAACGTTGATTACCATATAAGTGTGGGATCCACAAATGGTTGTTGAAATAATTAAACCTTAACTCATCACCAATGTGGGTAAAAAATATGTGTATGGAATAAAGAGGAGAAGTACACTAACAATCATCGTGAGCTGCGGTTCGTGAAAGTCAAAATAATTGTGTGCATATTTTAGCTCTAGTATGATTTCCTAAAATTTCTATTGACTCTCGGTCAAAACAAGAATCTAGCATCAAAGTAATTTATTAAAATGTCCCAAATGATTTTGATATACCTATATGATTCCATACTGAATCGTACCAGAAATGATAAAATATAATTGAAGTTGTGTTGTCCAGGAAGCAAAATCGGGTAGAAGTACTCGAATAGCTTTAAATCAATATCCATTCAAAATTTCAAAAATATGTGTTGGTTTTGTTTTTTAAATTTCTATTTGCTTTTATTTATTTATTTTAGTCATTTGGTAGGTAAACGTCAAAGTGTCCATCTGAATTGAATCTGTGAATCACTCATTAAAAAGGGGTCATGTCTGAGGTGACCAATCGGGTTTTAAGTTAAAAGAAGGATCATATTTGAGGTGATCAACAATTTTTAAAATTAAAAAAGGTCATGTCTGAGATGATCAATGGTCATAACGTCTTATCTAAAATTAACAAGTTAAATGTTTGAAAGTGCATGAGGTCAACCTTATAAGTCTCAGCCACTCGCACGACTAAAACATAAATATGGAACAGTCGCACGTTTGAACCATACGTATGGACGGACGTATGATTGGACCATAAGCATGGATCAATTAATGTGATTGGATCACCAGAATGAACCAATCGCATGAAGGGAAGAGACCGACTGAGTCAGTCGCACGACTAAACGCAGTAGCACAAATGGATATGACCGACTAAGTCAGTCCCACGACTGAGCCCCAGTCGCACGAATCAAGCATGCAAATAGGTCAATTTGCACGACTAAAGATATAATCAATATAAATAGGGTGAAGTCAGTCGCAAATTCTCACCACCCTTCAATCGCTCCCAAATCGCACGAAAGCAAAGTTACTTTGCCAAAATTTGATTTCCTTGATTTCGCACTGTGATTGTGATACTAACGTCTTCTCCCTTCATCTAAAGGTACTTAGTGACTGAAATCACACAAAATGGTCGATTTAATCAAGCCCTAATGACCTAAATTGGTCAAAAACAAGAACCGAGACTAAGATGTCTAAATAGACCACCAAACTCGACTAAATTATTAATTTAAAGAAGTTTTGGTGTTAATTTGAGTGTTTGCGAGCCTAGTGAATCTAACCACAACGTTTAACAATAAGTATAGAAAAAAAACGGATCTAATGGTGTCGAACATAGACTTATGCGAATGGACATGTTGATGAAATCCACTCGCATGATTGAGCTAGGAGTTTGACTCAATCGCACGAATGAACCATGCATATGACTTCAGTCACACGACTAGGTCAACCGCATGGGATAGTATACAATTAACTCTAGTTGTAGGCTCTAACATACAACTAAGCTCAATCACACGACTAAGATTTAGTTGTATTGTCCATTCGCATGATTGAACAATGTGATTCAAGTTCATTAAAATTCAAATGCCATGTTATTACACAATGTCAAATGTTTATGTATCCTGTGTTACATAAACATGACGAGTAGATGGACTATGAGCACGAATCACAATCTTTGTTCTCATCAAGACGTCACATCCTGGAACGCTTCTGAGTTCGCGGGGATTATTACATTTTTACGGAGATCAAGGATCTTCAAGGCTATTTCTACTGTGTGCACACCATACAGATCGATTCAGCAGGCTTTCTGGGAAAGCGTTGTGGTAGACAGGTCTGGTGAGCCTCATCGCATTCGGAGTTCTATTTTTGGCTAGGAGATTTAGATGAGCGAGGATGATCTGAGGAGTGGTTTAGAGTTGGGTGATGATGGTGACTACTCAACAAGACTGCATCCACTAACGGTTCAAGGATGTTTTCTTTGCACAAAGTACGTGGAGACATAAATTTAGGTGTGCTCGACAAGAGCAACCTATGCCCTCTAGTTCTAGTACTTAGCCCATGTGCTGCTCAAGTTCATAGCCTCGAGGAAGCGATGCTTTGATGAGATGTCTAATCATATCGAGAATGCTTACATGGCTCTGGTACTGAATCATCCACTCATCTTCTCTTGGATGATATTCACGTAGATGGTGGAGAATATAGAGGCCAAAGGCAAGGAAGGCTTCTGCATGTTCCCTTGTTTCCTATAGATGGTTATTGACCAAAAGCTTCCTTTGCTGCCGAAGAAGAGAGATGATGCTGTTACACTTGAGGTTATGGATGACACCATCTTTGGGATGATGAAGGTGTACCAGGGCAAGCAGGTGAAGCCCCCGGTAAGGAGATTGTTTGGGCACCTAGCCTGGGAGGACAACGTGGCGCCCACACATAAAAGGTGGCGTCATCACAACAGTGACTTCGATACTGAGCCTATTGTTCTGCCCATTGAGGATTCAGATGACAATGACAACCATGGTGATGGTCAAGGCGTTGAGGCTCCGGGTGGATCCGAGCAGGCTCTAATCCACCCCAACTTTCACATAGATGAGGAGGAAGAGTTAGACGAGGAGCCACTAGTGAGGACAGTGGGCAGCAAGATTTTCCCCACTGAGAGAGGGCTTGCGGTGGTTGGTGGACACCAGTGTGAGTCCAGGGCAGCAAAATTAGCTGCTTTATTTAATTACTTAAAAAAATAACAAGGGGAGAAGGACAACTTAGCTAAAAGGAAAGTAATCAAGTCTTTGATACTGATTCAATGTTTATGGATAATGATAGTACACAGGGAACATATTGTTTGGGACTTCAAAAGATTTTAACCGATTAAGATGCAAAATTTAAAGTATAAGTCTGAAAAGTCTAAGCAAAATAAAAGGAAAAATGATAGTAAAACGAGTATGCTACCAAGGTAACATTAAGAAAGTAGACCTAGAGGTTGCTAGTTTATTATACAATGTGTAAGTAGATTCAACACCATAGATGAGTAGATCTCATTGGTGGTTTCAAGTTCAAACTAACTTGTTCAACTTGCTGTGGGTTCCCATCTTATCCCTGGTTAACACAATCAACGCAGTTCCAATAAGAGGTGAAGAGCAAAATAAATGCCACAAATGTGTGCGGACGACCATAAAAATTAAGCAATGCACATGGAAAAATGCAAAATGCAATCAAGCTAATAACTTATGTTGTTGGTGTGATATGTGCAAAAAGAAAATACATGCTCTAACAAGAAGATAGCTTGTGTGCCACTCTGCCGTGCGGTGGCACTGACCCGAGGATAAACTTAACCTAAATATTCTTGAATTCATTGTTGTTTGCGTCTCGCTATTGTGCGATGGCACTGACCTGAGGCTTGGCATCCCTTTGAAAGCTCTTAGAATAGTCTCTACTTGAAATATACCCATAGACCGTCAAAAATCTTCTGAGGAACGTTGATTACATATAAGCGTGGGCATCCCTTTGAAATGCTTGTTGAAATAATTAAACCTTAAATCATCACCAATGTGGGTTAAGTATCTGTGTATGGATTTAAGAAGACAAGTATACTGACAATCTAGCACTGACCCGAGGATAAACTTAACCTAAATATTCTTGAATTCATTGTTGTTTGCGTCTCGCTATTGTGCGATGGCACTGACCTGAGGCTTGGCATCCCTTTGAAAGCTCTTAGAATAGTTTCTACTTGAAATATACCCATAGACCGTCAAAAATCTTCTGAGGAACGTTGATTACATATAAGCGTGGGCATCCCTTTGAATGCTTGTTGAAATAATTAAACCTTAAATCATCACCAATGTCGGTTAAGTATCTGTGTATGGATTTAAGAAGACAAGTATACTGACAATCATTGTGAGTTGTGGTTCTTGAAAGTCAAAATCATTGTGTGCATCTTGTAGCTCTAGTATGATTTCCTAAAATTTCTATTAACTCTTGGTCAGAACAAGAATCTAGCATGAAGATAATTTATTAAAATGTCTCAAATAATTCTCATATACAAAAATATACCTGTATGATTCCATATTGAATCATACCAGAAATGATAAAATAGATTTGAAGTAGTGCTGTCCATGAAGTAAAATCGGCTAGAAGTACTCTAATAGGTTTAAATCCATCTCCATTCAAAATTACAACAATATGTGTTGGTTTTGTTTATTAATTTCTAGTTTCTTTTATTTATTTATTTTAGTCATTTGGTAGGTAAACGTCAAACTATCCATGTGAATTCAATCTGTGAATCACTCAATAAAAAGGGGTCATGTCTGAGGTGACCAATCGGCTTTTAAGTTAAAAAAAGGATCACCTCTGAGGTGATCAACAGTTTTAAAAAATAAAAAACGTCATGTCTGAGATAATCAACTGTCATAACATCTTATCTAAATTTAACAACTTAATGTTTGAAAGTGCATGAGGTCAAACTCATAAGTCTCAGCCACTCGCATGACTAAACCATAAGTATGGACCAGTCGGATGTTTGAACCGTACGTATCGACCAGATGTACGATTGGACCACATCAATCTTGTATGTGTCTTGGGCATACAAGACCCAACAAAGATGATGATGATTAAAAAGGTAATATGCAATAACAAGTTAAACACACACCAATATATGTCTATTTGTTGATGAGATCATACAAATAAATATTGACAACAATTTAGAAAATGGGTTTTCTAAAACCTTGCTTTTGTAAAAGAATAACATTATGTGGATAATTTGTTCATGAGAAATTGTTTGTTTCATTATTTAAGTTTGTTAAATAATAACAAACAAAGTGTGTTATTGTTATAAATTAAAAGAGGTTTTAATTTTATAAATATTAACGGGTAAGAGTGTAACTTTTTATAAAAACTAAAATGGGCGGAAACCCTTTTTCAAGGGATATTTCGGCCGCCCATACTGGCCTTGAAAACCTCCTTTTGGGCTTGGCTTTTGCAAGTCATTAGACACTAGAACACTCTTCCATCATTTCACCTTTCTCTTACACACACTTCTCTCTAACCAACTCAAGCAAGAACTCTCTCAAAGTGTGGCTGAAAATTCGTTTTTGCAAGAAGAAAGGCTGAAATTTTGGGATTATTGAGGAGCTACAAGGAGAGTTCTTTGGTGTTCAGCTCCATCACTAGCTAGGTGTTTGGAAGAGCTTGTGAGTATCACTACTTGAGGCCTCCTCCTTTGAAGGCTAGACACATTCAAGAACATCATCACCTACTTCTTTTTTTCATCTACATCATCACATACATTTTGATCCATATTCTTGGGTTTTGTTTATGTTTTAAAGTGGTAAAGTTTTTAGATTGGTAACCATATGTTAAAACATATATTCCACTGCGTTTCTATAGTTTAAATAGTTTTACATGTTACAAAACCCAACAATGGCATCTAGACCCGGTTATGTGGAATATGTGCTTCAAAAGGTGTTGAAAAGTTAGTTTTCATGGACTTTCTCAACCCATTAGGGGCTGTTTTGTTGTGGATATACGAATCTCTTATGTTTCAAGGTTTATTCTAGCATGCTTTAGTGTAAACCTTGAAAGATTTACATCAAATGGTTGATTGTGTTGTTTGGACAAACCTGAAAGTTTTAGTTTATGTCGGCTGAAACTTTAGGGCTGAAATAAGGGGTTCATTGTTGTTCTTGGATGTTGAATATGTTTCTCATTATGGTGCATAACATAGCCTTGGCCTTATGTGTTTGGTTTTGGTTGATTGTTGTATGTCATGTTGGTTTTGATTCTTGTAAGGGTTGTAGTTTTGTGTTTTGTTTTTTTGGGTTGTAATTTATTTATTCATTTGGTTATGTAATAAATAGATTAGGTCTTTTATTAGAAAAATTGTATTAGGATATGATTTTTGTAAAAGAAGATGCACAAGATGAAGACTCAAAGAAACACACAAAAGACATGGACACTTGAAGCTTTTGGATGTGGATTCAAGTGGGAGTCCATGGACACATTTTGATGTGTCATATCTACCCTTAGGAAAGACCTTATGACAACACTTGTGATGGCAAACAAGTGTGGTCAACTTAGTGGCTATGGTTATGCACTCATGTTTGTATGTTTATACTTGTTTGGATGATTGTTATTTGGTTGTTTGGTTGACATTTGGTTATGCATAACAAAGTCATTAACAAACTTTACTAGCTGAAAATTTGATGGTTCTTTATCATTAAGTGGTTAATAAAAGGTTATTAAAAGGATTAATGGCTTTAATAAAAGAGGTTTTATTAAAAGTGAACCATAGGGTACCTTGCATTTGAAATCATGCAAAATATAAGGTACATAGAGTTTTCTAAACAAAGATTATGAAAACTTTAACTTTCTTTCATAATAACTTTAACACCATCATTTTGCACATCACTTGAGTCATTTGGAAACTCTTAATGGGATAAAGGTCACCTAACCATTTTGAGGGAACTTGTGACTTGAGGTGGGGATACCATATTTGTGGGATAAAGGTCACGTAACCACTTATGTTGGAAAACTCACATGTGTGTGCAAGTAGAGTAACTTGATTTGCAAACCATGTTAAATGGATCACCTACAATATGGTTTACAAAGGTGTTGATGGGATTAACATGCCGACTATACATATGATGTTTTAAAGTCGATCACATACCCTAGAAGTTGCAAGGGGTTGTGATTGTCAAAACGTCAACTACCTTGTTAATTTAAATAATGGGACAAAGGTGAACTAACCACTATTTAAATGTAACGTTGGATTCTAGATTTTAAAATTGTGTAAGACACTTAAAAGGGGTTTTAATTATTAAAATATGAACAATATCGAAAGTACTAAAATTGAACTTTGTTATATTTTGTAGATGGCCAACAACAATTAATTATAACATTGAATCCCGTCCGCTCACTCACTATCACTAAGGACCATTCCCCAAAAGTAGTGTCTAAACCATAATAACTTTATTGATTGGTTTCGAAACTTGAGAATTGTTCTCAAGCAAGAGAAACGATCATACATATTAGACGATCCGATTCCGATCAACCTAGTGAGGATGATGAGGAGGCCTACAATAATTGGGTGAAATACACTAAGTACTTGGTCCAAGTGTCTTGCCTCATATTGGCAAGTATGACTCCAGATCTCCAAAAGGAGTATGAACATCATGGAGCTTACGACATGATAACCCAGTTGAAGGAAACTTTCCAACAACAAGCACGGGTTGAGCGCTTTGAAACGGTTCGAGCACTCCATGCGTGTCGTATGGACGTCACCCAATCTGTTTCATCTTATGTACTTACGATGAAAAGTCACATCGACCGCCTCGAAGGCTGAATTGTTCCGTATCGAAAGAGTTGGCTACGGATTTGATCCTCAACTCTTTGTCAAAATGGTTTGACAACTTTGTCATGAACTATAACATGAACGGGTGGGACAAGAACATCAATGAGCTTCATTCTATGCTCAAAACTACCAAGGCGACCATGGGTAAAAGGGTTTTACCCATTCTCACCATCGATGAAGGTGGGAACAAGAAGAGGCCTCACCCCACACCTAAGGCAAATGTTGCCAAGGGTAAAGGGCACGTTAGAGGAAAGGGAAAGGGAGTGGTAAGAGCGCCACCACCAAAACCAGCACAGAAGAAGCAAAAGGTTGCTTCAAATGACCCAGGCTTTAAGTATGGGGAGATTGGACATTGGGCAAGAAATTGCCCAGTCCATCTCAAAGAGTTGCAAGCAAAGAGGGATGTCGGGCAAACCTCAGATACAATTTTCATGATTCATATTGATCTTAATTTAATATCCTCTAACACATGGGTATTGGATACCGGATGTGGAACTCACATTTGCAACTTATTGTAGGGGTTCAAAAGAAGTAAGGACTTCAAGAAAGGGGATGTAAGCCTCTACATGGGGAAGGGGGCAAAGGTTCAAGTTGAAGGCCGAGGGGACTACATCTTGAAGCTTCCAAATGGTTTGAAAGAAATTTTGAACAATATTTTGTATGCTCCTGGTTTGACTAGGAACATTGTTTATGTTGCCCAATTAAGACAATATGGTTATGTTTGGTCATTTATTGAGAATGAAATTAATGTTTTTTTAAATGCCCTCATTGGATTTGAGTGATACCTATCTTTGGCACTGCCGTCTTGGTCATATAAACAAGAAGAGCATACAAACACCTCCATAGAATGGTCTTTTAAAAGCAAATGAATATGATTCATTCGATGCATGTGAATCTTGTTTACAAGGTAAAATGACTAAGGCACCTTTTAGTGGCAAGTCCATACGGGCAAAAGATTTCTTAGGCATCATACATTCAGATGTATGTTGTCCTTTTAAGCCAATGACTAGGTACCATGAAAGATACTTCATTACCTTTACCGACGACTATAGTCGATATGGTTATGTGTACTTGTTAAGACACAAAGATGAAGCTTTTGAAATGTTCAAAATCATCCAAAATGAAGTAGAAAATCAAATCAACAAGAAAATAAAAATTCTCCGCATCGATAGAGGAGGTGAATACCTAAGTGATGCCTTTAGAGATCATCTTAGAAGTTGTGGTATTGTCTCACAACTATCTCCACCTGGAACACCACAACATAATGGCATGTCCGAGAGGAGATATCGAACTCTATTAGATATGGTTCGATCTATGTGGCTAGAAGCTCACTCCCTCTATCATTTTGGGGTTTCGCTTTGCTCTCTGCGTCCCGTATTTTGAATATGGCCCCAGCCAAGAAAGGGGAAACGACACCTTTTGAAATATGGCATGGAAGGGTTTCATCACTATCATATTTAAAGGTATGGGGTTGTGAGGCTTATGTTAAGATTCCCACCTCAAACAAGCTAGAAAGCCATTCCACTAAATGTATCTTCATTGGATATCCCAGAGATTCTATGGGATATTATTTCTATGATCCATTGGAACAACATGAGTTTGTTGCCAAGAAGGCTGAGTTCTTAGAAGCTAAGTTCCTTATGGAAGGAACTAGCAGTAGAACTATGGATCTTGAGGAGGATCAAGAACCACAAACCGATACACGTTTGGTTGACATGAGCACTTATCATGAGGATGTTGAGAATGATCAAGTGGTTGATCAATATACACAAAACTTTCACAGATCTGGTAGAATTAGTAATCCACCTGAAAGATATGGATTTTTTGTAGATGGATGCTATGTTGTTGATTCCGATGAACCAACCACCTATCATGATACGATGTCTAATTTGGATTGTGACAAATGTCTTGAAGCCATGAACGTAGAGATGCAATCCATGTATGACAACCAAGCGTGGGACTTGGTTGAACCACCTCTTAACTCCAAGATAGTTGGAAGTAAGTGGGTTTTCAAGAAGAAGACCGATATGCATGGAAACTTGGATACATACAAAGCTAGACTTGTCGCAAAAGGTTTCACTCAAACTCAAGGGGTGATATTGATGAGACCTTCTCACCGGTTGCAATGCTAAAGTCTATTAGGATATTGTTTGCCATAGCTGCTCATTATGATTATGAGATTTGGCAAATGGATGTCAAAACCGCTTTTCTGAATGGATATCTTGAGGAAGATGTCTATATGGTTCTGACAGGATCAGCGATCACAAGTTTGATGTATTAGGATACAAAGCAGCGGAATACAAACAAGAATTAGACAAATTGTAGCAAGCAATCGATACTTGTATGCATTAAGAGTGCATACGGTTATAGGGAGAGAATATATATTTCTGATTTCAAGGAATGTTTATAGATGTAGAATATTTCTAATCAAATCATTCTTTCATTCCATTCATTCACAATCGTTACAATAAGTTGTCACTCCTTATATAGAGTGCAACAATCACTGCTGTTATCACGGAAAGTGACAACTGGCAGATCTAATACAAAAATAACTAATTCTTAACAAACTACTGAAATGTTCACAACTACTGAGACATATCAGCGTGTTAAGTACAAAATATAAAACTACTGAAGCTACAACGACTGAAGAACAAGCTCTTCTGTCGTTTTACAAAACTACTGAAACATAAAAATATAAAACTACTGATATCACAACTACTGAAGAAGTACTCTTCAGCAGTTGTGATAAACTACTGAGGCTTCAGTACTTGATCTTCAGACTTTGACCTTCAGGTGTTTCATCAGCTGATGACTTCAGTAGATATCATCAGCTGATGTCTTCAGTCTTTGTCTTCAGACTTTGTACATCAGTTGTTGATCTTCAGCACTTGTAAACTCTTCAGCTGTTGTACTTCAGTACTTTGGTCTTTCAGCTTCAGCACTTGTGTTCTTCAGCTGTTGTACTTCAGCACTTTAGTTCTTCAGCTGTTGAGGTCTTCAGCACTTGATCTTCAGCTGTTGAAGTTTTCAGTACTTGTCAAACTACTGATGAGTCTTTCAGCAGTTGTTGTGATACCATGTGGGACTTAGAGGTTTTCTGATCTTGGCTTATTGGTTCTTTTGGTCCAACAAACTCCCCCTGAACCAATGCAGCCAAAACCTCTAACTTATTTATTCTCCCACTTATTGATGGCAAAATTTTGGTCTTTTTCCTTCTTGATCAGTAGAGAAGATGACCCATGTAAGCTCCGGCCTGGGAAGAAACCTCAAGTATTTGTTTGGCAGAGTATGAATGGGAACTCTGTTTTGGGGAACAGGACACAGAGTTGTTATCCCATTCATGAGATTCACTTCCCCATAATGAGTCTGTACGACTCTCTTGTGTAGGCCTCAAGGAAGGTGATTTGTTCCTCCATGGTTAGCTCTTCAGCACCTCCTTCAAACAATGATTCAGGCCCATAATACTCAGACAGGTATTTGGCCTGTTTCCCATTCTTTAGCTCCACAGTTGTTATTATTCTGTAAGCAAACTCATCCGGGTGATTACCCTCTAGGAACAACTGGAGCTCATTTTTCCTGACTTCCTCAAGCCTCTTGTAAACTAACCCCTTTTTCACTATTTTGTTTTCCAGCATCTTCTGAGGGGTTAGATTAGCTTTGTAGGCCTTCTTGAAGTCTTCTAGGATTTCCCAGGGTGAAACTACAAAGACCAAAGAGATCACTTCATCTACGATATTTTTCACCTGGCCAATGTATCTCTGAGGTATATTGTTCTTATGAATTCTGTGAGAGACCCTGGGATCAGGCCAAATCCTCACTCTTTCCTTTTGATATTGAAAGGTATGCCTGAGAGTGTAAAGTCTGAGGGCTTGCTCCTTCATATTGATGATAGAAGATGTGGCTGCATAAGCTTTGTCAACTCTCTTCAGCAATTCCTCATCATGCTGTTTATGAAGCTCTTCTTCTTCTAGCTTCACTTTAACCATTTGTCTCTGGACTTCAGAAGTAATTGCTGAGAAGTGACTTGTGGCCTTAGGCAACTGAATCACAGCTGAGAGCGGCAGCCTATCTTCATCATCTTCTTCATCATCTTCTAGCCTCAATATCCTTCTCTTCTTCTTCAAGGGTATATCATCGGCTATGGGTTTTGAGGGTAAGGGAGTTGGTTGGTGGGTTTGGTTTTTGGGTGGTTTTGGTGCGGGAATGTTGACAGGCTGTTCTAGCATCCTTGAGGTGAGTGTGGCTTTTGATTGCTTGGCTAGCTTAGTCCTGCTCCCAGCACCCGCTTCATTCAAAGCTTCAATAACAAGCCCCTTAGTATATGCTTCAGATGAACAGATCTTGGTGGTGATTGCCAAGATACTGTCCCTGGACCAAGCTTTGATTTCGATCATTGATCTTCCAAGATATTTTGCAATAAATCTAATCATGATTTCGAGCCTTTATCTTTCTAACACTTCATAACTTGCCCATTTATTCTGTATTCTTCAATCTCTAGTCGTCGAATCTCAGAGTCAAGTTTATTGGTGTCATGGCTTGCCTAAACAGCTGATCAATGATGTTGTCCATTGATCTGCTGTGTTCGGCATCAACCTCTTTTATCAGTAGCTCCAAGGCTTTATCTTCAGCAATGTGCTCATCAACACCTTTCTTTCGCTTGTAGGTGAGCATTGGTTGCTGTTCTTTCTCCTCCTTTTGGGCTTGCTTCGCTTCCTTCTTTTCCTCGGATCTTTTCCTCTTCTTTTCTTTCACTGCAGTACTCTCCCCCTTTTTGGTTGCATTGGAGGAAGGGGTTTGTACCGCAGAAAGAGTCTTTTGGACAGCAGCATCAACCAAGGGCTGTAAAGTGAGGAAAGCCTCTCATCAATGGCTTTAGTCACAATGTCAGTGATTATGGGTGTGATGAGAGGGAGGGAATTTTGAAGTACAGCACCTATTTGCTCAGGAGGGTTCTGTTCCTGAGAAGTAGGGCCTGAAGCAGAGGCAGGTGGTTGATTTTGGAGTGGCTCAGTGTTTGGGAAACCTTCAAGTGAAGGTGCCATCTGTGGGTGGGTAGAGGCAGATGGTCTTTCTCCTTGTGAGAGTTGGTCAAGTAGGTTTTGCAGTCTACTGACTTTCTCTTCAAGGATTGTGTTCTGGGCAAGAACATCATAGAAAAAGCCCAGCTCATCATCAGCCGAAGCTGAATCATCTGACCTCCTGCTTAGAGCAGGATGTACATGCACTGGGTGTAGACCAGTTGGTGCATGTGCCCCTTGTGCTTGGTACTGGAGACTTCCAGCCTCAGGACAATGTCCATCATCAGCTGTTGCCTCTAGTGAGGTCTTAGCAATGTTACCAGCCTCACTCTGGTCATGTGCTGAGTCAGAGGAGGTGGCAGCCTCACTAGATATTCTAAGCTCCTTGTCTACACCAGGAGATAGAAGTGGGAAACCCCTGTGCTGTGGGTTCTCAAGTGCACTGTGTTCCTCCCCCTCAATTGTAGAGGCATTCCCAGTAGTAAGTGGTTTCTGGGGAGGGGGTGAGGAGTGCAATTGAGTCAGCACTTGTGCAACTATTAAAGTTGGGCTGTGAGGGCGGCTGTTTGGGGTGAAGGGATAGAAGCAGTGTGCACCTGGGGAGGTTGGTGCTCTTCAATGGCAATCTCCTCAAGTGAGGAAAATCCCAGATATGTAGGTGCCCCTTGTGTGGTTGCTGCAGGCTCCTGTTGAGAGGAAGCCTGAGTGGCTGTGGCTGGAGGAGTCATTGTATCCACTAGGGGGTTTGTACTAGTGGATATATCCTGCGTTTGTGTTGCAGGGGCATCCTTAGGGGACTCAATTCCCTGAGTAGCCGTTTTGGGTTTCTTTTTGGTGGGTTTGGTGGGGACTTTGGATTTGGAGGTGGTGGCTGTGGGTTCCAGCTGCGTGGGTTTTCGCAGCTTGGCAGCCATTTTGAGTGTCCGGTCAGAGTTGTGCCGGGAGTATACTTCCGGCAGGACAGCCGTAGCAGGGACTCCCAAGCCAACAAGTCCCTCAGCATTAAGCTGGTCTGTAATAATGGCCATTATGAACCGTGGATATAGTATCCAACGGTTGGCAGTTAGTTTTTGAGCCATATCCTTGAGCTCTAAAAATATTATTTCAGAAAAATTAAGTGGTTGTTGCTCAAGAATAGAATACATTACCTGCTGCCATTTTGTCGACATTTGATCCCAAGACGACGTCTTACGGGCCAAACATACATTCACCATGTGAAAAATCAGGCGCTCAGCGTCATTAAAGTGTTTCTTCATGATAGTGGAGGCACTGAGATCGCCTTGATATCCATGTTGAGCCAAGGATAGATCTATGGTGCCCTTCGGATATCCAGCAGGAGAAGTAGCATCATTCAGTTGAAGAATTAGGCGGATTATTGCAGGAGTGATGACTACTTCTTTGTTGTTGACGACCGACCGGAGGGATGGTGTGTTGTTGTCCCCAGTGGTAACAGTAACGTTCATCCAAAATTGGTGCAAGGATTCGGCATGTAAGATGGGATTCAGAAGAAATGCCGTGTTGTATTGGGACTGAACCATAAGATCGATAGCAGTATCGAACTTAGTCCAGATGGGCGATTTAGTGAGGTAGGCAACACAGTTGTGTCGCGGTTTAATTTGCATAGACGCCATTGAGAGGAGGGAAGTTTTGGAGAGGAACGTTAGGTTTGAAGAAGATGAAGCATTGAGAGCTAAGGTTAGGGATATATATAGGGTATGGGTAAGAAAGCGACTGAAGGATGTGGTGTTAGTCATCAGTAGTTTTAAACGACCGTTGACATGGTATTATCCTTTCAGACGTTGAAACAGCTGAAGTCGTGGTGTTAGGCATCAGTATTTAGAAAACTACTGAAGACCGTGGTTTTGACTTCAGATGATTGAAACAACTGAGGACTTGGTGTTTGTCATCAGTAGTTATGAAACTACTGAAGACAGTGGTTTTGTCATCAGCTGTTGTAAACAACTGAAGACTTGGGATTAGTCATCAGTAGTTATAAAACTACTGAAGACGTGGTTTTGCTTCAGTTGTTTAAAAGAAACAGCAGTTGTAGAAACGCTGAAGAGAAAGTTCTCTTCAGTTGTTTTCGTCAATTCTTAGCTTTTCAGCTGTTTCAAACTGTCCTCAACACATTCATCAGTCTTTTTGGCTGATTTCAGTTGTTTCATAGGACATCAGTACTTATCTGTTTTTACTGATTGCAGTAGTTGTAACTGCATCAGTAGTTGTAACTACATCAGTAGTTTGGAACAGATGAAGTACTTCAGTACTTGTGAGACATTTAGCCTTCAGTAGATAAAAACTACTGAGGGTAAAAGATCTCATCAGTACTTATATGTGACATAGGTACTCATGATCATCAGTACGAATTACTAAGATCATCAGTAGTTGTCACTTATTCTAGTTGCAGCATACCAAGCCTTAACACCAGGTTTTGGAAAGTTGAACTATCCAAAGGCTTAGTAAAAATGTCTGCAAGCTCATCAGCACTAGGCACAAACTTAGGATCAATCAGACCTTTTTCAAAACAATCCCTTATAAAATGATGTCTGATCTCTATATGTTTGGTCCTAGAATGTTGGACTGGATTTTTGACAATGCAAAGAGCTGAAGCACTATCCATTAACAATGGAGTCTTAGTCTCTGTAATGCCATAATCCAAAAGTTGGTTTTGAAGCCAGAGTACCTGAGATGTACAACTTGCAGCAGCAATGTACTCTGCTTCAGCAGTGGATGTAGCAACTGAGGTCTGTTTCTTGCTCTGCCAAGAAATCAAGCAGTTGCCTAGGAATTGACATCCACCAGAAGTTGATTTCCTGGTCAACTTACACCCTGCATAGTCACTGTCAGAAAAAGCAACTAATTTACCAGAATGTCCGGTAGAATACCATAAACCTAGAGATGGAGTGCCTTGCAGATATCTAAAGATCCTCTTGACTGCAATCAGATGAGACTCTTAGGTGCAGCCTGAAATCTAATACAAACACATGTAGCAAACATAATATCTGGTCTAGAAGCTGTTAAATACATCAAGGACCCAATCATACATCTGTAAAGTGTTTCATCAACCACTTTACCTTTCTGATCTGTGTCCAGTTGTGTGGTGCTGCTCATGGGAGTAGAACAAGGCTTACAGTTTTGTAAATCAAACTTTTGCAAAAGATCTTTTGTATATTTGGACTGATGAATAAAAATTCCATCAGCCTTTTGTTTGATTTGCAACCCCAGAAGAACTGTAATTCTCCCATGGCACTCATTTCAAACTTCTGTTGCATCAACTTTGTAAAGGCATCACACAACTTTGGATCAGAGGATGCAAAAATGATATCATCTACATAAATTGAACAAGTAGATTATGCTGCCCAGCTTTCTTAATGAATAGAGTCTTATCTATGGAGCCTCTTTGAAATTGTTTTCCAGTGTTTTAACCCATAAAGAGCTTTATCAAGCTTATACACCCAATTAGGATGTTTATTGTCCTCAAAGCCTGGAGGTTGACATACATAAACCTCTTCTTTAATTTTTCCATACAAAAATGCACTTTTGACATCCATTTGAAAAACTTTAAGGTTTTGATAAGCAGCATAAGCTAAAAACAATCGAATTGCTTCCAGTCTGGCTACAGGGGCAAAGGTTTCATCATAATCAATACCTTCTTCTTGTGCAAACCCTGAACAACCAGTCTGGCCTTGTTCTTAACAATAAGCCCATTTTCATCAGTTTTGTTCCTAAACACCCATTTAGTGCCTATTGCACACTTACCTGGAGGTAGAGGAACCAGTTCCCACACTTGCTGTTTCTTGAACTGAAGAAGCTCAAGCTGCATGGCATCAACCCATCCATTGTCCTTTAAAGCAATGTGATAATCTTTGGCTCTTGCTGACTGATGAAGAGAGCATAGAAGCAGAAATTTGACAATTGACTTCTTGTTGATACACCAGCAGTGATATCACCAATGATTTGAGACATAGGGTGATTCTTCAAATCTTGATACACAATGAGATCTGTGCAAGTGTTTGTAGCCGGCTCAGCAGCAACAGATGGTGATGGTGAATCATTTCCTTGAAACCAATCAGTGGATGGTAATTCAAAGGAAGTTGAATTCGAAGAATCTCATCAGCATTTGTTGTGGATGGTGCTACTGGAGCTACAGGAACATCAGGTCTAGCTGAGTCAGGCAGCTGATCACTAAACCTGAAGAGCTGAGTACTGCAATCATCATCATCAGCAGTACCACCAGGTGGTGAACTGTTGACAGGAGCAACAGCAGGAGTTTGATAAGGAACATATTGCAGTATGTCCAAATCAAATAACTCCACAGGACTTTGTGGAATCTTGTCCTTTGAGATTCATTAAACTTAACATGTAGAGTTTCTTCAACCATCTTTGTTCTGAGTTGAAGACTCTGTATGCCTTGCAAGTAGATGAATAACCAACAAAGTACCCTGCATCCACCTTAGGATCAAATTTATGGAGTTGATCCTTTGTGTTGAGAATGAAACAGGGACACCCAAATGCTTTGAAACATGAAATCAGAGGAGCCAAATGATGGAGAACTTCATATGGAGTCTTCATCAACCTCTGATTTACTAAAACTCTATTTTGCACATAACAAGCTGTGTTGACAGCTTCAGCCCAAAAGGTCAGTGGCAACCTGAGTCAGCCAGCATGGACCTTGCAGCTTCAATGAGGGTCCTGTTCTTTCTCTCCACTACTCCATTTCGTTCTGGAGTCCTTGGAATGCTGAACTGCCTTTTGATTCCCTTTGAAAGATAAAGTCATCAAGTGTATGATTTCTGAACTCAGTTCCATTGTCACTCCTAATACACTTGACTGGAAGGGAATACTGCTTCTCAATGTACAGCACAAGTGAATAATCTTCTGAGCAGCCTCATCCTTTGAATGTAAAAGAAAGTCCATACAAATCTGGAGTAATCATCCACAATTACAGACAGTATTTCTTCTTTGCCATGCTCATTACTCTCACAGGACCAAATAGATCCATATGCAGTATTGCAAGCAGGCATTGGACTTAGGCACTTCAATAGGAGGGAAATAGACTTTGTGCTGTTTTCCTTTTAAACACGCAGTGCAGGTTTCATCACAGTGGAACTCCTTTATTGGTAAGCCTCTGACTAACTGTTGTGGGAAGCTGATTCATGTTTTTGAGATTAACATGACCAAGTCTCCTGTGCCACAGTTTAGATTCTTGAGAAGAGGCTTTGGAAAATAGGCAAGGATTGCCTTTGAGATCTATCTTCTTAGAGAGATCTAAGGCATACACTCTTCCTGTCCTGTTGGCTTTCAGGAGAGTGTGATCATCCAACACCTTGTCAATCAAGTGCAAAACTTTGGATGACAGAATCCTACAGTTTTGACTGGTGAAAAGGCAACATGGCCTTTATCACACATTTGACTGACACTCAAGAGATTGTACTTGAGATTTTCCACATGATTAACATCATCAAATTTGATTTCTCCATTGGAGACAAAGCCCTTACCGATGATGTAACCCCTAGCATCATTGCCAAAAGAGACAAATCCCTTCTTTCCTTGAGAGTAGTCATGAAGAAGAGAGCTGTTCCCAGTCATGTGCATAGATCCCCCACTATCTACATACCAGATGCTACTTTGGCATGTTGAAGAACCCTGCAATAATAAACAATCAGTTAGTTTTAGAGACCCAAACCTTTTTGGTTTTGGGCCTGGTCTCATCAATAGATGATAAACTAACAGGTTTATTTGAAACAACAGCCTGAGAGGAAGAAGATGGTGTAGAAGAGAGATCCTTTGGCTTGGACCTCCTTTTCTGTGGTTTCAACATAGGAGAATCTAGTTGGTTAACTCTACCCAACAGATGTTTACCATCATCACCAGCTGTTCTGATTTTGTGATAAAGCTTCAGCTCATCAGACACATTGCTAGTGAGTTTGATAAGTTCCTATGTTGCACCTTTTTCATTTGAGCACCCTCAGCTGTCACCTGTTTAACCCTTCCTTTTTGGATTTCTTTGATGACTTAAGGGTTACAGGATTTGATGTTGCTGATACAAATGTGGTCTCAAACTCAGTTTTCATTTTTACCATTTTCTCATTAATTTCTTCTTTTTGTTTGAGTTTGGAACCTCTTTTGTACCACAATCATCTGTAAGATGATTGAAAAACCACATACTTCACATGGTTTCTTCTTCATCTTAGGTTATCATCAACTAAGAGGGTGAAGCAACAGAAGACTTGTTCTTTAATGCTTTGGAAGCATTGTTTGCTTTCTTGACAGCCTCTTTAGTAGTCTTCAAACTCTTTCTACTGCCAGTTTTCTTCTCTTCAGTACTGACAGCAGTTGAAGTTGAACTTCAGGTGTTAAATCCTGCTCTCTAGTCCTTTCAGGACCTTCAGAATTAACTCCTGAGTTGATCAACTCATTAATCATGTGAATGTCAGCATTTGAACCATCAACATCAGCTGATAGGTTCAAAGAGGGCTTGATGCTGACTGCTACTTCTGATTGTGCTGTATCAGAAGGTAGATCACATGATGTGATGGATTGGTTATCACTCTCACCATCAGATTCTACCTCTGCTCTTGGGGTAAAATCTGTAGTGGAGCAGTGTGATTGTAACCAATCCAAAACTTCACATTTGAAGTAGATTGCTTACTAAGAAGCATTTCAAAACCTTTGCATGATTGTACCCATCTATCACACTCGACCTGGGTAACTGCAAGGGTTTCTTTGAGATCTTTGTACTTCTCTAGAAGTACTTCTTCTCTAGCCTTATCATTAATATTTGGCAATTCAGTTTATAATCTCATCATTTTATCTTTGAGCACAAACTCAAACTCAGCTTTGTTTTTGGAAATTATTTGTTCTAGCTCAATGTTCTTATTAATTAGAGCTACATTTGCTTCTCTAATGGAAGCAAATGCTGCTATGCATGGTTCAGAGCATAATTTGGCTTTTGCCTCAGAGGATACCTGTGATACCTGAGGTGTAGAGGCATTAGAAAATGAAGTATCAGCAGACTCCAAAGCCATAAGAGCTAGATTCCCAAAAGTACTGTCACCACCATGTTGACCAGCACCTGAGAACAGTTGATCATGACCAGACAAGTCATCTGGTAAACTGCTCCAGTCAAACTCCTGGGTGAAGAAGCTGTGTTGTTGAGATTGAGGTTGTTGATGAGATTGGGATGGCTGAGGTTCTGGTAGTGTATGAGGTTGTGGTGCCATAGGAACTTGAACTTGATTTGACTGTGCATGTAATAACAAGGGTACGGATATGGCATTTGACCCTGAGAAACAAAATATGTCGGAGATTGTTGTTGAGAATGATGACTAGAGGTGACAGGATGTTGCCCTCTGTGTTGTTGACTTTTGCCAGGAAAAGTCACAAAGGGTGCAGTGGAGTTAGATCCAGTTGATCTACACTCTCTTGCAAAGTGTCCAAGCCTTGGCATTTGTGACACCTCAACTTGCTCTTGTCAAAACCAACTTTGGTTTTGCCAGAGAGTCCTGGGAATTTTCTTCCAGTTCTTTTATAGAACTTCTGAGATCTGATATTTATCAAGGCCATTTGGCTCAAAATATCCATCTCTTCTAAGTCATCATCAGCAATCCCCTTGAGATCATCCATAATGAAGCATAAATTGTCATTATTACACCCAGTATACTGACCATCAATACTCACAAATGCAGAATCAGAAGTGCTTGAAGAGAAATTAATATGCTCATCATACTGGCATTCAGATGAAGCATATTCTGACTCATGACCCACCAAGGCAGTGTTGCCTTGTACAAAGTCTTCAGTGAGCTTTCCAGATGAAGACAGTTTTCTCTTCTGTTCTATCTCTCTCTCAAAAGTGAGCAGTTTCCCATGGAGTTGGGTGAGAGATAGTTTGTCCAAACTTGCACTGGAGCGTAGGACAATAGTATATGTGTCCCATCTCTCAGGCAGTGATCTGAGAAATCTGTTATTCATCTGAATATTGGTGTATTCAAGTTTGACCATTTTTAGTTCAGAGATCAAACAAGAGAACCGCTCATATTGTTGAGTCAGTGTCTCACCCTTTCTATGAGAGAATGTCTCGTATTGTTGGGCAAGAATTTCTCTATATTTGCCAAAACCTCATCTGTTCCTCCAAATTGTTCTTTCAAGGCAATCCAGAGGTCATGGGCAGTTTCATGATGCATTAGCCCAGAATAGATTTCATTTGGCAGTGCCATGGCCAGAATTCCATAGGCTTTTGCATCAATTTCAAGCAACTTCTTATCCTCATCTGAGTATTGCTCCCTCCTCTTCGGAACCATTTGATTGGTTTCTGGGTTATTCACCATAGGCTTGTGTGGACCATGTACCACTGATGTCCAACACCCTGCGCTGTTAACAGACAGGTGATGGAGCATACGTCTTTGCCATATGTTATACTCATTCCTAACCAGCATCGGTGGCTTGGTTGAGGAACCAGTATTATGAGGATCATTGGAGGGAGTAGTCATTTTTAGTTCAAAAACAATTTAGTTCAAGCTTTTAAAAGTTTTAGACAGACCACAACAAACTCAATGAGAACCAAGAAAAGATCTCAGGATGAATGACCAGAAATACAAAAAATTCAATCTCTATAACCGTTTCTTGCAAAAACAAAAGCTAATTCAATCAAACTTAGATCTTGAATAGCAGTTTCAATGATCAATTATTAGATCGATCAATGATGAACCTGCTCTGATAAAGTATGAAAGTTAAAGAAATCAATCTATGGATTGAAGCAAGCATCAAGGAGTTGGAATCACCGTTTTGATGAAGAAATAATCAAATTTGGATTCATCAAAAACACTGATGAAGCATTTGTATATAAGAAGGCTAGTCGGAGCATCACCATTTTCCTAGTATTGTATTTTGATGACATCCTACTATTTGGAAATGACATTCCAACCATGGAGGTGTAAAAACTTAGTTTGGAAGCTGTTTCTCTATTGAGGATCTTAGTGAAGCCCCTATATTTTAGGAATAAAGATCTATAGGGATAGATCAGGGCAGTTGATAGGTTTAAATCGAAGTGCATACATTGATAAGATCTTGAAAAGGTTCATGATGGAAAACTCTAAGAAAAGTGCAAAACAACCAAGAAACTATGTACAGAGGTTTCAAGAAGTGCAAAACAACAAAGCAACTATGGGATGCACTAAAACTGACGTATGAGGGTTCCTCTAAAGCCATGGAGAACGAGAAGGATCTCCTGAAGCAGCAGTTTGAAAAATTCACCTTCAAAACAAGTGAAACCATGACTCAGCAGTACTTCAGGTATGTTGAGATTGTGGATACCTTAGTGGATGGAGGAGTTTCTCTTGAAAACAGAGACATTGTAAGGAAGTTCATGTCCTCACTTCCTAGGCAATGGACACCCTTCTATGTTGTGATCAAGAGAACTGAAAATCTCAAAACTCTTACTCTGACAGAGTCATATGGGATTCTCAGTGGCTACCAGATGGAGATGAACATGCAAGGTTCATCTGGCAACTCCAACAATCAAATGGGTTCAGCCTTACATGTGGTTGAAAGGGATAGCATTGAACCCAAACATCATCTCATATGCTACCCTGACAACTC
The DNA here is from genome assembly GCA_025506515.1 of Flaveria trinervia. NCBI lineage: Eukaryota > Viridiplantae > Streptophyta > Magnoliopsida > Asterales > Asteraceae > Flaveria > Flaveria trinervia. Next base: position 41,237,437 of record CM046451.1, read on the forward strand.
ACCCAAGGGTCCTTTCATCACCTTCCTAGAGACACCAAGGGAAAACTACACTCAAGGAAGCCCATTCCAAGAGACAAGCTCTTTTCAAGCTTTTGTGTCTTCTCATAAAAGTTGTGGCAACTCTCTTTTCACTGTTGAAGACTTGGACTGTATCCACCTAGATGATCTGGAATACATGGAATAGTCTAGCAGATGGCTCTTCTCACTCACATAGCCAAGAAGTTCTAGAAGAGGACTGGAAGGAAGTTTCCAAGCAATGCAACCAGTGGAAAGTTTGGATTGGACAAAGGCAAAGTCAAATGTTACAACTGTAACTTGATGGGCCACTTTGCCAGAGAGTGTAAGGCACCTAGAACAAATGGTGGCCAAACACAATCCAAAACAAACTACAATGACAAAGCCCTCCAGAATGAGAAGCCAAAGCAGCAGGCTGCTGTTGCTGTTGAAGAAAGAGGCTTTGACTAGAGCTTTCAGGTCGAAGATCCTTCTCCAAACCAATCACTAATGGCACATCATGATTAAGCCAAGGTATTGGAACACCTCTATACTCCTGAATGCATTACTAAAGTTAACAGATACAGGTCCTACAACTTGGAACTGAGATCCGAACTTGAGTCCTTAAACATTTTAAAATCTGATTTTAGAATGTCTGAAGCTGATTATAACTGAATATAGAGGACTTAGAGAAACTATTTTAGTTCTAAAACATGAACACACAGATTTTAGGACTCAAATCAAAGATCTCATAACTAAGTTAACTGAGTGCCAGGCTAAGCTTGTGATCAGCAAAGCCAGGGCAGAAAAGAGTGTTCTTGAAGAGGAGACCTTCAAGAACATGATATCCTCATCCCTGCACAACAAGTGTGCTATCAAAATATGCAGGGACTGGGATCCAATGAGATAACTCCTCCACACACAATCCTATCATTAAGATCTCCTAGGTGTGGAACTTATGAAGATGAGCTTCCTCTCATAGATCATATGAGTGAAGAGGATGAAGAAGAGATAGTGAAGAATCCCTCTAAGAAGAGTGAAGAAGAAGATTCCAAGAAGGGCCACAATCCTTCTGTGGAGAAAAAGAAGACTGTCATGACCAACTCCATGAGAAAGAACTTGATCAAAAAGAGGAAAAGAAAGGCAAGGAAAGCTCAAGAGATCAAGGCTACTTTTTACTCTAAGCAGAAACAAGTTTTTATCTCTACAGGGTTTAAAGTGGTAGGGACTGAGGACATAAACCAAAACTATTCTGCTAAGAGTTCTCGTTCTTGTTCAACTCATCTCAGTTGCAAGAAGAAGACTGATCTGCTGTGTACCACTGCTGCACAGCCTGGACCATCAAACTCCAAGCACAGTCCTTAACCCAAGAGGATTGTCTTATCATCTGTGAAGATGATGGTGGAGAAGGGATGTGACCAAAGATAGTCCTATTCCAAGGAAAAGGCTCTTGTGAAGAAGAAGAAGATGAATTGTGTCATGTGTGAAAGTACCACTCACATTGCTAAGGATTGTCCCTTCAATCCTAAAGGTACTGTCCATATGACCAAAACAAAGACTTCAAAGAGTTCTAAGAAGATTCAAGCTTCAGAAGGAAAATCTGCTTCCTTCGAAAGATCCAAGTCTAAGAGGAAGGGAAGTGGAAAATTACCCTCAGAAGAGAAGTTGGTCTCGGAAGAAAGGAGTTCTTCCGAAGCACTGAAGTCTACTGCAGTGTTTGTAGAATCTTCCCAAGGTTCAGTCATCAAAACTTCTGAAGTTCCAAAAGCTTTCGAAGTTTTGAAGGTCAAGTCCAAGACTCCAAAGGTAGTGTGGATGTCTAAGAAAGACCAAGTGATTGAGAATTCTCCATGGACAACAGCTCAAGATCCTCTTAGAACAACCATAGGATCTATTACTGTGAATTACCTTCTGCAAATGAGCCCAAGAAAAGCAAGGCTTGGGTTTCCAAATGTAACTAATCTTCCCTTTGTGCAGGGACAGCTGAAGACAGACAAAAATGTCTGGATCATAGACAGTGGCTATTCCAGGCACATGACATGCAATAGGTCACTACTCTAGAACTTTAAAAGGATTGATGGAGGACCAGTTTCTTTTGGAGGAGATGAAGGTGGTTACATTTCTGGAAGGGGCAAGGTCACAAATGCTAAGCCTAGCATAGAAAAGGTACACTTTGTTAAGGAGCTTGGATACAATCTTCTGAGTGTATCTCAATTTTGTGATCATAGTCATAACATGCTCTTTACTGAGCATGAATGTATTGTTCTTAAGCCTGGTGTGGTTATTCCTCATGAGCATATTCTACTTAGAGCCCCCAGGAAAAGAAACATGTACAAGATTGATTTGCAAGAAACCTCTCCCTCTGGAGAAGTTTTATGCTTTCTGTCTAAAGCCAATAATGATGAGTCTTTCCTATGGCATAAAATAATGTGCCATGTAAACTTTAAGAACATGAACAAATTGATTAAGCATGATTTTGTAACTAGAATACCAAAGAAAGAGTTTACAAGTGATGACCATTGTGTTGCATGCCTGAAAGGGAAGCAACATAAGGTATCTCATAAGCCTAAGGAAAAGAATTCCATCCCTACACCCCTACAATTGTTACATATGGATCTCTTTGGCCCTACCAGTGTAATGAGTTTAGGAAGGACCTTATACTGTTGGACAAAAAGAACCAATGAGCCAGATCAGAAAAACCTTTAAGTCCCACAGACATCAAAACAACTAAAGTGGTCTACAACAGCTGAAGACAAAGTCTGAAGACAACAGCTGAAGACAAAGTCTGAAGATAAAGTCTGAAGACAAAGTCTAAAGACAACAGCTGAAGACAAAGTCTAAAGATAAAGTCTGAAGACAAAGTCTAAAGACAACAGCTGAAGACAAAGTCTGAAGATAAAGTCTGAAGACAAAGTTTGAAGACAACAGTTGTAGACAAAGTCTGAAGACAAAGTCTGAAGACAAAGTCTGAAGATAACAGCTGAAGACAACAGCTGAAGACAATGTCTGAAGACAACTGCTGAAGACAAAGTCTGAAGACCAAGTTCTGAGAAGTTGTCACAACAGCTGAAGTAGTTCTTTTCAGTAGTTGTGATAGTTTACATTTCAGTAGTTTGTAATCAGTAGTTTTATATTATGTAAAACATCTGAAGTTCTTATACTTCAGTTGTTATAACTTCAGTAGATGTAATGTTAGCTTATACTTAGCTTTTTGTGAAGGTGTCCTCAGTTGTTGTGACATCTTCAGTAGTTTCGTTTACTTTCAATTGTTTGTATAAATCAGTTAGATGTCACTATCAAGTGACGTTAGCTGATGTCACATTCCTTATAATAGGAATGTTGACCTAATTTCCTTGTACGGGAAGCTTGTGCGTGAATGAAAACATTCTTTTTGCAGAAAACTCTCTCTCTATAACCGTTACTGTTTAATTGAATATTCATATTACTCTTGCTATAATTTAGTTAATTCGTGTGCTATTTCGCTGCAAATATCAATCTAATTGATCAAACTAGATCTCAATCCTTTCACATGGTATCAGAGCTGGTTAATCATTGATCGATTTAACAATTGATCATTGAAACTAATCTTTTGATATCTAAGTTTGATCGAATTAGCAAATTTGCAAGAATTGGTTAGAGAGGTTGTTTTTCTGTTGCTTCCTATGAATTAATTTGAGATTCTTCTTGTTTTAAACTGTGTTGTTGAGTTTTTTGAGATAGATCTGTTTAAATCGCATTGAACCTGTTTGAATTGGTGAAAATGGCTACATCAATCAATGATCCTCACAATACTAGCTCCTCAACAAAGCCTCCGATGCTGGTTAGGAGTGAGTATAACATATGGCAACGCCGAATGCTCCATCACCTGTCTGTCAACAGTTCAGGTTATTGGAAATCTATGGTTCATGGACCATATAAGCCTATGGTGAGTAATCCGGAAACCAATGAGATGGTTCTGAAGACGAAAGAGCAATACTCAGATGAAGATCTGAAACTGTTTGAAATTGATGCTAAAGCCCATGGAATTCTGGCCATGGCACTGCCTAATGAAATCTATTCTGGACTTATGCATCATGAAACTGCTCATGACCTTTGGGTTGCTCTGAAAGAACAATTTGGAGGAACTGATGAGGTCTTTGCAAACAATAGAGAGATCCTTGCCCAGCAATATGAGGCATTCTCTCATAGAAAGGGTGAGTCACTAACTCAATAGTTTGAGTGATTTTCCTGTTTGATATCTGAATTGAAAATGGTTAAACATGAATATACAAACAGTGAGATGAACAACAGATTCCTCAGATCCCTGCCTGAGAGATGAGACACATATACTATTGTCTTACGTTCCAGTGCAAATCTGGACAATCTATCTCTCACCTAACTTCATGGGAAACTGCTAACATTTGATAGAGAGATAGAACAGAAAAGGAAACTAGCTTCATCTGGGAAGCTCTGATGATTTTGTACCAGGGAATACTGCTCTGGTTGGTCATCAGTCAGAATATGTTGCATCAGAAAGTTCTTATGATGAGCATATAGATTTCTCTTCAAACAGTGGAGATCATGCTTTTGTTGGTATTGATAGTAACTCAGGGTGTAATAGTGATAATTTGTGCTTTTTGATGGATGATTTGAAAGGAATTGCTGATGATGATTTAGAAGAGATGGATATTTTGAGCCAAATGGCATTAGTTAATATCAGATCTCAAAAAGTTTACAAAAGGACAGGTAGAAAATTTCCTGGTCTCTCTAGAAAAACCAAAGTTGGTTTTGACAAGAGCAACTTGAGGTGTCACAAGTGCCATAGACTTGGAAATTTTTCAAGAGAGTGTAGATCATCTAGATCTAACTCTTCTACACCTTTTGTGACCTTTCCAGGCAATAGTTCACAAATCAAAGGGCAACATTCTACCAGTTCTGGTCATCATTCACTAATTCAATCATCTCCTGCATACTTTGTTACTCAAGGTCAAATGCCATATCCTTATCCCTGTTTTTACATGCCTCAGTCCAATCAGGTTCCAGTTCCCATAGCTCAACAACCTCATGCCCTACTAGAGCCTCAACCATCTTAATCAAGTCAACAATCTCAATCTCAATCACATCAAAGCTTTTTCACTACTAGAGTTATTGACTGGAGTAGCTTACCAGATGATCTTTCTGGTTATTCTCAACAAGTGTTTTCTGGTGCTGGTCAACATGGTGGTGAAAATCCTTTTGGAAATCTTTCTCTTATGGCCATGGAGTCTACTGATGGTTCATGTTCAAATGCTTCATCATCACAGGTACCACAAGTATCTTCTGAGGCTAAGGCCAAGTTATGTTCTGAGTCATGCATAACTGCTTGTGCCTCAATTAGAGAAGCAAATGTAGCTTTAATTAATCAAAATCTTGACCTAGAGGAAAGTGATTTCCAAAAGAAAAGCTGAGTTTGAATTGTTGTTAAAAGAAAAAGATGATGTGATTTATAAATAAAATGCCAAATCACTGATGAAAAGGCAAAGGTAGAGGTCATCTTAAAAAATCATAAGAATCTCAAAGAAACACTTGCAGTTACTCAGGTAGAGTGTGAACGCTAGGTAACATCTTGCAAGGGGTTGAAATGCTTCTCAGTAAGCAAACAGCTTCAAATGTGAAGTTTGGGATGGGTATAATCACACTGAACCTCCTACAGATTTTACTCCAAGACAGAAGTAAAATTTGATGGTAAATCAATTCCCAAACCACATCATCATGTGTCTCATCTTCAAGTGATAATGCAAAATCAGAGGATGAAGTCAGTAATACTACCTCAACTAATCAATTTGCTGATGGTCTTACTGCTGATGAACACATGATCAAAGAAAAGCTGAGCACTTCAGGTGTTGTCTCACAAGGTATTCAAAGTACTGAAGAGGATGTAAGAACACCTGAAGAACATTTCAAACCAAATGAAAACAAACATGGTTTGACAACTGCTGAAGAGTCTATCCGGAAATCCAAATGTACTGATAGAAAACTTCTGAAGAACAAGTCTTCAATGTTACAATCCTTCAGTATTTCACATAAGTACTGAGAGGAAGAAAGTACTAAAGAAACACCTTTAGTAGTTTCATCTTATTCATCAGTTGAACAACAGAAGATGAAGAAAAAGCCATATGAAATATGTGGTCTATTCAATCATCTCACTGATGAATGTTGGTACACAAAGGGTTCCAAATTTAACAAAGATAAAATCATTAAAAAGAAAATTAAGAAAATGAAAGATGAATTTGAAACCAAGTTTGTGCCACAAACATCTGAAACTGATAACCCAAAGCTTTCACAAAAATCTAAAAAGAAGGAAGGGGTTTATCATAAAACAGCTGAAAATATTCCTCAAGGAGTATCAAAACACCAGACTAAGTCTGTGTCTTTCAAAAAGGAGGATACGGTGAGTCACAGGAACCAATCAAATACAAGTACTCATGTGTATGCTGAACTGAAGGTTTTAACAACCAATCACACACAACTTGTTATGATGGTTCAACATCTATTGGGGAGAGTTAATCAAATAGATGTACCTGTGATTAAACCACTGAAAAGGAAATGTAAGCCAAAATCAAAGCAATCCTTTTCAGCACCATCTCCACCTTCAAAGGTTGTTAAACATGACAAATCAGTTAGTATAAACTCCGTTGATAAGAACAAACCCAAAACCAAAATGGTTTGGATCTCAAAAGCTAACTAGTTTGTTGTGACAAATACAGGGTTCTTCAGCATGCCATAGAAGCATCTGGTATGTGGACAGTGGAGGATCTATGCATATGACAGGGAACATTTCTCTTCTTCATGACTACTCTCAAGGAAAGAAGGGATTTGTATCTTTTGGTAATGATGCTAAGGGTTACATCATCGGCAAAGGCTGTGTGTCAAATGGTGAGATAAGATTTGATGATTTTAACCATGTGGAGAATCTCAAGTACAACTTGTTGAGTGTCAGTCAAATGTGTGATAAAGAGCATGTTGCACTTTTCACCAGCCAGAACTGTCAGATTCTGTCTTCCTATGTTTTGAGAATGATTGACAAGATATTGGATGAATATACTCTCCTGAAGGCCAACAGGATTGGAAGAGTATATGCCTTAGACTTATCAAAGAAAATTGATCTAAAAGGCCATCCATGTCTATTCTCCAAGGCCTCTCCTCAGGAATCGAACTATGGCACAGAAGGCTTGGTCATGTGAATCTTAAAAACATGAACCAGCTGATCCATCATGGTTTAGTGAGAGGTCTGCCTTTAAAGGAGTTCAAATATGATGACAACTGCTCTGCTTGTTTAAAAGGAAAGCAACATAAAGTATCATTTCCTCCAATAGAAGAACCAAAGTCAACTGCCTGCTTGCATTACAACATATGGATCTTTTTGGTCCAGTAAGAGTGATGAGCATGGCAAAGAAAAAATACTGTCTGGTAATTGTGGATGATTATTCCAGATTTGTATGGACTTTCTTCTTACATTCAAAAGATGAGGCTCGTCAAATCATCATCTACTTTGTGTTGCATGTGGAAAAGTAGTATTCTCTTTCTGTCAAGTGTGTGAGGAGTGATAATGGCACAGAATTTAGAAATCACACACTTGATGAATTCTATCTTTCTAAGGGAATCAAGAGGCAGTTTAGCATTCCAAGAACTCCTGAACAAAATGGAGTGGTGGAGAGAAAGAACAGGACCCTTATTGAAGCCGCAAAGTCAATGTTGGCTCATTCTGGTTTGCTACTAACCTTTTGGGCTGAAGCTGTCAACACAGCTTGCTATGTGCAAAATAGAGTGTTAGTAAATCAGAGGTGATGAAGACTCCTTATGAAGTGTTACATCATTTGGCTCCTCTGATTTCCTTCTTTAGAGCATTGGGTGTCCTTGTTATATTCTTAACACAAAGGATCCACTTCAAATGTTTGAATCAAAGGTGGATGCAGGGTACTTTGTTGGGTATTCATCTACTTGCAAGGAATACAGAGTTTTCAATTGCAGAACAAAGACAGTTGAAGAAACCTTGCATGTAAAGTTCAATGAATCTCCAAAGGAGAAAATCCCACAAAACCCTATGGAGTTATTTGATTTGGACATAGTGCAATATGTTCCTTATCAGTCTCCGGCTGTTGCAGGTTCTGTGAATCCATCATCTCCTGCCACTAGTTATCCATCTGTTGGTATAAATGAAAGTTTTAGTGATCAACTGTCTGAGTCTACTAAACTTGATGTTCCTGTAGCTTCAGCAGCTCCATCCACAACAAATGCTGATAAGATATCTGGATCCTCTACTTCTTTTGAATTGCCATCTCATTCTAGGTTTCAAGAGTCTGGATCACCATCTGTTGCTGCTGAATCACCTACAAACACTTGCACAGATCTTATTGAGTATCAAGAACTGAAGAATCACCCCATGTCTCAGATCATTAGTGACATCAATGCTGGTGTTTCAACTAGAAGTCAATTGTCCAAAATTTTCTTTTATGCTCTCTTTATCAGTTACCAAGAGCCAAAGAACTATCATATTGCATTAAGAGACAATGGATGGGTTGAAGCTATGCAACTTGAGCTTCTTCAGTTTCAAAAGCAGCAAGTGTGGGAACTGGTTCCTCTACCCCAAGGTAAGTGTGCAATAGGCACTAAATGGGTGTTTAGGAATAAAACTGATGAAAAAGGCCAAATTGTCAAGAACAAGGCCAGACTGGTTGTGCAAGGGTTTTCAGAAGAAGAAGGTATTGATTATGATGAACTCTTTGCCCCTGTAGCCAGACTGGAGGCAATCAGATTGTTCTTAGCTTATGCTACTTTCCATAATCTTAAAGTTTTTCAAATGGATGTCAAAAGTGCATTCTATATGGTAAAATAAAAGAAGAAGTTTATGTGTGTCAACCACCAGGTTTTGAAGATCATAAACATCCAGATTGGGTGTATAAGCTTGATAAGGCTCTTTATGGGCTAAAACAAGCTCCCAGAGCCTGGTATGAAACTCTATCTAACTTTCTTCTTCAAAATAATTTCACTAGAGGCTCCGTAGATAAAACTTTGTTCATTAAGAAAGTAGGCATGCATAAGCTCCTTGTTCAAATTTATGTAGATGATATCATTTTTGCATCCTCTGATCCACAGTTGTGTGATGCCTTTACTGTACTGATGCAACAAAAGTTTGAAATGAGTGACATAGGAGAATTATAGTTCTTTCTGGGGTTGCAAATCAAACAAATGGCTGATGGAACTTTCATTCATCAGTCAAAATATACAACGGATTTATTGAAAAAGTTTGATTTACAAAACTGTAAGCGCTGTTCTACTCCCATGTGCAGCACCACACAACTCAATCCTGATCAGAAAGGTAAAGCAGTTGATGAAACTCTTAACAGATGTATGATTGGTTCCTTGATGTACCTTACAGCTTCTAGACTAGATATTATGTTTGCAAGTTGTGTATGTGCTAGGTTTCAGGCTGCACCTAAAGTATCCATATGATTGCAGTCAAACAGATCTTTAGATATTTGCAAGGAACTCAACCTCTAGGACTTTGGTATTCCACTGGGAACTCTTGCAAAATAGTTGCTTCCTCTGATAGTGACTATGCAGGGTGTAAATTAACCAGAAAATCAACCTCTGGTGGATGCCAATTTCTAGGCAACTATTAGTTTCTTGGCAGAGTAAGAAACAAACTTCTGTTGCTACATCTACTGCTGAAGCAGAGTACATTGCTACTGCAAGTTGTACATCTCAGGTACTCTAGCTTCAGAATCAATTACTGGATTATGACATTACAGAGACTAAGACTCCTTTACTGATGGATAGTGCTTGAGCTCTTTGTATTGTTAAGAATCCTGTCCAGCATTCTAGGACCAAACATATTGAGATCAGACATCATTTTATCAGGGATTGTTATGAAAAAAGTTTGATTGATCCAAAGTTTGTTCCTAGTGCTGATGAGCTTGCAGATATATTTACTAAGCCTTTGGACAGTGCAACTTTCCAAAATCTAGTGCTAAGGCTTGGTATGCTGCAGCTGGAATGATTTGACAACTACTGATGATCTCAGTTTATAAGTACTGATGAACATTAGTATACAGCTATCAAAAATAAGTACTGAACTTATTTTATCTTCAGCAGTTTTCATAAGTACTGAAGACTAAATTACTTAAAAGTACTGAAGTACTTTATTTGTTGCAAAGTACTGATGTGGTTACAACCACTGATGTCTGTTTTCACAGATAAGTATCGATGACCAATGAAACATCTGAAAATCCGATAATCTGCTGAGTAAGTGTTAAGGTCAAATGAAACAACTGAGATATGTGAATTGACGATAAAAACTGATGAGTAATTTTATTCTTCAATTGTTTCAAACAACTGCTGTTTCATTTCAAAACAACTGAAGCCAAAACCAAGTCTTTAGTAGTTTCCAACTACTTATGACAAACACCAAGTCTTCAGTTGTTTACAACATCTAAAAGTTAAAACCATGTCTTCAGTTGTTTTCTAACAACTGATGACTAACACCAAAACATTCAGTTGTTTTCTTTCAGCTGTTTCATAACCTATAAATATTAACCCTAACTTCAAACTTTTCATAAATTGATTTTGGAACGTTCATCTTCCATTAGTGGCGACCATGCAAATCAAACCATGACACAACTGTGTTGCCTACTTCACAAAATCGGCCTTTTGGACTAAGTTTGATGATGCCATTGATCTGATGGTTGAGTCCCCATATCGAACTGCTTTTCTTCTGAATCCAACCATCTATCCGATACCCTTCGCCAATTCTAGACAAATGTCACCATCCATACTGGTGAGAATGATGTCGCGATCACTCTCCAGTCATTTGAAAACCAGAAAAAGGTGGTAGTCACTCCTGCTATCATTCGCCAAACGCTAGTCTGAATGATGCTACCTTTGTCACCAAATACCCGAAGGGCACCGTTGATCTATCATTCATCAACCATGGATATGCGGGCAACCCAAATGCTACAACCATTCTTAATAAGCACTTCCATGATGCTGAACGCCTAATCTTCCACATGATCAATGTTTTCCTTGCCCCCAAAACCACTTCATGGGATCAAATGTCATCCAGGTGGTAGGAGCTATCGTATTATATCCTTGAACGCCAAAACTTAAATTTTTCTGAAATTATATTTTTAGAATTAAAAGATCTGGAAATAAAACCTGTGGCTAACAGATGGCTATTATATCCAAGGTTTCTTATGGCCACAATCATAAATCAGTTAAAATCTGATGGCCCTGTTGGCCTTGGAGTCCCTGCTATGGTAGTTTTGCCAGAGGTATACTCCACACACAACTCTGATCCACACCTCAAAGAGGCTGCCAAACTGCTAAAACCCAAGCAGAAGGAACCCATAGCCTCATCTTCCAGATCCAAAGTCCCCTCCAAACCACATTCCAAACAAACCAAATAGGCTATTCAGGGAGTTGAGTCCCATGATGATGCCCCTGCAACACAAAGGCAGGATGAAACTATGGGTCGTAATCCCCTGTAGTTTCCAAGACTCTACCAGCTGAAACCGCTCAGGTATCCTCTCAACAGGATCCTTATGCAACCAAAAATGGGGAAACCACATTACTGGAATCTCTCTCACTTGAGAAGATTGCCATTGAAAAGCACCATTCGCCCCAGGTGCAATCCTCTTCACACCTATCTCCCACTGAAGCCACCCTTACAAGCCCAACCGTGGTTATTGCACATGTGTTGACTCAACCACATTCCTCTACCCCTCCCCAGAAACCTATTAACACTGGGCAAAACCTCAACAGTTGAGGGAGAGGATTATAATATGGCTGATAACCCACAACACAGGGATTACAGATTTCAATCTCCCTATGTAGAGGAGGAGATTAGAACATCTGGTGAGGCTACCTCTTCTCCTGTTTCACCACATGATTAGGATGAAGATGGTATCATTTCTAAGTCCTCACCAGAGGCAACTGCCAATGAAGGACATCATCCTGAGGCCAAAAGTCCCTAGTTCCAAGAAATAGGGGCACATGTGAATACTGATCTACACTCAGCACATGTTCATCCTGATTTCATCAGGAGGTCAGATAGTTCAGCAAAGATTGATGATGACTTGAGCTTTTTCTTTTATTTTCTAGCCCACAACACCATTCTTGAGACTAAGGTATGCAGACTACAAAAAATGCTTGCCAAAATGTCACAAGAATCAAGTCCATCTGCCCACATTCACCCACAGATGGCAATTTCTCCTGAAACTATCCCAAGCACTGAGCCACTCCCAACAAATTTGCCCCAGCCTCTGATTCAGGCACCATATCTCAGGGACAGAACCCCTCTGAGCTAATGGTTGCTGCCTTTCAATCATCCTTACCTCAAATCACTTTCATAATCACAAACATTGTGCATCAAGTCATTGATGAGAGGCTTTCCTTAAATCTTCAATCCTTAGTTGATGTTGCTGTTTCTTAGAGACTTTCTGACATTCACACCCCTGAACCCAATGCAACCAAAAAGGGAGAGTCTAAGTCAGTGAAAGTAGACAAAAAAAGAGAGTGAAGAAGAAGAAGAAAAACAGAAGAAAGAAAAGGAATGATCACCTACAAGAGAAATAAAAGCTCTGAACAGACTGAAGGTGAGAAAAAGATAGAAGACCGGATCAAAGAAGCTGATAAGCAACATAGCCGATCTATGGATAAGATTATTGATCAACTTTTCAGACAAGGATTTGACACTGGCAAACTTGACTCTGAAATTAGAAGCTAGAGATTCAAGAGATTGAATAAAGATGGGCAAGTTGGAGTGAGAAAAAAAGCGAAAGGCTGGAAGCTATGGCCAGATTTATATCAAAACATCTGGGAAGATCAATCATTGAAGTAAAATCATGGTCCAGAGACAGTATTCTCCAGATAACCACCAGAATCTGTTCTTCTGAAGTATTCAACAAAGGATTGATCATAGAAGCCCTTGATGAAGCTGGTGCTGGGAAAAGGTCTGATATGGCAAAGTTATCCAAAGCTTCACTCACAACCAAGATGCTAAAGCAGCCTGCACAATCTCCTACACCAAAACAACCACCCTCACAACCCTCAAAACCAACTTCTTTACCCAAGAAACCTACTCAACCCACTACCAATGATGCACCCAAAAGGAAGAGAAGGGTGTTGAGGATGGAAGAAGAAGAAGAAGATGATGAGGATGATAGTCTGCCAATCTCTATTGTTCTTAAAATAATGATGCCTGAGCCCAGGAGTCAACCAACAACAATCACACCTGACTTCCAAAGGCAAATGGTAAAAGTCGAACTTGAAGAAGAAGAACAACACAAACAACATGATGAGCAGCTATTAAGGATGATTGATAAAGTGTTTCCAAAGTCTTCATCCATACAAGCTATGAAGAAACATGCTCAGAGGTTGTATGCTTTTAGATTTACATTTCAATATCAGAAAGATAGAGTGAGAATTTGGCCTGATCCTAGAGTAAGTGACAGAATTTATAAAAAGAAGACTCCAACTAGATACAATGGCCAAGTGTTAAGTGCTCTAAGAAAGATTAACATGTTGTCTTTATTTGTCTTTTGATAGTTTGTAATAGTATAGGGACTGTTTGTGTAATTTGTTAGTCCCTTTACTTTTTGTTTTCAGTATAAATAGCTTAGATTTGCAGGTAGATAGTAACGAATACACAAGATATTCGAATATGCTTTTCATACTTGTAATTGTCTTAGCTTGATATTAATGAAAACTTGAAGTTTATTGATATCTTGTTTTGATTTGATTACTTTGTGTGAATTTCATTGAATTGTGTTCATAAATCATCATATATTGATTCATTTGATCCTATCAAATGGGATCAGAGCTGTTGATAAGCTGTTAGTGATTGATTTTTTTGAAGTTTATCAAACTTGAAAAACCTCAAAAATCTCACTGAATCTGTGATTGAGATACAATTCAATTGAAAATTTGTGATTTTAGTTGTGTTTCATAATCAGAAACATGATTTGAATCACAATTAGCAGGTAAATTCATCAAACTCAAGTCAATTTGTTGAATTTGTTGTTCGAGAAAAAGGTTTGAAGTTTCGAACTGAAAATCTCAAAATCGAGTGATTTGTTGTTGAAAACTTGAAGTTTATTGATATCTTGTTTTGATTTGATTACTTTGTGTGAATTTCATTGAATTGTGTTCATAAATCATAACATATTGATTCATTTGATCCTATCACCAAGTAAAGAAGATTGTAGATGTTGTGATAATACTGGCCATTGCAGTGTCACCCTGGGAAATCCTTGATGACTTCAAGAGAGCTTACAAGTCTAACATGACTCCACAATCTTTACTAGAAAACCAAATGGTAAAGAAGGGGTTGATCTACAAGAAGCTTGAAGAAATAAGAAGAAATGAGCTACAATTGTTGCTTGTAGGCACTCATCCTCATGAGTTTGCATACAGAAAAATAACGACTGTGGAGCTGAAGAATGGAAAGCATATTAAGTACTTATCAGAGTACTATGGGCCTGAGTTCTTCTTTGAAAGTGAAGCTAAAGAACTCACAATCGAAGAACAAGTTGTTTTCCTTGAGGCCTATGTCAGAGAGTCTGACAGACTTGTCATTGGGAAGTAGGTTTCATGGATGGACTAACAGCTCTGTGTCCAATTCCCCAAGATAGAGTTCCCATTCATCCTTTGCCAATCAAACCTTCTAAAACCTCTTCCCTGGCCTAAGCTTAATTTGAAGATTTCTGAGCTGATCCATATAATGTTTCTGCCAATAACTGGGATTTCAATAATCTTAAAGGTTTTGGTTACATTGGTTCAGAGGGAGTTTGTTGGACCAAAAGAACAAATGAGCCAGATCAGAAAAACCTTTAAGTCCCACAGACATCAAAACAACTGAAGTGGTCTGCAACAGCTGAAGACAAAGTCTGAAGACAACAGCTGAAGACAAAGTCTGAAGATAAGTCTGAAGACAAAGTCTGAAGACAACAGCTGAAGAAAAAGTCTGAAGATAAAGTCTAAAAACAAAGTCTGAAGACAACAGCTCAAGAGAAAGTTTGAAGACAAAGTTTGAAGACAATAGCAGAAGACAAAGTCTGAAGACAAAGTCTGAAGACAAAGTCTGGAGACAAAGTCTGAAGACAAAGTCTGGAGACAAAGTCTAAAGACAAAGTCTGGAGACAAAGTCTGAAGACAAAGTCTGAAGACAACAGCTGAAGACTACAGCTGAAGACAAAGTCTGAAGACAACTGCTGAAGACAAAGTCTGAAGACCAAGTTCTGAGAAGTTGTCACAACAGCTGAAGTAGTTCTCTTCAGTAGTTGTGATGGTTTACATTTCAGTAGTTTGTAATCAGTAGTTTTATATTATGTAAAACATCTGAAGTTCTTATACTTTAGTTGTTATAAGTTTAGTAGTTGTAATGTTAGCTTATACTTAGCTTTTTGTGAAGGTGTCCTCAGTTGTTGTTGATATCTTTAGTAGTTTTGTTTACTTTCAGTTGTTTGTATAAATCAGTTAGATGTCACTATCAAGTGACGTCAGCTGATGTCACATTCCTTATAAAGGAATGTTGACCTAATTTCCTTGTACGGGAAGCTTGTGCGTGAATGAAAACATTCTTTTTGTAGAAAACTCTCTCTCGATAACCGTTACTGTTCGATTAAATATTCATATTACTCTTGCTATAATTTAGTCTAATTCGTGTGCTATTCCGCTATAATTTAGTCTAATTTAGTCTAATTCATATACTGTCTAGTGAACATAGATGACTTTACAAGATTCACTTGGGTCTTCTTCCTTAGAACTAAGGATGACACTCCTGAGATTCTGAAGAATTTTATCTTCAAGATTGAGAATCAGTTTGATCACAAGGTCAAAGTCATAAGACGTGATCAAGGAACTAAATTTAAGAACCAAATCCTTGATACATTTTGTGATGAAAAGGGTATTATAAGATAATTCAGTGCTCCCAGGACTTCTCAGCAAAATGGTGTTGCTGAGAGGAGAAACATGACATTGATTGAAGCTGCAAGAACCATGTTGTCTGACTCTAAGCTGCCCATCACCTTCTGGGCAGAGGCAGTCAACATTGCCTGCTATGTGTAGAATAGAGTTGTAGTTGTTAAGACTCATGGCAAGACTCCTTATGAACTTCGGCACAAGAGGAAACGTTTCATTGGTTTTCTCAGGGCATTTGGATGTCCTTGCACCATCTTGAATACCAAAGATCAAATTGCCAAGTTTGCTGAGAAATCAGATGATGGACATTTTATTGGATACTCTTCCAAAGCTAAGGCTTATAGAGTGTACAATCTCAGAACTAGAATTGTTGAGGAGTCAGCCACTGAGACTTTCAATGAACACACACCCTGTGTTACTAGTTCTGGTCCAGATTGGTTATTTGATCTTGATTAGTTACCAACTTTTTTAACAAATCTTGTTAGAATGTTTCAGGATCTATAGAAAATTTAAATACAGGTGATCCTGATCCAAGATTTGACCTCGGAAGACCTTCAAGTCATACATCTTCAGCTCCAGTTGGAACTACTTCTGCAAATGAGGTTTCTATTAGCACAACAATGACAAACTCAGCTGATACATCTGGTATGCCTTCAAATTCCAGCTCAGAGGCTCTACAACCAGATAAGAACACCTCAATGTGGAAGACAACAATGGTGGTGGTGACAGTGACCAAAAATTTCTTGATGCCACTAACCACACCATAGATGAGAACATCAACGATGTAACACACTGCTTGGATCAAGTTTCACTTAAAAAGTGTGCTGATATGGTGGGAGGAACATCCATGCCAAATCAAAATTTCTCTAATTTAGATCTTTCTCAACAACTTGCTATGATCCCTCAGCTTAGGATCCACAAGTCTCGCCCTACCACAAACATCATTGGAGATGTTGTCTCAGGGGTAAAGATAAGAGGACAAACCTTTGAAGCAAATATTTGTCTTCACTCTTGTTTTCTATCCTAGATAGAGCCAAAGAAAGTTGATGAAACTCTAAAGCATGGAAGTTGGGTTGAAGCTATGCAACAAGAGCTGCTTCAATTCAAAAGGCAGAAAGTTTGGAACCTTTGTCCTCTTCCTTCTGGGAAGACTACCATTGGAACCAAATGGGTGTTTAGGAATAAAATAGATGATAGAGGCATCATCATCAAGAACAAAGCTAGACTAGTTGTTCAAGGATACACACAAGAATAAGGGATTGACTACACTGATATCTTTGCTCTAGTGGCAAGATTAGAAGCTGTTAGAATATTCCTGGCATTTTCTGCATCCAAGAACTTCAAGGTCTTTCAACTTGATGTGAAGTGTGCTTTTTTATATGGAGTGATAGATGAAGAGGTTTATGTCAAACAGCCACCTAGTTTTGTAAATCTTGATCATCCTAATTATGTCTGCAAGCTTGACAAAGCTCTTTATAGGCTGCATCAGGCACCCAGGAAGTAGTATGAGACACTGTCTTAGTATCTCTGTAAACATGGATATAGGAGAGGTACTATAGATGGAACTCTCTTAATCAAAGGACAGGGAAAAAACATATTGCTAGTTCAAGTATATGTGGATGACATCATCTTTGGTTCAACTAATCCAAAGCTCTGCAAAGACTTTGAGAAGCTGATGAAAGACAGATTTGAAATGAGTGCCATAGGGGAACTCAATTTCTTTCTGGGAATTGAAGTGAAGCAAGTTGATGATGGAATCTTCATAAGTCAGTCAAAGTATGTTCAAGACATACTCAAGAGGTTTAATATGACTGACTGTAAGATTGCTAAGACACCCATAGCCAGAAACCACTTCCTTGGTCCTGATCTTCAGGGGGAGTGTGTAGATGAGCACATATACAAGGCTATGATTGGGTCTGTTATGTATCTTACTGCTAGTAGGCCTGATATCATGTTTGCTACATGCATCTGTGCAAGATATCAAGCCAACCCTAAGATGTCTCACCTTATCACTGTCAAAAGGATTCTAAGATACCTCAAAGGTGTATCAACACTTGGCCTATGGTATCCCAAGAATTCTGACTTCAATCTGTATGCCTATACAAATAGTGATTATGGTGGTTGCAATATGACTATAAAGTCTACATCTGGGGGATGTCAATTTCATGGTGGAAGGGTTGTCTCATGGCAATGCAAGAAACAATCCTGTGTCTCTGCATCAACTACTGAAGCTGAATACATTACTGCTACTAGCTGCTGTGCTCAAGTGCTTTGGATTCAAAATCAAATGCTAGAATATGGGTTAAATTTCAACCAGACTCCCATTCACATAGACAACAACAGCGCTATCCAATCACAAAGAATCCTGTGCAGCACTCAAGGACAAAGCACATCAATATCATGTAGCATTTTATAAGAGATAACTATGAAAAGGGATTAATTAAACTAGTCAAAGTTCACACAGATGAACAATATGCTGATCTGTTTACAAAGACTTTTGATGAACATAGATTTAAATATCTAATATCAGCTATTGGGATGATAAACTATGAGTAAGATTGTCTTAAAACTAATTCTTATTTTTTCTTAAAAAATACGTGTGTCCTAAGTTGTCTAGTTCATCACCTTCATAAGCTCATGTTTTCTTTGGATGAAAATTTCTTTTTGAAGACTTCCCTTAGATTTTTGAAAATTTCTAATACTTCAGAATGCTTTTAACTTCAGAAGCAAATCATGCCTTCAAACTAAATAATTGTCTAAGAAATTTGCCTTTGGAAGAGCTTTCAGATTTATCTTCCGAAGCTTAAATACTTGTCTCAGACACTTATTTATTTTCACGGACCGTTTACTTTCGAAGGAAAATTAACTCTTGGAAGCTTTGTTGTTTTATATACAAAGCACTCAAGTTTTAATTTCTCTGCCGAAGCAAAATTCTCAAAACTCTCAGGAAATTCTTCCGAAGTCATTTTAGCTTCAGAAGCTTTTTAATTAAAACATCCGAAGATAATTAACCTTCGGAAGCTTTTTGACTTCCAAGAAAACTACTTTTTGAGCAAAAGCAAACTACTTTTTCAGAGGTGGGACCGATATCTGGATTTCAAAGTTTATCCTCTTTCATTAAACTTTATCTGAAATCCTACTCACAAATAAACCCAACGGTTTCCCCCTCTTTCTATCATCTGTTCTTCCTCCAAACCTAAAACCCCAAATTTCTCTCTGAAATTTCTTTCTCTTTTCTTTCTTCGTCCGTAAGCTACTTCAAAATGGCCAACCTTGCTCATAGAAATGATCCCAACTTTACCATGCAGCTACACAGACAACACAATCAGGTTGCTCTGTTAAGCTTGAGAAAGATCCTCATTTCTCAAAGGTTTGTCATTTCTTAACTCTATCAAACTATTTCACCTCCCTAACCATTGATCCTCCACTCTATGAGGATCAGCTGCTTGAATTCTGGAAGACTTGCCAAGAGGTCATTATGGACGGGGCGAAGGCACTGTCTGCCACAGTGTAGGGGAGAACAATCTTCATCACTCCGGCCATTATCAATACGCATCTTCAACTGGATGATGAAGAAGGTGAGGTGTTTTTCCCAAAGGAAGCTGTTAATCATTCCTTTGAGCAGATGGGATATGAGGGAGATTTCTCTGTAAAGACCTTTAGGAAAGGGAAGGTCTCATCCCAATGGGGATTCCTGCTCCATTTCGTCATCCACAACTTATCAAACAAGCATGGTGGATAGGACTAGATTCCTGAGGATCTCTCCTTCATAATCCATGGAATGGTTCAGGGGGTCAAATTTAGGTATTCTCAGTTTGTCTGTACAAATTTACTTGCGAATTTAGACTCCTTAGAGTATTACACGTTTCCAAGATATGTCCTGTACATTGGGACAAATGAAGCCCGGCATCTTTAAAATTCTAAGAAGGCCCACTGTTGGATTCTCTGAGGTAGAAACATCCCTAGTCCCAAAAATGTTAGAGCTTATTGCTTAAGGTGACAACCTAGCAGCACAAGCTAGTGTTGAGCCCACACCTGCTACCTCCCAACCACTCTCACAACCTCAAATCACCATCACTTACCAACCAATTCCAACCTTGACTTCTACACTGATGAAGATCTAGGTTTCAGTGAGTATAACGAGTCTTTCTTCTTTTCCCCTACTCAAAGAGAGATGAATACTCCTGAGTCTCCTACATCTATCCCCCATCAGTCACCTACAACTGAGGCGGACACTCCTGAACCTGTTCAGGATGTCCATATGGAAGAGGCTCTCACTTTTGAAAGTGATTACATCATTAAGACCACAACCATGGCAACTCAGCCCACTGACATCTCAACTGAGATTGCCAGTAAGTAGAGGAAAACTAGCAGCCAAGAACCTCAAGCTGGTGGTGAGAGAGAGGACTCTGGTCCAATCATCTCATCCCCCACTGAGTCTTCTAATGAAGATGAGGGGAATCTGAGACTACTGGTGCAAAAACTGTCTAAAACATGCACTTACTTATTCTCAAAGGTCAGTCACCTTGAATCTCAGGTGACTACTTTAAACAACAGGATCAATGATGAGTAACTTGAGATTTCATATCTTAAGGAAAAACTAGCTGGGAGACCCTTAAGAAGATCTCAACCAGGAACACAAGAACCTGTGGATGTGATTGATCTATCTTCCAGCTCCCCTATGCAAGTGGGTGATGCTACCAAAAAGGGGGAGAAAGTTATTACAGCCACAGAACCTAGGAGTTCCTTAGATAGAATGGACATTGAGGACTCAACATCCGTACTTGCAATTGTGCATTCTCAGCAACCTCCTCAAGTTCACATTGATGTGGACTACACAGACTCCTTCATACAGAGTTTGTTTGAGGATGGGATACCAAGGGCTATGTCACCTTCACCATCTGCCAATCACATCATTGGGTGTTGGTATGACAACATCAAGAAAGGCCTAATTATCATAAGAGTTCAAGGACAACAAAAAGTCTTCAATTTTCAGACCTTGAACTACTATGAAGGTCTGGATCTAGTCAACATGCCACTTGTCAACCCAAGCCAATCAAGACAAGCTGATAGGCTGGCTCAAAGAATCCAAGACAGGATCACTGCAGAGTTCAGCATATAAAGGAGACTTAGGCAACCTGGCAATGCCATCGGTCAACTGGATGTTAAGGCAGACCCTGAGATTAGCTTCATAGGGGAAACCTTGACCGAAGGCCTAGTGGCAGAACCTGAGAGCCCTGTCTCATCATCATCAACTGCTGTAGAGATCAACATTCCTTCTGAGACACATGCTGGTGAAGGTGCTTCTCAACCTCTCTCTGGCCTGAGCTCAGATGCTGCAACAAAAAATGAAGGCCAAAGCTCTCTCCACCCTGAGTCACAAAGGTCTGTGAGTGACAAAGGGAAAAGAAAAATGTCAACTGAGGAGATTGAGGAGGACGAGAGAGAGAGGAAAAGGAGGATAAGGGGAGAAAGTTCCTCTGCTGTGTCTTCAAGACTCATGGAGTCTGTTATCAGAGCTGCCCCCAGACCAGATACTCAGAATGATGAGTTAAGGGCAGTAAGGAAAAATTATTTGCAGACTAGGAACTATGACATGGACAATTTCATTTCTCTCCCCTTAGATAAGTTGAATGAACTGGTTGACCTGGAAAGGTCAAGGAAGAAGAAGGAGGCAGAAGATGCAGAACTCCAAGTACAAGTCAAAGAAGAGAAAAGAAGGAAAAGACTGTACAAGAATATGCATACCGTCTCCCCAGTTCAGGAAAGTCCTGCACAAGAAGATGTGATTCAACAAGAACCTCAGGTAGACAAAGAAGAAGAGAGGATCAGGATGATCAACTACCTGAGTGCCACAAGCTTCTATCAGGCAGATGAACTCCTACCCTTGTCCTATGATTATGTTAAGTTTAAGTACTTAAAACAACTTGAACTTGAGATAATGAAGGACAGAAAGACAACTAAGAAGAAACTAAGAGAAGAAACTACAAAATCAAGAGCCATCATCCAAAAGAGCATGAAGAAGTCTGCTGAAAGGATTCTCCGGAAGGAGACTTGGCCCTATGTCTCTATCCACTATGGATGAGCATATTAGGGTGATCAAGCAGAAGATCAAAAGTGGAGAGCTCATTGAATTACACTCCACTCCAAGTCAAGCCCCACCTAAAGTGGAGGTTAAGGTTGAACAACCAGAGATAACACAACCTAGACCTCCTACTGAAACACAGCAAGCTTCATCTTCTGATCCACAGCAGGGTCAACCTCCCTCTCCTTCCGAGCCTGAGAAAGAGGAAGTCCCAACTGAGAAAGATAGTGAAGACAGATCTGGTGTTGCGGGCCAGTCTTCTCAGTTAAAATATGGTAAGAGAAAGAAGAGGATGGCTTCTAAACCAAAGCCAAAGAAGAAGAAGACTGCACCTCTTCTAAATCCCAGGATGAGTCAGAACATCTTGAGATTGTGCAGCCAGAGGATGCTACATCAACTCCAATTCAAAGAGCTCCTCTAGCATCAGGAAGACCCATCTTGTCTTGGACATACACCACAAATACGGAAAGATGGAATGTGATTAGAGATCAAGGCCTTGAAGACACTTACACATGGCAAGATATGTTTTAGTTGCCTCTGCATGACCTCTTTGATATGAGAAGACACTTTGACAGTCTAAAGGATCCTGATCACCTTATGAAGAAACGATTGGTGATCATCCTAATGAGGACTGTTGATATCTGAAGTCTTCTTAGTGTTTTGGTAGCATCATCCTAGGGGAAGTTTGTTGAGATTAATGAAAAGGCTGATGCAACCTAAACATCTTAAGTCTATCCTGCATGCTGCACAAGTACATTAAAGAAGAAGCTTAGGAAGTTTCACACATAAAACAAAAAATACTCTACGTGTGAAATCTTCTGAAGCCAAGACCAATATCTTTCGAAGCCAAACATGAAGTCTTCCGAAGCATTAGAGACAGAGTCTTCCGAAGCTTCAAGATCATGAAGACAGATTTCTTCTGAAGACTTTTAGTAACATGCTTTATCTGATGTACTGTTCTATAAAGCTGGACACCTTTCCGCTGCGTCTCTGCAAGTCACCAACTTACATGAGTTGGTGAAAAGGTGCATGATTTTGGTAACTGTACATTGAGGTCTTGAGTCTATAACTTTTTACTTATGTACTTTATCCCTTTTGTAATAGATAAGGATGTGAGCTATGGCATGTCATAGTCACAAGTCAAAAGGCAATCTGCCTTTTGACTCTACAATTGATTTTGTTTGGGTCTAGTCAATTGTATCCAGCTGGCTTTCAAAGTATAGCCGGCTGTAGGATATAGTATAAGTATCTCATGTTCTTGTATCTTTCAATAATGCTTTGTAACACTTGTAATAGAACATAGAGAAAGCAATATACTGCATTCTTGAAAACGATACACGTTTTTGAATGATTTGGGGCTGGAACACATCTGAAAAACATTTTTGGGTATTTTGGGTGAAATCCTATTTTTGTATGTATGTGTATGTGTATGATTCATTTGGGGCTCGATTTCGGGCTTGGTTGTGCTTGAATGAGGTCGTGGCATGTTTCCCTAAGGTTTAGAATGGTTGATTTGAGCTTAAGTGAGGTTTGGAAGACTTTGGAGGTTGGACTTGACTGCTGCAGTTCGGGATGAACTGCATTTTGCACCCAGCTAGGGCTATGCGACTGGAGGTCCATGCATCCGAATGAGGTGCGACTCAAATTCATTCACACGAAAGTGGTGCGACTAACGGTCATACGCATGAGGGCTATGCGACTGAAGGAAATGCGGATGAAGGTCATGCGACTGAAGGTCATGCGGAGGAAGGTGATGCGACTGATGGTCATGCAACTGGAGTGCATACGCCTATGAGTCGTGCGATTGAGGTTGATACACATGAAATGTGTGCGACTGAGGGCCATTCACATGAAGGTCATGCCACTGAAGTCCATACGCCCAGATGTCATGCGATTGAGGTTCATTCACATCGGAAGTATGCGATTGGAAGCAATGCGACTGGAGGTCCATTCGCCTGAGTGTTCTCATACGCATGGAAGACCATGCGACCGAATAGGGTCCATGCGCCCGAATGACCATAGTATTGTCTGACTTTCGGGAAAGTGAGGATTATTGGGCTGGTAGATGATGCGATGGGCATGGATGATTTAAGATGATGTATGATGATGAGTTGATGATGATGATGTGTGGTGCTGTATGGTTATAGATGATATGATGCGCGTTGATTGATGTGATGTGTGACGTCGTATGTTATATTCCTTGTTATGATGTATGTTTATCTTTCCCGTTATTTGAGGTTGAATGTTCATGAAGGAAATGAAAGTATTATGTATCGTAAAGTGGGAGATAATGAAAGAGGAACATGATAAATGCATGCATTAATATATGAATGAAGTATTGAAAGTCTTGCAAGCCTTGTATGTTGGCACACGCCATTAAAGGGTGTTAGCCAAACGGTGTATGGGTTCGCTACCCTGGGAGGATGCATATCGGGGTCTTTCTTTATGATTGACCATTTGTATAGAACCATTGCTGCATATTGTAGGTACTGTGACCAGAGGTGCGACGACCGTTATAGCTAGTCTATGATAGGCCTAGGTCCAGTACCAGGAATAGCAGGGTATTGCACATGGCATTGGTACACCTAAACTCTACCCTAGGTAATGTGACTAGAGGTGCGACACACCGTGATAGCTGGTCTATGATAGACCTAGGTCCTGTACGAAGAATAGCAGGGTAAATTTTATGGTTGAAGGAAAGAAAAGATGTAAGGATGAATGAAAGTGAAGGTTAATGAACGTTCAAATGAAAGAATGAATGTATGAATGGTTAATGAAGATAATAATGATATTATCTTTGTGTACATATGATGTATGAGCACATGAAAGTAAAGAACGGTTTTAACAAAAGGAAAGTATGTTTTATTTTAAAAACTAGAACTCATTCAGCAACGCTGACTTTTATGTGTTTCCAGTTGGCAGAAATGTTGCTGAGGATGGCACGGGCGACTACTCAGTTCTTTTGGGATGGCATCTATTGTTATAACGCTTTTGTAATGAAATGTAACATGTATTTTGTAATTTGATAGCGACATATTGTTTGCAAATGCTATTATATGTAAATGGAATGTTGGGTTAAATGTTTCCGCTGCAATGTTTTTATCTAAGATAATAAATATATATGTTTTATGTGCGATGATCAACCAGCTGTAAGCGTCCCAGGAACGGGGCCTTACAAGTTGGTATCAAAGCCAGAGTTTAAGTGAAATGGGTAAATTTTCAAAATAAACCTTAACTTAAACTGAGAATGGGACGGAAAAAGGATGGGATGCCAATTTGAGTTGCAGTGTGCCATAACGTATTTTCTTAATGTTAACCAGTATTACGTGCGCATGATATATGGTTTATGTGTTGCTGGTAGATTTAAATACTGATGTAGTTAGGATAGGTAATGCTTTGGGTATGAAGAGTAAAGTAAGTGGCTAATCACAACTGGCCATTGTAATTAGGGACTTACTATACTTGACATGAACTGAGTTGTTTCCATGAATGACTGTGCTGGTGTTTGAATCTTTTAGTGTGTTAGAGGATGGTTGGCTGGCGGTAGATCTTCTAAGGTTTTGTCAGATGAAGGTTGTGGTGGACGTGGTGCTGAACTGTGTGTCACAAGAAGCATGGCTAGGGTGGCTGAAATGACATTAGAAGAGCCCGAGGCCCCTCACCTGGAAGCCGGCGATGATAGTATTAGTTTGAGGACCACAATGAAAGAGGCTGTTGTTCAGGGAGTCCAACTGGTCATGCAGGCGATTCTGCCGTCTATGGTGACTGAGGTAATTAGGGCGGTGAAGGAGATGACTGCTATTAAAGGAAGCACGAAGGGTAGCGACGACAAAAATTGGAACGGAAAGAGGTTTGGACGTGGCAAGGCCACTCTTAACAAAAAGTTTTCCAGAACGGAGGACCGGCGTGTAGCTTCGTCCGGTGCGGGAACAAGAAAGTGCGGTAAGTTTGCCAAGGGCATGTTGGAAAGTGTAGGTGGAGATCAAATCTCTGCTTCAAGTGTGGAAGGCCTAGTCATTTGGCAAGAGAGTGTGGGGTGGTATGGTGATATAACTGCAATGGAAGGGGTCGCATAAGCAAGGACTGCAAGGAACCAACGGTAGAGAGCACATGGCCTTCATGATAATGTAGAAGAAGTCTAGAACGGATCCCGATGTCATGTCAGGTATGTACCTAGTAACTAGACTCTTGCTTCCGTATTGTTTGATTCCGAAGCTAGTAAGAGTTTTATTTTTGCTGCCTTTTGCGCTAAGCTACCCACTAGGAGTAGAGGTATTGATGAGCCCTTCGATGTAGAAACCGCCATAGGTAAGTCTACCAGGATTTTTGAGATGATAAAAGACTGTAATGTGGAGTTAGAAGGTCACAAATTCCCAGTTAGACTATTTTGGATAGCCTCAGCTGGTTTTGGTTTGGTTCTTCGGATGGATTGGTTGGCGGACTTCGAGGCGAACATTGTGTGTTGCAAGAAAATGATGCATTTGACAACGCCCAACGGGAGTTTGGTAACGATTCATGGGGATCGGTCACAACGATCCCGAAAGTAATTTCAATGGCTGTGGCGGGAAAGTGCATGAAGCATGGATGTACTGCCTACTTGGTCGATGTAAAGGACGTCGATACGCCAACACCACAACTATCCGATGTACCGGTTGTATGTGACTTTCCAAACGTGTTTCCCAAAGACTTAGCAGGAGTGCCACCTGACCGAGAGATTGAGTTTCAGATTGACTTGATACCAGGTGCCCAACCTGTTGCCAAGGCACCATATCAGTTGGATCCGACGGAGATGAAAGAATTGATGGAGCAGTTGCAAGAGTTGATTGATAAGGGGTTCATTAGACTGAGTATCTCACCTCAGGGTGCTTCGTCTTGTTCGTGAAGAAGAAAGACGGTAGTATGAGGAGGTGTATTGACTACCGTGAGGTGAACAAGTTGACGGTGAAGGAATTCTATCCCTTACCGAGAATAGATGATTTGTTTGATCAGCTTCAAGGTGCCAGTTCATTTTCAAGGGTAGACCTTTGATCTAGTTATCATCAGTCGAACGTGAAGGAGAAGGATATTCCTAAAATAGCTCTTCGCGCGCGTTATAGACACTACGAGTTTCTCGTTATGTTTTTTGGTTTGACCAATGTGCCAGCTGCTTTTATGGATTTGATGAAGCTAGTGTGTAAGCCGGTGTTAGATAATTAGTGATGAGGATATCCTGATTTACTCAAAGAGCGAGGAGGAGTATGCCGCTCACGTTCGGGAGGTATTGGAGGCACTGAGAAAGGAGAAGTTGTACGCCAAGTTCTCCAAGTGTGCATTTTGGTTGCGCAAAGTTCAATTCTTGGGTCATGTGGTAAATCCCGACGGGATTATAGTGGAGTTGGCAAAGGTGGAGGTGGTGATGCAATGCAAGTCTCCTAAGAGGCCATCCGGGATTCGTAATTTCTTGGGTTTGGCGGGCTACTACTAGAGATTCATCCAAGACCTTTCTAAGACGGCTTGTCCACTAACCAATTTGGCCTGGAAAGATGTGAAAATTGTATGGAGTCAAGCTCAATAAAAGGCGATCGAAGAACCGAAGGCAAGACTGACTCAAGCTCCTATTGTATCATTACCTGATGGAAGTAAAGATCTGGTGTTTTATTCTGATGCTTCCTAATCGGGGTTGGGGTGTGTGTTAATGCGGAAGGAAAGGTTATAGTCTATGCATCCCGATAGTTGAAGATTCATGAGGCCAATTACCCTACTCATGACTTGAATGAGAGGTCTGGTTATGAAATTGGGTGAAAAAGACACCTGGTGTTGGAACTCGATTTGGATGGATGTGGATTCCTCTTTTCGGGGGATCTACGGGTGAAGGTTATGGAGGAAGCTCACAAAACTTGATACTCCATTCATCCTGGTGCTACGAAGATGTATCAAGACATGAAAGAAGCTTACCGGTGGCCGGGTATGAAGCGCGATGTGGTGGAGTATGTGGGTAAATGCCTTACTTGCCTACAAGTGAAGGCCGAGCATCAGAAGCAGTATGGGAAGGTCCAACCTCTGGAAAGACCGGAATGGAAGGGGGACCACATCACCATGGATATTATCATGAAGCTACCGCGTACCGCGAAAGGGTATGATGCTATATGGTAGGAGATGCAGAACACCCGTGTGTGTTGGGATGATGTTGGCCATAAAAAGTTAGGGAGCGCCGAAGTGGTCAAGGTTATGACTAAGAAGCTGGAAAAGATCAAAGCCTTGTGAAGGTAGCCAAAGATAGACAAGAAGTCGTGTGTGGATAAACGACGTAGACTAATTGAATTCCAGGTGGGAGACTGGAAAAGTGTTGAGGCAGTATTGCCTGCAATTGTCTAAGGAATAACAGGTTTCAGGGACGAAACCTATATAAAGGGGGTGGACTTGTAACACCCGAAAATTTTCTTTGAAGCCGACGAAAGAAAGATAAGAAATAAAGCCCAAAGCCGAGGGACCAAACTTGCCAAAACGGGAAAACCCTTGAAGGAGTGGCAATATAAAAGGGGGAATGCATCCATACCTTCCCCCACACCCATTAATTTTCGGATTTGAGAGAAGAGAAAGAGAAAAAGTGCTTGCAAGCTTGGTTCGTGTGGATTCGAGCATTGAAATCGTCGTGTAACGGGTCAAATCGAAGCTCTATTCGACGGGATCATTTATGTGAGTTCTAGGACCCCTCTTTTACATGTTTTTGAATGATTTTGGGGCTGGAACACATCTGAAAATTGTTTTCGGGTATTTTAGGAGAAATCCCTTTTTTGTATGTATGTGTATATGTATGATTCGTTTGGGGCTTGATTTCGGGCTTGGTTGTGCTTGAATGACGTCGTCACATGTTTTCCTAAGGTTTAGAATGGTTTATTTGAGCTTACAAGAGGTTTGGAAGAGTTTGGAGGTCGGACTTGACTACTGCAGTTCGGGATGAATTGCATTCTGCACCCACCAAGGGCTATGCGACTAGAGGTCCATGCGTCCAAATGAGGTGTGGCTAGTTCCATACGCACAAAAGGTGTGCGACTAAGATTCATTCGCATGAAAGTGGTGCGACTGAGGGTCATACGCATGAGTGCTATGCGACTGAAGAAAATGTGATGAAGGTCATGCGACTGAAGGTGATGCAGATGAAGGTCATGCGACTGAGGGTCATGTGACTGGAGTCCATACTCTTGTGAGTCGTTTGATTGAGGTTCATACGCACGAAAGGTGTGCGACTGAGGGCCATTCGCATGAAGGTCATGCCACTGAGGTCCATATGCCCGGATGTCATGCAACTGAGGTTCATTCACATGGGAAGTATGTGATTAGAAGCTATGCGACTGGAGGTCCATTCGCCTGAGTGTTCTCATACGCACGGAAGACCATGCGACCGAATAGGGTCCATGCGCCCGAATGACCATAGTATTGTCTGACTTTTGGGAAAGTGCGGATCTAGGCTCGGACCTTTGGGCTGGTAGATGATGCGATGGGCATGGATGAGTTAAGATGATGTATGATGATGAGCTGATGATGATGATGTGTGATGCCATATGGTCATAGATGATGTGATGTGCATGATTGATGTGATGTGTGATGCTGTATGCTTATGCATGATGTATGTTACGTATATATGATGTTGCCCTATATGATGTTGATGACTGTCTATGTTATGTTCCTTGTTATGATGTATGTTTATCTTTCCCGTGATTTGACGTTGAATATTAATGAATGAAATGAAAGTATTATGTAACGTAACGTGAATGATAATGAAAGAGGAACATGATAAATGCATGCATTAATAAATGAATCTAGTAATGAAAGTCTTGCAAGCCTTGTATGTCGAGACACGCCATTAAAAGGTGTTAGCCCAACGGTGTGTGGGTTCGCTACCCCGGGAAGATGCACATCGGGGTCTTTCTTTGTGATTGACCATTTGTATAGAACTATTGCTGCATACCGTAGGTACTATGACCAAAAGTGCGACGCACCGTTATAGCTGGTCTATGATAGGCCTAGGTCCAGTACCAGGAATAGCAAGGTATTGCACATGGCATTGGTACACCTAAACTCTACCCTAGGTACTGTGACCAGAGGTGGGACGCACCATTATAGCTGGTCTATGATAGACCTAGGTCCAGTACCAGGAATAGCAGGGTAAAGTTTATGGTTGAAGGAAAGAAAAGATGTAAAGGTGAAAGAAAGTGAAGGTTAATGAACGTTCGATGAAAGAATGAAGTATGAATGGTTAATGAGATAATAATGATATTATCTATGTGTACATATGATGTATGATCGCATGAAAGTAAAGAACGGTTTTAACAAAAGGAAGTATGTTTTATTTTAAAAACTAGATCTCACTCAGCAACGCTGACTTTTATGTGTTTACAGTTGGCAGGTATGTTGCTGAGGATGGCTTTTATAACGCTTTTGTAATGAAATGTAACATGTTTTTTGTAATTTGATAACGAAATATTGTTTGCAAAAGCTATTATTTAAAAGGAATGTTGGGTTAAATGTTTCCGCTGCAATGTTTTTATGTAAGATAATAAATATATATATTTTATGTGCGATGATCGACCAGCTGTAAGCGTCTCGGGAACGGGGCCTTACAAAATTTGTCTGAGGCTCAAGCCCAGCTTGTCACTATTGAGGCTCAAGCCAAGAAGTATGCTATTTCTGAACAAAACTTCCAATCTATTATTGCATCATCCTCCCACTCCAAACATTGTTATCAAAACAAAGAAGGGTTGGGGACCAATGAAATTGCTCCACCACATTCTTATAAGTCCATAACACAACCTAGATGTGCTACTGAAGAGCAAGAGGTCCTATCTGTTGACCGATCTTCACATAAGTTCAAGAATGATGCAATAATAGAGGCCACCACAGGGAAGGAATAGGTAAATCAACCCACCTTTCCCAGTGAAGATCAAATCCTAACCACCAAAGCCAGAAAGAGCAGAGCTAAAGCTGCAAGAAGAACTGCCAAGAAAGTGGTTGGGTCTAATCTGATGATTGACCCAAAACAAAAAGGTGTATTCATCTCAGCTGGATTCCAAGTGGTAGGTAACTCTGACCCAGGGAAGGAGTCTAGTACTAACACTCCTATCCTACCAATGAATCAAAAGTAGAAAAGGTTGGTGATAAAGAGAAAAAGAACAAGAAACAACAATCCTCAAGCTCCCAAAAGACTAACATTGCATGCATAATGTGTGGTCTGTAGAGCCACATGACTAAAGATTGTTACCACAATCCTGCTAGCACACATTATGCAAATAGTGTTAAGAAAGAAGGAGTCAGGGAAGGTTTCTCATTTGGAACCTATCAAATGGTCCAAGTGATGAAAAAGAGAAAGCTAGTTTCCGAAGCAAGGTTGCTTTCAGAAAAAAAATCTTCTTCCGAAGGGAAAATGGCTTCGGAAGCTAAAGCTGTTAAAACTAAAAAGAACAAAAGAGATCCTTTGAAACTACCTAGAAGAAGACTGCTTCGAAAGAAAAGGTGGTGAAGGGTTCTTCCGAAAAGAAAGAAGCTTCGGAAGAATGCCATGTTGTGCAAGCCTCAAAAGGCTCATCCTTAATGATCAACCAAAACATGGATTGGATGATCAAGAAGGATGCTGCAGCCCAAACCTCTTATTCAAAGACATCCATTGAACCCCCATGCTTCACCTTTGGTTCAATTATCTCACTATCATTGGAAGAATCCAAGACCATCATGTCTTGGGTCTCCAATAAAAACTAACCATCTCATCTTGTGTGCAGGGCCATCCGTATGACAAAAATAACAATGTCTGTATTATGGATAGTGGATGCTGCATGCACATGACAGGGAACAGATCTCTCCTTCAACAATTTCAACATTATGATGGAGGTCATGTCCAGTTTGGAGGTGAGGCCGGAGGATATATTTCTAGAAGAAGAAGTATATCCAATGGAAAGTTAAAGGTTGACAAAGTCAATTTTGTCAAACAGCTTGAACATAATCTGTTAAGTGTTTCTCAGTTTTGTGACCAAAAGCATCAAATGCTTTTCATAGAACATGAGTGCATTATCCTCAAACCTAGGATGAGAATTCCTCTGGAATTGGTTCTTGTTAGTTCTCCCAAAAAAAGGGATATGTACAAGCTAGATATGAACAATGCTTCCCTAATGGGTGAAGTATCATGCTTTCTTTCAAAAGCTGATAGTGATGAGTTAACACTTTGGTATAAACATATGTGTCATCTAAATTTTAAGCAATGAATAAATTAGCTAAAAATAACTTGGTATATGGTTTGCCTAAAAATGAATTTTTCTGCAAAGATAACTGTGTTGCATGCCTGAAAGGGAACAACACAGGGTATCTCACAAATCCAAAAATGTTAACTCCATCACCACTCCATTACACTTATTGCACATGGATCTATTTGGTCTCACATGTATAATGAGCATTGGAAGGAAATCATACTACCTTGTGATTGTTGATGATTTTACAAGATTTACATGGGTATTCTTTTTAAGATCTAAAGATGAAACAACTAAAACACTAAATTCTTTTATTCTTAAAATAGAAAAACAAATTGATCATAAGGTTAAGATTATCAGAAGTGATAAAGGAACTGAGTTTAAGAACTTTGTTCTTAACTCATTCTTTAACTCAAAAGGGATTGGCAGACAATACAGTGCTCCTAGAACTCTTGAACAAAATGGTGTTGTTAAGAAGAGGAACATGAAACTTATTGAGGTTGCTTGAACTATGTAGCTGATTCCAAACTACCTCTAACATTCTGGGCAGAGGCAGTCAGTACCGCATGCTATGTGCAGAACAGGATTCTTGTAGTTTAGCCACATGGAAAAACCCCTTATGAGTTATGTAACAAGAGACCACCGTTCATTGGCTTTCTATGGTCCTTTGGCAGCAGGTGTACCATACTTAACACAAAGGACAATATGGCAAAATTTGTTGAAAAGTTGGATGATGCTATCTTTGTTGGATACTCTTCTAGCTCTAAATCTTATAGGGTTTACCACATCAAGAATCAACAATTTAAGGAATCATCTAATATTGTTGTTAATGAGCACACTCCTTGTGTTAGTGGGAATGGCCCTGATCATATTTTTGATCTAGAATTGCTTCCAAACTATTCTAAACCATCTTGTGAGAATGTTTCTGTTGGAACAGGTGCTGAAAAGGATTTTGATGCTAATCAAATATTTGAGCTACCCATGCCTCTTCCAAGTTCTCCTAGAGCTGCCACAAATCAAGCTTCAACTATTGGCAGACCGAATAGTATAACTATATCAAGGGAAAGTGAAGCTTCAACCACTAAATCACCTGTTGATCCTCAAAATTCATCAGGTGATCCTGCACAACACCAAGCTGATGTAAGTAGCATCCTGAAGGAATAGGAAACTGTTAATGCTACTTCACATCCAACAATTGATGATATTTCTCATTCATTCAATCAGTCCTCATTAAATCAGTTTGAAACAACAGTTTGACAAAGTGTTCTAGATCCTGAGCAGAATATGTCCAATCTGGATCTATTTTTGCAACTGGAAGTGATTCCTTGTCTAAAGATTCATAACACTTATCCAGCTCAGAACATCATAGGGGATGTCTCTGAAGGTGTGAGAACAAGATGGCAGACTCATCACGGGAATGTCTGCTTGTACTCATGCTTTCTATCCGAGATGGAACCCAAGAAGGTAAAAGATGCCTTGAAAGATAGTAGCTGGGTTGAATCAATGAAAGAGGAGCTGCTTAAATTCAAGAGACAAAAGGTTTGGAACCTATGTCTGCTACCATCTCGTCAAGTACCCATAGGCACAAAATGGGTTTTCAGAAACAAGAGAGATGACAGAGGGTTGATTATCAAGAACAAGGCAAGACCGATGGTTCAAGGATACACTCAAGAGGAAGGAAATGATTATACTGATGTCTTTGCACCTATTTCAAGACTTGAGTCAGTTAGGATCTTCCTTGCTTATGCTGCATCCAAGAATTTCACTATCTACCAACTTGATGTCAATTGTGTCTTTCTATATGGGGATATAGAGAGGGAAGGTTATGTGTGCCAGCATCTAGGATATGAAGACCCATAGCACCCCAACTATGTGTGTAAATTGGATAATTTCTATATGGGCTGCACCAAGCACCTAGGCTATGGTATGAGACTTTGTCTCAGTTTCTTCTGAAAGAATGGTTACACTAGAGGAACCATTGACAAGACTATCTTCATAAGTAAGTCTGGAACGGATATTTTTCTTGTTCAAGTTTGTGTTGATGACATCATCTTTGGTTCTTCAAACGAGCAAATGTGCAAAGACTTTGAAAGCATTATGAAGAAGAATTTTGAGATGAGTTCCATGGGAAAAATGGACTTTTTCTTTGGAATTCAGCTGAAGCAATTAAAGGAAGGGTTTTTCAACAATCAATCGAATTATGTCAATGACATCTTAGAAATAATTGAAATGAAAGCCTGGCAAGACACCCATACCCAGAAACCATAATCTTTGTCCTGACCTTGAGGGGGAGGATACTGATCAACATCAGTATACGGCTATTATTGGTTCTTTGATGTATCTCATAGCTAGTAGACCTGATATCATGTTTGCAACATGCATTTGTGCAAGATATCAGACTGCTCCAAAGGTGTCTCACCTAGCTACTGCCAAGAGAACCCTCAGATACCCCAAAGGAGCACCTAACCTAGATCTCTAGGAACAGTGATTTTAATCTCTATGGATACTCTGATAGTGACTATGGTGGCCGCAACATTGACAAGAAATCAACATCAAGAGGATGTCAATTTCTTGGTGGAAGGATCATCTCATGGCAATGCAAGAAACAATCCTGCATCCCTACATCAACTATTGAGGTTGAATACATTGTTCCTGCAAGTTGTTGTGCTCAGCTACTATGGATTCAGAATCAGATGTTAGACTGTGGACTCAACATTATGAGCACTTTTATCCACATTGACAACAACAGTGCTATCTCTATCACTAAAAATCCTATGAAGCACCCCAAGACAAAGCATATTCATATCAGATATCATTTCATTAGAGACATTCATGAGAAGAATTTGATTAAACTAATCAAAGTTTATTCAAATGAACAATATGCTGACTTGTTCACCAAAAGGTTTTGATGAACAGAGATTTAAGTATCTCATTACAGCTATT
This sequence comes from Flaveria trinervia, assembly GCA_025506515.1. Taxonomy (NCBI): domain Eukaryota; kingdom Viridiplantae; phylum Streptophyta; class Magnoliopsida; order Asterales; family Asteraceae; genus Flaveria; species Flaveria trinervia. Next base: position 41,272,609 of record CM046451.1, read on the forward strand.
GGGATGATAAACATTGATTAATTCAACTCTTTTGAAAACCTTTAATATGTAATGTCTTTTGTTAATTCAATCTAAGCCTTGTTACAAAAAGTTTCTCTCCCTTTTAAAAAATTTTACTAAGTATAAATTCTTCCGAAGAGGAATTAACCTTCGGAAGATATCTTACATATATTCCAAAGCAATATTCCTCCAAGGATAATTTTCTTCTCGGAAGAGTTCTTAGTCTCGAAAGAAGCGATTGATTACATATCAGATCTACTTCCAAAAATTATAGAACTCTCCATTCGGAAATCAATCTTTACTCTCGGAAGTAACTCTTTACCTTCGGAAGTAGTAATTGCCTTCGGAAGACAAATTACCTTCGGAAATGCTTTATATTCGGAAGAGAAATTTTACTGTGTAACGGAAATCTTTTGGTCCCCACACTATAAAAAGTAAAGATTTTGTTAATGATGTTGGATTATTTAACTGAACTAAACCTTACCGCCACTATCACATCATCAACTAAAACATCACATCACCTTCTCCAAACACCAATACCGTTATTTCACCCTCTTTTAAATGGTCCTAACTATTCACTTTCATCTTCTTACCACATTTTCACTGCCTTAAAAGCTTTCTTCCTTCCTAATTTACCTAAGCTCTAACTCATCCACCTTCACCTTTCACAAATGGCACTTAACCCTCAATATAATCAAGTCGCACTTCTTGATTCCTCAAGAGATGGCGACTTCTCTGAAATCATCTCCTTTCTTATCCAGTCATCTTCTTACACTGCCCTAACAGTTAATCCCGCTGTGTACTCCAATCACTTGGCTAATTTTGGGATAACAGTCAGATTGAAACCCTAAATGGGATTCGTGTAATTTGATCGAGAATTTGTGGCCAGGAGTTTGTCATTCTTGAACAACTCATGAGGGAGGATCTAGAGCTTCATGATGAGGGTGCACCCACAGAGTTCCCCAAAGCAGATATGGACAGCACTTATATGCAAATGGGATATGGTGGAGACGTCACCAGGTCAACTGTCTACAAATCCAACTTCTCATACAACTGGAAGTTCATGCTCCATGTTGTTCCTCACTGTCTATCAAATAAATCTAGGAGATGGGATCAAATTCCATAGAGACTAGGGTGCCTAGTTCATGGTAAATCTCACGGGAAATCTCCAGAGGGAAATCTCATGGAAATCTCCAGAGGGAAACATTCTTTATGTATCCCAGATTTCTCCAACACATTATCAACTATGAGATGGACCAGAGAAAATTGTCTGTGCAGCCACTGTACATGTCCCTCAAATGAGGCCAACCATATTCAAGACTTTGAAGAAGGTGTCCACCAACGTCTCTAGAAGGTACACTTCTCTGCTTCTAGGTATGACTGAGCAAATAGCTCCTTGTGGCATCCCTGTTCACCCCACAGGTGATTAACCCACACCAGCAACTGCCCCCATACTACCAACTTTACATTCTCACCCCATCACCATCACTTACCAAAGATGCCCCCAACGAACCATTCTTCATCCTGCTCTGATAGAACAAGCTCCTCCTGTTCGATCCAAAAAGGCTAGAGTGGAACATTGGGCTCCCACTCAGTCTGAGGTCTCACCATCCTTCATCATTGACCTCAATATGGGTCTTGAGTCTCCTTAGTCTCAACCCATGAGCCTATTACCAATTCTAAAAGCCCTTAGGGTAAGTATCTATCCTCCTTAGAGCAGCCACAAAGGGACAACCCTACCAAAGGCTTAATGTCTGTAGACATTGACCAATGTCCCGGGTCATTAGGTTTAGCCTTGTTATCCTTCATTGTCCTTCTTTTCAAAACTAATGAAGAAATTACGTCTCTTCATGGCAATGTAGTTGATCTACAACACTCTCTCAAAGATCAACAAAGCCTAGAGAGAACTCTTATCTCTAGCACCCATCAGCAAACCTTTACTAAGGTAAGTCCCACTGATGTGGATGAGACTCATGCAGATTCAACTACCACTATAGAAGATGCCTCAATGGACCTTTTGGATAGTGGTAACATTTTTTAGACTGAATTTGCAGCAACCATCCCTTTTGATGACTCTGAAAGTGAGATCATAAAGCAAGAGAAATCAGGGTGCCAAGAAATGATATGTTATCTCATCTCCCCTTGATTCTTTAAAAGAATATTAGGGAAGACGTCAACTCATTATACAAGGCCTGCTTTCTAAAGTCTCAAACCTTGAATCCAAGTTTAGGACTTTAGAGGACAGGTCCGCCACTCAACAACTTGAGATTGATAATCTCAAGGCTTAACTAGTTAAGAAATAGATTGAGAGATCTGTTAGGCATGTACCCATTTAGGTCTCCTTGAACTCTTCCTCTAGCCATCTAGCTCTCAAAATGACGCCACCAAAAAAGGGGAGAATGTTCAGAGACAAACACCTGAGGAACCACTGAGACAACTTCAATTTCCATATTTTTGGCTCCTATTACAACTACCTTTTCTGAGCCATCCCAAGTCGTACTGCAAATTGGCCCAAGGATGGTCAGAGATCTCTATAGACTCTTCTCCAAGTTTCTGTTGAGATCCTCTCTAGATCAGCCAAGCCCTGATGCAGCTATGATGTACTTTGGAGCTGAAGAGCTTTAGAGATTATGTGCACCTTCTACCAGTATGGAAGAAATGGTGAACTTAAGGTCCAAATGGAACATAAGATTTAATTCGAAGGGAAAATGAGGACTGATGGCCTAGCAACTGAAACAGTTGGGACAAAATTTTCACTACCTCAAACTTCCGAAGCCAAAGTCAAAGCCTCGAAAGAACAAGCTGAGTCTTCCAAAGCTGAAATGGAAGCTGAGGAAGGATTGTTCTCACTGTCTGAGGACCAAATCATCACAGATGCAATTCTAGAGCTGGTATCTGAGGTCAATAATGAGGACTTTCTTAATCAACCTTTAGCTCATACACCTTCACTACCTCTCTCACAATCTGAATCCTCTCTCCAAGAACTACCAAAGTCAAGTACTTCAAAGGATGATAAAGGAAAGAAGAAAATGACTGTGGAAGAGTTTCAAGAGGAGGAAAGGATTGAAAAGCTTAAAAGAAAAGGTAGACTTCTAATTGGGAAGCTATTAGCTGCTAGTTCTAAAGCAGCTGCAGCCAACCAGGAAGCAATCAACAATAAGAAAGGGTAGAGATCATTGATCAGCTCATCAAGGTTGGAACTGCCAATGAAGACATACTCTTGCTACCATTAGAGGAGTTGGTAGAGCTAGAAAAGGCAACCAGGCTACGGAATTAACAACAAAGAAGCAACACAGTTGGACTTAGAGGAAGAAAAAGAAAGAGAAAAGAAGGAAGCTAACATGCAGCTCCAGAGGGAATGGATAGCTTTCCTAACCTCCCGAGGTTTGTCTCTTCAAGAACTATCTCCACATAATGATGAGACGATCCTATGGCTCTTCAAGAAAGAGCAGGATCAACTAGAGAAAGAGATAATGAAAACTACAAAAGAGAAGTTAAAGGAAAAGAAGAAGAAGGAAGAAGAAGCTAGGGTCACTGCAACCAGAAGATAGGTGAGAAAGCCTAGATGAAAGACTATCTTCAAGCTCATGGCTTCTCTGGCAGGCAGTTGGGACCCATGTCTAAAAAGACCCTCCAACGAATTATCAGTGAAATCAAGGCTGACATTCGTTTGGGCAAAAGGAAAGAGATGTATAGAAGGGTACATGGGATGATCTTCAAACCTACCACTTAACCCCAGCCTGAGCCAATTCCCTCACCATTCACCATCAAGATTGAACCCTACACACCTCAACCTACACCACTATCCATACCCACTTCTTCACCTCAACCACCAAATTACCCATCCTTCAACCCAAAACACTTTCGAGAACCACTACACCTCAACCAACCCAACAAGCTTCCAAACCATCCCCTCAGCCTTTTAAACATCTCTCCCTAGAGGAATTCAAGGCAATGAAGACAAAGCTCTTAAACTGCACAACCCTGAGTGACAGCTCTTGTGAAGAAGACTCTCTCAAACTAACTTATGTTGATGGATCTTCATGTTCTTTCATAAGGGATCAATTTCATGATTTTCTAAGAGGAACACTAGACCATGCTGCTAGACTTCTTGGTCTTACTCTGACTCCTTAAATGATGAAGAGAAGAAACTGAGAAGAAAGCTAGTGACTCTACTCGACACAAAGAAAGGGGACAAGATTCCTAGTCAGCCTCCTAGAAAAAAAAGTCATCCAGTGGAGGCTTGATGAAGCCTCTCATAACTTTGTTGTGGAGGGAGAGAATGGAGAAAGTAACAGGCTGAATGCCTATTCTCTGCTACACTCCAGCAGATTCGACATTGCTGAGTTAGCAGATAAACCATTCTCTAATCCCTCTAACCCCGAAACTGTTGCTCATATCAGAAGTCATCTTAGCAGCCTTCATCTTGCTAAGCTTACCACAAAGGCAAGGATTGAAGATGAGTTGAAACTAAGAGAGAAGGAAGACAAGGAAAGGTCAACCTCTAAAAGCACTGCTTTTCTACACATGGTAGAAGGCCCCGAATTGGAACCTATAGTTAGATGGGAGTATCACTATAGCTCTCATCAACTAACTCTTTTCAGAAGGACATAACAGAATGTACACATCATTCACGGTGACAGACTGGAGTTCCTATAAACTAATGATTTGTACAAGCTTCTCAGCACCACTTCTGGGAAGAACAAAGAAATAGATAAATATCTTCGTTCCTTGGTGCTGAAAGCTTTGAGAAGAAGAAACAAGTGAGGTTTTGGTAGCATGAGCCTTGGGGGAGTTTGTTTGATCAAGACGAAGGCTGGCGTAACCAAAACCAAATCACTTAGACAATTTTTGGTGTAACTTACAAAGGACTTACGAAGTAAATATAGTTCTTTCGAAGACAATGTAACAGCTTTACTTCCGAAGACAAACTCTACTTCCGAAGACAAAGTGCTCACTTCCGAAAATCAAGTCTTAGAAGAATAAAACAGAAGTGAACTTCCTAAGTATGAAGAACAGAAGAAGTCGATAAAGCCTCAGAAGAAGTAGCCTCTTCAGAAGTATAGGTGGCTTCGAAAGTACTTGTTCTTCCAAAGCCATTTAACCATTGGAAGACACTGCTATGAACCAGTGGACATAAGTATGGTCTCTGACACTCCGCTGCAGACCTCTGATACTACATGGCGTTTTACCAAAAGGCCATGTAGTTGACCATACTTCATTCCACTGTTCACCTTTTTATGTTAGTACAAGTTACAAACTTTAGTTGGTGACAAAAGGTAAGTCATGGACATGTCATGACAACCACATCTTAGATAAGACTTTATCTAAGATACCTAAACTATAGCTTTGTAGTATTTGCTTTAGTTAGAGGATTCCAGCTGGTATCAAAGTATATCCGACTATAGGTAGTATTATATATAGTTTCTCATTGTAACTCATAATATCATGCTTGTAAGAGTCTTGTACACATTGAATTGAGAAGCAATATATGCAAGTACCTTGAAAATTATCTTCGTGTTCTTTGTTACTTATTATATTACTATCAACTCTTAGAATAGACTCTACTTCATCTGATTTGAGTGTAACTTAAGTGATTTTGAGAGAAAAACCAAGTGTTAAGTGACAAAACTGATCCTGCATAGACATTCTCAACGCCTTGATCTCTGATGACATGCCACCTTTCTAGATTTGTGGTGTATGTCTAGGACAGGATGGGTCTTCCTGATGCAAGAGGAGCTATTTGAATAGGAGATGATGGAGCATCCTCTGGTTGCACATCCTTAGGATGTTCTAACACATCCTGAGGTTCTGAAAAGGATGCTTCTTCCTTCTTTTTCTTTGGCTTTGGTTTTGAAGGCATCCTTTTCCTTTTTTTTGTTCCATTTATCTGAGAAGACTGGCCCACAGCACCTGATTGATCTTTTTTGTCATTCTCAGTTGGCTCTTCCTCCCTCACTAGTTCAGAAGGAGATGGAGTTTGACCCTGTTATGGATCAGAAGATAAAACTTGTTGAGTCTCAGCAGGAGGTTCAGGTTGTGTTGTCTCAGGTTGTTCAACCTTACCTCCACTTCAGGTGGAGCTTGACTTGGAGGGGAATGCAAGTCTATTAGCTCTCCACTAATGATCCTCTGCTTGATTATCTGGATATGCTCATCCATAATGGACAGAGACATAGGGCCAAGTCTCCTTCCGAAGAATCCATACAGCTTCAAGAAGCTCATCATCCTCTGCCTATCTGCAGACTTATTCATACTTTTCTGGATGATGGCTCTTGACTTTGCACCATCTTCCCTTACCTTCCTTTTGGTGATCTTCCTTTCCTTGACCATCTCAAGTTCAACTTGTTTGAGGTACTCAAACTCAATATGGTCATAGGATAAGGGAAGAATTGTAGAAGCCTGATAGAGGCCTGTGGCACTCAGGTAGTTGATCATTTTGATCCTATCTTCTTCTTTGTCTACCTAAAGTTCTTGTTGAACGACATTCTTTTGTATAGGATTTTCTTGAATTGGGGAGAGAGTAGGAATATGCGTGTATAGTTTTTTGTTTCTTCTTTCTTCTTTGTTTGGAATTAGTAGCTTTGCATCTTCTACCTCCTTTCACTCCTTTGACACTTCCATGTCAACCAGTTTATTCAATTCATCTAAGGGGAGAGAAATGACATTATCAATGTCATAGTTCCTTATCTAAAAGTAGTTGATCCTGACCGTCCTCAACTCATCGTCCTAAGTATTTGGCCTAGGGGCAGTCCTGATAGCAGTTTCCATGACTCTTGCAAACCCAGTATGTTAATACATCATGTACCTAGTTTATGTTTTTAATGTAAAAGGCTTTCATTTCTTACACACGTGTAATGTAATTACTTAATAAAATATGATATGATTTGATATTTATTTATCATTGAATATTTCATATTATTAATGTATTTGGTATAATTCATATGTATGAACATCTTATATGGATTTGCGGTTGTTGTACATAGTTTTAAGTCAATAATGATTGAGAAATGTATTCAACCTAGTTGGGTGATTATTCATGCTAATGGACCAAACTTATGGACCATACGCACGAATGAATGATGCATATGAACCAGTCGCACAACTAAACCAGGAGACTGGATCAGTCGTATGATTGAGACATAAGATTGATTAAGTCGCACTACTAAACCTTCAGTCGTGCGTATGAATCAACTGGATGAGTTAGTCGTACGACTGAAACATGCTATTGGTTCAGTCGTATGAATGAAAACTACAAACTTATAAATACCACATAATTGGTGGAAAAATAGAGACTTTGAATATTCACAAACCCTAGCCGTCCAGAGCATCCTAAACAGCCAATCCAACTTCATAGTTCGTTCCACATCCATTTCTAATCAATTTTTAACGTTTGTTTCATCGTTAGATCGTTTAGATTGTCGTTCTCACTGATTGGATCACCAATCAATTAGGATTCCGCACTATTTGATCTAGTCTCACGCAGAATCTGTTAGTATTCCATATGAAAACGGTCCTAACAAGTGGTATCACAGCTTTGGCTCATGATTATGCATGGATTCAATTGGTTTTGTTGTTAAAACAAACGTTTCCAATCAAAAGATTCATCTTTCTGCTTCAAAAAGTGTTTTTGACGTTTGCATGTGTTAAAGTTTCAATTGTTCATCAAACGGCAGATTAAGGTTTTAGCAAAATTCGTATTTTGTGTCAAAGTGTTCAAAGTATTCAATTTTTCAAACACATCAGCCTTCAGTCGCACAATTGGTCCATTTGTAGGACTGAACCCATTTGTATACACCCATTCGTACGACTGAACATAGTCGTATCTCTCATTCGCATGGCTGAGCAACTCCAATCATTTGATTACAATCGTCCTGCTCATTCGCCCGACTGAATCTAATTGCACTATTGAATTCATTCGTATCTTTCATTTGCATGAGTGACCCATTCGCATAGCTCATTCGCACAAGTGAATCTATCCTGTCCTAAGTTTACCAAGTTTAAAGCAATGCAAGACAAGTATGTTGCATTCATTGCAGGAAAGTACTCGCATATCCAGAACATCCTACTTCTAGAGAATGACATTGGAAACCACAACAAACCACCAAAGCTATTAACTTTGGATGAATACCCACAGTGGAAACAACGGTTTGAAATCTACTTGAATGGAGTTGACCCAAACCTTTGGACATCCGTTGAGACTGGTTACACGGTACCAGTCAGTGCTAATGGAGTTAAATTGACTTTGGGGGAATGAGTGAATCCTAGAAGACTCTGCATAATGCAAAAAAGAAAGCATATGCCTTATTGACTCGGTGTATACCTAAGGACATATTTCATCAATTCTCTGAGAACAAGCAGTCTTAGAAATTATGGGAGGCCTTGGAAAAGAGATACGAAAGAAATTCAACTCCGAAAGCACTGAACGCAAAAGCTCTTAAGAAGGAATTTGACAATTTCTCTTTGATTGGGAATGAGAGCTTGGATGACATCATTGATCAATTCTATCATTTGATGAGTGAGTTGCACAATCAGGGTGTGACCACATCCATGGAAAATAAAGTCTCTAGCTTTGCTGATCGTCTGCCTAACAAATGGGATCTATTTGTGTGCAATCTAAGACAAAACGATACTCTTGCTACTTTAGACATAAATGATTTCATTTTGAAGTTAAGGGAGGAAGAACTACATATGAAAAACAAGTCAAAGAAAAGATCCTATGTTAAGAATCTTGCACTATTCAATTCAGCTCCAATTCTGGCTGCTTCAGGCGCACTTCTACAAACGGCATTTGTATCTAGCTATTCTGCTCCTTCTCAAAGCAGTGCATCAGGAACCGCAACGTCAAGGTCATCTTGAACCCAATATATAGTTCCTGAGGCAAATACTACAAAGTTGAAGACTGAGAATCTTGGAAGTATCACCGTGGAAGTAGCTAAAGAGCACATGGACCTTCTAGCTGTTGTTCTTCAATCTTTTGATGGATTAGTTGCTGGTAAGATTGGAAACTAACATCTTGCTGACAAGGACTACGAGCAAGTTGATGAAACTGAGCTAGAACGTATAGATATTAGGTGGGCCATGGCTAGTGTTGTTAGAAGAGCTAAGAAGTTTGTTAAAAAGATACTACATTTGGATTTGACAAAACCAAAGTCATGTGTTTTAATTGTTGTGAAAAGGGCCACTTCAAACGAGAGTGCGTAAAGCCAAAGAAGACTAAAAATGGAAATCCTTTTCCTACATTCAATCAACAAGACAAGGATAAAATTGGAGCTTCATCTTCAAGTCAAGAGTCTAAGGCTTTGGTTGCTCAAGGTGATGAAGGACAAGACTGGTCCTTCCAATTTGTTTCTCCAGGTGAATCAAACATTGCTTTAGTTGATACATTGGATGATGGATTTGCAAGTGAAGGAGACATCATAGCTGCACATTCACTTTCAGATATTGAAGAAGCTATGAATGTCGTTGTTAACTTTGTTCAAGAAGTGCTTAGTGCTCAAAATTCAGAATCTCCAATCATCAAAGAGACTGACACTGCTTTGATGGTTGATTCGTCTAGTTTAACACAGGTATGTTTTAAAGACATTTTTTTTTAAAAACATGTATGTACTGAATGTGATAAATTTAGGGAAAGCATTGATTTAAAATTTTCTAGGTTATCAGAACATAATGATAATCTAGTAAATGAATTACAACTCTACACTGAAGCAAATCGTGTTTTAAAACAAAATGAGTGCAACTTTAAAGAAAATATAGAATTGTTGGGGAAACAACTAAGGGAAACCGAGGTTGTTGCCTTAAATCAATCAAATGACATCATATTCTATTTAAATTCTTTGGAGGAAACTAAAAAGGAAAACACAGTTTTGCAAGTCGAAGTTGAATCATTAAAAAAAACTGCAAAGTCTGGCAACTTCTGCTCACATAGTTTAGAACTTATTGAAAGTACGGAATACCGGTGTCTACATGAAATCCTTTTGAACAATAAATGTAGACCAATTAATAATAACCCAGTAAAGGATCATGTGGTGTCTACTACTCTGGTTAGTGATCCAGATTCTACGGGTAAACCTATGAAATCTGTCATTAAACAGAAGGATTCTACTTTGGATTAACATATAAGATACCTCTTGAGGATTTGGGTGATAAAATTGAAAAGGTTAAATTAGGATTAGGTTCACAAACGTCTATTTCCGAACCTAAATGGTCTAATCCAATGAACATCAAACGTGTTAAACATCAAATTCCAAATAAAATGAAAGTGAAAGATGTTCAAAATGTCAAAACAATTAAGTTTGTTAAAGAAGATGAAACATCTAAAAGGGAAGACAAACAACCCAAGCATACATATTTTAAACACAGATCAAACTCAACACCACATCAAAACTTTTCTCAAACTGTCGAAAGGAGATCCTGCTATAGTTGTGGAAAACGAGGACATATCTCTCTAAATTGTCCTTACTATCTGACACCTAAAAAGAAAATTGAACATTTTGATAAAAAACCATGTTTTTCTAAAATTAGAACTAATACTCCTCCAAGATACCAAAGCAAGGACGTGCCGCGTAAGGTTACCCCTAAGATTATTAGTACACCTAAAGTTCAAAACATAAGCCAGTCGTCTATTTACCACAATCACGCCTTACAGAAAACTGGTTTATGGAAGATAAAAACAAGTAATGTGTCTGATAGTGAGAATAAGAAGAAGAAAGATGTGCCTTCATGTTCTAAAGGAAAGTGGGTTGAATTCAAGATGAGTGATACCTCTAGGACACCCAAGCCAGTTAAGTCTTAGGTCCCAAACCTGAACTAATAAATTCCTTTGTATGTGCAAGGTGTCCGCTACAGCTGTCACTAATACCTACATTATTGATATTGGGAATTTTAGGTACATGACTAGGAATTCGTCTCTCCTTTTCAACGTCAAGCAAATTAAAAGGGGACACGTATCATTCGTTGGGAATAAAGGAGGTTACATAACCACTCAAGGTGAAGTAGGAAATGAGAAAGTAAAGTTTGACAGGGTCAACTACATTTAGCAACTGCAAAACAACTTGCTTTCTGTCTTCCAGATCTGTGATAAGGGATTCAAGGTTGTGTTTGACAACAAGAAGTGCTACATATTGAATAAGGAGTATGTTATAGAGGAGGATAAAACTCTAATGTTAGCTTCAAGATATAACGATCTGTATGTCTTGGATCTATCAAAAGTCTCTACAAATGAGTCTACTGTCTAGTGATTCTTGTCAAAAGCAATAGAATGAGATTCAATATCCTGGCATAGGAGAATAGGACACATTAATCCTAGGAAGATGAATCATCTGGTTAAGAAAATTTTGGTGAATGGAGTCACAGTGAAGAATTTCTAGCTCCCAGATTTCCGCATAGCATGTAAGAATGGGAAACAGACCAAGAAGTCTCACAAAGAAAAGAAAGTTATTTCTATAAATTTTCCTCTTGAACTTCTACACATAGATCTGTTTGGCCCAGTCAGCACAAAGAGCATTGCTGGAGATTTGTACTGCTTTGTACTAACTGATGATTACTCAAGATTCTCTTGGGTGATGTTTCTGAAAGCAAAGTCAGAGACATTTGATTCATTCAAGCATCTAGTCACTACATGAGAATCACTCTACCAGCTGAAAGTACGAAAGGTTCGATCAGACAAGGGAGCAGAGTTCAAAATCAGTGGATGGAGGCATTCTGTTGAGAGAAAGGAATTGTTCATCAATTTACTTCTGCTTACACTCCACAGATGAATGGTGTTGCTGAAAGAATGATTCGAAGCTTGATAGAGACATCAAGGACAATGTTAGCCGACTCTAAACTGTCTACTCAATTCTGGAACAAGGCAGCCCTAATGCATGCTACACTCTCAATCGAGTCTTAGTAGTCAAACATCATGGAAAAACGTGTTCTGAATTTCTCTAGCGACGTAAACCCATCTTGGAGTATCTAGAACCATTTGGAGCACCGTGCATGCTATTAAAGAAAACTCATACTGGGAAGTTTTGTGAGAAGGCAGAAGAAGGTATCTTTCTCGGATATAGTATACGAGACAAGAGAGTTTATAACAACTCAATGGGTTAGGTAGAAGTGTGGTGCAATGTTGATGTCCAAAGATACACCACCCCCCCTGCTGGCAAAGGACCTTCCTTCTTCTTTGACTATGATGGATTTTTCAAATCCTTCAATCTACCTCCTTTTCATCCTGATGATGAGTTATCTACTTGAATTATGTACGATGTTCTTAATACTCCTACACTAGATTCGACATCATCGGTTCCATTAGACGATACCTATATCCCCTCAGGGGGTGAGCTTGAGGTAAGTGAGTATTTCTCTAATGATGATGCAGTTGAGACTGCAAATATGGACCAGGAGGAACAGGTTTCCACAACTAAAAGTACACAAGCATCTGATGTTGATGCCACTGGAACTTTTGAACCCCATACTCCAACAGCCACAGAAACTGAACCTGGGATTCAAAATCTGAATAATTAGGTAGTTCTTCCCACCACTCTCGAAACTAGAGTTAATGTGCATCATCCATTAGACAACATCATCAGGGAATTCTATCGAGAGTTCAGACGCAAAATCAATTATACTCAGCTAATTATATAGCTGTCATGGAAAAAGGATATCCACACGATGGTGCTTATCGATGTTCTGTGTCTCAATTTGATCCAAAATATGTAAGTGAGCTTTAAACGATGAGGCATGGGTTAGTGCTATGCAAGAAGAACTCCTACGGTTTAAGAAGTTAGGAGTATGAAATCTTGTGGACATAATGAAAGGTGCAATGTGATTGGCACTAAATGGGATTTTAAGTGTAAGAAAGATGACCAAGGGTTTATAACTAGAAACAAGGCTCGGCTTGTCATTCAAGGGTTTAGACAAGTCGAATGCATTGACTACAATGAAGTGTTTGCACCTATGGCAAGGACGGAAGCAATTCGCATCTTCTTAGCCTATGCATCCTACATGATGATCAAAGTTTATCAATTGGATGTGAAAAGTGCATTCCTTCATGGTGAAATTTGTGAAACAGTGTACGTCAATCAATCCGAAGGATTTGAGGATCCTTAACATCGGGATAGAGTTTATAAACTAGACAAGGCTCTTTATGGGCTTCATCAAGCTCCTCGAGCCTGGTATGAGAAACTCTCTACTCCTCTTCTGAAACATGGTTTTCACAGAGGGATTATTGACTACACATTGTTCATCAAGGAGAAAGATGGTGATTTAGTACTAGTATAGATTTATGTGGATGACATAATCTTTGGATCCAAAAATGAAGCATTGTGTAAAGAATCCGAATCAATAATGAAAGTTGGGTTTGAGATGAATGCCAAGGGAGAGATGAAGTTCTTTCTTGGGTTACAGGTGGATTAGACATGAAATGGAATCTTCGTGCATCACTCCAAATATGTAGGAGATATACTTAGTCGGTTCGACAAAGAGAATGCAACGGTTGTGGGGACTCCACTTGCCACCAACCACGATATTGCACCCAACGAAAATAGTGATCTGGTAGATGCCACTATGTGCCGAGGAATGATCAGATCTCTAATTTATCTCATCCTGATATCATGTATGCCACGTGTCTCTGTTCCAGATATCAGGCTAAACCAAAAGTGAATCATCTAATTGGGGTAAAACGGATCTTTTGTTATGTGAAGGGTACTCCAACAATCGGGTTGTGGTATCCTCATGATGATGACTTTGAGCATACAACATATAGTGACTCGAACTATGGTGGTTCCAATATGAATTACAAGTCAACATCAGCGGGATGTTAGTTCTTCGGAAGATGCTTAGTCACCTGGCAGTGTAAGAAGCAGAAATTTGGTGCTTAGTCAACATATGAAGTTGAATATGTTGCTGCTGCAAGTTGTTGTTCACAAATCAGTTGGATTCAACAACAAATGTGAGACTACGGTTTGCAATTTTCTAACACCCCTATCATTGTTGGTTATTCGGCTGCTATAGTTGTCACTAAAAATCCGGTCCAACACCCAAAACTAAACACATCAGTATTAAATATCACTCTATGCGTGACGTTTTTGAAAAGCAATTAACCAATGTTGTTAAAATTAATACAGATTTTCAACGTGCCGGCCTCTACACAAAAGCTTTTGACAAACCTCAGTTTTTATATCTTTTGGAGGTCAATGGTGTGGAAAAGAAAAGTGTTGTGATTGCAGACGAGTCGAGTTCTTAGTCAGACAAATTCTTCTTATTTTTTAGTTTTATTTTCTTGTCTTTTAAATCCAAAAATACATAAACATTTTTGTTATTGAATTTTAGGGGGAGAATAGTTTAGTTTCGGTCTTTAATTACATAAAAAGGGGGGCTGGCAGAAAAGATGAAATCAAAGAAATCAAATCTGTGATATTGATTCAAAAATTATGGAAAATAATACTACATAGGAATCAAATTGTTTGGGACATCAAAAGGATTTAAATGATCAAAATGCTATACTCAAATTACAATTATGAGGTGTCTAAGCAAATAAAGGAAAAATGATAGTAAACTAATCTGCTACAGAGGTAACATAAGGATAGTAGACCTAGAGGTTGCTAGTTCATTATATGATGTGTCGGTACATTCAACACAATAAACGAGTAGAATTCATTGGTGAATCAAATTTAAACTAATCTGTTCAACTAGATGTGAGTTCTCATCTAATCCCTGGTTAACACAATCAACGCATTTCCAATAAGAGGTGACGAGCAAAATAAACGCCACAAATGTGTGCGGATGACCATAAAGATGAGCAAAGAACATGAAAAATTGTTAAGCGCAATCAAGCTAATGACTAATGTTGTTGGTGCATTATGTGAAAAAGAAAATTTTCTCTAACAAGAAGATAGGTTGTGTGCCTCTCTACTGTGCGATGGCACCGACCTGAGGTTAAGGCTAAATTTCTAGAATTCATTGTTATTTGTGCCTCTCTGCTATGCGATCGCACTAACCTGAGGCTTGGCATCTCTTTGAATGCTCTTAGAATAGTTTCTTCTTGTCAAATACCCGTAAACCGCTCAAAAATCTCCTAAGGAATGTTGATTACCATATAAGTGTGGGATCCATAAATGCTTGTTGAAATAATATAACCTAACTCATCACCAGTGTGAGTCAAAATTGTGTATGGATTTAAGTGGTCAATATACTGATAATCGTCATGGCTGTGACTCTCGACAGTCAAAATCATTGTGTGCATCTTATAGCTCTAGTATGATTTCTAAAAGTGCTATTGACTCTCAGACTAATAAAATCTAGTATCAAAAGACATATACAAGGGTCCCAGAGGATTATGATATACCTATATGATTCCATATGAATCTTTCCACATATGATAAAATTAAATTGAAGTTGTTCTTCTCATGAAGAAAAATCGGTTAGATGATTCCTAAAAGGTTTCAATCCAGCTCATACCAAAATAAAAAAATATGTTTTGTTTTGTTTTAATTCAAGTTGTTTTCTATTTTTGTTATCTTCTTTGCGTCAATGTCGAACTATATAACTAGATGAACTTTGTGGATCACAAATTAAAAAGTATCACGTCTGAGGTGACCAATTGGCTCAAAATTAAACGGATCACGTCTGAGGTGATCAAATGATTTTATGTTAAAACGGTCACGTCTGAGATGATCATTGGTCATAATGTCATAAATCAAAAGTTAGATTTTGAGTGTATGGAAAGTTTTGAGGTCAAACTCATAAGTATGAACCAATCACATGATTGAATCACAGGTATGAGCCAATCGCACGATTGAATCATAAGTATGAGCCAATCGCATGATTGAATCATAAGTATGAGCCAATCGCACGCTTGAACCATAAGTATGAGCCAATCACATGATTGGACCATGACTATAGGTCAACCATGCGATTGGATCACAAGAATGAACCACTCGTACGAATGGATGAAGGAGTCTGAGTCAGTCGCACGACTAAACCCCAGTCGCACGAAAGAATCATGCGTATGGGTCAAGTCACACGACTGAAACTTAAAAAGTATAAAAAGGGGGGTCACTCGGTCATATTCCTTACCACCCTTCAAAACTCCCAAAAACCGCTTATTACACATACACTCTCCCCAAAATTTGATTATTGTGATTACTCCATGATTGTTATCATAACTGATTTCCTATTCATCTCAGGTACTTTGAAACAGAAATCAAATCAAATGATGGATTAATCGAACCCATAATGACCGAAAGTTTAAAATCAATAACTGGGAAAATACTCTAAAATAGACCATTTAAATGGACATAAACAATGTTCTAAAAGACACTAAGTGTTATTTCAAGTCCCTGCGAACCTAATGAATCTAAACACGAAGTGTATTGTAACGTTTTGACAAGGATTTAAAGTTATGGTGTCGAACAGAACAAGATGTGAATACACATGCCATATGAACTGTAGGGGTTTTAACATGTTTATCAAAGTTCATATTCTCTTGTAGTATATGAAAAACGCAGCAGATTTAAATTTTAAAACATGTTAATAAGATGATAATTAAACCCATTTAATAAACAACCCCAAGCCATGGATCATTATACAAATGCATACAACAAAGGACATATGAAACTAGAAGAATATACAACCTTGTAGCTTCCTAAAAACCAAAGAAGAGAGCTGTGAAAGATGACTTGTGGCTGAGTTTTCAACCAAGAAAACCTCAAGGAGTGATACCCCAGCTTGTACAAACACCTTCGTTTGCTAGGGCTTGCAACACCAACTTGAAGAGCTCTCCTCTTGTTGAATCTTTTCAGCCAAGAACACTTCTTTGCTAAGCTGAAAAATTCTGGATTTCTTTGCTCAAAACCGAGATCCTTGAGTAAGAAAAGAGAGAGAATGGTCTTGAGTGTGTGTGTGAGAATCAAGAGAATGCAAGAGAAAGCTTGAGAGGAGTTATTGCATGGCCTTGGAACCCAAAAAAGGGGAACCTCCAAGACAAAGGGGCGGCTGATTTTGGCTCCCTTTGCACTCCAATTTTGTTTTAAAAGTTTTTAAAATACATACTCTTGCATCCCTATAATATAAAATTAAATCATTTTAATTTTATATGACTAACACACATGCTATTATTTGTCATTGTTTAACTATTTAAAATGAACAAATAATCCCATATGAACAAATATATATATATATATATATAAACTTGTTCATTTGCAAAAGCAATGATTTAGAAAACCCGGTTTCTAAATTGGTGTTTCAATTTATTTGTTTTGATCTAATCAACAAATAAATATTTGTTGGTGTTTGTTTGGCTTGTTATTGGGTATGACCCGACTTGGATCATATCACACTAGCCACATCAATCTAATATGTATCTTGGGCAGATCAATTCTTTCAATCTCCCACTTGCACAAGATTCATAAAAGATTGATGCAAGCAGCAAATAACGCCTAGCAACGGTTTCCTACCCCTAATGTGTATGACTAAGTTCCATTCAATAACATCATCCTTTTCAAGTACCTTACTTGAAAATGTTTTAGGTGAATTAATCATCTATCCTTTTGTTACAGATGTCATGTTAAATCCAAGAGACACAAAATTGTCATTCTCTGATGATTTAACTTTAACAGGCCTTAGACATCTAACTCTTAACGAATAAGAGGAACAAATTCCATCTTGACTACATACGTCTCTCACAATCACCTTATGTCATACCTGAACTCAACCTTATGTACTGCCTTTTCAGAACAACAAAGGACTAAGTCAAAGTACAATACTTGGTGAATATCAAGACCCAATATGTATCTCAGGTCTGAGGATTCAATGATATTCGCCTTTACTCAAAATCTCTTATGACTAATCAGAAAGATTCCATGCAGAAATAATTGAGAGCGAGTCAGTCCAACATCTATATCCCATAGACATCAATGAACCTTTGGTAGCAACCTCTTGCTCTATTTCATACCTTATGAATATCAACCAATCCAAGTTCATTATAGTCTTACAATCATGGTTGTTCCCATAAGTATGATCGACTACGGACGTTGAGAATAATTCATTTATTCACGGATTTAAACATGCTAAAATAGAAGAACAAATGAAATTATAACCATACAATTAAGTTAAATAACATTAGTTCCAATATCCAAATACAAAATACAACATCAAACCCAGTCACTAGAATATCTAAGTCCCATGGCACAAACATGACCTTCATGCTTTGCCCTTTCAAGGAGCTTTGTGAGTGGATCCGCAACGTTTTTATCAGTGTGGACTTTGCGAATACATATCTTTCCCTTTTTCAACTTCATCCCTTATGTAGTTGAATCTCCGTTCAATGTACCGAGTCTTTTGATGAGCACGAGGTTCCTTGATTTGAGCAATCGCACCCTCGTTGTCACAAAAGATCTCTAGGGGATCCTGAATGGAAGGGACTACCCCTAGATCGGCTATGAATTTCTTCAGCCATGCAGCTTCCTGTGCTGCCATTGAAGCGGCGACGTATTCTGACTCTGTAGTGGACAACGCTACGACTTCTTGCTTTGAGCTTTTCCAAGAAATAGCTCCCCCATTCAGAATAAAGATGTACCCTGATTGAGATCGTGAATCATCACGATCGGTTTGGAAACTCGCATCCGTGTAACCTTTTACAACGAGTTCCTCTTCACCAGATCCGTAGATCAAGAACATGTCCTTAGTCCTCCTTAGGTACTTTAGAATGTTCTTGACAGCCATCCAATGACTATCACCAGGATTTTGCTCGTATCTACTTGTCATGCTTAAAGCGCATGACACGTCGGATCTAGTGCATATCATTGCATACATGATGGATCCTATAGCAGATGCATATGGGATTGCCTTCATTCTATTTTGCTCTTCCTTTGAGCTTGGACATTGAGTCGTACTCAATATTGTCCCTCTCTGAATAGGTACAGTACCTTTCTTAGAGTTTTCCATCTTGAATCTTTTCAAGATTTTGTCAATGTATGCACTTTGATTCAAACCAATTAGCCGTCTTGATCTATCCCTATAGATCTTTATTCCCAGAATATAGGCAGCTTCACCAAGATCCTTGATGGAAAAACAACTTCCAAGCCAGGTTTTTACACCTTCCATGGTTGGAATGTCGTTTCCAAACAGTAGTATGTCATCAACATATAATACTAGGAAGGTTATTGTGCTCCCAGTAGCCTTCTTATACACGCAAGCCTCATCAGCGTTTTTGATGAAGCCAAATTTCTTTACTTCATCATCAAAACGGTGATTCCAACTTCTTGATGCTTGTTTCAATCCATAGATTGATTTCATTAACTTGCATACTTTATTAGGATTTTTGGATCGACAAAACCTTCAGGCTGAACCATATAGACATCTTCCTCAAGATATCCATTTAGGAAAGCGGTTTTGACATCCATTTGCCAAATCTCATAATCATAATGAGCTGCTATGGCAAACAATATCCTTATACTTAAGCATTGCAACAGGTGAGAGGTTTCATCATAATCAACCTTGAGTTTGAGTGAACCCTTTGCTACAAGTCTAGCTTTGTAAGTATCCAAGTTTCCATACATATCAGTTTTCTTCTTGAAAACCCACTTACTTCCAACTATTTTGGAATTAAGAGGTGGCACAACAAGTTCCCAAACTTGATTGTCATACATGGATTGCATCTCAACGTTCATGGCCTCAAGCCATTTGTCACAATCCAAATTGGACACTGCATCATGATATGTGGTTGTTTCATCTGAATCCACCACATAGCATCCATCCATGAAAAATCCGTATCTGTCAGGTGGATTACTAGTTCTACCACTTCTGCGAACGTTTTGTGTGTATCGATCAACCGCTTGATCATCCTCAACATCCTCACATTGAGTGCTAGTTTCAACCAAATGTGCACCGGGCTGTGTTTCTTGATCCTCCTCAAGATCCACTGTTCTACTGCTAGTTCCTTCCATAAGGAACTTAGTTTCTAAGAACTCACCCTTTCTGGCAACAAACACTTTTTGTTCCAGTGGATCATAGAAATAATATCCCATAGAATCTCTAGCATGTCCAACAAAAATACACTTGGTGGATCGGACATATAATTTGTTTGGGGTGGGAGTCTTAACATAAACCTCACAACCCCAGACCCTTAAGTACGATAAGGATGGAACTCTTCCATGTCATATCTCAAAAGGTGTCTTTTCCACCTTTTTGGTTGGGCCATATTCAGAATACGGGCTGCGGAGAGCAAAGCAAAACCCCAAAATGATAGAGGTAATGTGCTTCTAGCCATCATAGATCGAACCATATCCAATAAGGTTCGATTCCTCCTCTCAGACACACCATTATGTTGTGGTGTTCCAGGTGGAGTGAGTTGTGAGACAATCCCACACTCCTAAGATGATCTTGAAAAACATCACCTAGGTATTCGCCACCTCTATCGGTGCGGAGAATTTTAATTGACCTGTTGAGTTGATTTTCTACTTCATTCTTGAAGATTTTGAACATTTCAAAAGCTTCATCTTTGTGCCTTAATAAGTACACATACCCATAGCGACTATAATCGTCGGTAAAGGTAATGAAGTATCTTTCACCATCCTAGTCATTGCCTTAAAAGGACCACATACATCCGAATGTATGATACCTAATAAATCTTTTGCCCTTTCGTTAGTTCCACTAAAGGGTGCCTTAGTCATTTACCTTGTAAACAAGATTCACATATATCAAATGAATCACATTCATTTGTTTTTAAAAGACCGTTCTTTTGAAGTGTTTGTATACGTTTCTTGTTTATATGACCAAGACGACAATGCCAAAGGTAGGTATCATTCAAATCTAATTTGAGTCTTTTGGTGGTTGCTTGGTACATGGAGCTATCATATGTTACGTTTTCATGAACCAATTCATAAATACCATTACAAGGTATAGCTTTAAAACAAAATACATGATTTAAAGAAACATGAATATCATTGTCAACAAACTTGAAATCATAATCATATTGTCTTAAACGGGAAACAGAAATTATGTTCCTAGTCAAACTAGGAGCATATAATACATTATATAAAATGACTTCCAAACCACTTGGAAGCTTCAAAATGTAGTCTCCTTGGGCTTCAACGTGAACCTTTGCACCATTGCCCATGAATAGACTTCTTTCCCCTTTTGCATAATGCTCATTTCTTTTGAACCCCTGCAATAAATTGCAAATGTGAGTTCCACATCCGGTATCTAATACCCATGTGTTAGAAGAAATAACATTTAGCTCAACATGTATCATGTAAATTATACCTGAGGTTTGCCCGGCATCCCTCTTTTCTCTTAACTCTTTGAGATAGACTGGACAATTTCTCATCCAATGCCCTATCTCACCACATTTGAAGCATGGGTCGTTTGCAGCAACCTTTTGCTTCTTCTCCTTGGGCTTCGGAGGTTCCGCCCTAACAACCATCTTCCCCTTTCTTCCAACGTGCCCCTTTCCTTTGGCAACATTTGCCTTAGGAGGGGGTAGAGACCTCTTCCTTCTCCCACCTTCATTAATGGTGAGAACGGGTAAAACCCTTTTTCCCATTCCCGCCTCAGCTGATTTGAGCATCGAATAAAGTTCATTTATGCTCTTGTCCCATCCGTTCATGTTGTAATTCATGACGAATGCCTCAAACCTTTTAGACAGGCCATTAAGGATCAAATCCGTGGCCACTCCTTTGAGACAGGACAATTTAGCCTTTGAAGGCGGTCGATGTGGCTTTTCATCTTAAGAACATAAGATGAAACTGATTGGGATTCTTCCATCCGACATGCATGAAGTGCTCGAACCGTTTCGAAGCGCTCCACTCTAGCTTGTTGTTGGAACGTTTCCCGCAACTGAGTGATCATGTCATAGGCTCCATGGAGCTCATACTCCTTTCGGAGTTCGGGTGTCATACTTGCTAACATTAAGCAAGAGACTTGGACGGAGTCTTCCACATATTTGACCCAATCATTATAGGCCTCCACATCCTCCTCGTTAGGTTCATCGGGGATGGGATCATCAAGAATGTAGCCGCTTTTCTTGCTTGAGAACAATTCTCAAGTTGCGGTACCAATCCATGAAGTTGTTAGGTGTTAGACGATCCCTTTGAAGGATCGCCCTAAGAGATTGGTTGTTTTGGTTTGGTACATCGTTATTAGCGTTGGTGTGGTCGGCCATCTACAAGATTTTACAAAGTTCCATTTTAGTAATCGTTGATATAATTATATATTTCAATTATTAATACCCTTTACGTCTCATAGACTATTAATAAAAAAATTTAGAATCCAACGTTATATTTAAATATTGGTTAGGTGACCTTTATCCCATTATTTAAATAAACAAGGTAGTCATATATGACAATTGCAACCCATTGCAACTTCTAATGGTATGGGATCGTTTGAACATCTTATGTTTATAACGGCATGTTTACCCCATCAACATCTTTTATAAAACACATTTTAGGTGATCCATTCAATATATTTTATAAATCAAGTCGCCCTACTTACACACACGTGTGAGTTCACCACATAAGTGGTTAGGTGACCTTTATCCCACAAACATGGCATTATCACCTCAAGTTACAAGTTCCCTCAAAGTGATTAGGTGACCTTTATCCCACTAAGAGTTTGCAAGTAACCTAACTGTTGTGTAAAAGGATGGTGTTTAACTTGTTTCTCAAAAGGGATTTATAATTTCACAATTCTTGTTTTAGAAAAGTCCATGTACTATATGATTGTATGCATTCAACCATATGGTATCCATTTGGTTCTTTTAAATAAAACCCATTTTATTTTGCAAACCAATAACTCCTTTTATAGACCCATTCTATTTAGCTTAATGATTTGAGAACCAATTTCTTGTAATAGCTTGTTCTAGTTGATGGTTTGTTAATGACATCCAAATATCCAGAACAAAACAACATCATAAGCATTCAACCAAGCATAACCAAACAATACATATATGCATAACAAAGCATACTAAGTTGAGCACACTTGTTTAGCCAAAACAAGTGTGTCAAAAGGTCTTGTCCTAAGGGTTAAGAACATGACACATGGTTGACAAAAGGAACTCCCACTTGAATCCACATCTTCAAGCATCCTCTTTGTCCATCTTTTCTTCAAGTCTTGATCTTGAACATCCTTACAAAATATGTATCCTAATACATTTTTCTAGTAAAGATAAACTCCTATTCTATTATTATTACAAACCATATGAATGAATAGATTACAAAACAAGAATTGAAATAAAATAAATATTACATGCCCAAATGAATATAACATGACAACCAATCATTCAATCCAAATGGTCTAGGCTTTGTTATGCATAATCAACAACAACAACAAACATACATAAGAGGATCGATTTTGGCAGCCC
This sequence comes from Flaveria trinervia, assembly GCA_025506515.1. Taxonomy (NCBI): domain Eukaryota; kingdom Viridiplantae; phylum Streptophyta; class Magnoliopsida; order Asterales; family Asteraceae; genus Flaveria; species Flaveria trinervia. Next base: position 41,295,947 of record CM046451.1, read on the forward strand.
CTTTGTGCCCATGTTTTTGGCCAACATAAACCAAGAACAAATGGGATAAGAACATATAAAAAGCATCTAATAATCTAGAGTTTTAAAGATCCTTATATTCATAAAGAAGCATCTTTAAAACACCAAAGGGGGTCAAAATCCAGCCCCTAACTCACGGATTTTGGGTGTCTAGCACCACAAAACCGTGAACTAGTAAGAGAGAAAACATGTATGCATATGTATAAGTGGCTCTTGATGCCATTGTAGGGGTTTTAATATGTTTATCAAAGTTCATATTCTCTTGTAGTATATGAAAAACGCAGCGGATTTAGATTTTAAAACATGTTAATAAGATGATAATTAAACCCATTTAATAAACAACCCCAAGCCATGGATCATTATACAAATGCATACAACGAAGGACATATGAAACTAGAAGAATATACAACCTTGTAGCTTCCTAAAAACCAAGAAGAGAGCTGTGAAAGATGACTTGTGGCTGAGTTTTCAACCAAGAAACAAAAAAGTGTCATGGAAAATCATCAATTGGGCTTATTTTGAAGATTTGGATGTCAATGATGTGAAAAGAGAGAAAGGGATTGAGTACTTTAGATATCCACATGATCTGAAGACTCTCCTTGGTTTTGAGCTGAACACATTAGCATATTTAGACCTTTTGTATGCCAACCCGAGGAAGATGTCGGGATGGTTTGAGAAGTCATTGAAGAAAGAATACCACACTAGATGGGTCAACTTCAGGCCTCAACAACGGAAGAGGTTCATTCATAAGACTGAAGTTGATCCTATATTGCAAGACCTAAGGTGGTGTTGAAATGGAGTCCCCCACGCACAATGTCAAAGATTCCTTTATAGGAGATGCCTCAGGACTTCACTCCACACTTCAAATGATGTTATTATGACTAGAGGACGGGTTAAGTGGTCATAGTTTTGAACTAGAAGGAAAGATTGAAACTATCAGGGGGTTAGGCCATTAACAATCAAATCCGTGCCCAATTCCTTTGAGACGGGATAGTTACACCTCTCGAGGCGATCAACGTGGCTTTTCATCTTAAGAACATACGATGATACCAATTGGGTTTCTTCCATGCGACACGCATGAAGTGCTCGAACCGTTTCGAAACGCTCTACCCTAGCTTGTTGAAGGAACATTTCCTTCAATTTGGTAATCATGTCATATGCCCCACGATGCTCCAAGTCCTTTCGGAGTTCGGGAATCATAGTTCCCAACATGAGGCAGGAAACCTGCATGGAAACCTTAGTGTATTGAAGCCAATCGTTATAGGCATTAACATCCTCGGGATCGGGTTGGTCAGGAATGGGATCATCAAGGACATAGGCCTTTTTCTCTTGCTTGAGAAGAATTCTCATGTTTTGAAACCAGTCCATAAAGTTATTATGGTTAAGACGATCCCTCTCTAAGATGGCTCTTAGTGATAGCGTATGGATGGTCGGGGTCGTAGCATTATTGTTTGCGGCCTTTTCTGGAAAGGTTCTACCTGTTCTCTCGATCAATGAGGGAGGCAATAAGAAAAGGCCATTGCCCGATCCCAAGGCAAATGTTGCCAAAGGAAAAGGGTACATGAAAGGAAAAGGGAAAGGGAAGGCTAAAGTGGAACCTCCAAAGCCGAAGCTTAAGAAGCCTAAGGTAATGGAGAACGATCCATGCTTTGAGTGTGCTGAGTTAGGACATTGGAAAAGGAATTGTCCAACCTATCTCAAAGAGTTGAGAAACAAGAAGGATGCTTGGCAAACCTCAGGTACAACTTTCATGATTCACATTGGTTTAAATGTTATTTCTTCAAACACATGGGTATTGGATACTGGATGTGGATCTCATATTTGCAATTTGTTGCAGGGGTTCAAATGAAATAAGCACTTCAAGAAGGGAGACACAAGTCTCTACATGGGCAACAGAGCAAAAGTTGATGTCGAAGCCCATGGAGACTATATTTTGAAACTTTCAAATGGTTTGGAAGTTGTTCTTAAGAACATTTTATATGCTCCTAGTTTGACTAGGAACATAATTTATGTTTCCATTTTTTAAAAATGTGGTTATGATTTAAAGTTTCTAAACAATGGTATTTATGTTTGTATGGATGATGTTTTTTATTTCAAGGCTATGCCTGTTAGTGGTATATATGAATTGGTTCATGATGATTCATCCTATAATAACTCACTATACTAATCAAGCACCAAGAAACTTAAAATGGGTTTAAGTGATTCAGATCTTTTGCATTGTCGTCTTGGTCACATAAACAAGAATCAGATACAAACACTTCAAAAGAGTGTCTTTTGAAAACAAATGAAAGTGATTCATTTGATAAGTATGAATCTTGTTTACAATTTAAGATGACCAAGTCGCCCTTTAGTGGTACTAACAAGAGGGCAAAAGACTTATTGGGAATCATGCATTCTGATGTATGTGGTCCTTTTAAGAAAATGACAAAATGGTGAAAGATACTTCATTACCTTTACCGACGATTATAGTCGCTATGGTTATGTGTACTTGATGGCACATAAACATGAAGCTTTTGAAATGTTCAAAATCTTCAAGAATGAAGTAGAAAATCAACTCAATAAAACTATCAAAGTTCTTCGTTCAGATAGAGGAGGTGAATACCTAAGTAAGGTTTTTCAGGATCATGTAAGAAGTTGTGGGATCGTCTCACAACTTACTCCACCTGGAACACCACAACATAATGGTGTGTTTGAAAGGAGGAACCGAACCCTATTTGATATGGTTTGATCAATGATGGCTATAAGCTCACTACCTCTATCATTTTGGGGATTCGCATTGCTCTTCCTGGCTCGTATTTTGAATATGGCCCCGACCAAGAAAGTGGATACGACACCTTTTGAAAAATGGCATGTAAGAGTTCCATCGCTATTATATTTAAAAGTATGGGGTCGTGAAGCTTATGTGAAGCTAAACACCCAAAACAAGTTGGAAAGTGGATCCACTAAGTGTATATTTGTTGGATATCCAAAGACTGTATAGGATGCTGCTTCTTTTATCCAACAGAGCAAAAAGTGTTTATTGCTCGAAAGATAGAGTTCTTGGAAGCTAAGTTTGTTATGGAAGGAAAAACATATAGAATAGTGTATTTTGATGAGGATCAAGATCGACAAGCCCATACATGTTTGGTTGACACTAGCAATCAACAAGAGGTTGTTGATAATGATCAAGAGGTTGATCAATACACATAAAGCGTTCACAGATCTGGTAGAGTTAGCATTCCACCTGAAAGAGATGGATTTTTCATGAATGGATGCTATGTGGTTGACTCAAATGAGCCAACTACATACCATGATGCAATGTCCAATTCAGATTGTGACAAATGGCTGGAAGCCATGAACGTAGAGATGCAATCCATGTATGACAACCAAGTTTGGGGATTGGTTGACCCTCCACTTAACTCCAAACGGTTGGATGCAAGTGGGTTTTCAAGAACAAAACAGATATGCATGGAAACTTGGATACCTACAAAGCAAGAGTTGTAGCAAAGGTTTCACTCAAACTCAAGGAGTTGATTATGATGAAACCTTCTCGACCTTGGCAACGCTAAAGTCAATTAGGATATTATTTGCCATAGCTGCATATTATGACTATGAGATTTGGCAAATGGATGTCAAAACTGCTTTTCTTAAGGGACATATAGAATATACTATTCATATGGTTCAGCATGATGGTTTTGTCGATCCACAACATCCTAATAAAGTATGCAAGTTAAAGAGATCAATGTATGGATTGAAACAAGCATCGAGGAGTTGGAATCAATGTGTTGATGAAAAGATCAAGAAATTTGGTTTCATCAAGAACGCTGACGAGGCTTGTGTACACAGGAAAGCTAGTGGGAGCATAATTACATTCTTAGTATTGTATGTTGATGACATACTAATTTTTGGAAATGATATTCCAACCATCGAAGGTGTTAAAACCTGGCTTGGAAGTTGTTTTTCCATAAAAGATCTCGGTGAAGCCGCCTATATTTTGGGAATAAAGATCTATAGGGATAGATCGAGGTGGTTGATAGGTCTAAACCAAAGTGCATATATTGATAAAATCTTGGAAAGGTTCAAGATGGAAAACTCTAAGAAAGGTATCGTACCTATTCAAAGAGGGACAATATTGAGTACATCTCAATGTCCAAGCTCAAAGGATGATCAAGATCGAATGAAGGACATCCCATATGCGTCTGCTATAGGATCCATCATGTAGCGATGATATGCACTAGACCGGACGTGTCATGCACGTTAAGCATGACAAGTAGACATCAGCAGAATACAGATAATAGCCATTGGATGGCTGTTAAAAGTATATTGAAATACATTTCGAGGACTAGGGATATTTTGCTAATATACGAGTCTGGTGAAGAGGAACTCGGTGTAAAGGGTTACACGGATACGAGCTTCCAAACTGATCGAGATGATTCTCGATCAAAATCAGGCTATGTCTTCATTATGAATGGAGGAGCAGTGTCCTGGAACAGTTCAAAACAAGAGGTTGTAGCATTGTCCACTACATAATCCGAATACATAGCCGCCTTATTAGCATCTCAGGAAGCTGCATGGATAAAGAAATTTATCGCCAATCTAGGGGTGGTCTCTACCATTCAAGACCCCCTAGAAATCTTTTGTGATAACGAGGGTGCGATTACACAAATAAAGGACCCCGTGCACATCAAAAGACTAGACACATTGGGCAGAGATTCAACTACATAAGGGGTGAAGTTGAAAAAGGAAAGATATGTATTCATAAAGTTCACACTGATCAAAAAATTATGGATCCACTCACGAAGCTCCTTAAAAGGGCAAAGCATGAAAGTCATACTTCTGCCTTACGACTTTGATTTTCTAGTGATTGGAATTGATCTGTTTGGTATTTAAAAGTTTGGAACAATGTGATATCTAACTCTTTATGTACTTGTGATATTTTGAGTTATGTTCATTTTAGCATGTATACGTCTATGAATATGTTTATTATTCTAAATGTCCGTAGTCGGTCATGTTTGTGGGAACAAATATGAACGTAAGACTATTATGAACATGGATTGGTGGATATTCATAAGGCATTAATATAGAGCAATTGGTTGAGGCCAAAGTTCATAGATATTTGTGGGATACAAATATTGGACTGGCCCGCATCTCAAATTTTATGACATGGAATCTTCTAGATTGATCATAAGTAAATTTGGGGAAAGGCGAATATTATTTGGTATCCTCCGACCTGAGATACATATTGGGTTTTGATATTCACCAACTGTTATACCTTGAGCTAGTTCTTCACTACTATGAAATAATGGACAGTACATAAGGCTATGTTCAGGTGTGACACGAGGTGATTGTGAGAAACGTATGTAGTCAAGATGGAATTTCTTACCCTTCTTTGTTGAGAGCAAGATGTCTAAGGCCTGATTAAGTTAAATCAACAAGGAATTATCATTCTGTGTCCTTGGATTTAACATGACATCTGTAACAAAAAGATGAATGATTGATTCACCTAAATCATTTTAAGGTGGATACTTGAAGGGGATGATGTTATTGAATGGCTGTTAATCATGCGTATTAAGGGTAGTAAACCGTTGTTAGGCGGTATTTCTGGCTTCCATCAATCTTCTATGAATCTTGTTGTAACATCTGTCATTTTTCAAATTATAAATCCGAATCCAAACTCATTTTGAGTTTCCATTATTAAATTATTTTAATTGTTTTAATGGATTAAATGCAACTTACATTGTAGATTATTTATTTACTAATTATTTAAAACAACTTGTAATAATTTATAGAGTTATAAATAATTCTTTTTGTATAGTTATAAAGTGTTATTAATCATTTTACAATAAATAATTAAATGGAAAAGTTTACTCGAATTTATTAAGTTATAAAATGACTTTTAATAACTCATAAAGTTTTATTAGTATTATGAAGTTTTATTATTAAAAATAAATAATTAAATTATGAAGTTTACAAGTTTATAAAAGTTTAACAAAATATTAATTTGTTTTATTATTTAAATTAGTTTTAATAAGTCAAGAGTCTAACTTGAAATTTCTGAAACTTAATATAAAAATTTTGGTCATAAAATATTAACTATTAAAATCACAGGGACCAAAAGGGTAAATTGGTTCTAAGCAACCCAACCGTCCCCTTTACCCGTATTTCCGACCACATCGCCGACGGGGCTTCGGCGAAGCTCCAGCCGCATCGCAACCTTCGAATTTCGTTTGTTTTTATTCCAAAACAACTGTTCCAAACGTTTCTAGAATACAATTCGGGCCTATAACATCATTTAATCAACCTAAGACGTCGGTTACAAGTCGGGTCGATTACAAAACCGAAACATAAGAACTCCATAGCCGTTTGAACTTCAAAACATAATAATAACCTGATTAACTCAACAAAAATGATCATCTATCAATCTCAAATCGAAAACAATCTCCAATTTCACCTGAAACAAACACAAACATCTCATTCGATTTCCCTTTTTATCACGACTTGCAACTTACTCGAATGCCATCTTTTGGATATCAAGATTCTAAATTGACAGAGGGCTTTTCATCATTAGAGCTCTTAGAAGCTTGCGGTAGAATGAATTCTGTTTTCATCATCAATTTCAACCTAAACGAGCCGCGACATAGCCACGACCCGATTCTACCTGTTCTTCATCAATTCGTTTACAAATCGGGTAATTAAACACATACACACGCTCGGTTTCACTTAGGGGACAAAAGCCCTAAGATTGATTCCATTAATATTCATGAATTGATGTTCAATTGGATTGAAATCAAAACTAGGGTTCATAGTCATTTGGGGATTCTTCATAAAACTCTATTTATTTAATTATTTCAAAACAAAACCAGATCTGGGCTCTAGCCTAACTGGTTAACAACCACAACCCCTTTAAAAGGGATCCGGGTTCGATCTCTGGGCATCCCATATTATTTTTTTACATAAACTTTTCTTCAATTTTTTAAATTAGAAAAAAATTGTTATTATATTAATAAATCTAAATAAAAATTATTTTGTTAAATAAAAATGTCTGAAATTATTAAGTAATTTTTAAAGGTTTTAAAAACTTATAATTCTTAATATAATTATTCTTTTAAAGAATAAACAGATTATAAAAAAATATTATTTTGTCATTTATGTTATAAATATATTATAGTTCAATGATTAGTTAAATAATTACTTATTCAATGATTATTTAAATAATTAATTATTCAATGTTTTACTTAATTATTTTATATCATAAATAGTTAATAAATCTACTTCTTAAACTTTTAATTAACTTATAAAACAACATATTATGTTTTATTCTTAAAGTTTTGTATTATAAGATCTTTATAATAAATCATTTAAAAAGTTCAAAATACAATAAAATGATTTTAAATATTTTAAAGTCATTTAATAAGTATTCAATTAATCACCTTTATCAAGTTTTAAATAATTAATTATCAAATGAAATATTTCTTTTCACATATTATACTTCATTTATATTAAATAAATAACTAAATTGTTGAGGCCTTTTTAATCATTCTTGGACTTAGTTGAATTATATTATCTTTATTAAAACAAAACGTAAACGATTTATTATTTTATTTAATCATCTAAACCCCCAAATCCCTATTGTAACCCTAGTTCATGTCTAATTGATAATCTTATTATCAAACTTAATCTTGGAATCTATAAGTTAAGGCAACTTGTAAAAGAAATCGTTGGAGCCTCGTTTAAATTCTTATCATCACCTTATATATATCAAGTGAGTTTCCTTGCCCTTTTTTTTACTTTTTCACACTATTTTGGGGTGAAACATAATACTTATACACCATACACTCATAAATGTTTGAGATTTGTAATGCACTTGTAATTCAACTTTATATTTTGTCATGGTTATTTGTGTGTTGTAAGTGATTATATGAGATACATAGTTTGTTTACATTCATTAACTATTGCTAGTCTGGCGACGTCTTAGATCTTTGGGTCTGACAAGCCTATTTGGTGCTAAAGCTGAGGTATTGTCTGCTCTTGATGACGTATGCTTGTTCATCTTGGGAACCAAATACACTTTACCAATCTTATATACTTGTAATCAAGTCGATGTTTGGTTGTAACGATATGTGTTCTATAACCTTACTATCTTAAAACTATGACATGAATTGCTACTTGTAACCTTGTTATATTATGTATGAAAACCATGGAAACTCACCAACTATTTTTAGTTGACCTTTTATTTTCATCATGTTTGAGGTTTGATGCTTGAAGATTTTCTTGTGCTCATATAGGACTTGGACCTAGATTAATTGAAAGTCTTATGTTTCTGCCTATATCTTGATTTTTTTGTACTTACTTATTAGTCTCGTAATGTTTAATAAATAATGACATTTAATAATATTTCAACTTAATTAGTTCCATGTGCTATGAGCAATCGTCTCCCATTTGTCCGCCCCGATGAGTCCGCCGTCGGTCGGCGTGTGACACTTGTGCAAGTGGGAGATTGTTGGATTCTTTATGCCTAAGACACATAGAACATTGATGTGGTTAGTACGTTATAATCCAAGTCGGGTCATACCCAGTAACAAGCTTAGCAAACACCAATATAAATAGTTAATTGATGATATGATCATGCCATTAAATAATTACACCCATTTAGAAAATGGTTTTTCTAAATAAATTGCATGTGAGATGGAACAAATTATAAGGATATTTTATCCATGAGTATTATTTGTAATGTTATTTGATTTGGTCAAATGACATCAAATAATAAGAGAGTGTAAGAGTTATATAATTAATAGGTAATTAATAGGTTAACTACATAACTCCAAAATAACTTGTAAACCTTTTGTTTTATAAAAGTTTTGGGGGGAAACCCCTATTGAAAGGGCCATTTTCGGCCGCCCCCTTTATGGGGTTGTGGGTTTGTTTTTTCTTGAGAAGAGACACTCTTGAATTGTCCCACACTCTACCTCTCACTCTCTCTCAAACATGCAAGAACCACAAGGCAAAAATTCTCTCTGTTCTTGAAGATAATCTCGGCTGAAAAGAGGGTTTTCAGCAGCTTTCTTGGTTCGTTTTGGGTGTTCAAATGCTAGCAAAAGGGTCTTCGCTTGATGCTTGTGGGTATGGATGCTTGAGGACACCTCTCCTTGGTGTTTTGGTCATTCAAGAACCTCATTATCTTCCTCGTATCACATGTTTTTCAGCAGCTCTTCAAAGCTAGCATTATGGGTAATGTTTGGTTGTTATTTCTTCTTAATAGCTAGTCCATTCACATATATTTGATCCTTATGTTCTTGGGCTTGTGGCAGACAAATAATATGCTTAAATTTCAGATTAGATAACATATTATTTAGCTTTATTTCCACTAAGTTTTTATGTTTAAATGGTTAAACAACTATGATAATGGTCCAACAAGACAAAGTTAATGAAAGTGGATAAACTTTAAAATCGAATGTCGGTCCCACCTCTGAAAAAGTAGTTTAGTTTATGCTCAAAAAGTAGTTTTCTTGGAAGTCAAAAAGCTTCCAAAGGTAAATTTCTTCGGAAGTTTAAATGAAAAAGCTTCCGAAGCCAAAATGACGTCTGAATAATTTCCTAAGAGTATTAAAAAATTTTGCTTCGGAGAGAAATAAGACTTGGACGTTTTGTTCAACAGAACAAGGCTTCGGAGAGTTTATTTGCTTCGGAAGGAAATGGTCCTTGAAAACGTGCCTAAGAAAGATTTTAAGCTTCGGAAGATATTTTAGAAATTTCTTCCGAAGGAAAATTATTTGGGCAGTTAGTTGTTTTGAAGGAATAAGTTCCTTCTGAAGATAAAAACATTTCTTCCGAAGGATCAAGATTTCTCAAAATGCTAAGGAAACTCTTCAAAGAGTTTTATCCATAGAAAATAAGAGTTTATGAAGGTGATAAACTAGACAACTTAGGACGCATGGATTTTAAGAAATAATATGAATTAGTATTAAGGAAAAGCTACTTAAAGTTAATCATCCCAATAGCTGATATAAGATAATTAAATCTCTGTTCATCATAGGCTTTTGTAAACAGATGAGCAAATTGTTCATTTGTGTTAACTTTAACAACTTTATTTAATCCCTTTTCAAATTTATATCTAATTAAATGATATATGATATTGATGTGTTTTGTCCTTGAGTGCTGCACAAGATTCTCTGTGATAGAGATAGTACTGTTGTTGTCTATGTAAATGGAAGTATCCTTGAAATTTAATCCATAGTCAAGCATTTGTTTCTGAATCCAAAGCACTTGAGCATAGCAGCTTGCAGCAAGAATGTATTCAGCTTCAGCAGTTGATGTAGAGACACAAGATTGTTTTCTTGCATTGCCATGAGAAAACCCTTCCACCAAGAAACGGACATCCCCCAGATGCGGACTTTGTAGTCATATTACAACCACCATAATCACTATCTCTATATACATACAAATTAAAGTCATAATTCTTGGTATACCAAAGACCAAGTGTTGAGGCACCTTTGTGGTATCTTAGAATTCTATTGAAAGTGATAAGGTGAGATATCTTGGGGTTGGCTTGATGTAAGGCCCCGTTCCCGGGACGCTTACAGCTGGTCAACCATTGCACATAAAACATACATTTACAGTTATTTTAAATAAAAATTCGCAGCGGAAACATTGAAAAATGACATTTCATTTCATCATAAACACTTTTGCAAAATAATGCATCGTTTGTTGGTTACAAATTTTCATTGTTGTATTACAACATTAAAACTTTATATAAATGGATGCCATCCAAAAGAGCTGAGCAGCTGCCTCGTGCCATCCTCAGCAATGCTCACCTGCTAACTGGAAAACACATAAAAGTCAGCGTTGCTGAGTGAGCTCTAGTTTTATAATAAAACATACTTTATCTTCATAAAACCGTTCTTTGCTTTCTTTAAAATCATACTATACTTTACATTCGTCCGTGATCATACATCATACATACACACAGATAATATCATTATTATCTTCTTTAATCTTTCATGCCTCATTCTTTACTTTTCCTTTCGGTCATCCATAAACCCTTCCCTTCTGTTCATGGTACTGAGCCTAGGCCCATCATAGACCTTCTATAACGGTGCATCGCAGCTCATGGTCACGGTACCTAGGGTAAAGTTTAGGTTTCCTATGCAATACCTTTTTATTCATGGTTCTGGACCTAGGCCTGTCACGGACCTTCTTTAACGGTGCAACGCACCTCGTAGTCACAGTACCTAAGGTATGAATTTAGATGTATCATTGCGATAAGAAATACCTTTGTGTTCATGGTTTTGGACCTAGGCCTCTCATAGACCTTTTATAATAATGCATCGCACCTCGTGGTCACAGTACCTAAGGTATGCAGCAATAGTTCTATGCAAATGGTCAATCACAAGGAAAGACCCCGATATGCATGCCATGCTTACAAGACTATCCTTACTTTCATTACTTGCTAATGCATGCATTCTTAATTCATGTTCCTCTTTCGATATCTTTCACTTTACGTTACATAATACTTTCGGTTCATTCATTAACATAACACGTAAAGCCACGGGAAAGATAAACATACATCATAATAAGGAACATAAACATATCATTCAGTCATCATTATTTAGGGCATCATACATACATAACATACATCATGTATAACCATGCAACATCATCACCATCATCATGCATAAACACCAATCACACATCATAATATGCCCAACATAACCTCTATGACCTTAAAAGTCAACTTACATAACCCCCGGGAATCTCCTAGGTCAAAGCCTACATTACCTCTTTTTCCCCAAAAAGTCAGAATTATTCTAAGTGTTCATCCGCATTTCCTATAATTCATCCGCATTTGCTATAGTTCATCCGCATTTCCTATAGTTCATCCGTATTTGCTATAGTTCATCCACATTGGTCTTAATTCATCCGCATTTCCTAGACTTCATCAAATGCTCATCCGCAATGACATACGTCATCCGAATTTGTCATCCGCATTTCATATACTTATTCAAATGCTCATCCGCATTGACTCCATCCGCATTAACTGTTCATCCACATTTACTTACTCTGTAGTTAATACTCATCCGTATTTCCCTTTACTTAGCCCATATTCATCCGCATTTCTCAGCCTTAGTCAAATGCTCATCCGTATGGACTTCATCTGCATTGACTTTCATACACATTTGTCATACTTAGTCAATGCTCATCCACATTGACTTACTTTGCTCATCCGCATTAACCCTTCAACACTTTTACAATTTCTAAAACTTTACATATGAGCTTTAAACATCAGATTTAAATATCAAATCACCATTCATCATGTTCTAAGCTTAAATCATACATCCTAAGTCTTAGAAACATCATCAAGCATGAACATAGTCACACATCATAACATAGCGTCATCATACACACATTCAAACATATGCGTCCGAAACCCAGCTTAATAAAAACATCCATTCATGCATTTCTAGCCCCAAAATCAGTTAAAACAGGAAAAAGAGGGGTCCAAGAACTCACCTTTGCAGCTCTTGAGTATGGCCTCTTCCAAACTCGTTTGCAAATTGAATTCAACCTTCTAGAAACCCACTAAAAACATACCCGAACACATACAAACACACATAAGCATAAACCCGAGGATATGACCAGTCAAGAACACCATAAAAGCATGAATTCTTACCTTCATTCTCATTCTTTCTTCTTGTTCTTCTTCAAACCCGAGCTCTGCTCTTTCTCTCTCTAAAATCCGAACTCAAAAGTGAAAAGTGACATGGCATGGGCGGCCATACTAGTTTTGTACAACATAAAAAGTAAATCTTGTACTTCTTACATATTTAACCCCTCAACTTGGGTTAAATAGCCTTTCTTTCTTTTCCTTCGCTTTATTCTTCTCTCTCTTTAACTTTCAAATAACTGGGTGTTACACTTGATATATTGCACAAATACATGTGGCAAACATGATATCAAGCCTGCTAGCTATAAGATACATAAGAGACCCAATCATCATCATGTAAAAGTGTTCATCCACACACTCCCCCTTAAGATCAGGCCCAAGGGCGTTGTTTCTTGCTATGGATGTCTTAGCAATCTTACAATCAGTCATGTTGAATCTTTTGAGTATGTCCTGAACATACTTTGACTGACTTATGAAGATTCCATCTTCAATTTGCTTTAGTTGAATTCCCCGAATTAAATTAAGTTCCCCCATGGCACTCATTTTAAATCTATCCTTCATCAGCTTCTCAAAGTCTTTTCAGAACCTTAAATTAGTTGAACCAAAGATGATGTCATCTACATACACTTGTACTAGCATTATGTATTTTCCCTATCATTTGATGAAAGGATTTCCATCTATAGTAGCCATTTTGTATCAATGCTTGTAGAGATACTGAGATAGAGTCTCATACCACTTCCTTGGTGATTGGTGAAGCCCATAAAGAGCCTTATCAAGCTTGCAAACATAATCAGGATGATCAGGATCTGTAAAACCAGGTGGTTGTTTGACATGCACCTCCTCATCAATCACCCCATACATAAAAGCACACTTAACATCAAGTTGATAGACCTTGAAGTTCTTGGATATAGCAAACACCAAGAATATCCTAACAGCTTCCAGTCTTGCTACAGGAGCAAAGACATCAGTGTAGTCAATTCCTTCTTCTTCAGTGTATCCTTGTACAAGTAGTCTAGCTTTGTTTATTATGACTATGTCTCTATCATCTTTCTTATTCCTAAACACTCATTTGGTTCCTATATTATTCTTCCCATGAGGAAGAGGACAAAGGTTCCAAACATTTTTTCTTTTGAATTGAAGCAGCTCCTCTTGCATAACTTCAACCCAACATCCATCCTTTAGAGCCTCATCAATTTTCTTATGCTTTATTTGGAAAAAGAAACAAGAGTGAAGACAGACATTTGGTTCATGGGTTTTTCCTCTTGTTCTACCCTAGTTTCAACATCTCCAATGATGTTTGTGGTAGGGTGAGACTTGAATCCTTAGTTAAAGGATCACAACAAGTTATTGAGAAAGATCTAAATTAGAAACAAATAGATCTGGCATTTATAGTTCTTCCATCAAATCAGCACACATATCAAGAGAAACTTAATCCAATGAGTGTGTGACATCATTGATGTCTTCATCCATGGAATGGTTATCAGCATCAAGAAATTCTTGATCATTGTCACTACCACCATCATTGTCTTCTACATTTGAAGTTTCTCTATTTGGTTGAAGAGCCTCTGAGCTGGAATTTGAAGGCTTCTCAGATGTATCAGCTGAATTTGTCATTGTTATGCTGATAGAAACCTCATTTGCAGAAGTAGTTATAGTGGTGGTTAACAAAGGATCTATCTTTCCTCATACAAATAGCCTTTAGAGATTTGAAGTTGTCTGTTCTTTTGAACATTCTAAGAATGTCTTTAAACTCATAACCCCTAAACATAGCCTTATGATTAATTAATTCTAGATCGGCTAGTTCTTTTAGATTGTGGATCACTAGGGAGTTCACCAGAGTAGAGTACTCTGTGGAGAATTAGACTAACCCTGATATTCTTTTTATCATAAACATATTCCAGTCATTGTCATACTTCCAGGCAATTATCTTCTGATCAGTCTTGCCTTGGTAGTAGACACACCCTTAATCCTCTTAACTGTGGTGACCCCTTCATGAAGCTTTAACTGAGAGGGCTGAGCAAACCACTCTGGATTCTTATGTAGAAAAGGTGCCAAAGAGTCATGATCTCTATGGGTGAGCTGGATGTCTTGTGCAGAAACTCTGGTTCTTGGCTTTTTGCTGATAATTCTTCTTCAAGTTTCTTCAGCCTTTCTTTTTGTCATTGATCGTCCTAAGGATAGCAGCACGTAAGGAATTTGTCTTCATGTTGCCCAATTTTCTTTTAGTGAATCTTTGTTTTGATAGAAATTCCTTCATTTCCCTCTTAATCATACTGTAAGGATCAGAATACAGTGATTGATGTGTAATAATTTGCTTGGTCTTTAAAGAGAATTTCAACACTAGAGCTTTGGGAGAATGAGTCTTTTCATACTCAGTCTCATATGTAGGGTCCAACAGTTTGTTTAGCTTTTCTTCATCTGCTATCATCCCCGCATAGGTCATCCCAAACGCCTCATCAGGATCATAACCATGATTAATCAAAAACATGGCCTTCACCAGCAAATCATCTAATTTGGCCTTCTCCACTTCCTCATTCACTAAAGATTCTACCTTCATAGGGATTTCCCTAGCTATTGGTTCATCAACCATGTTGCCACCCTCTATCTTTCTTTCTTCAAGATCAATGATGACCGGTTGGTGAGAATGAGAATCTCACTTAGGATCGAATATGGTAATCAAGTCAGAGATTGAATGGTGGAAACAATCATTCAATAAACAGTTAATGCAAGAATATACTCATAAATGCTTTGTATATATTGATGAAGATGATTGATTACAGTAAATGCTAGGGTTTTAGCAAGAACAGTAACAATGCACCTCGAGAATACAAAATATTCTGATTCTCCATATCGTCTCACCTTAGCTATGAGGTTTTCTATTCTATTTATAGGTAGACAAGTTGCCTTTATACTAAATGACTAAACTACCCCTGACCTATACATCAGAACTAGTCTAAGTCTTCATTCGCATTTCTTCTTGTTCATCCGCATTGGCAAATGCGGATGAGTTGACTTGATCAGCATTTCTTTACTTGATCTTCTGTATTGGTATGTTGGTCATCCACATTGGGTAATACAGATGAACAAAATACTTCTGCTCGTTTCTCTGGTCATCCGCATTGGCAAATGCGGATGAACAAAATCTTGTTCGCATCTCTTCTGGTCTTCTGCATTTGTTAATGTGGAAGACCAAACACTTTTCAGCATTTGTTCTTTGCCATCCGCATTAACAAATGCGGTAAGCCAATACTTGTTCTTCTACTGCAAGGTCTTCATCCGCATTGATACTTGGACTTATGGGAATTCCAGTAGAACAACCACCAACTCACCAATTGAATTGGCATGTATAATTCTTTCAGGGTCCAACAATACTCCCCTAAGGATTATACAACCTGTGTTATTCAATGCTTTGGTGGTGGGTGAGGTTGTGATGATCCTGCTGGATCTTGTTGTTGCACTAGAGGTTCAACTTGTGATGGGTCCAGTATAGCCTTTATCATATTGACAAAGTCTTTAGCATCAACCATATTTTCTCTATTAAGCACGTGTATCTTCATTTGACTCATAGCATGGATAGCTTCTAATGGTAGTTTCTTGAGTGAAACAGGTTCCAAATAGATACTGTAGACAGCCATCCCTGTGAATCAACAAAGCACCATCTACATAAACCTCTAGTTTTACAATGTTACCTAACTGTAGAGGTGTTCTTTTCTTCTTCTTTTCTCCCTCTTGTCAATAATCTGGTCATGTGCCATCTCTAATATCTTGATTCACTTTAGGAAGAAGTGCATATCTTCTTCACCAAGTTTATTAGATATCTCTATGAAGTGCCTTGTGAAGATGTAGTAGATGAAAGATTGTTCTAACAGTCTCACTTCATAACCACTGAATAATCTGAGTTCTACACCTTCTTTACCTCCCCACTTCCTCTTAATCACAAACTCATAGGTCTTCTTATCATAGTAAACATTTAAGATTGGTATTGTGGAATGAGTGCCATAAACCATTTTTCTTTTTAATGACTTTGTAGGTTTCACTTTCAGTTCACTTCTTCTGCTGGATTTGTTTATCTCCTCTCTAGATGGTTTTTGAATGATCTATCTTTCCTCAGGCATATGGCTTTCAGAGACTTGAAGTTGAAAGTCCTTTCGAACATTCTATGTATTTCTTCAAATTCATAGCCTCTAAACATAGCTTTGTGGTTGATCAGTTCTAATTTAGTTAGTTCTTTTAGGTCATGGACCTCCAGGGCATTTACTAGAGCAGAGTACTCTATAAAGAATTGGACCAGCCCGAAGATCCTTTTGACCATGAACATGTTCCCATCACTATCATACTTCTAGGCAATGATTTGCTAATCAATTTTGCATGTTGGAGTAGATACACCTCTGATCATCTCTGAAGTGGTTAGGCCTTCTTGCAGCTTCAGTTGTGAAGGCTTAGCAACCCACTCAGGGTATCTATGAAGCACGGGTGCCAAAGAGTCTTGATCTCTAAGGGTGGGTCGCATGTCTTGAGCAGACATTCTTGACCTTGGCTTCTTGCTAATGATCTCTTCTTCCAAGGCATTAATTCTTTATTTCTTTTCAATAATCAGTCTTAGAATGGAAGCTCTCAATGAATTAGTCTTCATGTTGCTCAGTTTCCTCTTTGTAAATCCTTGGTTTCATAAATGATCCTTCATTTCCTATCAGTCATGGTATAGGGATTAGGATATAAAGATTGAGGAAGAGGAGTTTGCTTCTTCATGGAAGATAGTTTTGGTTTATCAGCTTTATGGGAAAGAGTTTTCTCATATTTAGTCTCAATTTTAGGGTCTAGCAACTTGTTTAATCTTTCTGTTTCTGCCTTCATCCCCTCATAAGTCATGCTGAAAACTTCGTCGGGATCATATCCATGATTAATTAAAAACATGGCTTCCACCATTAGAGTGTCTATTTGAGCTTTGGCCACCATTTCCTTTATAGACATTTCTTCTTTCACAGGACTCTCACTAGCCATTTGTTCGGCAACTTTATATCCTCCTTCAATCTCGCCTTCTTCCAGGTCTACAAAATCAATTTTCTTCTTCATTTGAGCCGCAGCTTATTCATGTTCTTCTAAAAACTCAGCTATAGCTGCAAGGCTTCTTGGATCATCTTATTTTCTTTTCTTTACAGTTTATTCCTCTACTATGGGTCTTTTGCCCTTTACCTTCTTAGATAAATACTTTCTCTTTCTGGTATAGGTTTGGAGTAAGGGACCAGAAGAGGTTTTAGGTATTTCAGCTTCAATAGGCACTTTTTCAGCCTTTTGTGGTGCTTGATCAGGGATAACAGTAGCTGATTCTTCTTGTTGTTTTTGTTCTTCACACAATCTTCTAATAATCACCTTTTGTCCTTAGATAGAGACACAGCTGGGACTATTTGCAGGCCTAACTCCTTCTCCAGAGGGACAGGGGATTGAGGGATAATCATTATGGGTTCAGTGAAAGTCCTTTGATTAGCTATAAAATCCCAGAACTCATCATCAATAATGAACAATTCTAATGTGAAACTGTCTAGTGCATTAATCATTTCATTAATTTTAGCATCTTTAGTGTGCATACTAGTTGTTGTCTCTGAGTATACTACCATCTCCAAGCTAGACTCATCTTGTTTTGTCTTGCTTGGTTCTGCTTCTGGTTCAGAGAATCTCATATATTTACCAGGAGGAGAGTCATCACTACTCTCCTCTGAAGAACTCTCAGACTCAACTTCTTTCTCATCAACTTTCATTGCTTCTGATTCAACATTTCTCTTGATTTCGACAAGCATCTCAAGTTCAGCTATGTAACACCCAATTATTTTAAGAAAACAAGAAATGAAGAATAAATGAAAGAAAAGAAATAAAGTCCAAGTGGAAGGACTAAAAGTGTCCAAAAGCACAAATCTTTAAAAAAATTGGTGTAAAGGTGGGCACAGCCACCCACCCTCCCTTCAAATCACTCTTTCACTTCGGTCTTAGAGAGAGAGAAAGGGAAGAGAGCAGAACTTGGGGTTTTGAAGAAGAAGAGAAGAAGAAATCAAATTCAAGATAAGAATTCGTGGTTTTTAAGTGTTTATGACGGGTTTTTGTCCCGGTTATATGCTTATGTGCTTATGTGTTTGTCTATGTGCTCCGGTGTCTGTGTTTGGTGTTGTTTTTAGGTGTTTGAACTCATTGCAAGCGGGTTAGAAAGGAAGAAACACCCAAGTTGCATGAGGTGAGTTCTAGACCCTGGTTTCTACTTGTTTTTAAACATCTTTAGGGCTGAAAATGTATTTAAATGATTTTTATAATGTTTGAGTATGTATGCTCGTATGTATTATGCATGATTTGATGATGATTCTTAGATGCGTATAGGTTATTCATGTTTAGAATAGCCTTGGTAAGCTTAGAACAGATGGGTTTGATAATTGGGTTCGAAAGCATCCTAGAAACATGTTGTACAGAAGGTTCATGCATCTAGATAAGGCTCATGCGCCTGGAATTGCTTTAGAAATGTTGTAAATATAGCCCATGCGCCTGAAGAGTGGTCCGTGCACCTAGAAATATTAGTCGGATGACTAAGTGTAGGGCCATGTGCCTCAATAGTGTTCATGCGCCCAAGTGGCCCATGTGCCTAAGTGTTCATACGCCTGAATAGTACCCTTGCGCCTAGAATTGGGCTGGAATTGACTAAGTGTCTAGACATCCCGGATTCCCATGTGCCTGCATAGTGCCCATGCGCCTGAAAGTTGCCCATGCACCTAAGTGTTCCCCATGCGCCTGCATAGTGTCCATGCGCC
The DNA here is from genome assembly GCA_025506515.1 of Flaveria trinervia. Lineage (NCBI taxonomy): Eukaryota > Viridiplantae > Streptophyta > Magnoliopsida > Asterales > Asteraceae > Flaveria > Flaveria trinervia. The sequence goes on from CM046451.1 coordinate 41,315,393, forward strand.
TGCATAGTGTCCATGCGCCTACATAGTGCCCATGCGCCTAAGGACTTAGAATATTTTCTGATTTTTGGGGAAAAAGTGTAATGTAGGCTTTGACTTGGGAGATTCCCAGTGGCTATGTAAGTTGACTTTTGAAGTCATTCGTGATGATGTGATGTATGATGTGATGTATGATTGTGTGATATGTTCCTTATGATGAATGTTTATCTTTCCTATGGCTTTACGTGCTATGTTATGAATGAATGAATAAAGTATTATGTACGTAAAGTGCAAGATAATGAATGGGGAACACGAGGTAAGAATGAATGCATTATTGAATGATGAATGAACGACGGATAGGATTGCAAGCACATATTTGAGGTGAGCAATGCAGTTGTTGCAACAAACTTGAACAGACTCGAACAGCGTGCTATCATGAATTTGCCATGGGGTGAGAAACACTATGGTTGCAACAGACTCGGATAGCGTGCTATCAATGATAGTGGCAATTGGGGTGAACGACATTATGGGTACAACAGACTCGGATAGCAAGCTATCATGAAGTTGCCATGGGGTGAGCAACACTATGGTTGCAATAGACTCGGATAACGTGCTATCATTGAAAGTGGCAACTGGGGTAAGCGACCTTATGGGTGCAACAGACTCGGATAGCGTGCAAACAGTTGTGCTTGTTAATGAGGTGAGCGACCCTGTTGTCGCAACAGACTCGAAAGGACGAATGTATAAAATGAACAGAAGTTAATGAACGTAATGACAAAGATAATAATGATATTATCTGTATGTACGTCTGATGCATGATCACAAATGAATGAAAAGTATAGTTTGATTCTGAAAGAAAGTATAGAATGGTTTTAACGATTGAAATGTATGTTTTATTATAAAACTAGAACTCACTCAGCAATGCTGACTTTTATACGTTTTCAGTTGGCAGGTAAACGTTGCTAAGGATGGCACGAGGTGGCTCTCAGCTCTTTTGGATGGCATTCTTTTGTTAATGTTTTTGCATTGTAATGTGAACGAATGATGTTTTGAAATGAACGCTTGTATTAACTTTCAAAAACATTTGTAATGATATGAAAAGTTATTTTTTTTATGTTTCCGCTGCAATGTTTTCGTAAGGCAAATGTAATTATAATGTTTTATGTGCAACGAATGACCAACTGTGAGGTTTCCGGGAACGGGGCGTTACAAGTTGGTATCAGAGCCAAAGTTTAAGTGAAAGGGGTAAATTTTCAAAATAAATCTTAACTTAAACTGAGAATGGGACGGAAAGGAAAGGGATGCCAATCTGAGTAGTTGCATGCCATCAGGTATTTTTCGTAAAGATAACTGGTTTTATGTGCGCATGGTATGTGGTTATGTGTTGTATGCAGATTTAAAAACAGATGTAGTTAGGACAGGTAATGCTTGGGTATGACTAGTAAACTAAGTGGCTAATCACAACTGGCCACTGTAATTAGAGACTTACTATACTTGCTATAAACTGATCTGTTTCCTTGAATGACCATATTAGAGTTTAAATCTTTCAGTGTGAGTTAGAGGATGGCCGGTGGTAGATCATCTAAAGCGTCATATGATGGCGGACGTGGCGCTGAACCACGGGTTATGGGAGGAAGGCCTAGGACCGAAAAGGTGGTTCATGAAGAACCAGAAACCCCTCATCCGAAGGACGGAGTTGAGAGTGCTAACCTTAGAGCCTAAGTGAAGGAGACAGTTGTGGAGGAAGTACATCAAGTCATACAATCGATCCTACCTTCTGTGGTGACCGAAGTGATAAAGGTAGTTAGAGAAGGGGAGAGAAGGGAAAGGAGTAGACCTACGGGAGAAAGAAGACAACCCGAGACTGAGACGGTTCTGTCTGATGACGAAGAAGAAGAAGAGGAGCCTGCGCCGGAGGTGGCCTGAGGCTGTAACTATGGGGTATTTATGAGATGCACCCCCTACTTTTGATGGAAACAACACTGTTGTAGCTGCTCACCGGTGGGTGAGGGAAATGGAGGCTGTTCTCAACCACAGTGAGTGCTGTGAAGACCCAAAGGTGAAGTTTGCTACCTACTCTTTCGTGGACTCGACCTTGTGCTGGTGGGACAACATTGTCCAAGCCGAGTGTAGCAGGGCTATTGGGAGAATGAGATGGCCTGAACTGCAGAAGTTAGTGATTGAGGAATTTTGTCCTCACAGAGAGATGGACAAGGTAGAAAGAGAGTTCCTGCAGCTGGAGGCGGAAACGATGACACACCAGCAGTACTTCACAAAATTTAATGAAATGGCGCGACTGGTGCCGGATCAAGTGACACCACTGTCACGAAAGATTAAGAGATACATCCAGGGGTTGCCTGCGGATATTCATAGGCATATGATCGCCGCCCGGCCGAGCACTTTTAGGTCGGCGGTTAATTTGGCTGGTAGGTTATATGATGAGCGCGAGGTGATGGGGGCCGAGGTGAACAAGAAGGGTGGTGACCGGAACTGGAATGGCAAATGGTTTGGACGTAGTGGAGCCACTCTAAACAAAAAGGTGGCGAAGTTGGGTGACCGACATGTGGTCACATCTGGAGCAGGATTGAAAAAGTGTGGTAAATACGGGAAGGAGCATTCGGGGGAATGCAAATGGGAATCAAATAGTTGCTTCAAGTGTGGAAGCCTGGCCATATGGGTAGAGATTGTGGGGTTCGGAGGTCTTACAACTGTGGGGAGAATGGTCATCTAAGCAGGGATTGTAAGAGGCCAAGGGCTGAAAGTTCAGAGGTGTAGAAGGCTGGAGGAGAAGGGCAGAAGGCAAGCGCCCAAGCTTTCACGATGACTCGGGAGGAGGCTAGGAAAGACCCCGACATGGTGTCAGGTATGTTTCTAGTGAACCAAACTCTTGCATCTATATTGTTTGATTCTGGTGCTAGTAGGAGTTTCATTTCTGCTGTCTTTTGTGCCAAGTTTCCACTAAGAGTAGATGTATTGATGAACCCTTCGAGCTAGAAACTGCCATAGGTAAGTCTACGAGGATTTCTGAGGTGGTAGATGGTTGTGACATAGAACTAGATGATCATAAGTTTCCTATTAGACCATTTGTAATGACCTTAGGCAGTTTCGATGTAGTCCTAGGAATGGATTGGTTGGCAGACTATGAAGCGAATATCGTGTGTCGCAAGAAGATGATCCGATTGACAGCGCCTGACGGAATAAGGTGACGGTTTATGGTGATCGAGTCATGATGATCCCGAAAGTGATTTCGATGGTGGTGGCGGGAAAGTGCATGAGGCGTGGATGTAGTGCCTACTTGGCCTACGTAAAGAATGTGGACGCGCCGACACCACAACTATGTGATGTACCAGTGGTGTGTGACTTTCCGGACGTGTTTCCAGAAGATTTACGAGTGTGCCACTGGACCGTGAGATTGAGTTTCAAATTGATTTGATACCCGTGCTCAACCCGTTGCCAAAGCACCATATCGGTTAGCTCCGACAGAAATGAAAGAGCTAATGGAGCAGTTGCAAGAGCTGCTCGATAAAGGGTTCATTAGACCGGGTATCTCTCCCTGGGGGTGCTCCGGTCCTGTTTGTCAAGAAGAAAGACGGTAGCATGAGGATGTGCATCGACTACCGAGAGCTGAACAATTTGATGGTAAAGAATCGGTACCCCTTACCAAGAATTGATGATCTATTTGATCAGCTCCAGGGTGCCAATTGGTTTTCAAGGATAGACCTTTGATCGGGTTATCATCAGTTGAAGGTGAGGGAGCAGGATATTCCAAAAAAAGCTTTTCGCACGCGTTATGGAAACTACGAGTTCCTCGTTATGTCTTTTGGTTTGACAAACACGCCAGCTGCTTTTATGGACTTGATGAATCGAGTGTGTCGACCAATGTTAGATAAATTAGTGATTGTGTTTATTGATGATATCCTGATTTATTCGAAGAGCGAGGAGGAGCATGTCGATCACATTCGAAAGGTGTAGGAGATGTTGAGAAGGGAGAAATTGTATGGAAAATTCGCCAAGTGCGCATCCTGGTTGCGTGAAGTTCAGTTCTTGGGCCATGTGGTGAATCCCGAGGGGATTATGGTGGATCCAATAAAGGTGGAGGCGGTGATGCAATGGAAGTCTCCAAAGACGCCATCCGAGATTCGAAGTTTCTTGGGGTTGGCAGGGTATTATCGAAGGTTCATTTAGGACTTTTCCCAGATCGCTTCTCCACTGACCAAGTTGACCCGAAAGGATGTAAAGTTTATATGGGGTCAAGCTCAAGAATAGGCGTTCAAGGTGTTAAAGGTGAGGTCGACTCAAGCTCCTATCTTGTCATTACCCGGTGGAAGAGAAGATTTGGTGGTGTATTCAGATGCTTCTTACATGGGGTTGGGGTATGTGTTAATGCAAAGGGGAAAAGTTATAGCCTATGCATCCTGACAACCGAAGGTTCATGAGGTCAACTACCCTACTCATGACTTGGAGTTAGTGGCCATGGTCTTTGCACTAAGGATTTGGAGGCACTATCCGTATGGAACGAAGTGCACCATCTTCACCGACCACAAGAGCTTAAAGTACTTCTTTGAGCAGAAGGACCTGAATATGAGGCAGAGACGATGGTTGGAGCTCATAAAAGATTATGATTGTGAGATTCATTACCATTCGGGCAAAGCGAACGTGGTGGCTGATGCTCTTAGCCGAAAGGAGAGGCCCGAGCCAATTCGGGTGAAAGCATATCAACTGATCATGACATCTGATGTAATGAAGCAAGTCAAGGAGTTTCAAGAGGAGGCTTTAAAAGAAGATCATCTAAACTCTGAAAGAATGAGAGGTCTGGTTGGGGAATTGGGTGAAAACACACTTGGTGTTAAAACTCGATTTGGACGAGTGTGGATTCCTTGTTTTGGGGATCTACGTGTGAGGATTTTGGATGAAGCTCACAAGACTCGATACTCCATTCATCCTGGTGCCACCTAGATGTATCAAGATATGAAGAAAGATTATTGGTGGCCGTGTATAAAGCGTGATGTGGTGGAGTATGTGAGTAAGTGCCTTACTTGTTTGCAAGTGAAGGCTGAACATCAGAAGGCGTATGGGAAGATCCAACCTTTGGATATACCGGAATGGAAGTGGGAGCACATCACCATGGATTTAATTACGAAGCTACCACGTAGTCCGAAGGGGTATGATGCCATATGGGTGATTGTTGACCATTTAACAAAGAGTGCCCACTTCCTACCGATTCGCGAGACATATTCATCCGAGAGGTTGGCTGACCTGTTCATCAAGGAGATTGTAACCCGTCATGGCGTGCCGATGTCCATTGTGTCTGATCGCGACACCCGGTTTACCTGTAAATTCTGGAAGAAATTCCACGATGCCATGGGGACGAGGATACATATAAGCACGACTTATCATCCCCAAACGATGGTCAGTTAGAAAGGACCATTTAGACATTGGAAGACATGCTTTAGACATGTGTGATTGATTTTGGGGGAAGTTGGGATGACCACTTACCGTTAGCTGAATTCTCGTACAACAATAGCTACAATGCCAGCATTGGCATGCCACCATACGAGATGCTATACGGTAGGAGATGTAGAACACCCGCTTGTTGGGGGTGATATTGGTCAAAAGGAATTGGGGAGCATCGAGATAATCAAGGCTACGACTGAGAAGCTTGAGAAGATTAAAGCCTTCATGAAGGCAGCCAAAGATAGACAGAAGTCGTATGCCAATAAACGACACAGACCGATCGAATTCCAGGTGGGTGACCGGGTCATGTAGAAGGTCTCACCTTGGAAGGGTATTATCCAATTCAGGAAGCAGGGCAGCTTGAGCCCATGGTATATAGGCCCTTTCCGAATCATTTCTCGAGTAGGAGAGGTGGCCTATATGTTGGAATTACCGAATGAGTTAAGTGGGATTCACCTGACATTCCATGTATCTCATCTGAGAAGGTGTTTAGCTAATGAAGACATGGTTGTTCCACTGGAGGATATCTAAGTGGACGAAAGGCTCAATTATGTGGAGCAACCGGTGGCAATCGTCGATCATAAAGAGAAGAGGAAGAGAAATAAAGTGGTTCCTCTTATGCGTGTACAGTGGAAGCACAGGAAGGGATCCGAGTCTACGTGGGAGACTGAGGAGGAGATGAGGCAGCATTATCCTCATCTATTCGAGGAATAACAGGTTTCGGGGACGAAACCTATATAAGGGGGGTGGACTTGTATTACCAGTTATTTTAAAAAAGACAAGACATGAAGAATGAATGAAAGAAAAGCAATAAAGACCAAGTGGAAGGACTAAAAGTGTCCAAAAGGACAAATCTTTGAAAAAGTTGGTGTAAAGGTGGGAATGGCCACCCACCCTCCCTTCACATCACTCTTTCACTTTGGTCATAAAGAGAGAGATAGGGAAGAGAGCAGAACTTCAGGTTTTGAAGAAGAAGAGAAGACGAAATTGAATTCAAGGTAAGAATTCGTGGTTTTTAAGTGTTTATGACGTGTTTTATCCCGGTTATATGCTTATGTGCTTAAGTGTTTGTGTATGTGCTTGGGTGTTTGTGTTTGGTGTTGTTTTTAGGTGTTTGAACTCATTGCAAGCGGGTTAGAAAAGAAGAAACACCCAAGTTGCATCAGGTGAGTTCTAGACCCTGGTTTCTACTTGTTTTTAAACATCTTTGGGGGTGAAAATGTATTTAAATGATATTTAAAATATTTGAGTATGTATGCCCGTATGTATTATGCATGATTGGATGATGATTCTTAGATGCTTATAGGTTATTCATGTTTAGAATAGCCTTGGTAAGCTTAGAACAGATGGGTTTGATGATTGGGTTCGAAAGCATCCTAGAAACATGTTGTACAGAAGGTTCATGCGCCTAGATAAGGCTCATGCGCCTGGAATTGCCTTAGAAATGTTGTAAGTATAGCCCATGCGCACAGTGGTCCATGCGCCTAGAAATATTAGTCGGATGACTAAGTGTAGGGCCATGCGCCCCAATAGTGTTCACGTGCCCAAGTGGCCAATGTGCCTAAGTTTTCATACGCCTAACTAGTACCCATGCGCCTAGAATTCGGGTGGAATTGACTAAGTGTCCAGACGTCCAGGATTCCCATGTGCCTAGGCACTCTTGCGCCTGTAAATTGCCCATGCGCCTAAAAGTTGCCCATGCGCCTAAAAGTTGCCCATGCGCCTAAGTGTTCCCCATGCTCCTGCATACTGTCCATGCGCCTGCATAGTGCCCATGCGTCTAAGGACTTAGAATATTTTTTGATTTTTGGGGAAAATGTGTAATGTAGGCTTTGACTTGGGAGATTCCCGGGGGCTATGTAAGTTGAATTTTGAAGTCATTTGTGTCGTGATGATGTGATGTATGATGTGATGTATGATTGTATGATATGTTCCTTATGATGAATGTTTATCTTTCTTATGGCTTTACATGTTATGTTATGAATGAATTAATAAAGTTTTTTGTATGTAAAGTGAAAGATAATGAATGGGGAACACGAGGTACGAATGCATGCATTATTGAATGACGAATGAACGATGGAAAGGATTGCAAGCACATATTTGAGGTGAGCAACACAGTTGTTGCAACAGAGTCGAATAGCATGCTATCATGAAATTGCCATGGGGTGAGCAACACTATGGTTGCAACAGACTCGGATAGCGTGCTATCATTGAAAGTGGCAATTGGGGTGAACGACCCTATGGGTGCAACAGACTCAGATAACAAGATATCATGAAGTTGCCATGGGGTGAGAGACACTATGGTTGCAACAGACTCGGATAGCATGCTATCATTAAAAGTGGCAATTGGGGTGAGCGACCCTATGGGTGCAACAAACTCGGATATCATGCAAACAGTTGTGCTTGTTAATGAGGTGAGCGACCTTGTTGTCGCAACAGACTCGAAAGGACGAACGTATAAAATGAACGGAAGTTAATGAACGTAATGACAAAGATAATAATGATATATCTATATGTATGTATGATGCATGATCACGAATGAATGAAAAGTATTGTTTGATTCTGAAAGAAAGTAAAGAATGGTATTAACGATTGAAATGTATGTTTTATTATAAAACCAGAACTCACTCAGCAACGCTGACTTTTATACGCTTTCAGTTCGCAGGTAAACGTTGCTGAGGATGGCACGAGGCGGCTACTCAGCTCTTTTGGATGGCATTCTTTTGTTAATTTTTTTGCATTGTAATGCGAACGAATGATGTTTTGAAATGAACGCTTGTATTAACTTGCAAAAAAATTTGTAATGATATGAAAAGTTATTTTTTTATGTTTCTGTTGCAATGTTTTCGTAAGGCAAATGTAATTATAATGTTTTATGTGCAACGAATGACCAACTATGAGCTTTTCGGGAACGGGGCCTTACAAGCTACTCATTTGTTCAAAAGTTCATTTTGTTTCTACAGGTTGATAATGATCTCTTCTTGTTCTTCAATATGCTCTTCCTCCTCTTCCATTGCAATTGTTTGAATGGATAAGTGTCCACATGACCACTTATCTCATCCCTTGATTGTTGAAGAGAAGCTTTTAATTTCACTATCTACTTTTCTTTATCCTTCTTTTTAGCCTCATAATTTTCTTTCATTTCTTTCAGTTTAGCCTCCTTTACATCAAGTTCTAACAATATGTCTTGAATTATGCTTGATCTTTTGTTCAACAATCTTTCTAGCTTTGCCACTTTTTGCAAAAGTTCAGAGATAAGCTCATCCTTTTCATCTAGTTTATCCACCCCCAATTCAGCATAGCTCTCAGAAGGGGCATCCTCAGAAGTTGTTTTCTTTACAGGTAATTGGCTAGGGTGGTCCTCATCATCAGAAGATGATTTGGATTTCCGAGATGAGCTAGTAGAATCTCCAAATTCAGCTAGTTTAGTATTGGCATGGGATGGTTGAGTTAGTGATATTGGAGAGTGATGAGGTGGAGATATTGGTGGAGAAATGATTGGTTGTGCTTGTGGTGAAGGGATAGGTGATCTATGAAGTGAAGTAGTTACTGTTTTGTGGGGTGATGGTATTGGTGATGGTATAAAAGGAGATGCCTTGTCATGAATTTGAGGGAAGATCACTCCCTACATCTACCTGGGGTGACACTAACCTATGACTATCAATTCTTTCCACAACATGCCCATCAGCAGCTTGTTGATCTTTAGCAGCTTGTACTTCCTCTTGAATGGGCTCATCAACATTAGCCTCTTGTTCTTCTATTTGTTCATCAAGATTAATCTGCTGAAGCATCCATGGTAGTAGAGGAGAGTGTGCTCCACTGTAGAAATTTCTTGATTTACTTGTAGGATTTGTCATCATAGTGAGGAATGTCCAAAGTAGGTCCTTCAAGTACTAGGTCATGAAAGGTTCATTGATTAGACATTGTAGAAATCTTGGGTACATAAGGAACATATATCTTCTTCTTCTTGTATGTTTGAAGTTAGGCCATTGAACACATATGCTGTCATGTTGAACGGTTTGTTGGTACATAAGGCACATACTGCTAAAGAAGTAATCACGGGAATGTCATTCCATCCTGTTTTTCTTTTGGACAAGTAGTGTTGGAAAAGATGAATCAGAAACTCCATGGTAAGTCTACCAACCCCTTTACTATATGCTTTCGCTCATAACATCCTTCATATCCAATCTCAGCAAAGAAAGTGGTAGTTTCTTCATCTTCCAACCCAATAGGAGCGTTAGCATCATCACCAAACTATAGACACTGTCTCATAGCTTGTTTAGTGATGGTTAGAGAGTGATCATCAGTAAAGCTTCCTGTTAAAGTCTTTTCACCATCCACATTAGTTACCTATGCAATACTCTAGAATGACCTAATATATCTTTCATAGATGATTGGTCTAATAGTAATGGCATGGGCTACTCTTGTAGGAAAGATAAATCTAATCATATCTATGAGTCCTTCTGCCTCGGGCACATCAGGGTCCAGAAAACCACTGACATTATGGAGTTTGCTCCATGTCAGACTAGCCATTTACCCTGCATTAGGGGCATATGAGTTAGATTAATGATAATATATACACTACTTTAAGCAACATTCATCATTTCGACTTTTAATGGTCAGATGTGAACATTTAAGGATACTGTTCCATAGAATTTATTTCAGATTGAGATACTTTCATCAATACTCATTGTTATTGTTATTTTTCATGTTTCAAGACCAAATTTTGACTATTAATTGTTATTTATTTCAAGTGTTGATTTCAACATTTTCAGTCCATGATGCTTTGTTCATGCGATGAACATAACTTTTAGTTTTTCAGATTGAATCGGATTTTACTAGGTTGCATGTTCATTGAAGTTGAAAATGTTCATCTTTTCTTGGAATAAATCTGGTTTTGTGTGTTCTTTGTTAACCTAGGGTTCTAAGTTCATTATCAGTTCAAACGTCCGGAACATTAGGTTAAAACAATGTAAAAAAATTCACCTTTTGTTTGATAATACTATTGTGTAGTATCAATTATGAAGCCAGATTGGGTGAAATGAACTTGAATCTTGGATTGTTAAAGAAGAAGATGATTGATGAAGATGAATAGTGTTTTCGCTCGTCGCACTATAGAGTCTCTCAAATTTGCAAAGTATTAAATGACCTTTTGAACTTGTTGGACCAAAAGAACCAATGAGCCAAGATCAGAAAACCTCTAAGTCCCACACGGTATCACAACAACTGCTGAAAGCCTCATCAGTAGTTTGACAAGTGCTGAAGACTTCAACAGCTGAAGATCAAGTGCTGAAGACCTTAACTGCTGAAGAACCAAAGTGCTGAAGTACAACAGCTGAAGAACACAAGTACTGAAGCTGAAAGACCAAGTACTGAAGAACAACAGCTGAAGAGTTCACAAGTGCTGAAGATCAACAACTGATGTACAAAGTCTGAAGACAAAGACTGAAGACATCAGCTGATGATATCTACTGAAGTCATCAGCTGATGAAACGCCTGAAGGTCAAAGTCTGAAGACCAAGTACTGAAGCCTCAGTAGTTTGTCACAACTGCTGAAGAGTACTTCTTCAGTAGTTGTGATATCAGTAGTTTATGTTTTATGTTTCAGTAGTTTTGTAAAACGACTGAAGAGCTTGTTCTTCAGTCGTTGTAGTTTCAGTAGTTTATGTTTTGTACTTAACTTGCTGATATGTTCTCAGTAGTTGTGAACATTTCAGTAGTTTGTTAAGATTTAGTTATTTCTGTATTGGATCTGCCAGTTGTCACTTTCCGTGATAACAGCAGTGACTGTTGCACTCTATATAAGGAGTGACAACCCATTGTAATCATTGAGCGATATGAGCAATTGAATGGAATGTTGATTGATTTGATTAGAAATATTCTCCATCTATAAACATTCCTAGAAATCAGAAATTCATATTCTCTCCCTATAACCGTATGCGATCTTAATGCTTACATATATTGTTGCTTGCTACAATTTGTCTAATTCGTTTGAGTATTCCGCTGCTTTACATTCTGATAAACATCAAACTTGTGATCACTGATCCTGTCAAATGGTATCAGAGCAGTTAATCATTGATCGATCTAATAATTGATCATTGAAACTGCTATTCTAGATCCAAGTTTGATTGAATTAGCTTTTGTTTTTGCAAGAAACGGTTATAGAGATTGAATTTTCTGTATTTCTGCTCATTCATCCTGAGATCTTAATCTTGGTTCTCATTGAGTTTGTTGTGGTTTGTCTAAAACTTTTTAAAACTTGAACTAAACTGTCTTTGAACTGAAAATGACCACTCCCTCCAATGATCCTCACAATACTGGTTCCTCAACCAAGCCTCCTATGCTGGTTAGGAATGAGTATAACATATGGCAAGACGTATGCTCCATCACCTGTCTGTTAACAGCGCAGGGTGTTGGACATCAGTGGTTCATGGTCCACACAAGCCTATGGTGAATAACCCGGAAACCAATCAAATGGTTCCGAAGAGGAGGGAGCAATACTCAGATGAGGATAAAAAGTTGCTTGAGATTGATGCAAAAGCCCATGGAATTCTGGCCATGGCTTTGCCCAATGAAATCTATTCTGGGCTAATGCATCATGAAACTGCCCATGACTCTGGATTGCTTTGAAAGAACAATTTGGAGACTGATGAGGTCTTGGCAAATAATAGAGAAATTCTTGCCCAACAATATGAGACATTCTCTCATAGAAAGGGTGAGACACTGACTCAACAATATGAGCTTTTCTTGTTTGATCTCTGAACTAAAAATGGTCAAACTTGAATACACCAATATTCAGATGAATAACAGATTTCTCAGATCACTGCCTGAGAGATGGGACACATATACTATTGTCCTACGCTCCAGTGCAAGTTTGGACAAACTATCTCTCACCCAACTCCATGGGAAATTGCTCACTTTTGAGAGAGAGATAGAACAGAAGAGAAAGCTTTCTTCATCTGGAAAGCTCACTGAAGACTTTATTCAAGGCAACACTGCCTTGGTGGGTCATGAGTCAGAATATGCTGCATCTGAATGCCAGTATGATGAGCATATTAATTTCTCTTCGAGCACTTCTAATTCTGCATTTGTAAGTGTTGATGGTCAGTTCACTGGATGTAATAATGACACTTATGTTTCATTATGGATGATCTCAAGGGGATTGCTGATGATGACTTAGAAGAGATGGATATTTTGAGCCAAATGGCCTTGATAAATATCAGATCTCAGAAGTTCTACAAAAGAACTGGAAGAAAATTCCCAGGACTCCTGGCAAAACCAAAGTTGGTTTTGACAAGAGCAAGTTGAGGTGTCACAAATGCCAACGGCTTGGACACTTTGCAGAGAGTGTAGATCAACTGGATCAACTCTATACTGCACCCTTTGTGACTTTTCCTGGCAACAGTCAACAAAACAGAGGGCAACATCCTGTCACATCTAGTCATCATCCTCAACAACAATCTCTGGCATATTTTGTTCCTCAGGGTCAAATGCCTTATCAGTACCCTTGTTATTACATGCACAGTCAAGTCAAGTTCAAGTTCCTATGACACCACAACCTCATGCATTACCAGAACCTCAGCCTTCCCCATCTCATCAACAACCTTCATCTCAACAACACAGCTTCTTCACCCCAGGAGTTGTTGACTGGAGCAGTTTACCAGATGACTTGTCTGGTCATGATCAACTGTTCTCAGGTGCTGGTCAACATGGTGTGACAGTCCCTTTGGGAATCTAGCTCTTATGGCTTTGGAGTCTGCTGATACTTCATCTTCCAATGCCTCTACACCTCAGGTATCACAGTATCCTCTGAGGCAAAAGCCAAATTATGTTCTGAACAATGCATAGCAGCATTTGCTTCCATTAGAGAAGCAAATGTAGCTTTAATTAATAAGAACATTGAGTTAGACCAAGTAATTTCCAAAAACAAAGCTGAGTTTGAGTTTGTGCTCAAAGATAAAAATGATGAGGTTTATAAACTGAATTGCAAAATAATTGATGATAAGGCTAGAGAAGATGTACTTTAGAGAAGTACAAAGATCTCAAAGAAACCCTTGCAGTTACCCAGGTCGAGTGTGATAGATGGGTACAATCATGCAAAGGTTTTGAAATGCTTCTTAGTAAGCATCTGCTTCAAATGTGAAGTTTGGAATTGGTTACAATCACACTGCTCCACCTACAGATTTTCCCCAAGCAGAGGTAGAATCTGATGGTAGAGTGATAACCAATCCATCAAGTCATGTGATCTACCTTCTGATACAGCACAATCAGAAGTAGCAGTCAGTATCAAGTCCTCTTGAACCTATCAGCTGATGTTGATGGTCCAAATGCTGACATTCACATGATCAATAAGTTGATCAACTCAGGAGTCAATCCTGAAGGTCCTGAAAGGACTGGAGGCAGGATTCAACTCCTGAAGTTCAAACTTCAACTGCTGTCAGTACTGAAGAGAAGAAAACTGGCAGTAGAAAGAGTTTGAAGACTACTAAAGATGCTGTTAAGAAAGCAACCATGCTTCCAAAGCATTGAAGAACAAGTCTTCAGTTGCTTCATCATCTTTAGTTAATGATCAACCTAAGATGAAGAAGAAACCATGTGTATGTGTTTGTTCAATCATCTTACAGATGAGTGTTGGTACAAAAGAGGTTCCAAACTCAAACAAAAGAAGAAATTAATGAGAAAATGGTAAAAATGAAAACTGAGTTTGAGACCACATTTGTATCAGCAACATCAAATCCTGTAACCCTTAAGTCCTTAAAGCAATCAAAAAGGAAGGAGTTAAACAGGTGACAGCTGAGGGTGCTCAAAAGAAGAAGGTGCAACATAGGACCTTATCTAACTCCACTAGCAATGTGTCTGATGAGCTGAAAGCTTTATCAAAAAATCAGACACAGCTGGTGATGATGGTACAACATCTGTTGGGTAGAGTTAACCAACTAGATTCTCCTATTTGAAACCACAGAAAAGGAGGTCTAAGCCAAGGACTCCTCTTCTGCACCATCTTCTTCCTCTCAGGCTGTTGTTACAAATAAACATGCTAGTTTACCATCTATTGATGAGACTAGGCCCAAAACCAAAAAGGTTTGGGTCTCTAAAACTAACTGATTGTTTATTTTTGCAGGGTTCTTCACATGCCAAAATAGCATCTGGTATGTAGACAGTGGGGGATCCATGCACATGACTGGGAACATCTCTCTTCTTCATGACTACTCTCAAGGAAAGAAGGGATTTGTCTCTTTTGGCAATGATGCTAGGGGTTACATCATCGGTAAGGGCTTTGTCTCCAATGGAGAAATCAAATTTGATGATGTTAATCATGTGGAAAATCTCAAGTACAACCTCTTGAGTGTCAGTCAAATGTGTGATAAAGGCCATGTTGCCCTTTTCACAAGTCAAAACTGTAGGATTCTGTCATAAAAGTTTTGCCCTTGATTGACAAGGTATTGGATGATCACACTCTCCTGAAAGCCAACAGGACAGGAAGAGTGTATGCCTTAGATCTCTCTAAGAAGATAGATCTCAAAGGTAATCCTTGCCTATTTTCCAAGCCTCTTTTCAAGAATCTAAACTATGGCACAGGAGGCTGGTCATGTTAATCTCAAAAACATGAATCAGCTTAGCCACAATAGTTTAGTCAGAGGCTTACCAATAAAGGAGTTCCACTGTGATGAACATTGCACTGCTTGTTTAAAAGGAAAACAGCACAAGGTCTCATTTCCTCCTATTGAAGTGTCCAAGTCCATTGCCTGCTTGCAATTACTGCATATGGATCTATTTGGTCCTGTGAGAGTAATGAGCATGGCAAAGAAGAAATACTGTCTGGTAATGTGGATGATTACTCCAGATTTGTATGGACTTTCTTTCTACACTCAAAGGATGAGGCTGCTCAGAAGATTATCCACTTTGTGCTGTACATTGAGAAGCAGTATTCCCTTCCTGTCAAGTGTATCAGGAGTGATAATGGAACTGAGTTCAGAAATCATACACTTGATGACTTCTATCTCTCAAAGGGAATCAAAAGGCAGTTCAGCATTCCAAGGACTCCGGAACAAAATGGAGTAGTGGAAAGAAAGAACAGGACCCTCATTGAAGCTGCAAGGTCCATGCTGGCTGACTCAGGTTTGCCATTGACCTTTTGGGCTGAAGCTGTCAACACAGCTTGTTATGTGCAAAATAGAGTGTTAGTAAATCAGAGGTTGATGAAGACTCCATATGAAGTTCTCCATCATTTGGCTCCACTGATTTCATTTTTCAAAGCATTTGGGTGTCCCTGTTTTATTCTCAACACAAGGATCAACTCCACAAATTTGATCCTAAGGTGGATGCAGGATACTTTGTTGGTTATTCATCTACTTGCAAAGCATACAGAGTCTTCACTGCAGAACAAAGATGGTTGAAGAAACTCTACATGTTAAGTTTAATGAATCTCCAAAGGACAAGATTCCACAAACTCCTGTGGAGTTATTTGATCTGGACATACTGCAATATGTTCCTTATCAAACTCCTGCTGTTGCTCCTGTCAACAGTTCACCACCTGGTGGTACTGCTGATGATGATGATGATTGCAGTACTCACCTCTTCAGGTTTAGTGATCAGCTGCCTGATTCAACTAGACCTGATGTTCCTGTAGCGCCAGTAGCACCATCCACAACAATGCTGATGAGATTTCTTCGAATTCAACTTCCTTTGAATTACCATCCACTGATTGGTTTCAAGGAAATGATTCACCATCACCATCTGTTGCTGCTGAACCGCTACAAACACTTGCACAGATCTCATTGTGTATCAAGATCTGAAGAATCACCCCATGTCTCAAATCATTGGATATCACTGCTGGTGTATCAACAAGAAGTCAATTGTCAAACTTCTGCTTCTATGCTCTCTTCATCAGTCAGCAAGAGCCAAAGAATTATCACATTGCTTAAAGGACAATGGATGGGTTGATGCCATGCAGCTTGAGCTTCTTCAGTTCAAGACAGCAAGTGTGGGAACTGGTTCCTCTACCTCCAGGTAAGTGTGCAATAGGCACTAAATGGGTGTTTAGGAACAAAACTGATGAAAATGGGCTTATTGTTAAGAACAAGGCCAGACTGGTTGTTCAGGGTTTGCACAAGAAGAAGGTATTGATTATGATGAAACCTTTGCCCCTGTAGCCAGACTGGAAGCAATTCGATTGTTTTTAGCTTATGCTGCTTATCAAAAACTTAAAGTCTTTCAAATGGATGTCAAAAGTGCATTTTTGTATGGAAAAGTTAAAGAAGAGGTTTATGTATGTCAACCTCCAGGCTTTGAGGACAACAAACATCCTAATTGGGTGTATAAGCTTGATAAAGCTCTTTATGGGTTAAAACAAGCTCCCAGAGCCTGGTATGAGACATTATCAAACTTTCTTCTGGAAAACAATTTCACTAGAGGCTCCATAGACAAGACTTTATTTATTAAGAAAGCTGGGCAGCATAATCTACTTGTTCAAATTTATGTAGATGATATTATTTTTGCATCCTCTGATCCAAAGTTGTGTGATGCCTTTACAAAGTTGATGCAACAGAAGTTTGAAATGAGTGCCATGGGAGAATTACAGTTCTTTCTGGGGTTGCAAATCAAACAAAAGGCTGATGGAATTTTTATTCATCAATCCAAATATACAAAGATCTTTTGCAAAAGTTTGATTTACAAAACTGTAAGCCCTGTTCTACTCCCATGAGCAGCACCACACAACTGGACTTAGATCAGAAAGGTAAAGTGGTTGATGAAACACTTTACAGATGTATGATTGGTCCTTGATGTATTTAACAGCTTCTAGACCAGATATTATGTTTGCTACATGTGTTTGTGCTAGATTTCAGGCTGCACCTAAAGAGTCTCATCTGATTGCAGTCAAGAGGATCTTTAGATATCTGCAAGGCACTCCATCTCTAGGTTTATGGTATTCTACCAACCATTCTGGTAAATAGTTGCTTTTTCTGACAGTGACTATGCAGGGGTAAGTTGACCAGGAAATCAACTTCTGGTGGATGCCAATTCCTAGGCAACTGCTTGATTTCTTGGCAGAGCAAGAAACAGACCTCAGTTGCTACATCCACTGCGGAAGCTGAGTACATTGCTGCTGCAAGCTGTACATCTCAGGTACTCTGGCTTCAAAACCAACTTTTGGATTATGGCATTACAGAGACTAAGACTCCATTGTTAATGGATAGTGCGTCAGCTCTTTGCATTGTCAAAAATCCAGTCCAGCACTCTAGGACCAAACATATAGAGATCAGACATCATTTTATAAGAGATTGTTTTGAAAAAGGTCTGATTGATCCTAAGTTTGTGCCCAGTGCTGATGAGCTTGCAGACATCTTTACTAAGCCTTTGGATAGTTCAACTTTCCAAAACCTGGTGTTAAGGCTTGGTATGCTGCAGCTAGAATAGGTGACAACTACTGATGATCTCAGTAATTCATATTGATGATCATGAGTGCCTGTCACATATAAGTACTGATGAGATCTTTTAACCTCAGTACTTTTTATAACTACTGAAGGCTAAAAGTTCTCACAAGTACTCAAGTACTTCATCTGCTCTAAACTACTGAAGTAGTTACAACTACTGATGTAGTCATAACTACTGAAATCAGCAAAAACAGATAAGTACTGATGTCCTATGAAACAACTGAAATCAGCCATAAAGACTGATGAATGTGTTGAGGATAGTTTGAAACAGCTGAAAAGCTAAGAATTGACGACAACAGCTGAAGAGAACTTTCCCTTCAGTCGTTTGTACCACTGCTGTTTCATTTTAAACAACTGAAGCAAAACCACGTCTTCAGCAGTTTTATAACTACTAATGACCAATACCAAGTCTTCAGTTGTTTACAACAGCTGATGACAAACCACTGTCTTCAGTAGTTTCATAACTACTGATGACAAACACCATGTCCTCAGTTGTTTTAATCACCTGAAGTCAAAACCACGGTCTTCAGTAGTTTTCTAAACTACTGATGCCTAACACCGCGACTTCAGCTGTTTCAACGTCTGAAAGGATAATACCATGTCAACGGTCGTTTAAAACTACTGATGACTAACACCACATCCTTCAGTCATTTCCTCACCCGTACCCTATATATACCCTTAACCTGAGCTCTCCATGCTTCATCTTCTTCAAACCTAACGTTCCTCTCCAACAAATTTCCATGGCGTCTTTGCAAATTAAACCGCGACACAACTGTGTTGCCTACCTCACAAAATCGCCGATCTGGACTAAGTTCGATACTGCTATCGATCTTATGGTCCAGTCCCAATACAACAAGGCATTCCTTCTGAACCCCGTTTTACATGCTGAATCCTTGAACCAATTTTGGATGAACGTTAATGTTACTACTGAGGAGAGCAACACCTTATCCCTCCGGTCTGTAGTCAACAACAAAGAAGTAGTGATTACTCATGCAACAATCCGAAAAATTCTTCACCTGAGTGATGCTACCTCTCCTGCTGGATATCCGAAGGGCACCATAGATCTATCATTTGCTCAGCATGGATATCAAGGTGATCTCAGTGCCACAACCATCATGAAGAAACATTTTAATGACGCTGAGCGCCTGATCTTTCATATGGTTAATGTATGTTTGGCCCCTAAGACATCGTCTTGGGATCAAATGTCCACCAAATGGCAGCAGGTATTGTATTCTATCCTTGAGCAACAACCACTGAACTTTTCAGAATTAATATTTTCAGAGCTCAAAGATATGGCTCAAAACCAACTGCCAACCGTTGGATACTTTATCCACGGTTCATAATGGCCATTATAATAGACCAGCTTAATGCTGAGGGACTTGTTGGCGTGGGAGTCCCTGCTACGGCTGTTTTGCCAGAAGTATACTCCCGGCACAACTCCGACCGGACACTCAAACTGGCTGCCAAGCTGCGAAAACCCACGCAGCTGGAACCCACAGCCACCACCTCCAAATCCAATGTCCCCACCAAACCCACCAAAAGAACCCAAATGGCTACTCAGGGAATTGAGTCCCCTGAGGATGCTCCTGCACAACAAACGCAGGATATATCCACTAGTCCAAACCCCCTAGTGGATACAATGACTCCTCCAGCCACAGCGCTCAGGCTTCCTCTCAACAGGAACCTGCAGCAACCCAAGGGCACACCTACTTATCTGGGATCTTCCTCACTTGAGGAGATTGCCATTGAAGAGCACCATCCACCCCAGGTGCACACTGCTTCTTCCCCTGCATCCCACCAACCGCCCCTCACAGCCCAACTTTAATAGTTGCACAAGTGCTGACTCAATTGCACTCCTCACCCCCCCCAGAAACCACTTACCACTGGGAATACCTCTACAATTGAGGGGGAGGAATACAGTGCACCTGAGAACCCACAGCACAGGGGTTTAACTGTTCTATCTCCTGGTGTTGATATGGAGATAAGAACTTCTGGTGAGGCTGCCAACTCTTCTGAATCAGCAAATGATCAGACTGAGGTTGGTAACATAACTAAGACCTCACCAGAGGCAACAGCCGATGAAGGACAACGTCCTGAGGCTGGAAGTCCCCAGTTCCAAGACAAAGGGGCACATGCTACATCTGGTCTACACCCAGAGCATGTATATCCTGCTACAAGCAGGAGGTCAGGTGATTCAGCATATGCTGATGATGACCTGGGCTTCTTCTATGATGTTCTTGCCCAGAACACGATCCTAGAGGAGGAAGTGAGTAGACTGCAAAACCTACTTGACCAACTCTCTCAGGAGTAAGACCATCTGCCACCACATCACCCAACAGATGGCACCTTCCTCTGAAGGTCTCCTAAACACACAACCACTCACAAAATCTCAGCCACCTGCCTCTGTTTCTGGCACCATTCCTCAGGGACAGAACCCCCCTGAGCAACTGGCTGCTATCCTTCAAAATCCCCTATCTCTCATCACCCCACAGCTAACTGAATTGGTGATCAAAACTGTTGATGAGAGACTTTTTTCTGTCTTACAACCCATGGTGGAGAATGTTCTGAGCAAACACCTTTCTGCTACTCAATTCCCTGCAACCAATGCACCCAAAAGGGGGAGAGTTCAGCAGTGAAAGGTAAAAGAAAGAGGAAAGAGAAGGAGAAAGAAACAGAAAGACAGTAGTGGAAACTGAGGAGTTGGTTGAGGAGACTGAGAAAAGAAGGAAAAAGAGAAGGAGGAGGCTACCATGGAGAAAGTGACTGAAAGTTCAAAAGACTTTCATGTCACATACAAGAAAAAGAAGAAGGATGAAAAAGAGAAAGCCTTGGAGCTGATGGTGAAAGAGGCTGATGCCGAACACAGCAGATCAATGGATAACATCATTGATCAGTTGTTTAGGCAAGGCCATGACACTGAAAAACTTGATTCTGAGATCAGAAGACTAGAGATTGAAGAAATCCAATCAAGATGGTCAAGTTATGATGTGTCAGAAAGAGAAAGGCTGGAGATCATGATCAGATTTATAGCAAAACATCTTGGAAGATCATTGATCGAGATCAAAGCTTGGTCCAGGGACAGTATCTTGGCAATACCACCAAGATCTGTTCGTCTGAAGAATATACAAAAGGTTTAATTGTTGAAGTTTTAAATGAAGCTGGTGCTGGGAGCAGGACTGAACTAGCCAAACAGTCAAAAGCCAAACTCACATCCAAAATGCTAGAACAGCCTGTCAACATTCCCACATCAAAACTACCAAAACCACAACCCACAAAACAATTCCCTCACCCTCTAAACCAACAGCCGATGATGCACCCAGAAGAAGAAGAGAAGGGTGTTGAGGCTAGAAGAAGTAGAAGAAGAGGATGAAGATGATAGTCTGCCACTCTCTGCTTTCTGAAGCTACCAAAGCCCCAGAGTCAATCCATGATCACACCCGACTCTCAAGGGAAATGGTCAGAGTCAAAATAGAAGAAGAGAACAGCAGAAACAGCACGATGAGCAACTGTTGAAGATGGTTGACAAGGAATTTCCTCAGTCATCATCTATTCAAGCCATGAAAGGGCATGCTCAAAGGCTGTACACTCTCAGACACACCTTTCAGTATCAGAGGGAGAGAGTGAGAGTATGGCCAGACCCCAGGGTGAGTTCTAGAATCCATAAAAGAACTATCCCACACAGATACAACGGCCAAGTACGAAAAACAATAGAATCTACCATCATGCTGGCTGTTGTAGTCTCACCTTGGGAAATCATTGATGAATTCAAGAAAGCTCACCAAGCAAAGAAGACACCTCAAGCCTTACTAGAAAACAAGATGATTAAGAAGGGGTTGTTATACAAAAAGCTTGAAGACATCCAAAAGAATGAGCTCCAGTTACTCCTTGAAGGCAACCATCCGGATGAATTTGTATACGGGAGGTAA
The DNA here is from genome assembly GCA_025506515.1 of Flaveria trinervia. NCBI lineage: Eukaryota > Viridiplantae > Streptophyta > Magnoliopsida > Asterales > Asteraceae > Flaveria > Flaveria trinervia. Next base: position 41,337,183 of record CM046451.1, read on the forward strand.
CTACGGTGGAGCTGAAAAATGGCAGGACCATGAAGTACTTATCAGAGTACTATGGTCCAGAGTTCTTCTTCGAAGGAGGAGCTGAAGAACTCTCTCAAGAGGAACAAATTGTTCTCCTTGAGGCCTATGTCCGTGAGTCATACAGACTCATTATGGGAAGTGAATCTCATGAATGGGATAACAACTCTGTGTCCAGTTCCCCAAAACAGAGTTCCCATTCATACTCTGCCAAACAAATATTTGAGGTTCTTCCCAGGCCGGAGCGTACATGGGTCATCTTCTCTACTGATCAAGAAGGAAAAAGACCAACATTTTTGCCATCAATAAGTGGGAGTTTAATAAGTTAGAGGTTTTGGCTGCATTGGTTCAGGGGGAGTTTGTTGACCAAAAGAACCAATGAGCCAAGATCAGAAAACCTCTAAGTCCCACACGGTATCACAACAACTGCTGAAAGCCTCATCAGTAGTTTGACAAGTGCTGAAGACTTCAACAGCTGAAGATCAAGTGCTGAAGACCTTACTGCTGAAGAACAAAGTGCTGAAGTACAACAGCTGAAGAACACAAGTACTGAAGCTGAAAGACCAAAGTACTGAAGAACAACAGCTGAAGAGTTCACAAGTGCTGAAGATCAACAACTGATGTACAAAGTCTGAAGACAAAGACTGAAGACATCAGCTGATGATATCTACTGAAGTCATCAGCTGATGAAACGCCTGAAGGTCAAAGTCTGAAGACCAAGTACTGAAGCCTCAGTAGTTTGTCACAACTGCTGAAGAGTACTTCTTCAGTAGTTGTGATATCAGTAGTTTTATGTTTTATGTTTCAGTAGTTTTGTAAAACGACTGAAGAGCTTGTTCTTCAGTCGTTGTAGTTTCAGTAGTTTTTATTTTGTACTTAACTTGCTGATATGTTCTCAGTAGTTGTGAACATTTCAGTAGTTTGTTAAGATTTAGTTATTTCTGTATTGGATCTGCCAGTTGTCACTTTCCGTGAAACAGCAGTGACTGTTGCACTCTATATAAGGAGTGACAACCCATTGTAATCATTGAGCGATATGAGCAATTGAATGGAATGTTTGATTGATTTGATTAGAAATATTCTCCATTTATAAACATTCCTAGAAATCAGAAATTCATATTCTCTCCCTATAACCGTATGCGATCTTAATGCTTACATATTGTTTGCTTGCTACAATTTGTCTAATTCGTTTGAGTATTCCGCTGCTTTACATTCTGATAAACATCAAACTTGTGATCACTGATCCTGTCAGAACTTGATTTAAATTATCAAAAAGATGGTTTTTATAAGATTTTACAAGTCTCAGAACAAATGTGGTTGTAGTTTTAATTCACACTATAGCAAATGCGGATGGTTTTTATGCATCCGTATTTGTATACTGTTGTAAATGCGGAAGAGTTGAACTTATGATTTTAGACATCCGTATTTGTACACTGTAGCAAATGCAGAAGTTTGAGGACTTAAGTTTTCTCCTATCCGCATATTTGTACTGTGGCAAATGCGGAAGAACGAAGTTAATCAGCATTTGTTCACTGTAGCAAATGCGATAGAACAAAATTTCCACATTTACTGATCATATTCATTATGACAGAAGAGATTAAGCACTTGTTTATTTCTATTTGAAAGTACATGAAAATTGAAGATACATATCCACAAATGCGGTTTATGATGAAATCAACAAATGCGGGTGAGTAAAACAAATGCGGAAGTGTAAATTTCATCCGCATTGACAAATCCGGTTAAACACTTGGAAAACATTTTATCCCCATTGACAGATACATAAAAACACTTCTGTTCCGCATAGGTTTTAAGACTTCAAATTTTTCATGTATACTTGTAACACACCAATGCGGTAGAGTACAATCTTTGTTCGCATTAGTTTCACTTAGAAATAAGCAGTTACCCGCATTGGTTATATGCATGGGTTACCTTCACCCGCATTAACCAATTCACTTACCTGCATTAACTTTTGATCTTAATCAAAGGTTAATGTGTCTGTTTTGGTTTTTCATGTTATGAAAAGATGTCATTGATTGATTTTTCTTATCAAGTTGTTGACTGTTGAGGTTGTCAATTCTTGCTTGAATTGACTTGTATGTAAGAAGTGATACAAGTTTCCCATTGCTTGACTGATCTTGGACTTTTCATGCTTCCAAGAATCTGCATAGGCTGAGATACTATGGTATAACTTCTACAACATCACATGCATTTTCTTTTTGTTTTTTATTGTTTATTTTTCATTTATATTTTTTTAAGAAAGTAATTTAAGATAGTAAAAATCTATATAGACTTACTCAAAAATTTTAATTACTCCCCCTAAAGTTTATATCCACTCTTGGATAGAAACTTTAAAGATTTAAAAACTTTTTGAATATAATTTTGTTTATTGATAATGAAGAGAAATATATATATATATATATATATATATATATATATATTTATATTTTTGTTGGGATCATATCAATCTTACATTACACATGAGCATCCTTTTTGATATAAAGGACATGTATTGCTTTTGTAGATTCATCCAATTTGGATGGGTTCCTTGACTGGGTTTGAGTAAGAGTGATATTCTTAATAAGAATCGAATATGATAATCAAGTCAATGATTGAGTGGTGGAAACAAATAATCAAAGAACATTCAAGCAAGAAAATTACTCATAAATGCTGTTTGTATTGATATATGAAAGTTGATAAGTTACAAAGAATAATTACAACAAAAATTCTCTATCTATTAGCCGTCACCTCAGTACGAGGTTAACTGTTCTATTTATAGACAAGACAAGATGCCTTTACAAAATGACTAAACTACCCCTGACCTATTACATCATAAATTAGTCTAAGTCTTGATCCGCATCTATGCGTGTTCATCCGCATTGAGAAATGTGGATGAGATAATCTTGATTAGCATTTCGACTTGATCATCAGTATTAATAAGTTGGTCATCCGCATTGGCTAATGCGGATGAACAAATACTTGTGCGCATTTGGTTAGTCATCCGCATTTGTCAATGCGGATGATCAAAGTCTTGTCCGCATCTTCTTTTGTTCTTCCGCATTAGTCGATGCAGAAGAGAGACTTCTTCTTCAGCATAAGTATTATATCTAACTAATGCGGAAGAGTAAACACTTGTCCGCATCAGATTTTTGTCTTCCGCATTGACTAATGCGGAAGATAACACTTGTTATTTTTCTTACAGATCTTTATCCGCATTGCATCTTGGACTTGTGGGATTCCAGCTGAACAATCATCAACTCACCCATTGAGTTGGCATGTATCATCCTTTTAGGGTGCAAAAATACTCCCCCTAAGGATTGTACAGCCTAGTTTTCCTCAATGTTAGGAGGTGATTGATGTTGTGAAGATTCAGCTGGGTCTTCAGGTGGTAGTATGAAAGCTGCTTTGGTGGGATCCAGAATGGCCTTGATCATGTTTACAAAATCAGTTGCTTCTGACATCCCGTCTCTACTCAACACATGTATTTTCATTCTGCTCATTTTATAGATGGCTTCCATTGGTAACTTTTTTAGAGAGATAGGTTCCCATATGGAGATTGTGGATAGACCATCTCTATTAATCAATAAACTCTCTCCCACATCCACTTCAAGCTTAACAATGTTTCCAAGTTGCAATGGTGTTTTCTTCTTCTTTCTTTTATCTCTTTTAATCTTTATTCTATCATAGGCCATCCTGTCTCCACTCAGCACATGTATTTTTATTCTGCTCATGTTGTAGATGGCTTCCATTGTTAACTTTTTCAGAGAGATAGGTTCCCATATGGAGATTATGGATAGACCATCTCTATGAATCAATAAACTCCCTCCCACATCCACTTCAAGCTTAACAATATTTCCAAGTTGCAGTGGTATTTTCTTCTTCTTTCTTTTGTCTCTTTTAATCTTTATTCTATCATAGGCCAGTTTCAACAATTTATACATTTCAGAACGAAGTGCATGTCTTGTTCACCCAATTTGTTGTTTAATTCCATGAAGTGCCTGGTATAAATGTAGTGGATGTATGATTCATCAAGTAATCTTACTTCATATCCACTGAAAAGTCTGAGGTCAGCTCCTTCTTTTCCTCCCCACTTCCTTTCTATCACCAGCTCATAGGTTTTCTCATCATAGTACACATTTGAGATGGGAGTGGAATAATAAGTACCAGACACTACTTTCCTCTTTAATGACTCAGTTGGCTTTACCTTCAACTCAGGGAATACAATTTCTTCTGCTTCCACCTTTTTCTTCTTATCCAGGGGATTGACAAAAGTTTTATCTTTTTTTAAGCAAATTGTCTTTAATGAATTGAAGTTGTTTGTCCTTCTAAACATCTTAAGTATATTCTCAAATTCATATCCCCTAAACATAGCTGCATGATTGATCAGTTCAAGTTGAGCTAGCTCCTTCAAATCATGAATCTCAAGGGCATTTACTAGAGCTGAGTACTCTATAAAGAATTGTACTAGCCTTGAGATTCTCTTCACCATGAACATGTTCGAGGTGCTATCAAACTTCCATGCTATTATCTTCTGATCCATCTTCCCCTTGGGAGTAGACATCCCTCTAATCAGTTCAGAAGTAGTTAGTCCTTCTTGCAGCTTCAACTGAGATGGTCCTGCAAACCATTCAGGGTATTTGTGGAGCACTGGGGCAAGTAGTTATTAGTCTTTTATGTTCAACAACATGTCTTCAGCTGACATTCTGTTTCTGGGTTTGGTCTTTGTGAATTCTTCTTCCAGTTTCTTGAGTTTATCTTTCTTTTCAATGATAATTGAAGTGTTGCAGCCCTTAATGAATTTGTCTTCATGTTGGCAATCCTTCTTTTTACAATCCCTGACTTGAGAGATATTCCTTCATTTCCTTATCAGACATGTTATAAGGATCAGCAAATAATGATTCATGGGATGAGGTTGATTTCTTCATTTGTGACAGCTTTTGTAGAGGACCCCTTCTTGGCAGTGGAATTTCATACCTTGTGGATTTCTTCAAGGATGAGTCTTTATGTTTTGGAGTGTCCTTTGTCATTGTCTTCTCATATTCAGTGGCTATTGTTGGATCAAGAAACAATTTCACTTTCTCTTCCTCCTCTTTCATTCTCTCATATGTCATTGCAAGCACTTCATCAGGATCATAGCCTTGATTGATCAAAAACATGGCTTTAATCATCAAGTCATCAGTTTGAGCTTTGGTTACCATGTCTTCTACTGACTGTTCTTCTTTAATAGGACTGTCCATGAGACCATCCTTCTAACCTCATATTCATCATCAATTTCTCCTTCTTCTAAATCAATTGCTCTAGCCAACTTTTTCAACTGAGCCTGCTCATGTTCTTCCAAAAATTCAGCAATTGCTGCTAAACTTCTTGGGTCATATTTTTGTTTCTTTGATGGTTCTTCTTCAGTTATTGGTCTCTTGCCTTTAGCTTTTTCAGCCAAATACTTCCTCCTTTGTGAGTAAGTTTGAAGTTGAGGGCTAGAGGTTTTAGTTCTTCTTTTTGTTCTTTAGTTAATGATATGGCAGAGACAATTTGCAGAGTTAACTCCTTTTCCAATGGCACTGGTGATTTGGAAATAAAGACAATAGGCTCTTCCTTAGTTTTTTGATTGTTTATGTAATCCTAGAAATCATCATCAATTGCTGAATTATTCAGAAGCAAAACTATCCAAAGCACTGAAGAGTTCTTCAAATTCACCCTTTTCTGAGTCTGAATACCTAGTGTTTCCAGAATACACTACCATGTCTAGGCTCTGGTCTTTGATCTCAGTTTGACCTTGATCATCAACTTGTTCTTCATGTTGGATTCTGTGTGCCCAAGACACGTAGAATATTGATGTGGTTAGTACGTTATGATCTAAGTCGGGTTATACCCAATAACAAGCTTAGCAAACACCAATTAATATTCAATTGATGATATGATCATACAATTAAATGTTTACACCAATTTAGAAAATGGGTTTTCTAAATAAGTTGCACATGAGAGGGAACAACTTATTAGCATATTTTGTTCAATAATATTATTTGATGTGTTATTTAAATTGGTTAGATCACACCAAATAATAATGAGAGATTATAACTTATAAGTTATATGATTAATTGTATAAGTTATATAACTTGTACATACAATTAAATGGTTAATTGTATGTCTAGTTACAAGACTTTTAACTTATGTGTATGTGTTCAATCAAAAAGGGTGGGAAACCCTTTTAAAACCAATATTTTGGCCGCCCCCCCCCCCCCCTTGTTAGGGGATTGGACCCTTTTTCCTTGAACAACACACACATTAACAAGTCTGGTTCAATTGATTCTCTCCATCCAATCTCTTGACATGCAATAGATAAAAAAAAGCTCTCTCCTCTCTCTCAATAGCCACGGTTCTAGCAGCTTGTTATTAGAGGGTTTTTGAAGCTTTTTGGTGGTGAATCTTCCTAACAAGAAGGTGATTGCAAGGAGGCTTGGGGTATACAAGCTTGAGGGCTTCTTCCTTGGAGTCTTGGCCGATTCACAAGCATTTTCAACCCTTTCTTGGTCATTTTTTCTGGCTGGAATAAGGTAGTTATCACAGGTCATTGAAGCTGTGATTTTATGTTGCTTAACTTGTGTTCATAGCTTGTTCATTCACATATTTAAGATCCTTTTGTTTTGGGTTTGTTTTTCATCTTAAAACATCATTAAGAACATGGATTTTTCATATTATAAACATGTTATAATTCTATACTTCCGCTGCGTTTTCTGAAAGTTTAAAAGGTTGAACTTGTTTACTTTGTGTTCTATCAAACCCATCAATGGCATCTAGAGCCGGTTATGTGGATAACTTTCTTGTTCCTTGTCTTTAAAATCGGTTTTAGAAGGTTATTATCAACCTATTAGAGGCTGATTTTGGCTGATTTGTAAACCCCAAGTCTTTCATGGTTATATCTTCATGCTTATGATTAAACTTTGAAAGATGGAAATGTCAATTGGTTGATAATTTTGGATGTTGTTTGTTTGGACAAACAAACCCAAATTTTCAGTTTATGTTTGCTGAAAATATTGGGTTTAATGGGGTTTATTTAGTTTGTTGATATGATGTATGTTTTTGTTGGTGCATAACCTAGCTTGACCTTGTGTTGTTATGGTTTGGATTGAATGTTTTATTTGGTTGTATTCATTCAATGGGGTTGTAAATAAACTTGTGTTTTGTTGAAGATGTATTTTGTCTATTTATTCATTGGGATGTAATAATAGATTAGGAGTAATTTCTTTTACTAGAAAAATGTATTAGGATATATATTTTGTAAAAGAAGATGCTCGGGAAGGAAGCACAAGAAGAAGACACAAAAGAAGGACTTGAAGCATATGGATGCAAGTTCAAGTGGGAGTCTATATGATCTCATTTTGTGTTATTTTCAACCCTTAAGAAAGACCTAATGACCACACTTTTGATGGCAAACAAGTGTGGTCACACTAGTAGCTATGGTTATGCACATTATGGTTGTTTATGTTTATGCTTGTTTGTATGTTTGTTATTTGATTGTATGGTTGATATCTTGATATGCATTACAAACTAATTAACAAACTTAACAAGCTATAAAAATGATGGTTCTTAATCATTAAAAGGTAATAAAATGTTGTTAAAATGATTTAATGATTTTAAGGATTAAAAAATTAGTTTTAATCAGAGGACCATAGGGTACCTTGTATTTGAAAGCATGCAAATACAAGTACATAGAGTTTTCTAAAACTCGTATTATGAAATCTCTATTTTTTTTAACAAGATCAACACCGTCCTTTTACACAACAATTGAGTCGCTTGGGAACTCTTTGTGGGATAAAGGTCACCTAACCATTTTGAGGGAACTTGTGACTTGAGGTGAGAATGCCTTATTTGTGGGATAAAGGTCACCTAACCACTTATTTTGGCAAACTCACACGTAGGTGTAAGTAGGGTATCTTGATTTGCAAACCATGTCAAATGGATCACCTACGGTGTGGTTTCATGGTGTTGATGGGATTAACATGCTGACTTTACATACAATGTTTAAAGTCGATCCCATACCTCTAGAAGTTGTAAATGGTTGCAACCGTCAATCGTTGACCACCTTATTAATTTAAATCGTGGGATAAAGGTCACCTAACCACAATTTAAATGTAATGTTGGGTTCTAGACTTAAAAATAAAAATGACCTTAAAAGGCATTAATTATTAAAAATAACAATATCGAAAATACTAAAATAGATCTTTGTTAAATTTTGTAGATGGCTACCAACAATGAAAATCACGATAACTCATCCGCGTCCAACCAATCATTACGAGCGATTCTCCAAAAGGAACATCTAAATCATAACAACTTTATTGATTGGTATCGAAACTTGAGAATCGTTCTCAAGCAAGAGAGAAGATCATATGTTTTAGACGACCCTATCCCCGATCAACCTACTGAGGATGATGAGGAGGCCTACAACATTGGCTCAAGTACACTGAGGACTCTGTCCAAGTGTCCTGTCTCATGCTAGCTAGCATGACTCCGGATCTCCAAAAGGAGTATGAACATCACGGAGCATATGACATGATAACCCAGCTGAAGGAAACGTTCCAAACGCAAGCAAGGGTTGAGCGCTTCGAAACAGTTCGAGCACTCCATGCATGTCGTATGGACGACAACCAATCTGTTTCATCTTATGTACTTAAGATGAAAAGTCATATTGACCGCCTTGAGAGGCTTAATTGTCCTGTCTCAAAGGAACTGGCCACGGAATTGATCCTTAATGGCCTTACCAAGAAGTTCGAGACATTCGTGTTGAACTACAACATGAATGCTTGGGACAAAAGCATTGGTGAGCTTCACTCAATGCTGAAAACGGCCGAGGCGGCCATGGGAAAAAGGGTTTTACCCGTTCTCACCATCAATGAAGGTGGGGACAAGAAAAGGCCTCATCCCGTACCCAAGGCAAAGGTTGCCAAGGGTAAGGGACCCGTTTGGGGAAAGGGGAAAAGGGTGGCAAGGGTGCCACCCAAACCACAAGAGAAGAAGCAAAAGGTTGCTACCAATAACCCATGCTTCAAGTGTGGGGAGATTGGACATTGGGCAAGAAATTGTCCTGTCTATCTCCAAGAGTTGAAAGCCAAGAGGGATGCCTGGCAGACCTCAGGTACAATATACATGATTCATATTGGTCTTAATGTTACATCTTCAAACACATGGGTATTAGATACCGGATGTGGAACTCATATTTGCAATTTGTTGCAGGGGTTCAAAAGAAGTAGGGACTTCAATCAAGGGGATGTTAGCCTTTCATGGGCAATGGAACCAAAGTCCAAGTTGAAGCTCGTGGGGACTACATCCTAAAACTTCCAAGTGGCTTGGATGTTATTTTGAAGAATACTTTGTATGCTCCTAGTTTGACTAGGAACATTATTTCTGTATCCCAATTAAGACTTTATGATTATGTATTATCTTTTATTGAAAATGATATTCATGTTTCTTTAAATAATATGTTCTATTTTAAAGCTATACCATTAATGGTATTTATGAATTGGTTCATGAAAATGCTTTAAATAGTTCATTGTACCATACTAACACCAAAAAACTCAAGTTGGATTTGAGTGATACCTATCTTTGGCATTGTCGTCTTGGTCATATAAACAAGAAACGTATACAAACTCTTCAAAAGAATGGTCTTTTAAAAACAAATGAATGTGATTCATTTGATGTGTGTGAATCTTGTTTACAAGTTAAAATGACTAAGGCACCCTTTAGTGGAACTAACGAAAGGGCAAAAGATTTATTAGGAATCATACATTCGGATGTATGTGGTCCTTTTAAGCCAATGACTAGGAATGGTGAGAGATACTTCATTACCTTTACCGACGATTATAGTCGCTATGGGTATGTGTATTTATTAAGACACAAAGATGAAGCTTTTGAAATGTTCAATATCTTCAACAATGAGGTGGAAAATCAACTCAACAAGTCAATTAAAGTTCTCCGTACCGATAAAGGAGGTGAATACCTAAGTGATGCTTTCCAAGATCATCTTAGGAGTTATGGGATTGTCTCACAACTCACTCCACCTGGAACACCACAACACAATAGTGTGTCTGAGAGGAGGAATTGAACCTTATTGGATATGGTCCGATCTATGATGGCTAGAAGCACATTACCTCTATCATTTTGGGGTTTCGCTTTGCTCTCCGCGGCCCGTATTCTAAATATGGCCCCAACCAAAAAGGTGGAAAGGACACCTTTTGAGATATGGCATGGAAAAGTTCCATCCCTATCATACTTAAGGGTCTGGGGTTGTGAGGCTTATGTTAAGACTCCCACCCCAAACAAATTGGAAGTCCGATCCACCAAGTGTATCTTTATTGGATATCCTAGAGATTCTATGGGATATTATTTCTATGATCCACTGGAACAAAAGGTATTTGTTGCCAGAAAGGGTGAGTTCTTAGAAGCAAACTTCCTTATGGAAGGAACTGGCAATAGAACAGTGGATCTTGAGGAGGATCAAGAACCACAACCCGATGCACGTTTGGTTGAAACTAGCACTCAACATGAGGAGGTTGAAGTTGATCAAGTGGTTGATCAATACACACAAAACGTTCGTAGAAGTGGTAGAACTAGTAATCCACCTGAAAGATACGGATTTTTCATGGATGGATGCTATGTGGTAGATTCAGATGAACCAACCACATACCATGATGCAGTGTCCCATTTGGATTGTGATAAATGGCTTGAGGCCATGAACGTTGAGATGCAATCCATGTATGACAATCAAGTTTGGGAACTTGTTGTACCACCTCTTAATTCCAAGGTAGTTGGAAGTAAGTGGGTTTTCAAGAAGAAAACCAATATGCATGGAAACTTGGATACTTATAAAGCTAGACTTGTAGCAAAGGGTTCACTCAAACTCAAGGGGTTGATTATGATGAAACCTTCTCACCTGTTGCGATGCTAAGGTCTATAAGGATATTGTTTGACATAACTGCTCATTATGATTATGAGATTTGGAAAATGGATGTCAAAACCACTTTCCTAAATAGATATCTTGAGGAAGATGTTTATATGGTTCAGCCTGAAGGTTTTGTCGATCCAAAACATCCTAATAAAGTATGCAAGTTAAAGAAATCAATCTATGGATTGAAACAAGCATCGAGAAGCTGGAATCATCGTTTTGATGAGGAGGTAAAGAAATTGGCTTCATCAAAAACGCTGATGAGGCTTGGGTGTATAAGAAGGCTAGTGGGAGCACAATAACTTTCCTAGCATTGTATGTTGATGACATACTACTATTTGGAAATGACATTCCAACCTTGGAAAGCGTAAAAACCTGGCTTGGAAGTTGTTTTTCCATTAAGGATCTTGGAGAAGCCGCCTATATTCTGGGAATAAATATCTATAGGGATAGATCTAGACGGCTGATTGGTTTAAATCAAAGTGCGTATATTGATAAAATCTTGAAAAGGTTCAAGATGGAGAACTCTAAGAAAGGTACCTAGCAGGATCAGTGATCTCAAGTTTGATGGATTAGAGTGTAACGCAGCGGAATAAGAACAAGAATTAGACAAATTATAGCAAGAATTTGATATTCGTATGCATTAAGAACAAATACGGTTGTAACAAGAGAATATATTTCTGTGAAAAGGAATGTTTCAATAATATCAAATGTTTCTGCTCAATCATTCCCCGATTACAATTAGGTTGACACTCCTGATATAGAGTGCAATCACTGCGGATATCACGAGATAGTGACATCTGGCAGATTTATTACAAAAATAACTAAAACTTAACAAACTACTGAAATGTTCACAACTACTGAGAACATATCAGAGTGGTAAGTATAAAACATAAAACTACTTATACGAAACTACTGAAACTACAACGACCGAAGAACAAGCTCTTCAGTCGTTTTACAAAACTACTAAAATGAAAAACATAAAACTACTGAAAGAAAACCATCACACTACTGAAGAAGACCTCTTCAGCTGTTGTGACAACATCTGATACTTGGTCTTCAGCACTTGTGTCTTCAGACTTTGTCTTCAGCACTTGTGTCTTCAGACTTTGTCTTCAGCACTTGTGTCTTCAGACTTTGTCTTCAGCACTTGTCTTCAGACTTTGTCTTCAGCACTTGTGTCTTCAGACTTTGTCTTCAGCACTTGTGTCTTCATACTTTGTCTTCAGCACTTGTCTTTAGTTGTTGTGGACTTCAGCAGTTGTTGTGACGTCTGTGGGACTTAAGGTTTTTCTGATCCGGCTCATTGGTTCTTTTGGTCCAACAGTACCGTACCTATTGAAAGAGGAACGATATTGAGTACGACTCAATGTCCTAGCTCAAAGGATGAGCAGGATAAAATGAAGGCTATCCCATACGCATTTGCTATTGGATCCATCATGTATGCGATGATATGCACTCGACCGGACGTGTCATGCGCCTTAAGCATGACAAGCCATTACCAGCAAAACCCTGGAAACAGTCATTATGGCTGTTAAGAACATACTTAAATACCTAAGGAGGACAAGAGATATGTTCTTAATCTATGGATCCGGTGATGAGGAACTCGTTGTAAAAGGTTACACGGATGCGAGTTTCCAAACCGATCGTGATGATTCTCGGTCACAATCGGGATATATTTACATTCTGAATGGAGGAGCGGTCTCTTGGAAAAGCTCCAAACAGGATGTGGTGGCTCTATCCACTACAGAATCAGAATACGTCGCCGCCTCATTGGCAGCTCAAGAAGCTGCATGGTTAAAGAAATTCATTGCCGATTTAGGGGTTGTCCCTTCCATTCAGGACCCCCTAGAGATCTTTTGTGATAACGAGGGTGCGATTGCTCAAATCAAGGAACCTCGTGCTCATCAAAAAACAAGGCACATTGAGAGGAGATTCAACTACATACGAGATGACGTTGAAAAGGGACAGATATGTATTCGCAAAGTTCATACGGATCAGAACATTGCGGATCCTCTCACGAAGCTCCTAGAAAAGGCAAAGCATGAAGGTCATACTTGTGCCATGGGACTTCGATATTCTAGTGATTGGATCTAATCTGTGAATTTTGTATTTGGATATGTGGAACTCTTTATTATTTGAATAAAATTATTTGGTTATAATGTTTCAATTAATGTTCCAATTTAGCATGTTTATTCAATGAGTAAATTGTTTACTGTAAATGTCCGAAGTCGTTCATACTTGTGGGAACAAGTGTGAGGGTAAGATTATTATGAACTTGGATTGGTTGATATTCATAACGATGAATATAGAAGCAATGGGTTGCTACCAAGGTTCATAAATATTTGTGGGATGCAAATATTGGACTAACCCGCAACTCAAACTTTACTACATGGAATCTTATTGATTGATCATAAGTAATTTTGAGTAAAGGCGAATATCATTTGATATCCTCCAACCTGAGATACATATTGGGTTTTGATATTCACCAAGTATTATGCCTTGAACTGATTCTTCACTGCCCTGAAATAATGGACAGTACATAAGGGTATGTCAGGTACGATACGAGGTGTTTGTGAGAAACGTATGTAGTCAAGATGGAATTTGTTCCTCTTATTCGTTGAGAGTTAGATGTCTAAGGCCTGATTAAGTTAAATCAACAAGGAATGATCATTCTGTGTCGTTGGATTTAACATGACATATGTAACAAAAGGATAGATGATTAATTCACCTAACTCATTTCAAGTAGGGTACTTGAAAGGAATGATGTTATTGAATGGCTATAAGTCATGCATATTAAGGGCAGTAAACCGTTGTTAGGCGGTATTTGCTGCTTGCATCAATCTTCTATGAATCTTGGGCAAGTGGGAGATTGTTGGATTCTGTGTGCCCAAGTCACGTAGAATATTGATGTGGTTAGTACGTTATGATCCAAGTCGGGTTATACCCAATAACAAGCTTAGCAAACACCAATTAATATTCAATTGATGATATGATCATACAATTAAATGTTTACACCAATTTAGAAAATGGGTTTTCTAAATAAGTTGCATATGAGAGGGAACAACTTATTAGGATATTTTGTTCAATAATAATGAGAGATTATAACTTATAAGTTATATGATTAATTGTATAAGTTATATAACTTGTACATACAATTAAATGGTTAATTATATGTCTAGTTAGAAGACTTTTAACTTATGTGTATGTGTTCAATCAAAAAGGGTGGGAAACCCTTTTAAAACCAATATTTCGGCCGCCCCCTTGTTAGGGGATTGGACCCTTTTTCCTTGAACAACACACACATTAACAAGTCTGGTTCAATTGATTCTCTCCATCCAATCTCTTGACATGCAATAGATAAAAAAATCTCTCTCCTCTCTCTCAATAGCCACGGTTCCAGCAGCTTGTTATTAGAGGGTTTTTGAAGCTTTTTGGTGGTGAATCTTCCTAACAAGAAGGTGATTGCAAGGAGGCTTGGGGTATACAAGCTTGAGGGCTTCTTCCTTGGATTCTTGGCCGATTCACAAGCATTTTCAACCCTTTCTTGGTTGTTTTTTCTGGCTGGAATAAGGTAGTTATAACAGCTCATTGAAGCTGTGATTTTATGTTGCTTAACTTGTGTTCATAGCTTGTTCATTCACATATTTAAGATCCTTTTGTTTTGGGTTTGTTTTTCATCTTAAAACATCATTAAGAACATGGATTTTTCAGATTATAAACATGTTATAATTCTATACTTCCACTGCGTTTTCAGAAAGTTTAAAAGGTTGAACTTGTTTACTTTGTGTTCTATCAAACCCAACACTTCATTCTCATCTATTAAATTGTTGTCCTCATCATCAACCTTTTCTTGTTTTTCTTTCTCATCATCCTCCTTCACCTCAGTTCTTTTGATCATCATTTCAAGCTCGGATATTCTTTTGTTCTTGCTCTTAATTTCCTTTTCTAGTTTTGAGATGATATCTGCTTGTTCTTCTATGATGTTTTCTTGTTCCTCCATTGCAATAGTTTGTATTTCAAGAGTGTCTATATGTCCACTCACTTCTTCTCTTGAGTGTTTCAGTGCAGCTTTTAAACTTTCAATATCTTTGGCTTGTTCCATTCTTTCTACTGCATATTTTTCTTAAGATCTTTCAATTCACCTTCTTTCTCATCAAGTTCTAGGATTCTGTCATTGATGATTCCTGCTCTCCTGATTAAAGTTCTTTCCATCCTTTCTACTTTGAGTAACAACTCAGTTATTAATTCATCTTTTTCATCAGGCCTATTGATGTTTGATTCAGCATAGCTCTTTGAAGGAGCAGCCTTAGAAGGTTCATTCTTAGCTTTGGTTTAATCATGATGATCCTCCTCATCAAAAGATGATTTGGATGATTTGGATGCACTTGTAGATCCTTCTGGTTTAGCAGGGTGATCAAGTGATGATGGTAAAGGTGGTAAGGAGGAATAGGTGATTGGTGTGGTGATATTGGAGATTGATGATGTGGGGATATAGGTGTAGGTTGAGTGGTCATTGGTGGTGTTTGTTGTGGTGATGGAAGTAATGATGGTTGAGGTAATGTTTGAAGAGATGGTTTGGTAGAAGGTTGTGGTATTTGTTCTGGTGAAGGCATTGGTGATGGTATTGGTGATGGTATTGGTTATGGTATTGGTGATGGTATTGGTGATGATATTGGTGATGGTTGTGGAGTTGGTTGAGCTATTGGTTGTGGAGTGGTTGTGCTATTTGTTGAGCAGGCTCAGTTGAAAAAGTTTGCTAGAGCAATTGATTTAGAAGAAGGAGAAATTGATGATGAATATGAGGTTAAAAAGGATATTGGAACATATGAATTAGGAATCTCCAAGGCAGATCCACTAATCCTTTTACTATCTGTTTGGCTTCATAGCTCCCTTTATAACCAATTTCAGTGAAAAATATGGTTATCTCCTCATCATCCAATTCAAGAGGATCATCTGCATTATCATTGAATTGTAGACATCTTCTAACTTATTCTTTTGTGATCCTCAGAGTGAGTTCAGTGTTGACCTTGCCAGTTAGAGTTTTCACTCCATCCTCTTCAACCACTTCAGCTGATTCCTAGAAAGACCTGATGGGATTCTCATAGATTGTTGGTCTTACAGTTATGGCATATGCTACCCGTGTGGTAGATAGGAATCTTATCATATCTCTGAGACCTTCGGCTTCAGGCACATCAGGGTTTAGATAACCATTGACGTTATGGAGCTTGCTCCATGTAAGGTTTGCCATGTAATCTACACAAGAGACATGTGTGTTAGTTAACAATTTTGACTTTAATTTTGCTTTAATTTGTTAATGTGACTTTGATTTGTTTCACAATTTTCTTTTTCACATTGCTTTGTTTTTATCAGTAAACATAGTTATCATGATTGTCAATATTAGTTGAATTCCTATCAATTTACATGTTTATTGACATCGAAAATGTGTATTACATCACATTAATGAGTTTGATTTTGGTGTTCTTCAATAATTTTCTTGTTCATCGTTCGATTTAGGGTAACAGTTCGAGACTTAGGTTTTGGTTTCAAAATCTGTTGAAGTTATACCTTATCTTTGAAACGACTGGGGTACTGAATCGATGAAAAGAATGTTTAAAGATGAAACACAACAAAATCTTTGAATGTTTATGATGATGATGATGATGATGATGGTGGTGTACTGTAGTTTTGCGCTCGTCTCACTATAAATTCTCTCAAATTTGAAAAGTATTAAATGACCTGTTCGAATTCCTTTAAATAGTCAAATAATACAATTTGAAAAATTTTACAAGTTTATAAGCAGATACAGTCAACACTATAGCAAATGCTCAAGGTTAATTTGTTTAATTTTGATCATCCGCATTTGTTGACTGTAGCAAATACGGAAGACAAACTTTTGACATGGACAGTCTGCATTTGACTTCTTTTGGTCATTCGCATTTGTGGCTGTAGCTAATGCGGAAGGCTTAATTTTTTACTGACTGTCTGCATTACTCTACTGTTACAAATGCGGAAGTTTTGTTTCTTAATGGTATTCTATCTACATTTGTGTACTGTTGCAAATGCGGAAGTTAAACTTGAAATTTTGGCTATCCGCATTTTGTACTGTTTCAAATGCGGAAGTTAAACTTGAAATTTTAGTTGTCCACATTTGGGTTGTAGTAAATGCGGAAGAACATTGTAACAAATGCGGTTGAATTGCTTTTACCATATCCGAATATGTACAGTAACAAATGCGATAGAACAAATTCCATTTGTACAACTACAAATGTGCTTGACAAGTCAACACATCACTGTATCAAATGCAATAAAGACCTGTTCATACGCATTAGTTAACTGTATCAAATGCGCTAGAGTAAACTTCACATTCACTTCACACACTAATGCGGTAGAGTAAAATCATTGTCCGTATTAGTTGGACTTCAAAAATTATTGTTACCCGCATTAGTTATATGCATGGGTTACCTTCACCTGCATTAACTAATGTGATTGAATTGATTTTTCTTATGAAGTTGGTTGTTGAAGTTGTCAATTTTTGCTTGGATTGACTTGTATGTTACTACTAATACAAGTTTCCCAATTTTGATAGACCTTGGGCTTATCATGCTTCTAAGAATCTGCATAAGCTGAGATATAATGGTATGACTTATTGCAACAACACCAACTAAAATTCTTTTTGTTTTGTTTTTCAAAATTGAGTTAACAAACAAAAATTTGAACTTACTCAAAAAATTTAAATTACTCCCCCTAAAGTTTATGTCCACATTTTAAGAGAAACTTTAAAGATTTAAAAGTTTTGAATATTATTTTGATTAATATTAATAATGAAGAGAGAAATCTCTTTGTAGGGATCATATCAATCTTTCATTACACATGTGCGTCCTTTATGATTAATGGACATGATTATGAACTTGAAGATTGAAGGTATGTTTGTCCTCTTATGCTCATACCTGGTTGATATTTTAATGCAAATGACTTTTATCATGTTTTGGTTGATTTATTATTCAATTTGTACCTCACACACATAAGCATGAAATGATCAACCCTCCTTATACCATGCATGGTAGAACTTTGTCACAACTTTTCTTACCAGGTTACTTAAGTCATGAAATCTCATTTTCACTCATCCTTATTAGGATTCTTTTAATTTGACCCTTTTTCATGTTGATCCTCGCTGGGATTCTTTTCGCTTCACTTTGGAAGGTGATCCATGATTGGATTCTTTTGTTCATTCACTTGGAATGTCTTACTTTGTTGATTCATCCAATTTTGAATGTCTTCCTCATTAGGAATCTTTTGGATCATGACATCTGCACTATGTGCAAGTTTCATCAGGTCTTTGCTTAGCAAAACAAAGATGAAACATGATGTGGTGAAAGAGATTCATAAAGTATCATTACCTGGTGTGTTTAGGTTGCTACACACACATGCATTCAGATAAGCCAATACATACCTGTACTTTGTGATGAGTGTTTCACAACTGAATATGTCTTAATTCATCACTGCATGTATCTTTTCTTCCAAGTTGAACCTACCAACATATCCGGTAAGTCATTTCAGCCTTTTACATTTTGAAATTAAGCACAGTGAATGATATAACGACTGTAATTATATCATTTCCCAAGATTCTTTTCTTCATAAGACTTGATTTCTTTTTGTGGTTTTTCTGATGTTTTAAAATATTTTTGATGTTTTTCATATTTTCTACTCAAGGTTAATCATGCCAATTGACTGAACTAGAAATTCAAACCTACTAGGTTCAAATCCCTTGGTAAACACATTAGCTAATTGATTTTTTGTTGGTACTTGAATCAATTTGATTAAACCCTTTTTAGCACAGTCTCACATAAAATGATATATGATTTCAATATGTTTTGTTTTTTAGTGCTGAACTGGATTATTAGTTATAAAGACAGCAGCTGTGTTGTCAATAGAAATTAGTGTATTCAAAAAATTAAAACCATAATCAAGAATCTGGTTTTGAATACAGAGAACTTGAGAGCAACATGCTGAAGCAGCAATATACTCAGCTTCGGCTGTGGACACAGACACATTTGTCTGCTTCTTGCCTTGCTAGGATACTAGTCTGCGACCAAGAAATTGACAACTGCCAGAAGTGGTTTTTCTATTGAAGTTGCATCCTCCATAATCACCGTCTGTGTAGGCATAGAGATTAAACTCTCCTTCCTTTGGATACGATAATCTGAGAGCTCGTTTGCCCTTCAGATATCTGAATATCCTCTTGACTGCGTTCACATGTGATTCTTTCGGATCAGCTTGATATCTAGCACACACATAAACACCAAACAAAATGTCAGGCCTACTGGCTGTTAGATACATAAGTGAACCTTCCATTGATTGATGGTGAGTTTGATCCACTGATGTGCCTTCAGGGTTAGGTCCAATCTTCACTTTAGTATCTACAGGAGTTCTGATAGACTAACAGTCAGCAAAGTGGAATTTCTTCAGCATGGTTTCTACATATTTTGATTGATTGATGAAGATTCCATCTGCTTTTTGCTGGACTTGCACCCCCAGAAAGAATGTGACCCCATAGCACTCATTTGAAACTTTGAATGCATAAGATCTTCAAATTCTTTGCATAGTTGTTTGTTTGTCAAGCCAAATATAATGTCATCCACGTAGATCTGGACTAACAGCATGTCTTTTCCTCTTATTCTTCTGAAGAGAGTCTGATCAATCTCTCCTCTTTCATACCCATATTCAAGAAGAAAGGATGATAGAGTCTCATACCACTTTCTTGGAGCTTGATGAAGACCATACGGAGCTTTGTCAAGCTTGTACACTCTATGAGGGAAATCTAGATCTTCAAAGCCAGGTGGTTGACTTACATAGACTTCTTCAGCAATATTTCCATACAAGAAGGCACACTTTACGTCCATTTGATAAACAGTAAATTTCATGGACGCAGAATATGAGAGAAAGATTCTGATTGCTTCTAGTCTGGCAACAGGAGCAAACACCTCGTCGTAGTTAATTCATTCTTCCTGAGTGTATCCCTGTGCCACTAGTCTTGCTTTATTTCTGATGACTATCGCTCTATCATCAGTCTTGTTCCTATACAGCCATCTGGTACCGATAGGGTATTGTCCTTCGGGAAGATCTACCAGTTGCCTACTTCTTGTTTCTTGAATTGGAGCAATTCTTCCTGCATTGCTTCAATCCAACTATTGTCTTGAAGCGCCTCTTTGATGTTTTTGGGTACTTTTTGACATAGAAAGCATCAAACAGATGTTTGCAATACTTCACTTGCTTCTTGTCACCCTCTCATTAAGACCACCAATAATGGTTTCAACTGGATGATTCTTGTGTATTCTTGTGGTGGGAATGGTGTCACCAGCAATAGTTACATCAAGATTGGAGACATTAAGTTCATTATGGTCAGAGGCACAATCATCTTGTATTGTTGTTGAATTATGAAGATTGTCAATTTCTATTTCAGTAACTGCTACATCTTCACAGCACTGAGGTTGCTTACATCATTTGAAGTACCTTGAGTTTCTTTTGGATAAGAAGCCTGTTTTTGATTTCTGATCTCATGTGACAAGTCATCTAAGTGAGATGGTACCAGTTGGGACCTTCTACAGAAGAAACACTAACGTTTTGTGACAAGTGTCTGATGGGATCAGCTTGAAGAGGAGCATCTTCATTCATAAGTTCATCAGATATAGATGGAATCAATGGATAATTTTCTCTTCTTTCTACAGTTGATGAATTATCACCTGAATGTATATTTCCTGCATCAGACAAGTGAAATTGGTCAACTGATTTAGTAAAAGTGTAAATATCAAACAACCAATCAGGACCATTTGTAGATTTGGGAAACGAATGTTCCTTGAATTGAACATTTGTGGATTCATCAATAATGTTCAGTCTTGGATTGAACACTCTATAAGCCTTTGAGACGGAAGAATAACCTACAAAAAATCCTTCATCAGACTTAGATGAAAATTTTCCCAAATGATCATGGGTGTTTAATATTGAGACTGGACAACCAAATGATTTGAGGAATCCAATAAATGGTTTCTTATGAAATATCAGTTCATAAGGTGTCATGTTACTTTCTTTAACAATCAGAGTTCGATTTTGCACAAAGCATGATGTGTTAACTGCTTCTGCCCAGAAGGTGATTGGTAGTTTAGCATTGGCTAGCATAGTTCTTGCTACTTCAATCAGTGTTCTATTTTGCCTTTCAGCTATCCCATTTTGTTGAGGAGTTCTAGCTACATTGAATTGATGAGCAATGCCTTTGGTTGCATAAAAGGAACTCATATTTTCATTTTTGAACTCTGTACCATTATCATTTCTTATTATTTTGACTTTGAGATCAAGTTGATTTTCAATTTTAGTGATAAATTCATGAATGATTTAGGATGCTTCATTTTTATGAAGTAGGAAGAACACCCATGTGAATCGAGAAAAGTCATCAATGATCACCAAACAATATTGTTTCTTTCCCATACTCATTACATGAGTTGGTCCAAACGGATCCATGTGAAGTAGCTTCAATGGAGTATTGTTAGTGTTCACCAGCTTGGTTTTGTGAGACGATTTATGTTGTTTTCCTTTGAGGCACGCTGAGCATTGATCAATAAAATTAATTCCTTTTGAGGAAGACCAATTACATGGTTTCCTTTGACTAACTTGTTCATAGTTTTAAAGTTAGTGTGCTCCAAACGTCTATGCCCAAGCTGTGACTCATCAAATGATGCTTTAGACAAGAGACGTGTTTCTTCCTTAGGTGATGCAGAACACAAGTTTAAGACATATGTATTATTCTTCCTTGGAGTCTTTAAGACAACCCGTTCTTCAGGAATCTAAAATCCAGGTTTCAGAATGTAGCAGTGTGTGTCTGTAAAGCGAGTGGAATTTTTTTCGCAGATCTGAGACACACTTAACAGATTGAAATTCAGTTGTTCACAGTAATTCACTCTGTCAAAGCTCAGCATCCCATTTGTCACAGATCCTTCTCCTATAATCCTGCCACCTTCTGAATCTCCACCGAATGCCACAGTAGTTCCTTGTATATTTGAAATCATGAAGGAGGGAATGATCTCCAGTCATGTGTCGGGAGCATCCACTGTCTACATACCATAGGCTATTAGACCTGTGTGGATGAACCTACAAACAAAAAGAACTAATTAGAATAAGGAACCCAATTCATGATGGTCTTGGGTTTCCCGTTCCTATTCATGATAGTCACCTCCTGGTATTTCCTCTAAATGGTGATTTACATGAAGGTGATTTGCGAGATTTTTGGTAATAAATTGGTCGAGTCATCTCATCTACATAAACTGAGGATTCAGATAAATAATGTAATCGTTGGTCTCTATTTCTTTGTAATAATTTCGCCTGAGTTTCATTATCAACAGTTGGTTTTTGCTTAGGAAGGTCAAGTTTGTGTTTCATTGTGAGATGATTTCTTTGACCCTTCCTAAATCCTTCGAGTTATTTCTGTCATTTGTTGATCTAGGAGACCTAGATTGAGTATTATGAAGATTAGGTTTGACAGAATGTATCACAGTAGATGTTTTTAAGATGGGCTTGTGTTGTGGAATTCTCAACCCCTTCTGATTGAAGTAACAATCAGATGTATTCTGATTGTTCATGTCACAGATTGAACAATACTTGTTGAAATAGCAATTTTTGGTGGAGTGATTGTTCATATCACAGATAGAACAATATTGGTTGAAGAAGCATTTATCTGTCTTGTGATTGAACATGTCACAAATATCACAATACTTCTTGTTTCTCGAAACAGATTTTTCTTTTAGTGACTCAACGATACTTTCTTTTGATGAGTCACTTTCTTTTCTTTAGGTGATGAATCAGAATCAGCCCTTTTTGTAGATTGTTTCACAATACTACTCTCGTTCAGTTGTCTGGGCTGTTTCTGTTTCTTCAACCTACTTCTCACCTCTTTCTAAAACTAGTCAACATGTTCTTTGTTACAGATATCAAACCCAACTCCCTGCCTTAATTTGGATGACTGAGGGTCTCATGAAGTTTTAAGTGTTGAACTCATTTTTACAGTTGGTTTCTTTTTCAGTGAAACCTTTTCTGATTTGCTTGAGTTTTGTGGAGATACAATCTCATTATCAGAACTACTTTCAGTAGTGGGTTTCACTGTTTTGACATATTTCTTTTTTCCTTGTAAAACAGATGGTATGAATTTTATAAAATGTACAATTGCTTTTACAGGGCTTGATGGTTTTTTGACAATCACTATCTTGTCAGAACACTCTTTGATTTTGATTGGGTGTCCTAACTTGATTTTCTCCTCATTGGTTTCAAAATAAACATCAGGTTTGTTTTGAGGATTTTTCACTTGTTTCACTACTGATTTAGGTTCCACAATTTTAGGTTAATTGATTCAGAGAATGATACAGAGTCAGGCATGACAATGTAATTGTCATTGTATAGTCGAGGACATGAGTTGTACCCAATCCCTGACATGTCCTTTGGATCCTTTTGTGAATCCAGCATTTCTTGCAGCTTGACTGAAGACATTTGAAACTTTTCAAGTTTCACTTCAGTCATAGATTGTTGAGCTTTAGCTTGAGCTAACTTTTCAGTAAGTAGCTCATTTTCAGCTGCAAGATTGTATTTCTCACCATGCAATTTTTCTATGTTAGAAATGGGAGATTTGATTTTGATTTCAAAACTTTTTAGTTCTCTCTTCATCATTTCTCACTTCACCTTTTCTTCTTTAATTTTATCTACTAGTTTATTATTGTGTTCTTTATACTCTTGTAATTCATTTACGCATTTCTCACTACAAAGGTTAGTTTTTACCTCGGTGGGCATTGCATATGGTCCAACATTGATATGAGCCATGAGAGCATGATTCTGGAATTGAGGCTTGACTTCCTCAGCATACACACTCCAGTCACATATCCTATCTTGTTTGATCAGAAGGGCACTTGCAGAAGGTTGACTGCTTGCATGGGCTTGATTTGTCAGCTATGGTTGATTCTGGTATGTTTGTTGATGATGAGAATGATGGTACTGCTGTTGTTGATTGTTTGAGTGATAGCTTGAATTGGGTTTTGATGATGATTGACCAGGAGAGTTCCTTGAATGGTTGTTCTTTTAGGAGCATTGCACTATCTTGAGAAATGGCTAGTCATGCCACAGTTGAAGCATTTTACCTTGGATTTGTCATATCCAAGCTTTGTGTTCTCATTCAAGCTCAACTTTCGTCCATTTCTAAATAATTTCTTTGCTCTCATAGCAATCATTGCCATTTGCCACTGTAGATCCATCTCCTCAACATCATCAGGATTTAATTCTTCTAAATCTTCCTGTATTAGATGGGCAGAAGTGAGTCTTCCCCCAAGATATGCTTCAAAACTTGCAACAAAGGCATTGTAAGTTGCCTTTTGCTCTTCTAATTTTAAGTCTTCTGGAGAAATTGGAGGTACAGTGGAGACTTTTGGTGCTTGTGCTAAAGTTGAATGGTGATTGAATGATGGAGATGCAATTAACCTAGTATTGTTCATTTGATCTCTTGATGAGATGAAGTCATCTTCCTCTGTGATGAAAGCATTTTCAACAGAATGTGATTCTAAAGGGAATTTGTAGGTTTCAATCACTCTTGGCCCACTCAGATTTCTGCTTCATTCATCAAGTTCCAAAGCTTCAATCTTGGCTATCGTAATGTCTAGAGTGGTACTCTCAAGATCAAGAGTATTTTTCAACATAGTGACATTTTGCTTCCAGCTTTCAGGTAGACTGTGATGTATTTTCTTGTTGAGTTCTTTAATGTTATATGAAACACCCATAATTTCCAAGTCATTAACTAACTGTACAAATCTGTGCAGTTGTTTTGATATGGATTCTCCTTTGGTGTGATGGAAGGTTTCATACTGATTGACCAGCTTGTCTTTGTTAATTTCAGCGACTTCACTGCTACCTTCACACATAATTTTGAGAGCATCCCAAACAGCTTTAGCAGTTCCATATTTTTCCAATCTTTATAGCACATCCATTTTGAGTGCTTGAGTCAAAATAGAGTATGCTTTAAGATCAATTTTGATTTTCTTATAGTCTTCAATTGGTATTCTAGCAATCTTGTACATGCAGCTTAAGCTGTTGATAGAGTAACAAGAATATGTGGACCCTTACATCTTGAGATCCAAAAGTCAGGATCTACACCTTTGATATAATTTCTAAACCATATTCTCCATTGTTTAAACTCAAATTTGTGTTTAAGCATGGGAGGTCTAGGTGTATGACCTAATTCAGATTAACTGTTAGAATCCATGTGATAAGATTTAGTTGATTTTAAGATTGATTGTGTTTGATGAGTCCGACTTGTTCAAGCAGTTTTGTTGAGGTTCAGAATGAGTGTTCTTGCTGTTTGACAGGAGTATTTTTGCTGTTTGCTAAGTAGATACGATATATCTACTACTAGCAACTTGATTACCAGATCAATCGAGTTCTATTCAGTTTGTGCGTATATCTGAAAGAGAATCGAGAGCCAAAGCTCTGATACCAATTGACTGGGTGAGTAACAGTGATATTCTTATTGAGAATCGAATATGATAATCAAGTCAATGATTGAGTGGCGGAAACAAACAATCAAAGACATTCAAGCAAGAAAATTACTCATAAATGCTGTATGTATTGATATATGAAAGTTGATAAGTTACAGAGAATAATTACAACAAAAATTCTCTATCTATCAGCCATAACCTCAGTACGAGGTTAACTATTCTATTTATAGACAAGACAAGATGCCTTTACAAATGACTAAACTACCCCTGACCTATTACATCAGAAACTAGCCTAAGTCTTGATCTGCATCTCTGCTTGTTCATCCGCATTGACAAATGCGGATGAGATAATCTGATCAGCATTTCCACTTGATCATCAGCATTAGTAAGTTGGTCTCCGCATTGGTTAATGCGGATGAACAAATACTTGTGCGCATTTGGTTGGTCATCCGCATTTGTCAATGCGGATGATCAAAGTCTTGTCCGCATCTTCTTTTGTTCTTCCGCATTAGTCAATGTGGAAGAGTAACTTGTCTTCAGCATAAGTATTATATCTTCCGCATTAGTTAATGCGGAAGAGTAAACACTAGTCCGCATCAGATTTTTGCCTTCCACATTGACTAATGCGGAAGATAACACTTGTTATTTTTCTTGCAGATCTTCATCCGCATTGCATCTTGGACTTGTGGGGTTCCAGCTGAACAATCATCAATTCACCCATTGAGTTGGCATGTATGATCCTTTCAGGGTGCAACATTCCTCATTGAGAATCTTTTGGATCATTACATCTGCACTATGTGCATGTTTCATCAGGTCTTGCTCAGCAAAACAAGATGAAACTTGACGTAGGTGAAAGAGATTCATAAAGTATCATTACCTGATGTGTTAGGTTACTAAAAACACATGCACTCAGGTAAGTCAATACATACTTGTACCTTGAGATGAGTGTTTCACTGTTGAATAAGATTTTAATTCATCACTTCATGTATCTTCTCTTCCAAGTTGAGCCTACCAACATATCTGGTAAGTCATGACAGTCTCTCAAATTTTGAAATTGAGCACAATGAATGATATAATGACTATAATTATATCATTTCCCAATATATTATTTTCTTCATCAAACTTGACTTTATTGTGATTTTCTAATGTTTTTGAAATATTTTTGATGTTTTAATTGGTTTTACTCAAGGTTAATCATGCCAATTGATTGAACTAGGAATTCAAACCTATTAGATTTGAATGCCTTAGTATATAAATCAGCCAATTGATTTTCAGTGGGTACTTGAATCAATTTGATTAACCCCTTTTTAGCACAGTGTCTCAAAAAGTGATATCTAATTTGAATGTGTTTTGTTTTTGAGTGTTGTACTAGATTATTTGTAATTAAAACAGCTGTTGTGTTGTCAATGTGAATTGCTGTGTGCAAGAAGTTAAAACCATAATCGAGCATCTGGTTTTAAATCCAGATTACCTGAGAGCAACAGGCTGAAGCTGCAATATACTCAGCTTCTGCAGTACAGACAGATACATTTGTCTGCTTCTTGCACTGCCAGGAGACCAGTGTGGGGCCATGAAATGACAACCGCTAGAGGTGGATTTCCTGTTGAAGTTGCATCCTCCATAATCACTATTAGTGAAAGCATAGAGATTGAAGTCTCCTTCCTTTGGATACCATAATCCAAGAGCGGGTTTGCCCTTTAGATATCTAAATATCATCTTGATAGCATTCACATGAGATTTTTAGGATCACCTTGATATCTAGCACACACATAAACACCAAACATAATGCCAAGCCTACTGGCTGTTAGATACATAAGTGAACCGGTCATAGATTGATAGTTAGTCTGATCCACTGATTTTCCATCTGGATCAGGTCCAATCTTCACGTTAGTATCCACAGGAGTTCTAATAAACTGACAATCAGCAAAGTGGAACTTCTTCAACATAGATTCCACATATGTTGATTGATTGATGAAGATTCCATCTGCTGTTTGTTGAACTTGCACCCCTAGAATAAAAGTGAGTTCCCCTATTGCACTTATTTGAAAATTTGAATGCATAAGGTCTTCAAAGTCTTTACAGAGTTGCTTGTTTGTTGAGCCAAAAATGATCTCATCCACATAAATCTAGACTAACAGCATGTGTTTTCCTCTTCTCTTTCAAAAGAGAGTCTGACCATTTGTAGATTTGGGAAACGAATGTTCCTTGAATTGAGCATTAGTTCATTCATCAATAATGTTTAATCTAGGATTAAACACTCAGTAAGCCTTTGAAACAGAAGAATAATCTACAAAGAATCCTTCATCAGACTTGGATGAAAACTTTCCCAAATAGTCTCGGGTGTTTAATATTGAGACTAGACTACCAAATGTTTTAAAGAATCCAATAAATCGTTTTCTTTGAAAGAGCAGTTCATATTGAGTCGTGTTACTTTCTTTTACAATCAGATTCGATTTTGCACAAAGCACGATGTGTTAACCGCCTCTACCCAAAAGGTAATAGGCAATTTAGTATCGGCTAGGATTGTCCTTGCTACTTCAATTATGTTCTATTTCTCCTTTCAGCTACCCTATTTTGTTGAGGATTTCTAGCTGCATTTAATTGATAAGAATGCCTTTGGTCACACAAAATGCACTCATGTTTTTATTTTTTAAACTTAGTTCCATTATTACTTCTGATTGTTTTGACCTTAACATCAAGCTGGTTTTCAATTTTTGTGATAAAGTTTTGTATTATTTGGGATGACTCATTTTTATGAAGTAAGAATAAACCCATGTAAATTGTGAAAAGTCATCAATGGTCACCAAACAATACTGTTTCTTTCTAATGTTCATTACATGAGTTGGTCCAAACAGATCCATGTGAAGTAACTTCAATGGAGTATTTTTTGTGTTCACCAGCTTGGATTTATAAGAAGATTTATGTTGTTTTCCTATGAGGCACGCTAAACAGTGATCAACAAAGTGAAATACTTTTTGTGGAATACCAATGACATGGTTTCTTTTGACCAATTTGTTCATGTTTTCAAAGTTTGTGTGCCCCAAACGTCTGTGCCAAAGTTGGGACTCATCAAATGATGCTATTGACAAAAGGCATGTTTCTTCTATTGGTGTTGTAGAATTCAGGTTTAAGACATACGTGTTATTCTTTGTCGGAGTCTTTAGGACAACCCATTCTTTATAGATCTGAAATCCCAGTTTCAGAATGTAGCAATGAGTGTTGGTAAAGTGAGTTGAATATTTCTTGTTGCAATTCTGAGACACGCTTAACAGATTGAAGTTTAGTTGTTCATAGTAGTTCACTCTATAAAAGCTCAATATCCCATTTGTCACAAATCCTTCACCTATAATTCTTCCACCTTGTGAATCTCCTCCAAATGCCACAGTAGTTTCTTGTATTTGCTTGAAGTCATGAAGGAGGGAACGATCTCCAGTCATGTGTCTGGAACATCCACTATCCACGTACCATAGGCTGTTGGAGCTATATGGATGACATTGCAAGCCCAAAAGAACTAATTAGAATATGGAACCCAAGCCATGATGGTCTTGGGTTTCTCGTTCGTATCTATTATGGTGATTTCTTGATACTTTTCTCAAAATTTTGATCTATTTAGAGGTGACCTTGGAGATTGCTTGTGATATTTTGCTGGAGTCATCTCATCGACATCAACTGAAGAATCATATGAGTATTTAAATCTTTGATCTCTATTCTTTTAAAGAAATTTAACCGTTTCTGATTTCAAAAATCGTTTTAGGTTTTGCAGAGTCAAACTTTTGATTGATAATGGGATGGTTGTTTCTTTGACTTTACTGCATTTCTTTTGATTTACTCCTGTCATTGAGTGATCTAGATGTCTTAGAATGATTGGTGGGCAAATGAATCCTCACTTGTGTTTTGCCAGACGATGTTGTTAAGATGGGTTTCTTTTGAGCAATTCTCATTCCTTTCTGATTGATGGAATAATCAGATGTATTATGATTATTCATATCACAAACTGAACAATATTTGTTAAAATAATAGTTTTTTGGTGGAGTGGTTGCTCATGTCACAGAAAAAGCAATATTGATTATAAAAGCACTCTTATGTTTTGTGATTGAACAAATCAGAAATGTCACAATACATTTGTTTGTTACTTGAATCAGATGTTGATTTGTGGAGTCAGCTGATTTTCTCATTTGTTGCTGAGCCACTTTCTTTTGCTTAGGGGATGAATCAAAATCAACCCTCTTGTTAGAATTTCTGGGCTATTTTTGTTTCTTCAATCCTTTTTGTACCTCTTTCTCAAATTGATCAACGTGTTCCTTGTTGCATATGTCAAAACCAACACCCTGTCTTAATTTTGAATAATAAGGGTCTGATAGAGTTTTACACATTGAAATTAGTGATCTATTTTCTTTATTTTGCAGTGAAACCTTGTCTGATTTGCTTGATTTGTTTGGAGATATAATTTTTTTATCAGAACTGCTTTAGAAGTGGGTTTCACTGACTACACAAATTTCTTTTTACCTTTTAAAACAGAAGGTATGAATTTTTCAAATGGAACAATTGCCTTTATGGGGCTTGTGGGTTTGATGAGACTCACTGCCTTGTCTAAACACTCTTTGATTTTGATTGAGTGTCCTAATCTGATATTATCCTCATTGGTTTCAATGTAAACATTTGGTTGGTTTTGAGGATTTGTGATCTATTTTACTATTGTTTTGGTTCAATAGTATTAGGTTCAATTTTCTCAATGAGTGCAACAGAGTCAGGCATGATAGTGTAGTTGTCATTGTATGGTGGAGGACAAGTGTTATACCCGATCCCAGACATGCTTGGGATTCGTTTAAGAATCAAGCATCTCTTGCAGCTTAACTTAAAACAATTGAAACTTTTCTAGTTTCACTTTAGTTAGTGTATGTTCAGCTTTAGATTGAGCCAACTTTTCAGTCAGTTGCTCATTCTCAGCTACAAAAGTGTACTTTCCACCATAATTTCTCAATGTCAAAGATGAGAGATTTTGTTTTTTTATTTCAAAGCCTTTTATTTCTCTCTTGAGCATCTCTGACTTAACCTTTTCCACTTTTATTTTGTCTACAAGTTTATGGTTATACTCTCTATAACCTTGCAATTTAGTAATACATTTTCACCACATAGGTTAGATTTTACCTCAATAGGCATTGAAGATGGACCATCGTTGATGTGAGCCATGAGTACATGATTTTGAAATTAAGGCTTGACTTCCTCTGCATACAAGCTCCTCTAACATACTCCATCTTGCTTTATCATGAGAGCATTTGCAGATGACTGACTGCTTCCATGAGCTTGGTTTGTCAGTTGAGGTTGATTTTGATATGATTGATGTCATTGTGGATGATGATACTGATGCTGATGATTATTGGAGTGAAAGCTTGAGTTTGACTATGAGGATGACTAGCTTTGAGAATTCCTTTGAAAGTTGTTTCTTTTGGGGGCATGACATTCTCTGGAGAAGTGGCTAGCCATGCCACAGTTGAAGCACTTCACTTTGGATTTATCATATCCAAGCTTTGTGTTTTCTTTAAGGCTAAGCTTTCTGCCTTTTCTGAAAAATTTCTTTGCTCTCATAGCAATCATGGCCATTTGCCATTGCAGATCCATTTCTTCTACATCATCTGGATCCATTTCTTCTAAGTCTTCCTGGATCAGATGTGCTAATGTGAGTCTTCTTCCCAAATATGCTTCAAAGCTTGCAACAAAGGCGTTGTAGGTTGCCTTTTATGACTGGGTTTTAGTAAGAGTGATATTCTTACTGAGAATCGAATATGATAATCAAGTCAACGATTGAGTGGTGGAAACAAACAATCGAAGAACAATCAATCAAGAAATATATGAAAGTTGACAAATTACAGAGAATAATTACAACAAAATCCTCTATCCATCAACCGTCACCTCAGTACGAGGTAAACTATTCTATTTATAGACAAGACAAGATGCCTTTACAAAATGACTAAACTACCCCTGATCTATTACATCAGAATCTAGTCTAAGTCTTGATCCGCATCTATGCTTGTTCATCCGCATTGATAAATGCGGATGAGATAATCTTGATCCGCATTTCCACTTGATCATCAGCATTAGTAAGTTGGTCATCTGCATTGGTTAATGCGGATGAACAAATACTTGTGCGCATTTGGTTGATCATCCGCATTTGTCAATGCGGATGATCAAAGTCTTGTCCGCATCTTCTTTTGTTCTTCCGCATTAGTGAATGCGGAAGAGTATCTTGTTCAACATAAGTATTGTGTCTTCCGCATTAGTTAATGCGGAAGAGTAAACACTTGTCCGCATTAGATTTTTGTCTTCTGCATTAACTAATGCGGAAGATAATACTTGTTATTTTTCTTGTATTTCTTCATCCGCATTGCATCTTGGACTTGTGGGATTCCAGCTAAACAATCATCAATTCACCCATTGAGTTGGCATGTATGATCCTTTCAGGGTGCAACAATACTCCCCCTAAGGATTATACAGCCTAGTTTTCCTCAATTTTTAGGAGGTGATTGATGTTGTGAAGATTTAGTTGGGTCTTCAGAAGGTATTATGAATGTTGCTTTGGTGGGATCCAGAATGGCCTTGATCATGTTTACAAAATCAGTTGCTTCGGGCATCCTGTCTCTACTCAGCACATGTATTTTCATTTTGCTCATGTTGTAGATGGCTTCCATTGGTAACTTTTTCAGAGTAATTGGTTCCCATATGTAGATTGTTGAAAAACCATCTCTATGAATCAATTAACTCCCTCCTACATTCACTTCAAGCTTAACAATGTTTCAAAGTTGCAGTGGTGTTTTCTTCTCCTTTCTTTTATCTCTTTTAATCTTTATTCTGTCATAGGCCAGTTTCAACAACTTGATGCATTTAAAAAAGAAGTGCATGTCTTGTTCACCCAATTTGTTGTTTAATTCCTTGAAGTGCCCGTATAAATGTAGTGGATGTATGATTCATCAAGTAGTCTCACTTCATATCCACTGAAAAGTCTAATGTCAGCTCCTTCTTTTCCTCCCCACTTCCTTTCTATTACCAGCTCATATGTTTTCTCATCATAGTACACACTTGAGATAGGAATGGAAGAATGAGCACTAGACACTACTTTCCTCTTTCAAGACTCAGTTGGCTTCACCCTCAACTCAGGGAATACTATTTCTTCTGCTTCCACCTTTTTCTTCTTTTCCAGGGGATTGACAAATGTTTTATCTTTTCTTAAGAAAATTATCTTTAATGAATTGAAGTTGTTTGTCCTTCTGAACATCTTAAGTATTTTCTCAAATTCATATCCCCTGAACATAGCTGCATGATTGATCAGTTCAAGTTGAGCTAGTTCCTTCAAATCATGAATCTCAAGGGCATTTACTAGAGCTGAGTACTCTGTGAAGAATTGTACTAGCCCTGAGATTCTCTTCACCATGAACATGTTCTAGGTGCTATCATACTTCCACGTTATTATCTTCTAATCTATCTTCCCCTTTGGAGTAGATACCCCTCTGATCAGTTCAGCAGTGGTCAGTCCTTCCTACAGCTTCAACTGAGATGGTTCTGCAAACCATTCTGCATATTTGTGGAGTACCGGGGCAAGTAGTTCTTGATCTTTTATGTTCAGCAGCATGTCTTCAGCTGACATTCTGTTTCTGGGTCTGGTTTTTGTCAACTCTTCTTCCAGTTTCTTGAGTTTGTCTTTCTTTTCATTGATTAATTGAAGTGTGGCAGCCCTTAATGAATTTTTCTTCATGTTCGCAATCTTTCTTTTTGTGAATCCCTGACTTGAAAGGTATTCCTTCATTTCCTTATCAGACATGTTATAAGGATCAGGAAATAATGATTCATGGGATGAGGTAGATTTCTTCATTTGTGAAAGCTTTTGTAGAGGACCACTTCTTGGTAGTGGAACTTCATACTTTGTGGGTTTCTTCATGAATGAGTCTTTGAGTATTGGAGTGTCCTTTGACATTGTCTTCTCATAGTCAGTGTCTATAGTTGGATCAAGCAACAACTTCACTTTCTCTTCCTCTTCTTTCATTTTCTCATAAGTCATCGCAAACACTTCATCAGGATCATAGCCTTGATTGATCAAGAACATGGCTTTAATCATCAAGTCATCAGTTTGAGTTTTTGAAGGGATCGAGATCTAGTTTGATCAATTAGATTAGGATTTGCAACGGAATAGCACACGAATTAGATGAAATTCTAGCAAGAATAATATGAATACTCAATCAAACAGTAACATTTATATAGAGAGAGTTTTCTGCAAAAAGAATGTTTTCATTCATGCACAAGCTTCCCGTAGAGGGAAATTAGGTCAACATTCCTTTTATAAGGAATGTGACATGAGCTGACGTCACATGATAGTGACATCTAACTGATTTATATAAACAACTGAAATTAAACTAAACTACTGAAGATGTCCACAACAACTAAGGACACCTTCATTAGAAGCTAAGTATAAACTAACATTATAACTACTGAAGTTATAACATCTGTAGTATAAGAACTTCAAATGTTTTACATAATATAAAACTACTGATTACAAACTACTGAAATATAAACCATCACAACTACTGAAGAGAACTACTTCAGCTGTTGTGACAACTTCTGAGAACTTGATCTTCAGACTTTGTCTTCAGTAGTTTTCTTCAGACTTTGTCTTCAGTAGTTGTTTTGATGTCTGTGGGACTTAAATGTTTTTCTGATCTGGCTCATTGGTTCTTTTGGTCCAACAAACTCCCCCTGAACCAATGCAGCCAAAACCTTTAAAATTATTGAGGTCCCACTTATTGGCAGAAACAAAATCTGGATCAGCTCAGAATTCTTCAGTAATACGCTCAGGCCAGGGAAGAGATTTCAGAAGGTTTGATTGGCAAAGGATGAATGGGGACTCTGTCTTGGGGAATTGGACACAGAGCTGTTACCCCATCCATGAAACCTACTTCCCAATAATAAGTCTGTAAGACTCTCTGACATAAGCCTCAAGGAAAACAACTTGTTCTTCCATTGTGAGTTCTTCAGCTCCACTTTCAAAGAAGAACTCAGGCCCATAGTACTCAGATAAGTACTTAATATGCTTTCCATTTTTCAGCTCCACAGTGTTATCTCTGTGTATGCAAACTCATCACGATGAGTGCCTTCAAGCAATAACTGGAGCTCATTTCTTCTAATTTCTTCAAGCTTCTGGTAAATTAACCCCTTCTTTACCATTTTGTTTTCTAGTAAAGTTTGTGGAGTCATTTTAGACGTGTAAGCTCTCTTGAAGTCATCAAGAATTTCCTAGGTGACACTACAATGGCCAGTATTATCACAACATCTACAATCTTCTTTACTTGGCCATTGTATCTGCTTGGAATCTTCATTTTATGAATTCTGTCACTTACTCTGTGGTCAGGCTAAATTCTCACTCTCTCTTTCTAATATTGGAATGTAAATCTGAGGCATACAATCTATGAGCATGTTTCTTCATAGCTTGTATGGATGAAGACTTGGGAAACTCTTTATCAATCATCCTTAATAGTTGCTCCTCATGTTGTTTGTGCTATTCTTCTTCTTCAAATTTGACTTTTACCATTTGCCTTTGAAAGTCAGGTGTAATTGTTGTTGTTTGACTCCTAGGCTCAGGCATTTTTATTTTGAGAACAGCAGAGAGTGGCAGACTATCATCCTCATCATCATCTTCTTCTTCTTCCATCCTCAACACCCTTCTCTTCCTCTTAGGTGCATCATTGGTAATGGGTTCAGTAGATTTCTTAGGTAAAGGAATT
Source organism: Flaveria trinervia (assembly GCA_025506515.1). NCBI lineage: Eukaryota > Viridiplantae > Streptophyta > Magnoliopsida > Asterales > Asteraceae > Flaveria > Flaveria trinervia. The sequence continues at coordinate 41,372,420 of CM046451.1, forward strand.
GGTTTTAAGGGTTGTGAAGGTGGTTGTTTTGGTTTGGGTGATAGTGCAGGCTGCTCTAGCATCTTGGATTTGAGTGAAGCTTTGGATAGTTTTGCCATATTAGTCCTTTTCCCAGCACCAGCTTCATTAAGAGCTTCTATGATCAATCCTTTGTTAAATACTTCAGAAGAATAGATTCTGATGGTTATCTCCAAAATACTATCTCTGGACCATGACTTTACTTCAATGATCGACCTTCACAGATGTTTTGATATAAATCTTGCCATAGTTTCCAGCCTTTCTCTTTCTTTCTCACTCCAACTTGCCCATCTTTGTTCAATTTCTTGAATCTCTAACCTTCTGATCTCAGAGTCAAGTTTGGCAGTGCCAAACCCTTGTCTGAAGAGTTGATCAATAATCTTGTCCTTAGATCTGCTATGTTGCTCATTAGCTTCTTTGATCAATTCTTCCAACTTTTTCTCACCTTTAGTCTTTTTAGAGGATTTCTTCCTTTTGTAGGTGATCATCTCCTTTTCTTTCTGCTCTTTTTTTGCTTCCTCTTCAACTCTTTTTCTTTTGTGTACTTTCACTGACTTAGACTCCCCTTTTTGGTTGCATTAGGTTCAGGGGTGTGAATGTCAGAAAGTTTCTTAGAAACCGCAGCATCAACAAAAGATTGAAGAGTTGAGGAAAGCCTCTCATCAATGGCTTGATGTATAGTGTTTGTGATAATGGAAGTGATGAGAGGTAAGGATGTTTGAAAGGCAGCAACCATTTGCTTAGAAGGGTTCTATCCCTGAGAAATGGCACCTGAAGCAGAGGCTGGTGGCAAGTTTCTTGAGAGTGGCTCAGTATTTGGGATAGTTCAGGAGAAACTGCCATCTGTGGGTGAATGTGGGCAGATGGACTTGATTCTTGTGACATTTTGGCAAGCAGTTCTTGTAGTCTGCATACCTCAGTCCCAAGAATAGTATTGTGGGTTAGAACATCAAAGAAAAAGCCCAGGTCATCATCAGTCTGTGCTGAATCAGCTGACCTCCTGATGAAATCAGGATGAACATGTGCTGAGTGTAGATCAGTATTCACATGTGCCCCTATTTCTTGGAACTGGGGACTTCCTTCCTCAGGATATTGTCCTTCATTGGTAGTTGCCTCTGGTGAGGACTTAGAAATGATACCAGCTTCATCCTGATCATGTGCTGAACAAGGAGAAGAGGCAGCCTCACTAGATGTTCTAATCTCCTCCTCTACACTAGGAGATTGAACTCTGTAATCCTTGTGTTGTGGGTTATCAGCTACATTATAATCCTCTCCCTCAACGGTTGAGGTTTTCCCAGTAGTAATAGGTTTCTGGGGAGGGTAGAGGAATGTAGTTGAGTCAACACTTGTGCAATAACCACAGTTGGGCTTGTAGGGGTGGCTTCAGTGGGAGAGAGGTGTGAAAAGGATTGCACCTAGGGAGAATGGTTCTCTTTAATGGCAATCCTCTCAAGTGAGAGAGATTCCAGTAATGAGGTTTCCCCATTTTTGGTTGCATCAGGATCCTCTTGAGAGGATACATGAGCGGTTTCAGCTGGTAGAGTCCTGGAAACTACAGGGGGATTACTACCCATAGTTTCATCCTGCGTTTGTGTTGCAGGGGCATCAACAGTGGACTCAACTCCCTGAGTAGCCTTTTTGGGTTGTTTGGAGAGAGGTTTGGAGGAGACTTTGGATCTGGAGGATGAGGCTGTGGGTACCTTCTGCTTGGGTTTTAGCAGTTTGGCAGCCTCTTTGAGGTGTGGGTCAGAGTTGTGCCTGGAGTATACCTCTAGCAAAACTACCACAGCAGGGACTCCAAGGCCAATAGGGCCATCACTAATTCATGATTATGGCCATAAGAAACCTTGGATATAATAGCCATCTGTTAGCTACAGGTTTCACTGCTAGATCTTTTAATTCTAAAAATATAATTTCAGAAAAATTTAAGCTTTGGCGTTCGAGAATAGAATACAATACCTGCTACCACCTGGATGATATTTGATCCCATGAAGAGGTTTTGGGGGCAAGACAAAAATTGATCATGTGAAAGATAAGGCGTTCAGCATCATGAAAGTGCTTCTTCAGAATGGTAGCAGCACTTAGGTTGCCCTCATAGCCATGATTAATGAATGAGAGATCAATGGTGCCCTTCGGGTATTTGGTGATAAAGGAAGCATCGTTCAGATCAAGCGTTTGGCGAATGATTGCAGGAGTGACAATCACCTTCTTCTTGTTTACAAATGACTGGAGAGTGATTGCAACATCATTCTCACCAGTATGGATGGTGACATTTGTCCAGAATTGATGAAGAGAGTCGTGATAGATGGTAGGATTCAGAAGAAAAGCAGTTCGATGCTGGGAATCAACCATCAGATCAATAGCATCATCAAACTTAGTCCAAAAGGTCGATTTTGTGAAGTAAGCAACACAGTTGTGTTGAGGTTTGATTTGCATGGTCACCATTAATGGGAGATGAACGTTCGAAAATCGATTTATGAAAAGTTTGAAGTTAGGGTTAGGTATTTATAGGTTATGAAACGACTGAAAGAAAACAGCTGAAAGTTTTGGTTTTAGTCATCAGTTGTTAGAAAATGACTGAAGACATGGTTTTAACTTTCAGGTGTTGTAAACAACTGAAGAATTGGTGTTTGTCATCAGTAGTTGAAAAAACTACTGAAGGCTTGGTTTGGCTTCATTTGTTTTGAAATAAAACAGCAGTTGTTAGAACCAATTGAAGAATAAACTTACGGTTGGACCAAAAGAACCAATGAACCGGATCAAAAAAACCTTTAAGTCCCACAGACGTCACAACAACTGCTAAAGTTCACAACAGCTGAAGACAACAACTGATTACAAAGTCTGAAGACACAAGTGCTGAAGACAGTCTGAAGACACAAGTGCTGAAGACAAAGTCTGAAGACACAAGTGCTGAAGACAAAGTCTGAAGACACAAGTGCTGAAGACAAAGTCTGAAGACACAAGTGCTGAAGACAAAGTCTGAAGACACAAGTGCTGAAGACAGTCTGAAGACACAAGTGCTGAAGACAAAGTCTGAAGACATAAGTGCTGAAGACAAAGTCTGAAGACAAGTGCTGAAGACAAAGTCTGAAGACACAAGTGCTAAAGACAAAGTCTGAAGACAAGTACTGAAGACAGTCTGAAGACAAGTGCTGAAGACAAGTACTGAAGACCAAGTATCAGACGTTGTCACAACAGCTGAAGAGGTCTTCTTCAGTAGTTGTGACGATTTTCTTTCAGTAGTTTTATATTTTCCCGTTCAGTAGTTTTGTAATTAGTAGTTTAGTTTCAGTAGTTTAGTATCAGTATTTTTATATTTTGTGCTTAGCACTCTCTGATATGTTCTTAGTAGTTGTGAACATTTCAGTAGTTTGTTAAGTGTTAGTTATTTTTGTAATAAATCTGCCAGTTGTCACTATCCCGCGATATCAGCAGTGATTGCACTCTATATAAGGAGTGTCAACCTAATTGTAATATGTGAATGATTGAGCAGAAACATTTGATATAATTGAAACATTCCTTTTCACAGAAATATATTCTCTCGTTACAACCGTATTTGTTCTTAATGCATACGAATATCAAATTCTTGCTATAATTTGTCTAATTCTTGTTCTTATTCCGCTGCGTTACACTCTAATCTATCAAACTTGAGATCACTCATCCTGTCAAATGGTATCAGAGCAAGGTTAATCATTGATCGATCTAATAAATGATTATTGAAACTGCTATCCAAGATCCAAGTTTGATTGAATTAGCATTTTTGCAAGAAACGGTTATAGAGATTAAAAGATTTGATCTGCCCAAGATTCATATTAAATTGATGTGGCTAGTGTGATATGATCCAAGTCGGGTCATACCCAATAACAAGCCAAACAAACACCGAAAGAAAATTTATTTGTTGATAAGATCATACAAATAATAAGTGACACCAATTTAGAAAATGGATTTTCTAAATTATTGCTTTTGTAGATGAACATTATTATATGTATTATTTGTTCATGAGGGATTATTTGTTCATTGTTTAAATTAGTTAAAGAATGACAAATAACATATGTATTGTGTTATAAAATCAAAGTGGTTCAATTTTATAAAAGGGTTGATTTCTAGTGTATTCCTTTAAAAGGATTAATTTGAATTTTGGTGAGAAAAAGGGGAGCCATTCGGCCGCCCCCTTGGTGTATGTCTTGGGAATGCTTTTTATTGTTCCAAGCACATGCATTAGCTTCTAATCAATTCATTTTAACACACACACTCAACCTACACAAGCAACTCTCTCTCTCTCTCTCTCTCTTTCAAGATTTTCGGATTTGAACAAGAGAAGAAGATTTTTTCAGCTTTAAGTTTTGGTTCTTGGCTGAAAAACTCACAAGGAAGAGAGACTACAACTTGGTGTTCGATCCTAGCAAAGAGAGGTGTTTTGCACGTGCTTGGGGTATCATCTTCTTGAGGATTGCTTGTTGGAATCTAGCCTTCAAGATCATCACCATCCTTCTCATCTTAAAGCTCGGGTTAAGTAGCTACAAAGGTTGTAGTTCCTTGTTTTGTTGTTTTACATTTGTATGCATTATGTATAAAGATCCATGGCTTGGGGTTATTATAAAATGGGTTTTATAATCAGATCTTAATATGTTTCAAAATATTATTCCGCTGCGTTTTCATATAAATCATGTTGTATGAAGCTTTGATAAACATGTTAAAATCCCAACAATGGCATCAAGAGCCACTTATACATATGCATACATGTATTACACTTTGCTTTCTTTTGGACAGCCCAAACCGTGGGTTTAAAGGGCTATTTTGGTGCCCCCTTTTGATGTTTTAAAGATGCTATATTATGCATATTAGGATCTTTAAAACTCTAGTTTATAAGATTATTGTTTGCTTGGACTAAACCCATTTGTTCTTGGTTTATGTTGGCAAAAACATGGGTTTTAAGGGGCTGCCAAAAACGACTTCTTATGTATGTTTGGATATATTGTTGTTGTTTATGCATAACAAAGCCTAGACCACTTGGATTGTATGATTGATTGTCATGTTGTATTCATTTGGGCATGTAATAATTTAATTTTGTTTCAAGTCTAGTCTTGTAATTTATTTATTCACATGGTTTGTAATAAATAGATTAGGAGTTTATCTTTACTAGTAAAATGTATTAGGATACATATCTTGTAAGGAAGCTCAATATCAAGACTTGAAGAAAAGATGGACAAAGAGGATGCTTGAAGTTATGGGTTCAAGTGGGAGTCCTTTTTGGGTCAACCATGTGTCATGTTCTTAACCCTTAGGACAAGACCATTTGACACACTTGTTTTGGCTAAACAAGTGTGCTCAATTTAGTATGCTTTGTTATGCATATTTGAATGTTTTGTTTATGTTTGGTTGAATGCATATGATGATGTTTGTTTTGAATATTTGGATGTGATTAACAAACCATCAACTAAAACAAACTATAAACGAGTAATTGGTTCTCAAATCATTAAGCAAAATTCAATGGTTCTACAAAAGGAATTAATGGTTTGCAAAATAAAATGGGTTTATTCATAAGAACCAATAGGGTACCATATGGTTGAATGCATACAATCATATGGTACATAGACTTTTCTTAACAAGAATTGTGAAATCGTATATCCCTTTTGAAAACAAGTTAAACACCATCCTTTTTCACAACACTTAGGTTACTTGCAAACTCTTAGTGGGATAAAGGTCACCTAACCACTTTGAGGGAACTTGTAATTTGAGGTGAGAATACCATGTTTGTGGGATAAAGGTCACCTAACCACTATATAGTAAACTCACACGTGTGTGTAAGTAGGACGACTTGATTTGTAAAATATATTGAATGGATCACCTAAAATATGTTTTATAAAGGGTGTTGATGGGATAAACATGCCGTGATAAACATATGATGTTAAACGATCCCATACCACTAGAAGTTGCAATAGGTTGCAATTGTCATTTATGACTACCTGTTTTATTTGAATAATGGGATAAAGGTCACCTAACCAATATTTAAAATAACGTTGGATTCTAAAATTTTGTTTTTTAATAGTCTATGAGACATAAAGGGTATTAATAAATGAAATATAATTATCAACGATTACTAAAATAGACTTTGTAACATCTTGTAGATGGCCGACAACAACAACGCTAATAATGATGTACCAAACCAAAACAACCAATCCCTAAGGGCGATTCTTCAAAGGGATCGTCTAACACCTAACAATTTCATGGATTGGTACCGCAACTTGAGAATTGTTCTCAAGCAAGAAAGGCGGGCCTATATCCTTGATGATCCCATCCCCGATGAACCTAACGAGGAGGATGTGGAAGCCTATAATTATTGGGTTAGATATGTGGAGGACTCCATCCAGGTCTCTTGTCTAATGTTGGAAAGTATGACACCCGAACTCCAAAAGGAGTATGAGCTCCATGGAGCCTATGACATGATCACTCAGCTGCGGGAAACGTTCCAGCAACAAGCTAGAGTGGAGCGCTTCGAAACGGTTCGAGCGCTTCATGCATGTCGGATGGAGGAATCCCAATCAGTTTCATCTTATGTTCTTAAGATGAAAGCCACATCGACCGCCTTCAAAGGCTGAACTGTCTCGTCTCAAAGGAGTTGGCCACGGATTTGATCCTTAATGGCCTAACTAAAAGGTTTGAGGCATTCGTCATGAATTACAACATGAACGGATGGGACAAGAGCATAAATGAACTTCATTCGATGCTCAAATCAGCTGTGGCGGGAATGGGTAAAAGGGTTTTACCCGTTCTCACCATTAATGAAGGTGGGAGAAGGAGAAGGTCTCTACCCCCCCAAGCAACTGTTGCCAAAGGAAAGGGGGCACGTTGGGAAAGGGGAAGATGGTTGTTAGGGCGGAACCTCCAAAACCCAAGGAGAAGAAGCAAAAGGTTGCTGTGAACGACCCATGCTTCAAATGTGGTGAGATAGGGCATTGGATGAGAAAATTTCCAGTCTATCTCAAAGAGTTGAGAGAAAAGAGGGATGCGGGGCAAACCTCAGGTATAATATACATGATACATATAGAATTAAATGTTATTTCTTCTAACACATGGGTATTAGATACCGGATGTGGAACTCACATTTGCAATTTGTTGCAGGGGTTCAAAAGAAATGAGCATTATGAGAAAGGGGAAATAAGTCTCTTCATGGGCAATGGTGCAAAGGTTCATGTGGAAGCCCAAGGAGACTACATTTTGAAACTTCCAAATGGTTTGGAAGTTATTTAAGTAATGTATTATATGCTCCTAGTTTGACTAGGAACATAATTTCTGTTTCCCGTTTAAGACAATATGATTATGATTTCAAGTTTGTTGACAATGATATTCATGTTTCTTTAAATCATGTATTTTATTTTAAAGCTATACCTTGTAATGGTATTTATGAATTGGTTCATGAAAACGCAATATATGATAGCTCAATATACCAAGCAACCACCAAAAACTTAAATTGGATTTGAGTGATACCTACCTTTGGCATTGTCGTCTTGGTCATATAAACAAGAAACGCATACAAACACTTCAAAAGAATGGTCTTTTAAAAACAAATGAATGTGATTCATTTGATGTATGTGAATCTTGTTTACAAGGAAAAATGACTAAGGCACCCTTTAGTGGAACTAACGAAAGGGCAAAAGATTATTAGGTATCATATATTCGGATGTATGTGGTCCTTTTAAGCCAATGACTAGGAATGGTGAAAGATACTTCATTACCTTTACCGACGATTATAGTCGCTATGGGTACGTGTATTTATTAAGACAAAGATGAAGCTTTTGAAATGTTCAAAATCTTCAAGAATGAAGTAGAAAATCAACTCAACAAATCAATTAAAGTTCTCCGCACCGATAGGGGTGGTGAATACCTAAGTGATATTTTTCAAGATCATATTAGGAGTTGTGGGATTGTCTCACAACTCACTCCACCTGGAACACCACAACATAATGGTGTGTCTGAGAGGAGGAATCGAACCTTATTGGATATGGTCCGATCTATGATGGCTAGAAGCACATTGCCTCTATCATTTGGGGTTTCGCTTTGCTCTCCGCGGCTCGTATTCTGAATATGGCCCCAACCAAGAAGGTGGAAAGGACACCTTTTGAGATATGGCATGGAAGAGTTCCATCCATATCATACTTAAGGGTTTGGGGTTGTGAGGCTTATGTTAAGACTCCCACCCCAAACAAATTAGAAGTCCGATCCACCAAGTGTATCTTTGTTGGATATCCTAGAGATTCTATGGGATATTATTTCTATGATCCACTGGAACAAAAGGTGTTTGTTTCCAGAGAGGGTGAGTTCTTAGAAGCCAAGTTCCTTATGGAAGGAGCTAGTAGTAGAACAGTGGATCTTGAGGAGGAACAAGAACCACAGCCTAATACACGTTTGGTTGAAACTAGCACTCACATAAGGATGTTGAGGATGATCAAGCGGTTGATCAATACACACGAAACATTCGCAGAAGTGGTAGAACAAGTAATCCACCTGAAAGATATGGATTTTTTATGGATGGATGCTACGTGGTTGACTCCGATGAACCAACCACATATCATGATGCAGTGTCCATTTGGATTGTGACAAATGGCTTGAGGCCATGAACGATGAGATGCAATCCATGTATGACAATCAAGTTTGGGAACTTGTTGTACCACCTCCTAATTCCAAAGTAGTTGGAAGTAAGTGGTTTTCAAGAAGAAAACCGATATGCATGGAAACTTGGATACTTACAAAGCTAGACTTGTAGCAAAGGGTTTCACTCAAACTCAAGGGGTTGATTTTGATGAAACCTTCTCACCTGTTGCAATGCTTAAGTCTATAAGGATATTGTTTGCCATAGCAGCTCATTATGATTATGAGATTTGGCAAATGGATGTCAAAACCGCATTCCTAAATGGATATCTTGAGGAAGATGTCTATATGGTTCAGCCTGAAGGTTTTGTCAATCCAAAACATCCTAACAAAGTATGCAAGTTAAAGAAATCAATCTATGGATTGAAACAAGCATCGAGAAGTTGGAATCACCGTTTTGATGATGAAGTAAGGAATTTGGCTTCATCAAAAACGCTAATGAGGCTTGTGTGTATAAGAAGGCTAGTGGGAGCACAATAACCTTCTTAGTATTGTATGTCGATGACATACTACTATTTGGAAATGACATTCCAACTTTGGAAGGTGTAAAAACTGGCTTGGAAGTTGTTTTTCCATTAAGGATCTTGGTGAGGCCACCTATATTCTGGGAATAAAGATCTATAGGGATAGATCTAGGCGCTGATAGGTTTGAATCAAAGTGCATACATTGACAAAATCTTGAAAAGGTTCAAGATGGAAAACTCTAAGAAAGGTACTGTACCTATTCAAATAGGGACAATATTGAGTATGACTCAATGTCCAAGCTCGAAGGAGGAGCAAAATAGAATGAAGGCAATCCCATATGCATCTGCTATAGGATCCATCATGTATGCAATGATATGCACTAGACCAGATGTGTCATGCGCTTTGAGCATGACAAGTAGATACCAGCAAAATCCTGGTGATAGTCATTGGATGGCTGTCAAGAACATTCTGAAATACCTAAGGAGGACTAAGGACGTGTTCTTGATCTACGGGTCTGGTGAAGAGGAACTCGTAGTAAAAGGTTACACGGATGCGAGTTTCCAAACCGATCGAGATGATTCACGATCTCAATCAGGGTACATCTTTATTCTAAATGGCGGAGCTGTTTCTTGGAAAAGCTCAAAGCAAGAAGTCGTAGCGTTGTCCACTACAGAGTCAGAATATGTCGCCGCTTCAATGGCAGCACAGGAAGCTGCATGGCTGAAGAAATTCATAGCCGACCTAGGGGTAGTCCCTTCCATTCAGGATCCCCTAGAGATCTTTTGTGACAACGAAGGTGCGATTGCTCAAATCAAGGAACCTCGTGCTCATCAAAAGACTCGGCACATTGAACGGAGATTCAACTACATAAGGGATGAAGTTGAAAAGGGAAAGATATGTATTCGCAAAGTCCACACTGATAAAAACATTGCGAATCCACTCACAAAACTCCTTGAAAAGGCAAAGCATGAAGGTCATGCTTGTGCCATGGGACTTAGATATTCAAGTGACTGGGTTTAATGTTGTACTTTATATTTGAATATTGGAACTTATGTTATTTGACTTAATTACATGGTTATAATATTCATTTGTTCTTCTATTTTAGCATGTTTAAATCCGTGAATAAAAGTTATTCTAAACGTTCGTAGTCGATCATACTTGTGGAACAATTATGAATGTAAGACTATAATGAACTTGGATTGGTTGATATTCATAAGGTATGAATATAGAGCAAGAGGTTGCTAGCAAGGTTCATTGATATCTATGGGATATAGATATTGGACTGACCCGCACTCATTATTTCTGCATGGAATCCTTGTGATTAGTCATAAGAAATATTGAGTAAAGGCGAATATCATAGTATCCTCAGACCTGAGATACATATTGGGTCTTGATATTCACCGAATATTATTTTGACTTAGTACTTTGCTGTTCTGAAATATTGGCAGTACATAAGGCTGAGTTCGGGTATGATACGAAGTGATTGTGAGAGACGTATGTAGTCAAGATGGGATTTGTTCCTCTTATTCGTTGAGAGTTAGATGTCTAAGGCCTATTAAAGTTAAATCATCAGAGAATGACAATTCTGTGTCTCTTGGATTTAACATGACATCTGAACAAAAGGATAAATGATTAGTTCACCTAAAACATATTCAAGTAAGGTACTTGAAAAGGATGATGTTATTGAATGGCACTTAGTCATATACATTAGGGGTAGCAAACCGTTGCTAGGCGTTATTTGCTTGCTTGCATCAATCTACTATGAATCTTGTGCAAGAGGGAGATTAAAAGATTTGATCTGCCAAGATTCATATTAAATTGATGTGGCTAGTGTGATATGATCCAAGTCGGGTCATACCCAATAACAAGCCAAACAAACACCGAAAGAAAATTTATTTGTTGATAAGATCATACAAATAATAAGTGACACCAATTTAGAAAATTGGATTTTCTAAATTATTGCTTTTGTAGATGAACATTATTATATGTATTAATTTGTTCATGAGGGATTATTTGTTCATTGTTTAAATTAGTTAAAGAATGACAAATAACATATGTATTGTGTTATAAAATCAAAGTGGTTCAATTTTATAAAAGGGTGATTTCTAGTGTATTCCTTTAAAAGGATTAATTTGAATTTTGGTGAGAAAAAGGGAGCCATTCGGCCGCCCCCTTGGTGTATGTCTTGGGAATGCTTTTTATTGTTCCAAGCACATGCATTAGCTTCTAATCATTCATTTTACACACCACTCAACCTACACAAGCAACTCTCTCTCTCTCTCTCTCTCTTTCAAGATTTTCGGATTTGAACAAGAGAAAAGATTTTTTTCAGCTTTAAGTTTTGGTTCTTGGCTGAAAACATCACAAGAAGAGAGACTACAACTTGGTGTTCGATCCTAGCAAAGAGAGTGTTTTGCACGTGCTTGGGGTATCATCTTCTTGAGGATTGCTTGTTGGAATCTACCTTCAAGATCATCACCATCCTTCTCATCTTAAGCTCGGTTAAGTAGCTACAAAGGTTGTAGTTCCTTGTTTTGTTGTTTTACATTTGTATGCATTATGTATAAAGATCCATGGCTTGGGGTTATTATAAAATGGGTTTTATAATCAGATCTAATATGTTTCAAAATTATTCCGCTGCGTTTTCATATACATGTTGTATGAAGCTTTGATAAACATGTTAAAATCCAACAGATTGAATTTTCTGTGTTTTTGGTCATTCATCCTGAGATTTATCTTGGTTTGCATTGAGTCTGTTGTGGTCTGTGTAAAATCTTTTAAAAGCTTGAATTAAATTGTATTTGGACCTAAAATGACTACTCCTTCCAATGATCCTCACAATACTGGTTCCTCAACCAAGCCTCCAATGCTGGTTAGGAGAGTATAACATATGGCAACGACGAGTGCTCCATCACCTGTCTGTTAACAGCTCTGGTTGTTGACATCAGTGGTACATGGTCCACACAAGCCTACGGTGAATAACCCGGAAACCAATCAAATGGTTCCGAAGAGGAGGGAGCAATACTCAGATGAGGATAAGAAATTGTTTGAGATTGATGCAAACCCATGGAATTTTGGCCATGGCACTGCCCAATGAAATCTATTCTAGGCTAATGCATTATGAAACTGCCCATGACCTCTGGAATGCCTTGAAAGAACAATCTGGAGGAACAGATGAGGTCTTGGCAAATAATAGAGAAATCCTTGCCCAACAATATGAGACATTCTCTCATAGGAAGGGTGAGACACTGACTCAACAGTTTGAGCGGTTCTCTTGTTTGATCTCTGAATTAAAAATGGTCAAACATGAGTACACCAATAGCCAGATGAATAACAGATTTCTCAGATCACTGCCTGAGAGATGGGACATATATACTATTGTCCTACGCTCCAGTGCAAATTTGGACAAACTATCTCTCACCCAACTACATGGGAAATTGCTCACATTTAAGAGAAAGATAGAACAGAAATGTAAACTGTCATCATCTGGAAAGCTCACTGATGACTTTGTACCAGGAAACACTGCCTTGGTAAGTCATGAGTCAGAGTATGCAGGATCAGAATGCCACTATGATGAGCATATTGATTTCACCTCAAACAATTCTAATCATGCCTTTGTGAGTGTTGATTGTCATTCTGGTAATAATAGTGACAATCTATGCTTTATCATGGATGATTTGAAGGGCATTGCTGATGATGATTTAGAAGAGATGGATATTTTGAGCCAAATGGCCTTGATCAATATCAGATCTCAAAAATTCTACAAGAGAACTGGCAGGAAATTTCCTGGACTCTCTGACAAAACCAAAGTCAGTTTTGACAAAAGCAAGTTGAAGTGTCACAAATGCCACAGGCTTGGACACTTTGCAAGAGAGTGTAGATCAACTGGATCTAACACCTCTGCACCCTTTTTGACTTTTCCAAATAACAATTCACAATCCAAAGGGCAACATTCTGCTAGTTCTAGTCATTCATCACACCCTCAATCTCCTGCATATTTTGTTCCTCAGGTCAAATGCCATATCCTTATCCCCGCTATTATATGCCCCAGTCAAATCAAGTTCAAGCTCCTATAGTACCACAACCTCATGCACTACCAGAACCTAACCATCGCTATCTCAATCACAACCTCATCACAGCTTCTTCACACCTGGAGTCGTTGACTGGAGTAGCTTACCTGATAACTTGTCTGGTCACACTGAGCAATACTATGCTGGTGCTAGTGAACATGGTGGTGAACACCCTTTTGGAAATCTGGCTCTCATGGCCCTGCAGTCTACTGAGGGTTCCTGCTCAAATGCATCATCTTCATAGGTAACTCAGGTATCTTCAGAGGCTAAAGTCAAGTTATGTTCTGAATCATGCATAGCTGCCTTTGTCTCTATTAGAGAGGCAAATGTAGCATTAATAAATCAAAAACTTGAGTTTGAGAAAACCATTTCCAAAAGAAAAGCTGAGTATGAGTCTGCTCTTAACAGTAAAAGTGATGAGATTTATAAGCTTAAATGCCAATTAAATGATGAAAAGCCAAGCTAGAGGTTATTCTACAAGACCACAGGAGTCTCAAAGAAAAACCTGCAGTGACCCAAGTTGAGTGTGACCGTTGGGTCTCATCATGCAAGGGATTTGAAATGCTTCTTAGCAAGCAAACTGCTTCAAATGTAAAGTTTGGTATTGGTTACAACCATACTGCTCCACCAACAGACTTTACTCCTAACTCCATAGTTAAGTCTGAAAGTGAAAGCAATCTCCAAACCACATTATCGTGTGAATCATTCTCCAATGATAATCTAAGATCAGAGAATGAAACCAGTGTTAGGATCTCAGCAAATAAATTGACTGATCGTCTAACTACTGAGACTCATATGAAGCTGAGTACTTCAGATGTTGTTCCTCAATGTACCCCAAGTACTGAAAGAGACCCAACATCTGAAAAGCATTTCAAATCAGTTGAAAGACAAGGACTAACAACTGCTAAGGAATCCATCAAACGGTCTATTAGGACGGATGGAAAACAGTTGAATTACCAGTCTTCAGCTGTTATAAATCCTTTAGTACCTAGTACTGATAGGAGGAAAGTACTGAAGATCACACCTTCAATAGTTTCCACTTCAGCAGTAGAGATGTCCAAGATGAAGAATAAACCACGTGAAATTTGTGGTAAATTCAATCATCTATCTGATGAATGCTAGTACAAAAAGGGTTTAAAACTCCAAAGGGATAAGCTCATTAAACTAGAAATAAATAAAACGAAAACTGAGTTTGAGACCAAGTTTGTACCACAATCATCTCAACCTGATAAACCCATGGCCTTACCCAAATCCACTAAGAAGGATGTGGTTTATCAGAAGACAGCTAATATTGTTCCTCATGATAAACATATGACTAAGTCTGTGAAATCTAAGAAGGAGGAAATGGTGGGTCACAGGAACTCATCAAAAACAAGCTCTGGAGTGTCAAATGAACTGAAAGCTCGAGCTTCAAATCAGACACAGCTTGTTATGATGGTTCAGCATCTGTTGGGGAGAGTTAACCAACTTGAAGCCCATGTGATCAAACCACTAAAAAGGAATTCCAGGTCCAAATCAATTTCAGCACCATCTCCATCTTCATCAGCTGTTAATCATGAGAAACCAGCTATGATTAAATCTGTTGATAAAGTCAGTCCCAAAACCAAAAAGGTTTGGGTCTCCAAAGCTAACTAGTTTCTTATGATTTTGCAAGATTCTTCAGCATGCCAAAGAAGCATCTGGTATATGGACAGTGGAGGATCCATGCACATGACTGGGAGCAGCTCTCTTCTTCATGATTACTCTCAAGGAAAGAAGGGATTTGTCTCATTTGGAAATGATGCTAAAGGTTACATCATTGGAAAGGGATTTGTGTCTAATGGAGATATTAGATTTGATGATGTCAACCATGTGGAGAATCTCAAATACAATCTGTTGAGTGTCAGTCAGATGTGTGACAAAGGACATGTTGCTCTTTTCACAAGCCAGAACTGTAGGATTCTGTCTTCCAAGGTTCTGAGCCTGATTGACAAAGTACTGGATGATAATACTCTCCTGAAGGCCAACAGGATAGGAAGAGTATATGCCTTGGATCTGTCAAAGAAAATTGAGTTAAAAGGCCATCCATGCTTGTTCTCCAAGGCCTCTCTCCAAGAATCTAAACTGTGGCATAGAAGGCTGGGGCATGTTAATCTCAAAAACATGAATCAACTGATCCACAAGAGTTTAGTGAGAGGTCTTCCAATAAAGGAGTTTAATTGTGATGAAATCTGCACTGCATGCTTAAAAGAGAAACAACATAAAGTTTCATTCCCACCCATAGAAGAATCCAAGTCTAATGCCTGCTTACAACTACTGCACATGGATCTTTTTGGTACTGTGATGGTAATGAGTATGGCAAAGAAGAAATACTGTCTGGTAATTGTGGATGATTACTCTAGATATGTATGGACTTTCTTCTTGCATTCAAAGGATGAGGCTACTCAGTCCATTATGAACTTTGTGTTACACGTTGAGAAGCAGTATTCCCTACCAGTTAAGTGTGTGAGGAGTGACAATGGTACTGAATTCAGAAACCACACTCTTGATGAGTTTTACTTGTCAAAGGGAATCAAGAGGCAGTATAGCATCCCAAGGACTCCAGAGCAAAATGGAGTAGTGGAGAGAAAGAACAGGACCCTCATTGAAGCTGCAAGGTCCATGTTGGCTGATTCTGGTCTGCCACTGACCTTTTGGGCTGAAGCTGTCAATACAGCCTGCTATGTACAGAATAGAGCCTTAGTAAATCAGAGGTTGATGAAAACTCCTTATGAAGTTTACATCATTTAGCCCCTTTGATTTCATTTTTAGAGCATTTGGGTGTCCCTGTTACATTCTCAACACAAAGGATCAACTCCAAAAGTTTGATTCTAAGGTGGATGCAGGGTATTTTGTTGGGTATTCATCCACTTGCAAGGCTTACAGAGTATTCAACTGTCGGACAAGATAGTTGTAGAAACCTTGCATGTGAAGTTCAATGAATCCCCTAAGGATACAATTCCACAAAACCCTATGGAGTTGTTTGATCTGGACATTCTGCAATATGTTCCTTATCAACCGCCTGCTGTTGCAGATCATATGAATCCATCATCTTCTGTATCTAGCCATCCATCTGGTGTTACTGATGATGATGATGATATCAGTAATCACTTTTTCAAGTTTAGTGATCAACTGCCTGATTCAGCTAGACTGATGTTCCTGTAGCTCCAGTAGCACAATCCACAACAAATGCTGATGAGATTTCTACAACTTCAACTTCCTTTGAATTACCATCTACTGATTGGTTTCAAGGAAATGCTTCACCATCACCATCTGTTGCTGCTGAGCCTGCTACAAACACTTGCACAGATCTTATTGTGTACCAAGATCTGAAGAATCACCCTATGTCTCAAATCATTGGTGATATCAATGTTGGCGTGTCAACAAGAAGTCAATTGTCAAATTTCTGCTTCTATGCTCTCTTCATTAGTCAGCAAGAGCCGAAGAACTATCACATTGCTTTAAGGGACAATGGATGGGTTGAAGCCATGCAGCTTGAGCTTCTTCAGTTCAAGAAACAGCAAGTGTGGGAACTGGTTCCTCTACCTCCAGGTAAGTGTGCAATAGGCACTAAATGGGTGTTTAGGAACAAAACTGATGAAAATGGGCTTATTGTTAAGAACAAGGCCAGACTGGTTGTACGGGGTTTTCACAAGAGGAAGGTATTGATTATAATGAAACCTTTGCCCCTGTAGCCAGACTGGAAGCAATTTGATTGTTTTTAGCTTATGCTGCTTATCCCAACCTTAAAGTTTTTCAAATGGATGTCAAAAGTGCATTTTTGTATGGGAAAATTAAAGAAGAGGTTTATGTATGTCAACCACCAGGTTTTGAGGACAATAAATCCTAATTGGGTGTATAAGCTTGATAAGGCTCTCTAGGGTTGAAACAAGCTCCTAGAGCCTGGTATGAGACTATCAAACTTTCTTCTGGAAAATAATTTCACTAGAGGCTCCATAGATAAGACTTTATTCATTAAGAAAGCTGGGCAGCATAATCTACTTGTTCAAATTTATGTAGATGATATTATTTTTGCATCCTCTGATCCACAGTTGTGTGATGCCTTTACAAAGTTGATGCAACAGAAGTTTGAAATGAGTGCCATGGGAGAATACAGTTCTTTCTGGGTTTGCAAATCAACAAAAGGCTGATGGAATTTTCATTCATCAGTCCAAATACACAAAAGATCTTTTGGAAAAGTTTGATTTACAAAACTGTAAGCCCTGTTCTACTCCCATGTGCAACACCACACAACTGGATACAGATCAGAAAGGTAAAGTGGTTGATGAAACACTTTACAGATGTATGATTGGGTCCTTGATGTACTTAACAGCTTCTAGACCAGATATTATGTTTGCTACATGTGTTTGTGCTAGATTTCAGGCTGCACCTAAGGAGTCTCATTTGATTGCAGTCAAGAGGATCTTTAGATATCTGCAAGGCACTCCATCTCTAGGTTTATGGTATTCTACTAGACATTCTGGTAAATTAGTGCTTTTTCTGATAGTGACTATGCAAGGTGTAAGTTGACAGGAAAGTCCACTCTGTAGGATGCCAATTCTTAGGCAACTGCTTGATTTCTTGGCAGAGTAAGAAGCAGACCTCAGTTGCTACATCAACTGTTGAAGTAGAGTACATTGCTGCTGCAAGCTGTACATCTCAGGTACTCTGGCTTCAAAACCAATTATTGGATTATGGCATAACAGAGACTAAGACCCCATTGTTAATGGACAGCTCTTCAGCTCTTTGTATTGTTAAGAATCCTATCCAGCACTCTAGGACTAAACATATTGAAATCAGACACCATTTTATTAGAGATTGTTTCGAAAAGGTCTGATTGATCCAAAATTTGTTCCTAGTTCAAATTGATTCAAGTACTAACTGAAAATCAATTAGCTGATTTGTTTACCAAGGCATTTGAACCTAGTAGGTTTGAATTTTTGGTTTAGTCAATTGGCATGATTAACCTTGAGTAAAAACCATGAAAAATATCAAAATAATTAAAAACATCAGAAACCCACAAAAAGAAATCAAGTTTGATGAAGAAAACAATTCTGCGGGAAATGATATAATTACAGTCGTTATATCATTCACCGTGCTTAATTTTAAAATATAAAAGACTGAAATGACTTACCAGATATGTATTGGCTTATCTGAATGCATGTGTGTAGTAGCCTAAACACACCAGGTAATGATACTTTATGAATCTCTTTCACCACATCATCTTTCATCTTTGTTTTGCTAAGCAAAGACCTGATGAAACTTGCACATAGTGCAGATGTTATGATCCAAAAGATTCTCAATATGGAAAACATCCAAAATTGGATGAATCAACAAAGTAATACATTCCAAGTGAATGAACAAAATAATCCTATCATGGATCATCTTCCAAAGTGAAGTGAAAAGAATCCCAATGTGGATCAACATGAAAAAGGATCAAATTAAAAGAATCCCGATGAGGATCTGTGAAAATGAGATTTCATAACTTAAGTAACCTGGTAAGAAAAGCTGTGAAAAAGTTCTACCATGCATTGTATAAGGAGGATTGATCATTCCATGCTTATGTGTGTGAGGTACACATTAAATAATTAAATCAACCAAAACATGATAAAAGTCATTTGCATCAAAATATTAACCAGGTATGAGTTTAAGAGGACAAACATACCTTCAATTTTCAAGTTCATGATCATGTCCATTTAATCATAAAGGATGCACAAGTGTAATGTAAGACTGATATGATCCCAACAAAGAGATAATTCTCTTCATTATTAATAATCAAAATAATATTCAAAAGGTTTTAAAATCTATAAAGTTTCTATCCAAATGTGGATATAAACTTTAAGGGGAGTAACTAAAATTTTTGAGTAAGTTCAAATTTTGTTTATTAACTTAACTTTGAAAAACAAAACAAAAAGAATTCTAGTTGGTGTTGTTGCAGTAAGTCATACCATTATATCTTAGCTTATACAAATTCTTAGAAGCATGATAAGTCCAAGATCTGTCAAAATTGGGAAACTTGTATCAATTGTGACATACAAGTCAATCCAAGCAAGAATTAACAACTTCAACAGTCAACTTCATAAGAAAAATCAATCAAGGTCAATACCTCATAAGATGAATAATCAATTCAAACACATTAACATTGATTAAGTTCAAAAGCTGATGCAGGTAAGTGCATGGTTAATGCGGGTGAAGGTAACCCATGCATGTAACTAATGCGGGTAACAGTATATTTTCAAGTGCAACTAATGCGGACAATGATTTTACTCTACCACATTAGTGTGTGAAGTAAATGTTGAATTTACTCTACTGCATCTGCTACAGGATTCAAATGCGGATGAACATATCTCTCTCGCATTTGCTACAGTTGTTAGGATCAGTGATCTAAGTTTGATTAATTAGAGTAGATTGCAGCGGAATTCGAACAATGAATTAGTCAATTAGCAAGAACACAATTGATATTCAATGAAAAGTAAACGGTTATAGAGAGAGAGAATTCTCCAAAAGGAATATTTCATTCATATGCTTTTGTGGTGGCTAAATGTCACGCGTTACAACTAGGTCAACATCCCTTATATAAGGAATGTGACATCTGCTGATGTCACTTGATAGTGACATCTAACAGAATTATTCAAACTACTAAACCTATGCAACTACTGAGAATGATCTCAACTACTGATTACATCTCAGAGAATGCTAAGTACAAAAACATAAAACTACTGAACTAAAACTACTGAAACTATAACTACTGAAAAGTAAATTACAAGTACTGAAAGGAAACCATCACAACTATTGAAGTTGATAACTTCAGCTGTTGTGACAACTATAGATCACTCTAGTCTTTAGTCTTTGTCTTCGGTCTTTGTTCTTCAGAATTTTACTTTCAGACTTTGTCTTCAGCTGATAGCTTTAGACTTTGTCTTCAGTACTTTACTTTCATACTTTGTCTTCAATAGAAGTCTTCAGATCTTGTCTTCAAACTTTGTCTTCAGACCTTGTAATCAGCTGATGTCTTCAGCTGTTGTGATCTTCTTCAGCAGTTGCAATGTCTGTGGGACTTAGAGGTTTTTCTGATCAGGCTCATTGGTTCTTTTGCTCCAACAAACTCCCCCTGAACCAATGCAGCCAAAACCTCTAAACTTATTGATGATCTCACTTATTCTTGGCAGAAACACCCTCTTGATCAGCTTCAGAGGTAATCATTTAAGCACAGGCCGGGAAAAGGTTTCTGATCTTTTGATTGGCTAAGTATGGAATGGAACTCTGTCTTGGGGAAACCGGACACAGAGTCTTATCCCAACCATGAAACCTAATTCCCATTAATGAGTCTGTAAGACTCACTAGCATAGGCCTCAAGGAGAACAACTTGTTCCTCCTTGGTGAGTTGTTCTGCTTCTCCCTCAAAGAAGAACTCTGGGCCATAATACTCAGACAGATATCTCACTGTCTTTCCATTCTTTAACTCAACAGTTATGATCTCTTTGTATGCAAATTCATCAGGGTGAGAGCCTTCTAACAACAACTGGAGTTCACTCTTCTAAAGATCTTCAAGTCTTTTGTATAACAACCCCTTTTTGATCATATTGTTCTCAAGTATAGACTGAGAGGTTGTCTTGGAGTTGTGAGCTCTGTTGAATTCTTCAATTATTTCCCAGGGTGAGACTACCATGGCCAACATAATTGCAGCATTCAAAGTCTTTTTCACTTGGCCATGATATCTACTAGGTATGTTCTTCTTATGAATTCTAGAACTTACCCTGGGGTCTAGCCAAATCCGCACTCTTTCTCTTTGATGTTGGAAGGTATGTCTAAGAGAGTACAGCCTCAGAGCTTGTTTCTTCATTTCTTGAATGGATGAGGACTGAGGGAAGTCCTTGCCAACCATCTTGAGAAATTGCTCATCATGTTGTTTCTGCTGTTCTGCTTCTTCAATCTTTACTTTCACCATTTGCATTTGCAATTCAGGAGTAATCACCTGTTGACTTCTGGGTTCAGGTGATTTAAGTTTGAGAACAGCAGAGATTGGCAGACAATGTTCATTATCATCCTCTTCCTCATCTTCTTCTACCCTCAACACCCTTCTCCTCCTTTTGGATGTATCACTAGGTGTGGTTGAGGTGGTTTTTGGGGTAAAGGAATTGGTTTTGTGGGTTGAGTTGTGGGTGGTTTTGGTTTAGGGATAGATTTGGGAGATTTTAGAGATGAGGGTGTTTTAGAGTGGGAGTATGAGAAGGCTGATCTAGCATTTTGGTGGTTAGTTTGGCTTTGGAGAGCTTTGCCATTTCAGTTCTCTTCCCAGCACCTACTTCATCCAGTGCTTCGATGATCAACCCTTTATTGTAGCCTCCAGCAGGGCAGATTTTCTTGGTTATCTCCAAGATACTGTCTCTAGATCAAGACTTTATCTCTATCAATGATCTTCCAAGATATTTGGCAATAAATTTGATCATTATCTCCAATCTTTCCCTTTCCAACACACTATAACCGGCCCATCTGGCTTGAATCTCTTCTATTTCCAGCCTTCTGATCTCAGTATCTAATGTAGCTATGTCATGACCTTGTCTGAAGAGTTGATCTATAATTTTTTCCATAGATCTGCTGTGAGCTTCATTAGCATCTTTGACAAGATCTTCTAAGGATTTTTCTTCATCAGACTTTGACTCAACATTTTTCTTTCTTTTGTAGGTGGTCAGCTGATCTTTCTTCTCTTTGTCTGTGCTAAGCTCTTGCATTATGATCAGCTGTTCTGAGATTAGTTCTTTCTCCAACTCCTTCTCTTTTTCAGGTTCTTTCTTATCATCAACTCTTTCCCTTTTCTTTTCTTTCACTGCCTTAGACTTAGTAGTCTCCCTTTTTGGTTGCATTGGGCTTAGGGGCTTGGAAGGCAGAAAGAGACTTGTGAACAACATCATCAATGAGTGTTTGGAGATTTGAGGAGATCCTCTTATCAATGGCTTTATGAACAATCTCAGTAATGATGGGAGTGATGAGAGGTAAGGAGTGTTGAAAGGTTGCAACCATCTGCTCAAAGGGGTTCTGTCCCTGAGAGGTGGTGCCAAAATCAATGGCTGGTGGCTTAGTTAAGTGTGTAGGCTCAGTGTTTGGTGAACCTTCAAATGAAGGTGCCATCTGTGGGGTTATTGGGGTAGATGGACTTTGATCCTGAGACATTTTGGCTAGCAGCTCTTTGAGTCTGCTCACCTCATTCTCTAGGATTGTATTATGGGCTAAGACATCATAGAAAAAGCCCAGGTCATCATCAGTCTTTGCTGAATCATCTGACCTCCTGATTAAATCAGGATGTACATGCTCTGAGTGTAGATCAATAGATGCATGTGCCCCTTGTTCTTGGTTCAGGGGACTTCCTGCCTCAGGACTGTGTCCTTTATTGGCAGTTGCCTCTGGTGAGGTCTTATAGATGTTACCAACTTCATCCTGATCATTTGCTGAATCAGTAGAAGTGGTAGCCTGACCAGATGTTCTAACCTCCTTTTCTACACTTGGAGATTGAACATTGTAACCCCTGTACTATGGGTTATCAGCAACATTTTGGTCCCCCCCTCAATGGTTGAGGTATTCCCAGTGTGAATTGGTTTATGGGGAGGGGGTGAGGAATGCAGCTGACTCAGCACTTTAGCAACTATAAGTGTTGGGGTCTGAGGGGCGGTTGCATGTGGAGATTGGTCAGAAGCAGATTTCACCCGGGGTGAGAGGTGCTCTTCAATGATAACCTTCTCAACTGAGATAGGTTCCAGTAATGTGGGATCCCCTAATTTGGTTGCAACAGGATCTTGTTAAGAGGATACCTGTGCGGTTTCAGCAGGTTGAGTCTCTGACATAACTGGGGGGTTAGAACCAGTATGTATTACCTGTATGGGTGATACAGGGGCATCCTCAGGGGACTTATCTCCCTGAGTAGCCTTTTTGGGTTTTTGGGATTTGGGTTTGGTGGGGACTTTGGATCTGGAGGTGGAGGCTGTGGGTTCCCTCTGCTTGGGTTTTAGCATCCGAGCAGCCCCTTTTAGAGGAGTTATGTCTGGAGTATACCTCAGCTAAAACAGCTGGAGCAGGGACCCCAAGACCAACAAGGCCATCAGATTTTAATTGATTCAAAATTATGGCCAACAGAAACCTGGGATAAAGTAGCCATCTGTTTGCCACAGGTTTCTAAGCCAGATCCTTTAGTTCCATGATCACTATCTCAGAAAAATTTAGATTTTGTCGCTCAAAGATAGAGTACAATACCTGTTGCCATCATGAAGACATCTGATCCCAAGAAGATGTCTTTGAAGCAAGCAGACATTCACCATGTGGAAGATAAGTCTTTCAGCATCATGGAAGTGCTTTTTGAGAATGGTTGTAGCAATTAAGTCGCCTTCATACCCGTTGTTGATTAAAGACATATCAGTGGTGCCTTTCGGGTATTCTTTAGTATAGGTGCCATCATGCAAATTTAGGGTTTTGCGAATGATGTCGGGGGTGATGAGCACCTGTTTCTGGTTCACCAACGACTAGAGAATGATTTGGCTATCGTTTTCACCAGTTGTGACAGAGACGTTGGTCCAGAATTGGGTTAAGGAATCAGGGTATATGGTAGGACTCAGAAGAAAGGCTGTTCGGTATTGGGAATCCACCATAAGATCGATGGCATTATCAAACTTCTTCCAGAAGGCCGATTTCGAGAGGTAGGCAACACAGTTATGTTGGGGTTTGAGTTTCATGATCACCATTGTTGAGAGAGAAAAGGATTGAAATCGGCTAATGAAACGTTTAGCTATAAGTGCAGGTATTTATAGGTTAAGAAAAGGCTGAAAAGAAAACGACTAAAAGTGTTGGTGTTGTCAGTAGTTGTATGAAAACAACTGAAGACTTGGTTTTAACTATCAGACTTTTGAAAACAACTGAAGACTTGGTTTTGGTCATCAGTAGTTATGAAACTACTGAAAACCTTGGTTTTTTCTTCAGGTGTTGTAAACAACTGAGAACTTGGTGTTAGTCATCAGTAGTTGTAAAACTACTAAAGACATGGTTTTGTCATCAGTTGTTGTAAATAGCTGAGGACTTGGTGTTAGTCATCAGTAGTTATGAAACTACTGAAGACATGGTTTTGTCATCAGCTATTTAAGGTGAAACAACAGTTTGTGGAAACACTGAAGAGAAAATTCTCATCAGCAGTTTTCGTCAATTCTTAGCTTTTCAGCTGTTTCATACTGTCCTCAACACTTACTCATCAGTCCTTTTAGCTGTTTTTAGTTGTTTCATAGGACATCAGTACTTATATGTTTTTACTGACATCAGTAGTTGTAAATACATTAGTTTCTTTTACAGAATCAGTACATATTTGTGACATGTTTACTAATGGTCATCAGTACTTGTTTACTGAGATCATCAGTAGTTGTCACTTATTCTTGCTACCGCATACCAAGCCTTAACACAAGGTTTTGGAAAGTTGAACTATCCAAAGGCTTAGTAAATATATCTGCAAGCTCATCAGCACTAGGCATAAACTTTGGATCAATCAGACCTTTTTCAAAACAATCCCTAATAAAATGGTGTCTGATCTCTATATGTTTGGTCCTAGAGTGCTGGACTGGATTCTTGACAATGCATAGAGCTGAAGCACTATCCATTAATAATGGAGTCTTAGTCTCTGTAATGCCATAATCCAATAATTGGTTCTGAAGCCAGAGTACCTGAGATGTACAACTTGCAGTAGCAATGTACTCTGCTTTAGCAGTGGATGTAGCAATAGATGTTTGTTCTTACTCTGCCAAGAAATCAAACAGTTGCCTAGGAATTGACATCCACTAGAAGTTGACTTTCTGGTTAACTTACACCCTGCATAGTCACTATCAGAAAAAGCAACTAATTTGCCAGAGTGTCCAGTGGAATACCAAAGACCTAGAGATTGTGTACCTTGCAGATATCTAAAGATCCTCTTGACTGCAATCAAATAAGACTCTTTAGGAGCAGCCTGAAATCTAGCACAAACACAAGTTGCACACATGATATGTGGTCTAGAAGCTGTTAAGTACATCAAGGACCCAATCATACATCTGTAAAGTGTTTAATCAACAGCTTTACCTTTCTAATCTACATCCAGTTGTGTGTGTTGCACATGGGAGTAGAACAAGGCTTACAATTTTCTAAATCAAACTTATTCAAAAGATCTTTTGTATATTTTGACTGATGAATGAAGGTTCCATCAGCCTTTTGTTTGATTTGCAAGCCTAGAAAGAACTGTAATTCTCCTATTGCACTCATTTCAAACTTTTGTTTCATTAAACTTGTAAACTCATCACACAACTGGGGATCAGAGGATGCAAAAATTATATCATCAACATAAATTTGAACAAGTAGCTTATGCTAATCCACTTTTTTAGTAAACAAAGTTTTATCTATGGAGCCTCTAGTGAAATTATTTTTAAGAAGAAAATAGGAAAGTGTTTCATACCAGGCTCTAGGAGCTTGCTTCAACCCATAAAGAGCCTTATCAAGTTTATACACCCAATTAGGATGTTTATTGTCCTCAAAACCTGGTGGTTGACACACATAAACCTCTTCTTTTATTTTACCATATAAAAGTGAACTTTTGACATCCATTTGAAAAACTTTAAGATTGTGGAATGCAACATAGGCTAAGAACAATCTAATTGCCTCTAGTCTGGCTACAGGGGCAAAGGTTTCATCATAATCAATACCTTTTTGTGAAAACCCTTGTACAACCAGTCTAGCCTTGTTCTTGACAATAAGCCCATTTTCATCAGTTTTATTCCTAAACACCCATTTAGTGTCTATTGCACACTTGCATGGGGGTAGAGGAACCAGTTCCCACACTTGTTGCTTTTTGAACTGAAGTAGCTCAAGCTGCATGGCTTCAACCCATCCATTGTCTCTCAAAGCAACATGATAGTTCTTTGGCTCTAGCTGACTAATGAAGAGAGCATAGAAGCAGAAGTTGGACAATTGACTTCTGGTTGAGACACCAGGATTGATATCACCAATGATTTGAGACATGGGGTGATTCTTCTGCTCTTGGTACACTATAAGATTAGTGCAAGTGTTTGTAGCAGGTTCAGCAGCAATAGATGTTGATCCAGATTCTTGAAACCAAGTATGAGATGACAAATCAAATGATGTAGAGGAATCAGAAATCTCATCAGCATTTGTTATGGATGGAGCTGCAGAAGCTACAGGAACATCAAGTTTAGCAGACTCAGATAGTTGGTCAATAAACTTGAAAAGGTGAGTACTGATATCATCATCATCTTCAGTACCACTAGGTGGAAGACTTGCTGCAGAAGATGATTCATCCACATGATCTGCAACAGCTGGAGGTTGATAAGGAACATATTGTAGTATGTCCAGATCAAACAACTTCACAGGGTTTTGTGGAATTATATCCTTAGGAGATTCATTGAATTTCACATGCAATGTTTCTTCAACTATCTTTGTTCTGCAGTTGAAGACTCTGTAAGCCTTGCATGTGGATGAATATCCTACAAAATACCCTGCATCCACCTTAGGATCAAATTTGTGGAGTTGATCCTTTGTGTTGAAGAATGAAATTAGAGGAGCCAAATGATGTAGAACTTCATATGGAGTCTTCATCAACCTCTAATTTACAAACACTCTATTCTGCACATAGAAACCTGTATTGACAGCTTCAGCCCAAAAGGTCAATGGCAAACCAGAGTCAGCCAACATGGACCTTGCAGCTTCAATTAGGGTCCTGTTCTTTCTCTCCACTGCTCCATTTTGTTCTGGAGTCCTTGGGATGCTAAACTGCCTCTTGATTCCCTTTGAGAGATAAAAATCATCAAGTGTATGGTTTTTGAATTCTGTTCCATTATCATCCTTATACACTTGACTGATAGGGAATACTGCTTCTCAACATACAACACAAAGTTTATAATCGTCTGAGCAACCTCATCCTTTGAATGCAAGAAGAAAGTCCATACAAATCTGGAGTAATCATCCACAATTACCAGACAGTATTTCTTCTTTGCCATGCTCATCACTCTCAGAGGACCAAATAGATCCATGTGCAGTAACTGCAAGCAGACAGTAGACTTAGGTTCTTCAATAGGAGGGAATGAGACTTTGTGTTGTTTTCCTTTCAAACAAGCAGTGCAGGTTTCATCACAGTGGAACTCCTTATTGGTAGACCTCTCACTAAACTATTGTGGATCAGCTGATTCATGTTTTTGAGATTTACATGACCCAGCCTTCTATGCCACAGTTTAGATTCCTGAGGAGAGGCTTTGGAGAACAGGCAAGGATGACCCTTCAAATCAATCTTCTTTGACAAATCCAGGGCATATACTCTTCCAATCCTGTTGGCCTTCAGGAGAGTATGTTCATCCAATACCTTGTCAATCAACCTCAGATCTTGGGAAGACAAAATCCTGCAATTCTGGCTTGTGAAAAGTGCAACATGCCCTTTATCACACATCTGACTAACACTCAGTAGATTATACTTAAGATTCTCCACATGGTTAACATCATCAAATCTGATATCTCCATTAGACACATATCCTTTCCCAATGATGTAACCTTTAGCATCATTTCCAAATGAAACAAAACCCTTCTTTCCATGAGAGTAGTCATTAAGAAGGGAACTGCTCCCAGTCATATGCATAGATCCTCCACTGTCTACATACCAGATGCTCCTTTGGCATGCTAAAGAACCCTGCATTCATCATAAAGAACTAGTTAGGTTTTGAGACCCAAACCTTTTTGGTTTTGGCTCTGTTTTCATCAACAGATTTAACCATAACTTGTTTTTCATGATTAACAGCTGATGAAGATAGAGATGGTGCTGAAATGGATTCCTTGGATTTGGGCTTGGAATGACTTTTTAGTGGTTTGATCACAGGTGCATCTAGTTGGTTAACTCTCCCCAACAAATGCTGAACCATCATAACAAGTTTTGTCTAATTTGTAGCCAAGCTTTCAGCTGTTGTGACATATCAGTACTTCTTTTTGATGAGTTCCTGTGGCCCACCATTTCCTCCTTGAAATTCACAGACTTAGTCTGATGTTTATCATGAGGAGCACTATCAGCTGTTTAATGATAAACCGTATCCTTCTTTTTGGATTTGGATGAAGGCTGGGTTTATCACATTGAGATGACTATGGTACAAACTTAGTCTCAAACTCATTTCTCATTCATCCATCTAAGTTTTAATAAGCTTATATCTGTTGAGTTTGGAACCCTTTTAGTACTAACATTCATCAGAAAGATGATTGAATTTAACACATATTTCACATGGCTTATTCTTCATCTTGGATTGATCAACTACTGATGTGGAAACTGCTGAAGGTGTGATCTTCAGTACTTTCCTCCTTTCAATACTTGTGTTATGTATTGAAGGATCTGTAACAACTGAAGACTTGTTCTTCAGCTGTTCTCTATCCATCCTGAAAGACCGTATGATAGATTCATCAGCAGTTGTTAATCCTTTTATTTCAGTTGATTTGAAATGCTTTTCAGATGTTGTGACTTGCCCTTCAGTACTTGAGGTACTTTGAGGGACAACATCTAAAGTACTCAACTTCATGTGTTTATCAGTAGTTAACCCATCAGGCAATTGATTTGCTGAGGTATTAACACTGATTTCATCTTCTGATCGTGGGTGAAACACATGATGATGTGGTTTGGAAATTACTTTTACCTTCAGGTTTTACTATTGGTTTTGGAGTAAAATCTGTAGGTGGTGCAATGTGATTGTAACCTATTCCAAACTTCACATTCGAAGCAGATTGCTTACTGAGTAGCATTTCAAATCCCTTGCAGGATGATACCCAGCGGTCACACTCAACTTGGGTAACTGCAAGTTTTTCTTTGAGATCTCTGTGGTTCTCAAGAATGACCTCTAACTTAGCCTTTTCATCATTTAATTGGCATTTAAGCTTATAAATCTCATCATCTTTATATTTAAGGACAGACTCATACTCAGCTTTTCTTTTGGAAAGGGTTTGCTCAAGCTCAAGATTTTGATTTATTAAAGCTATATTTGCCTCTTTAATAGAGATAAATGCATCTATGCAAGATTCAGAACATAGCTTGGTCTTAGCCTCAGAGGATACCTGGGTTACCTGTGATAAAGATGCATTGGAGCATGAACTCTTAGTAGACTCCAAGGCCATGAAAGCAAGATTCCAAAAGGATGTTCACCACCATGTTGACCATCACCAGCAAATAATTGCTCATTACCAGAGAGATCATCTGGTAAACTGCTCCAGTCAACAACACCAGGGGTGAAGAAGCTGTGATGAGGTTGTGATTGAGATGGTTGAGATGGTAGAGGCTCAGGTAAGGCTTGAGGTTGTTGTGCAATAGGAACTTGAACTTGATTTGGCTGTGGCATGTAATAGCAGGGATATGGATATGACCTTGGACCCTGAGGGACAAAATATGCAGGAGATAGAGGTTGTGAATGATGACCAGAACTAGCAGGATGTTGCCCTCTGTTTTGTGGACTATTGCTTGGAAAAGTCACAAAGGGTGTAGAGGAGTTAGATCCAGTTGATCTACACTCTCTTGCAAAGTGCCCAAGCCTGTGGCATTTGTGACACCTCAACTTACTCTTGTCAAAACCAACTTTGGTTTTGCCAGAGAGTCCTGGAAATTTCCTACCAGTTCTCTTGGAGAACTTTTGAGATCTAATATTAATCAAGGCCATTTGGCTTAGAATATCCATCTCTTCTAAGTCATCATCAGTAATACCTTTCAAATCATCCATGATGAAGCACAAATTGTCACTATTACAGCCTAACTGACTATCAACACTAACAAATGCATGATCAGAACTGTTTGAAGAGAAATCTATATGCTCATCATAATTGCTTTCTGATGCAGCATATTCTGACTCATGACCAACCAAGGCAGCGTTCCCTGGTACAAAGTCATGAGTGAGCTTTCTTGATGATGCTAGTTTCCTTTTCTACTCAATCTCTCTTTCAAATTTAAGCAGTTTCACATGGAGTTGGGTGAGAGATAGGCTATCTAGATTTGCACTGAGAGTAGGACAATGGTGTATGTGTCCCATCTCTCATGCAGTGATCTGAGGAATCTGTTGTTCATCTGGCTATTAGTGTATTCATGTTTGACCGTTTTCAGCTCAGAGATCAAACAGGAAAAACGCTCAAACTGTTGAGTTAATGTCTCACCCTTCCTATGAGAGAATGTCTCATATTGTTGGGCAAGGATTTCTCTATTGTTTGCTAAGACCTCATTTGTTCCACCAAATTGTTCTTTCAATGCATTCCAGAGGTCATGAGCAGTTTCATAATGCATAAGCCCAGAATAGATTTCATTAGGCAGAGCCATGGCCAGAATACCATGCGCTTTAGCATCAATTTCAAACAGTTTTCGATCCTTATCTGAGTATTGTTCCTTCTTCTTCGAAACCATTTGGTTGGTTTCCGGATTGTTCACCATAGGCTTGTGTGGACCATGTACCACAGATGTCCAACAACCTGAACTGTTAACACACAGGTGATGAAGCATTCTTCGTTGCCATATGTTATTCTAAGTCCTAACCAGCATCGGAGGCTTGCTTGAGGAACCGGTATTGTGAGGGTTATTAGAAGGGGTAGTCATTCTCAGATTCAACCAAATTCAATTAAGTTTTAACTGATTTAGTGCAAAACACAACAAACTCAATATGAACCAAGAGAAAACTCAAAGCAAATAACCGAAAGCAGCAGAAATTCAATGATCTATAACCAATTCTTGCAAATATGCTAATTCAATCAAACTTAGATTTCGAAATAGCAGTTTCAATGATCAATGTTAGATCAATCAATGATTAACCAGCTCTGATACCATTTGTTAGGATCAGTGATCTAAGTTTGATTAATTAGAGTAGATTGCAGCAGAATTCAAACAATGAATTAGACAATTAGCAAGAACACAATTGATATTCAATGAAAAGTAAACGGTTATAGAGAGAGAATTCTGCAAAAGGAATATTTCATTCATATGCTTTCGTGGTGGCTAAATGTCACGCGTTACAACTAGGTCAACATCCCTTATATAAGGAATGTGACGTCTGCTGATGTCACTTGATAGTGACATCTAACAAAATTATTCAAACTACTGAAACTATGCAAACTACTGAGAATGATCTCAACTACTGATTACATCTCAGAGAACGCTAAGTACAAAAACATAAAACTACTGAACTAAAACTACTGAAACTATAACTACTGAAAAGTAAATTACAAGTACTGAAAGGAAACCATCACAACTACTGAAGTTGATAACTTCAGATGTTGTGACAACTACTGAAGTTGATAACTTCAGCTGTTGTGACAACTACTGATCACTCTAGTCTTCAGTCTTTGTCTCCAGTCTTTGTCTTCAGTCTTTGTTCTTCAGACTTTTACTTTCAGACTTTGTCTTCAGCTGATAACTTCAGACTTTGTCTTCAGTAGAAGTCTTCAGATCTTGTCTTCAGACTTTGTCTTCAGACCTTGTAATCAGCTGATGTTTTCAGCTGTTGTGATCTTCTTCAGCAGTTGCAATGTCTGTGGGACTTAGAGGTTTTTCTAGTCAGGCTCATTGGTTCTTTTGGTCCAACAACAGTGCTATGCTGACCAAGTGTTGTCAACCGCATTTGGTATAGTCATACAAATAATGATTGACTTTGTTCTATCGCCTTTGCTACTGTGTACAAATACGGATAGGATAAAACAAGTAACAATTCTACCACATTTGTTATAGTGTGCTGTCACAAGTAATTCTTTCGTATTTACTATAGCAAAAATGCGGATAGTCAAAGGTTTCAAGTTCTAACTTCCGCATTTGCAACGGTATACAAATACGGAAAGAATGAAAATAAGAAACAAAACTTCGGCATTTACAACAGTAGCCAAATGCGGACAGTCAAAGTCAAAAGTTCGTCTTCCGTATTTGCTACAGTTAATAAATACGGAAGACCAAAAGTCAAAAAATTAATCCTCTTGCTATAGTGGTGACTGTATTTGCACTTAAACTTGTAAAATCTTTCAAAATGTATTATTTGACTATTTAAAGGAATTCAAATGGATCATTTAATACTTTTCAAATTTGAGAGACTTTATAGTGAGACGAGCACAAACGTACAGTACATCATCTTCGATCATCTTCATCATAAACAATCAAAGATTTTTGTGTGATTTTACTCAATCGACTCTTGTTATCGATTCTGAAGCCACATTCGTATTGGAAACAAGATTACATGGCAAATCTTACATGGAGCAAGCTCCATAATGTTAGCGGTTATTTAAACCCTGATGTGCCCGAAGCTGAAGGACTTAGAGATATGATCAGATTCTTATCTACCACAAGGATAGCCTATGCCATCATTGTGAGACCCACAATCTATGAGAATCTCATCAGGTCCTTCTGGGACTCAACTGAGGTAGTTGAAGTTGATGGTGTTAGAATATTAACTGGGAGAATCAACAATGAGCTCCCTTTGAGTATCACTAAAGATTTTGTTAGAAGATGCCTACAATTTGGTGATGATGCTAATGATCCTCTGGAGCTAGATGATGAAGAAATAACCACATTTTTTTGCTGAAATTGGTTATGAAGGAGGTCTTGAAGCAAAACACATTGTTAAAGGATTAGTGGATCTACTTTGGAGATTCCTAATTCATATGTTCCAACATTGTCTGTCCAAGAGAAAAATAGAATGGAACAACATTCTAGTCCTCACATCCTCTGCAATTTGTGCTCTCTGCACCAACAACCATTTAATATGTCTGCATATGTTTTCAATGGCCTGATTTCAAACATCCAAGAAGGAATAAGATACAAGTTTCTAATGTATCCAAGATTCATTCAATGTCTAATCAATGAATCATTCCCTGACATTGTTAATGAAGGACCTGTGCTTGATATTCCTCACTATGATGCAAGATCTTATAAATACATCAAGAAGAGGGACCCAAGAAACTTTTATAGCGGTGCTCACTCCCCTCTTCTTCCTTGGATGATTCAGCAACTAAATCAAGCAGGTCAACCATAACCATGACCACAACCAACTCCACAACCATCACCACAACCATCACCACAACCATCACCACAATCAACTCCACAACCATCACCACAACTGTCACCACAACCATCACCACAACAATCACCACAACCATCACCACATCCAACTCCACAACCATCACCTCATCATCACTCTCCAATATCTCCACCATATCAATCACCTATGTCACCATACCATCCTTTGAAATCTCATGATCACCCTACTAAAGTTGAAGGATCAACCAGTGCTTCTAAATCCTCCAAATCATCTTCTGTTGAGGAGGATCACCATGATCAAATCCCTGCAAAGAAAGCAACTTCTGAGGCTGCTCCTTCATAGAGCTATGCTGAATCTAATATCAACAGGCCTGATGAAAAGGATGAACTAATATCTGAGCTCTTACAAAAAGTGGAAAGGATGGAAAGGACTTTAAATAGGAGAGCTGGAATAATTAATGATAGAATTTTAGAGCTTGTTGAGAAAGAGAATGAATTGAAAGATCTGAAAGAAAAATATGAAGCTGAAAGAAAAGAAAAAGACAAAGAGATTGAGTACTTAAAAGCTTCACTAAACCATTCCAGAGAAGAAGAGAATATCATTGAGGAACAAGCAGAACTCATTTCTAGTCTTGAAAAAGAGCTTCAAAGACAAAACAAAAGGATCTCTGAACTTGAACTAATAATTGAGATTCAAAGAAGTGAAGTGGATGAGGAAGAGAAAGATGAACAATAAAAGGTTGATGATGAAGAACAAGAAAAGGTTAATAAGGATGATAAAAAGTCTATTTTCGAAAATAAAGAACAAGAAGGTGATACAAGTCAAATGAAGCATAAGGAACAAAGTCTAGAAATGGTGGTATACTCTGGAAACATAGATGACTCTCATACTGAGAAAGCTAAATTTGAAGAACATTTTAGTGCATTATGCAGTTTTTCATCTGAAAAATTCAGTATAGATGATGACTTTTGGGAATTTGTAAACAATCAAAGGACTGATTTAGAGCCTATTGTATTCATCCCTAAGTCACCAGTTCCTTTGGAGAAGGAGTTGACCATGCAGATTGTCCCTGCTGTGTCTTTATCTGAACAACAGAAAGAAACAATAAGAGAGATGTATGAAAAAGAAAAAGAAAAGGAAAAATAAACAGAAAAGAAAGAGAATGAGAAAATTGAAATTAATGATCAAGAGCCAATCACACCTGAAAAAGTACCTCAAGTGGTAGAAAAAGCTGAAACTTCAAGCCCTCAACTTCAAACTTACTCAAGAAAAAGAAAATATTTAGCTGAAAAGGCTAAGGGTAAGAGACCAGTGGTTGAAGAAGAAACATTTAAGAAGCAAAAAAGATGACCCCAGAAGCCTAGCAGCAATTGTTGAATTTCTGGAAGAGCATGAGCAGGCTGAAGCTCAATTGAAAAAATTGGCTGGTGTACTTGATTTAGAAGAAGGAGAGATTGCTGGAGGATATGATGTTACACAAGATGTTGATATGGATAGTCCATTAAAGCTTGAAAAACCAGTTGAAGATATGATGTCCAAGGCTCAAACAGATGATTTAATGATTAAAGCCATGTTCTTGATCAATCATGGATATGATCCAGATGAAGTGTTTGGGATGACATATGAAGGAATGAAGGAAGAAGAAGAAAAGGTGAACAACCTGCTGGATCTAAGTGTTGAGACTGAGTATGAGAAATCAGCACTTAGAAAGGATACTGCACCAAAATTGCCTCCTATGAAGAAATCTACTAGGTATGAAAGATCTTTTTCAAGGAAAGCTCCTGTGCCTAAACTGTCATCCATGAAGAAATCTTCCCCAACACCTGAACCACTATTTCCTAATCCTTATAGTATGTCAGATAAGGAAACGAAGGACTATCTTTCAAGTCAAGGGATCACCAGAAGGAAGATTAGGAACATGAAAACCAACTTATTAAGGGCTGCAACTCTTCAATCGATTAATGAGAAGAAAGAAAAACTTAAGAAGATAGAAGAAGAATTATCAAGCAATAAGCCAAGAAAAAGAGTATTAGCTGAAGACATGATTCTGAATCAAAAAGACCAAAACTACAGGCTCCTGTCCTACACAAGTATCCTGAATGGTTTGCAGAACCATCTCAGTTGAAACTACATAAGTATTTGTTGATCAAGTTAACTCATCCACATTTGTTAATACGGATGAACAAGCAAAGATGCGAATGAAGACTTAGACTAGTTCTGATGTAATAGGTTAGGGGTAGTTTAGTCATTTTGTAAAAGGCATCTTGTCTGCCTATAAATAGAATAGATACCTCGTACATGAGGTGACGGCTGATAGATAGAGAATCTTTGTTGTAATTATTCTCTGTAATTTATCAACTTTCATATATACAATACAAAAGCATTTATGAGTAATTTTCTTGGATTGAATGTTCTTTGATTGTTTGTTTCCACCATTCAATCACTGATTTGATTACCATATTCGATTCATAGTAAGAATCTCACTCTTACTCAACCCCAGTCATCCATCAAGCCCCAAGAGCATGGTATGGAAAGCTCTCAACTCATCTTGTGAAACACAACTTTTGTAGAGGAGTGATTTGTAGGATTCTATACGCCCAAGACACGTAGAATATTGATGCGGTTAGTACGTTATGATCCAAGTCGTGTTATACCCAATAACAAGCTTTGCAAGCACAAACAATTATTTAATTGATGATATGATCATGCAATTAAATAATCACACCAAATTTAGAAAATAGGTTTCCTAAACAATTGCATTTGTAGTGGAACAAATTATAAGGATAATTTGTTGATGAATTTTATTATTTGTATTGTTATTTAAATAGGTTTAAGTAACATTAAATAATAAAACAGAGAGTCATTTAAATTAAAAGAGGTTTAATTTAATGATGTACATGACTTCCTAATGTGTTATCTTATTAAAAATTTTGGGAGGGAAAACCATTCGAGAAGGCTGAAAATCAGCCTTCCCATGGTCCAATAAGATTTTTTCTTTGCCTTGAATACACACATTAGAAAGGTGTGCAAGTCTCCATACATGCATTCATCATTTTTCACACAAATCTAATCTCTTCTCTCCTCTCAAACTCTCGGCCAGCAGCAGCAGTTTAGAGGGTCTTAGAAGTGTTTTTGTGTTCTTCACCCTAGCAAGAAGGTGTTTGCTATAAGGCTTGGGTATAAAAGCTTGAGAGGACCTCTTGTTGGTGCCTTGGTCATTTTCTTGGAGCAAATCTTCATCCATTTCGACTCTTTTGCTGCTGGAAGGTAGTTTATGGCAGCCTCTTTATGGCTTTCCATAATGTGTGTTTTGTGTTTAAATAGCTAGTCTTATTCACATATGAAAGGTCCTTTGTTCTTGGGTTTGTTTATTACTTTATAATACCAATTTGAAACTGAAATTTTCAGTTTATAAACTATGTTATAAAGGTTGTTTCCACTGCGTTTTCACAAAGTTTAAATGGTTAAACTATGTTTTATGTTCTAACAAACCCAACATTGGCATCTAGAGCCGGTTATGTGGATAGCTAGCTTGTTTTGTCCTTGAAAAATTCGTTTAATGGGACTTCTAAACCCCTTTAGGGGCTGCTATGTTCATGTATTATGAATCCCCAAACTTTCAAAGTTATATCACACATGCTTGTGATTAAACTTTGAAAGACATGTAAGATGTATTGTTTGTTTGTTTGGACAAGATAAAACCCGAAATTTCAGTTTGTGTTGGCTGAAATTTCGTGGGTTTTAGTGGGGGATTCATTGTTGTTTTGGATGATATGATCATTGTTCATTATGGTGCATAACCTTGCCCTTGACCTTGTGTTATTTGGATGTTTGTAATGGTTGTATCTATTCATTCAATTGGGTTGTATAATCTTTTATTTGTGCTTGGTTTAAAGTGTAGTTTATTTATTATTGGGATGTAATAAATAGATTAGGCACCTTTCATTTTACTATAAATCTTGTATTAGGATATAATATTTTGTAATATGAAGACGTACGCGTTAGAAGCACAAAGGAAAGACACAAGAAACCTGGAGCATTTGGATGTGGTTTCAAGTGGGAGGTTCATGGAAGCCTTTTGTGTTGTGTTTTATCCCTTAGGAATGTCCTATGGTCCATACTTGTGATGGCAAACAAGTGTGGCCACTTTAGATGCTATGGTTATGCACTAATATTTGGTTGATTCATGGTTGTTTGGTTATGGTATTGTGGATGATTGCTTATATATGATGTTTGCTTAACAATCCTTTCAATGATCATAACAAGCTATCTAAATGGTCCTTAATCATTAAAAGGTAATAAAAGGTTATTAATATTGTTTAATGGTTTCAAAGATTAAAAGGGCTTTAATCAATGTACCATAGGGTATCTTGTATTTGAAAGCATGCAAATATGAATACATCGAGTTTTCTAAACTAGAATTTTGAAATCTCTAAATATTTTAAAAATGAGATCAACACTTTCCTTTTACACAACACTTGAATCACTCGGGAACTCTTAGTGGGATAAAGGTCACCTAACCATTTTGAGGGAACTTGTGACTTGAGGTGAGAATGCCATATTCTTGGGATAAAGGTCACCTAACCGCTTATTTTGACTAACTCACATGTGTGTGTAAGTAGGGTGTCTTGATTTGCAAACCATGTCAAATGGATCACCTACGATATGGTTTCCAAATGGTGTTGATGGGATTAACATTCCGACTTTACATATGATGTTTCAAGTTGATCCCATACCTCTAGAAGTTGCAAATGGTTGCAATCGTCAATCGTTGACCACCTTATTAATTTAAATTGTGGGATAAAGGTCACCTAACCACTATTTAAATGTAATGTTGGGTTCTAGATTTTAATATGAAAATGTCCTTAAAAGGTATTATTATTAAAGTAACAATATCGAAAATACTAAAATTGATCTTTGTTAAATTTTAGATGGCCACCAATAATTATGATAATCATGATAATTCATCCACGTCCGCCCAATCTTTACGAGCGATTCTCCAAAAAGAACGTCAAAAATCATAACAATTTTATCGATTGGTATCGAAACTTGAGAATCATTCTCAAGCAAGAGAAACGATCATATGTTTTAGACGACCCTGTCCCCGATCAACCTAGTGAGGATGATGAAGAGGCCTATAACGATTGGATAAAGTACATTGAGGACTCTGTCCAAGTGTCTTGCCTTATGTTGGCAAGCATGACTCCAGATCTCCAGAAGGAGTCTGAGCATCACGGAGCTTATGACATGATAACCCAACTGAAGGAAACGTTCCAACAACAAGTGAGGGTAAGCGCTTCGGAACGGTTCGAGCGCTCCATGCATGTCGTATGGATGACAACTAATTAGTTTCATCTTATGTACTTAAGATGAAAAGTCACATTGACTGCCTCAAAAGGCTAAATTGTCCTGTCTCAAAGGAATTGGCCACGGATGAAGGTGGGAACAAGAAAAGGGTAAAAGGGTAAAAGGGTTGGGACAAAAGCATAGGTGACAACTAATTAGTTTCATCTTTTGTCCCAAGCATTCATGCTTTTGAACCTCAATGGCCTTACCAAAAAGTTTGAGACGTTCGTGTTGAATTACAACATGAATGCTTGGGAGAAAAGCATTGTGAGCTTCACTCTATGCTCAAAACGGCCGAGGCGGCCCTGGGTAAAAGTGTTTTACCCGTTCTCACCATTAATGAAGGTGGGAACAAGAAAAGGCCTCATCCTGCACCTAAGGCAAGAGTTGCCAAGGGTAAGGGACCTGTAATGGGAAAAGGGAAAGGGGTGGCAAGGGTGCCACCCAAAGCACAGGAGAAGAGGAAAAAGGTTGCTTCTAATGACCCATGCTTCAAGTGTGGGGAGATTGGACATTGGGTAAGAAATTGTCCTGTCCATCTCCAAGAGTTGAAAGCAAAGAGGGATGCCGGGCAGACCTCAGGTACTACATACATGATCCATATTGATTTAAACTTAATATCCTCTAACACATGGGTATTAGATATCGGATGTGGAACTCACATTTGCAATTTATTACAGGGGTCCAAAAGAAGTCGCAACTTCAACAAAGGGGATGTTAGCCTCTACATGGGCAATGGGGCTAAAGTTCAAGTTGAAGCCGGTGGTGGCTACATCTTGAAACTTCCAAATGGTTTGGAAGTAATTTTGGACAATGTTTTGTATGCTCCTAGTTTGACTAGGAACATTATTTCCGTAGCCCTATTAAAACATTTTGGATATGTATTATCATTTATTGGAAATGAAATCCATGTTACTTTGAATGACATGTTTTACTTTAAAGTTGTTCCCATCAATGGTATTTATGAATTGGTTTGTGAAAATACATTGAATGATAGCTTGTTGTACCAAACTAGTACCAAGAAACTCAAATCGGATTTGAGTAATAGTTACCTTTGGCATTTCCGTCTTGGTCATATAAACAAGAAAAGAATACAAACACTACAAAAGAATGGTCTTTTAAAACAAATGAATGTGATTCATTTGATGTATGTGAGTCTTGTTTACAAGGTAAAATGACCAAGGCACCTTTTAAAGGCAAAGCCGAAAGAGCAAAGGATTTATTAGGTATCATACATTCGGATGTATGTGGTCCTTTTAAACCTATGACAAGGTACAATGAGAGATACTTCATTACCTTTACTAACGACTATAGTCGATATGGGTATGTGTACTTGTTAAGATACAAAGATGAAGCTTTTGAAATGTTCAAGATCTTTCAAAATGAAGTACAAAATCAACTCAATAAGTCAACTAAACGCAAAAACATTTTCGATTTTAGAATTTAAGGGGGAGAATAGATTACATTATTTTAAAAAAATGAGGGAGGAGGACAGCTTAGCTAAAAGGAAAGAACTCAAATCTGTGATACTGATTCAACGAATTTAGAAAATGATAGTACATAGGGAACAAATAAATTGGGGCTTTAAAAGGTTAACTACTCATGATACAAAATTCATAGTTAAGTCTAAATAGTCAAAGCAAAATAAAAGGAAGGATGATAGGTAAACTAGTGTGCTACTATGGTAACATACAGAAAGTAGACCTAGAGGTTGTTGGCTCATTAGATGATGTGTCGGTAGATTCATCACAATAGATAAGTAGACCTCATTGGTGATTTCAAGCTCAAACTAAGTTGTTCAACAAGCTGTGTGTTCCCATCGTATCCCTGGTTAACACAATCAATGAAGTTCCAAAAAGGGGTGACGAGCAAAATAAACGCCATAAATATGTGCGGATGACCATAAAATATGAGCAAAGCACATGAAAAATGCAAAAAGCAATCAAACTAATAACCTATGTTGTTGGTGCGATCTGTGCAAAAATAAAATACCTGCTCAAACAAGAAGATAGGTTGTGTGCCTCTCTGCTGTGCGGTGGCACTAACCTGAGGATAAGCATAACCTAAATATTCTAGAATTCAATATTGTTTAGCATCTCTTTGAAAGCTCTTAGAATAGTTTCTTCTTGTATTATACCCATAGACCGCTCAAAAAATCTCCTGAGGAAAGTTGATTACCATATAAGCGTGGGATCCACAAATGCTTGTCGAAATAATTAAACCTTAATAATCATCAATGTGTCAAAAATCTGTGTATGGATTTAAGAGGACAGGTATACTGACAATCATCGTGAGTTACAACTCTTGATAGTCCAAATCATTGTGTGCATCATGTAGCTCTAGTATGATTTCCTAAAATTTATGTTGTCTATTAGTGAAAACAAGGATCAAGTGTCAAAATTGTTTATTAAAGTGTCCCAAGTGAGTCTGATATACCTGTATGATTCCAAAATGGATCGTACCAGAAATGATTAATTGGAATTGAAGCTGTGATGTCCATGTAGTAAAATCAATTAGAATTATTCTAATAGGTCATATTTCATCTCTAATCCAAAATACAAAATTATGTCTTGTTATAGTTCTTAATTTCAAAGTTGTTATGTTTAGCTTTAGTAAATTGTAATGTAAGAGTCGGACTCTACAACTCATCATAATCTGTGAATCACTCACTCAAAAGGTTCACGTCTGAGGTGACCAAAACATTCAAAGTTAAAAATGAGTCAGGTCTAAGGTGACAAATTCCTTTAAGTAAAAGGATCATATCTGAGGTGATCAACAGTGTTTCCAAATTAAAAGGGTCATGTCTGAGATGATCATTGCTGAAAAATGTTGTATCTATTGTTAAAAAGTACAAGTTTTTAAAGTGCATAATGTCAAATAACAAGTCAGAGTCATACGCACGACTGGACCATAAGCATGGACCAGTCGCACGAATGGGGCATGAGTATGAACAATTCACACGATTGGATCACAAGAATGAACCAATCGCACGAATGGAGGTGATCGAATGAGTTAGTCGCACGACTGGAACCTAGTCGCACGACTAAAGGTGACCGACTGAGCCGATCGCACGACTAAGCTCCTATCGCACAAATGAAGAGTGTGAATGAATCCAGTCGCCCAATTGAAGCCAGACTCAGTATAAATAGGGCTATAGTTGGTCGCACATTTTTATCACCCCTCAATCGCCCTAAAATCGCCTGAAAGTAGCGACACTCTACCAAAATTTAGTTAAATCGATTTCTCTTCACCATTGTGTTACTCATGAGTTGTTACATCATCTGCAGGTAATTAACAACCCAAATCGCACAAATTGCACGGTGAAAACAAACCCTAACAGGCCCAAATTGTTTAAAATCAAGAAATAAGTGATAACCAACAAATAGACCATATAAATATGAAATTTGGTTGAAATGAAAGACATATTGCAACAATTTGGGTTCTTACGTGTCTAAAGAACCTAAACACAACATTTAACTACTAGTTTTGACCTAGTTTCAGGATTAAAGTGTCAAATAGAGACGTGTACGACTCGTCACTCCGAATGAACTTCAATCGCACGATTGAATTGGGTGAATGACACAATTGGCCGATTGAACTAGGCGTATGAGCACAATCGTCCAATTGAACTCAGCCGCATGCTCAGTCACCCGATTGAACTCAGACACATGCTCAGTCGCCCGATTGAAGTCAGTCGCATACTCAATCAACCGACTGAACTCAGGCGTATGGTTCAATCACACGATTGAACCAGACTGATTTCTAAACAGCTTAAGTTTCAATTGTTTATGTGATGAATTAGCTAATGTTTATTTGTCTTATGTTACAGAAACATGGTAGAAAGGTGGACTATAAACACCAAGCACAACATATGTGCCCACCTTGATCCTACATCCCGGAACGCTGCTGAGTTATGAGGGATTATAGCTTTTCTACGCCGATCACGGATCTTCAGAGCTATCTCGACTTAGTGCACACCTTATAGATCCATCCAGCAGTCTTTCTGGGAGAGTACCAGGGTAGACAGATCAGTTGAGCCCCATTGTATATGGAGCTTTATCTTGGGTCAAGAGATTGTGATCACGGAGAAGGATTTGAGAAGGGTTTTAGGCTTGGGTGAGGATGGAAACCACCCAACTAAGCTACATCCTCTGGTTGTCCGGGGATGCCTCATGAGGATCAAGTACGTCGGCAACTTGAATGTCAGGGTGTTGTACAAGAGTAACATGTGTCCACAATTTAAGTATCCGGCACATGCGATACTGAAGTGCATAGCCTCCAGGCGTGGAGGATTTGACAACCTCTCCGACCAAATCCAGAATGCTTATGTTGCTCTGGTACTGAACCACCTGTTTAGTTTTTCCCGCATGATTTTCTCCTACATGATTGAGAACTTAGAGGCCAAAGGCAAGGAAGGCTTCTGCATGTACCACCGATTTCTACAGATGATCATTGACGAGAAGCTTCCTTCGTGGCCTAAAGAGAGTCATGATGCAGAATCTCTTGAGGTCATGGATGACACCACCCTTGGGAGGATGAAGGTTTATAGGGGCAAGCAGGTGAAACCCCTTGTAAGGAGATTGTTTAGGAATTTGGCCCGAGAGGACTACGTGGTGCCAGCTAGGAGGAAGTGGTGTCATGATGATAGTGACTCAGATTTTGAGCCGATTGTGCTCCCATCCAACGATTCTGATGATGATGATGATAGTGGTGATGGTGGAGATACTGGCATCACCCAATCTAGGGTCACTACCACAGATGCTACATCTCCACCATCCACCCACGGAGGAGCTGAGTTTGTAGGATTCCATCAGGACTTCTGTCCTGATGAGGAGGAGGAGAATGATGAGGAGTCATTAGTTCGGACGGTGGGCTGCAAGAAGGTTGCCACCGAGTGAGGGATTAGGGCGATAGGTGGACGCCAGGGTGAGTCTGGGAAGGCTGATACAGATCCATCTTACACCCCAGACCAGCCCAGCAGTCGAGGGGGAGCATCCTCCTCGAAGGGATCGAGGAAAAAGAGGATGGCTCAGCCGCACAGGATGAAGAGTAAGAGATGGAGA
This sequence comes from Flaveria trinervia, assembly GCA_025506515.1. Classification (NCBI taxonomy): domain Eukaryota; kingdom Viridiplantae; phylum Streptophyta; class Magnoliopsida; order Asterales; family Asteraceae; genus Flaveria; species Flaveria trinervia. Next base: position 41,416,079 of record CM046451.1, read on the forward strand.
TTCACTTTGATCACCACCTCTACCACCACCACGACCACAGCTAACACCACCACTACCACACCCTCCACTACTACTACCACTCCACCCACCATTACTACCACACCTCAACCCTCCACTACTATAGCCACACCTCCACCAGGTACATCTATACCACCACCCATCTTTACCACAACTACCACCACTACCACCGCCCATCAAGCCAGGACTTCATCTCAGGTCCCATCAAGCTTTGCATCCTCTCTAACCTCCATTGGATTAGAGGAGCAGCTCTCCAATCTAAACCAGATTGTGCTTAAACTGCTTGCTATTGATGAGCAACGAGCTACACAGCTAAACAAGCTGATGGAGCTCAATGCTGCTCAGGCTCAGCAGATAGCAATTCAGAGTTAGGAGATTGCTAAGCTTCATGAGCTGCAGACTTCTTCAGTATAGAGGATAAATGTCTTGAGGCAAAGAACAAGAAGTTGATGCTATGACTCAAAGGGTCCAAAGATGAGCCCCTCAAGATCAGAGAAGGAGATGATGATGGTGATGATGAAAATGATGAGGATGATGATGAAGAGACTGATGAAGAAGGTGATGGAGATGAAGGAGAGGAGAAGGGAGGAGATGAGGATGAAGGAGATGATGCTACTGCATCAGCATCCACACAGGCTAGAGAGCGACGGTCAAAGAAGGCTCAGGATTAGGGAGCCTCATCCTTAGCCCCTCCGGCTGACAAGCCTGCTATTCAGAGCAAAAGTAATGATTAGATATTATGTATTTGAAAGCTTTTGTACTTGAATCATGTATTAAAATTTTGTACTTAATGTTTATATATATATCTAGTGTTTAATTTTCTTGTGTATTCACTAATGATTGATGTGTTACATGTTTAAATCAAGCAGATCAAACATCTCAGCAAGATGAATACGATGTTGCTCCCCTTCAGGAAATCAAGTCTCAACTCACGATGATTTTTGATTTGCAAGGGATCGTCAGACGGTCTGTGAGCTATACTCCCAAAGAAGGAGAAATTATTCATGACCTTACTGATAAGCAACTTGTTGAGATGATCAGGCTAAACCCTAATGAGCTTGTCAAGGATGTGCCTACTTTTGATGTGACAAGTGACGATGAACTCAACGATGTCGATGAAATAGAGATTGAAGATGTCACTCCTGACCATTATCCAGAGTACACTGACCGAGTGGGAAATGTAGTCCCCAACTTGGGTGATACTCTCAGCAATGATACATTTGACAAGCTGGATAAGATAGAGAAAGAGATTGAGAAGAATGAGGGTCAAGCCCAAGCCTCAAACGCTAATCTTGATCTTAAGAAGGCTGAATGGGCTACCTGTTTTGCTGAGATCCGAGCCATGCGTACTGCACAAAAGCCAAATGCCTGCACAAAGCTATACAAGGTCAAGAAGCAACTAAAGGTGTCGGGCAAGATCATTGCATGGGCATATTTTGAGGACCTGAGTGTATGCAGTTAAGAGAGAGAAGGGCATAAAGTACATTAGATTCCCACACGATCTAAAGACTCTCCCTGGTTTTGAGCTCAACTAGCTTGCACGCCTAAAGTTGTTGTATGTTGATTCGAAGAAAATGTCAGGCTGGTTTGAGGCTACTTTAAGGAAAGAATACCACACTAGGTGGGTAAACTTCAGACCTCAACAACTGAAGAGGTAAATCAGAAGGTCTGAAGTTGATCCCATTACTGAAATGCCTAAGGTAGTGCTGAAGTGGAGTCCTCCGCGTACAATGTCCAAAATCCCTCTAAGGGAAATGCCATAGGACTTCACTCCACACTTCAAGTGGTGGTATTATGATTGGAGAACAATTGAAGCAGTCATAGTCTTACAAAAGGATAGCCAAATGGATACTATCCGGGTGTTTGCCCCTATGTGGCTGACCAACTTGTCTGTAGACGATGTTTATACCTTATACAAGTGGCCACTATTCTATGACTCACAGGATATTGTACAATCCCTCCAGTTTTAGAACGTGATAAGACTCAGTTTTGCATTCGAGATACATGCCGGAGTTACAAGAGAGGAAAAATACAAGAAATTCGAAGAGCTAATTAAGAATGTTAGACAATGATGTAAACTAGGTCAAAGGGGGAGTTTGTTGATACATGTGTACCTAGTTTAGGAGCTTAATTTAAAATGTCTATCATGTCTTACATATATGTAATTGAATGGGTATGAATGAAATACAAAGTGTGGTTATCGTTTATAATGTTTAATATTTCATTGTTTATTGTGTGATAAAATATAGTGAACTAACTATATTGGTTTGTGGTTGTTGTACATGATTCTTAGTCAATAATGATTGACAAACATGTTCAAACTTAATGGTGTGAAGTTCTCATGCGAATGGACCATGCTAATGGACCATACGCATGAATACTTCATGCTAATGGACCAGTTGCACAAATGAACCAAGAGACTGCATCAGTGACACGATTGAGAAATAAGATTGACTCAGTCGCACGACTGAACCTTTAGTCATGTGGATGGATCAATCGTATGATTCAGTTGCACGAATGAACCATGCTAATGGCTCAGTCGTACGATTGGAAGACCCTAACCTAAAAATCGCACCTGATTTGTGGAAAAACATAACAATTCGAATACCTACGCACATAATCGTACCCTAGCCGTCCAGAGACTCAAGAAAACATGTTCCAAGTTCATAGATCGCAATTGATTGTTCTCTAATCATTCTTAGCATTTCATTAATCCTTAGATTGATCTAAACTATGTTCTCCCTGATTGGATCGCTAATCAAATAGGATTCTGCACTATTTGAGTTTATATACGCACAGAATCAATTAATACTCCATACGTAAATGGTCCTAACACCTTGAATCCAAGGTTAGGACTATAGAAGAAAGGTCTACCACTCAGTAACTTGAGATTGACAATCGCAAGGCTTAACTAGCTGAGGAACAGATTGAGAGATCTGTTAGGCATGTACCTGTTCAGGTCTCCTTGACCTCTTCCTCCAACTCATCTAGCTCTCAAGATGATGCTACCAAAGGGGGAGAGTGTTCAGAGACAAACATCTGAGGAACCACAGAGCCAAACTTTAACTTCCAAATTCACGGCTCCTATTATAACTTTCTCTGAACCATCTCAGGTGTTACTACAAATTGACCAAAGGATGCTCAAAGATCTCTACAGACTCTTCTCTAAGTTTCTGCTGAGATCGTCTCTTGATCAGCCAAGCCCTGATGCAGTAATGATGTATTTCATAGCTGAAGAACTTCAGAGGCTAAGTGCACCTTCTACCACTATGGAAGAAGTTGGTCAACCTAAGGTCCACATGGAACCTGAGATTCAACTCAAAGGGGAAATAGGGACTGATGGCCCAGCAACTGAAATAGTTAAGACAAAATCTGCATCCTCTCAACTTCTGAAGCTGAAGTTAAAGCCTCGAAAGAACAAGCGGAATCTTCCGAAGCTGAAATAGAAGTTGCGGAAGGATTGTTCATAATCTCTAAGGAACTAATCATCACAGATGCCATCCTAGAACTGGCATCTGAGGTGAATAGTGAGGACTTTCTGGATCAACCTCTTGTTCAGACACCCTCTCTGCCTCTCCCACAATTAGAATCTACTCTCCAAGAACCACCAAAGTCAAGATCTTCAATATATAAGAAAGGAAAACAGAAGATGACTGTAGAAGAGCTTGAGGAAGAGGAGAAGATTGAAAAGCTAAAAAGAAAAAGAAGACTTCCAACTGGGAAGCTGTTAGCTACTAGTACAAAAGTCGTTGCAGCCAACCAGGAGGCAGTCAACAACAAAAGGAGAGAGGAGATCATTGACCAGCTCATCAAGCTTGGAGCTGCCAATGAAGAAACACTCCTGCTACCATTAGAGGTGTTGGTGGAACTGGAAAAGGCAACCAGGCTGCAGCAAAAGTAGCATGGTTGGCCTTAGAGGAAGAGAAAGAAAAGGAACAGGGGGAAGTTGACATGCAACTTAGGAGGGAAAGGATGGCCTTTCTAACCTCTAGAGGGTTCTCTCTTCAAGAACTGTCTCCACCCAATGATGAAACGATCCTATGGCTCTTTAACAAAGAGCAGGATCAATTGGAGAAAGAGAGAAAAAGGGCTACAAGAGATAAGTTGAAGGAGAAGAAGAAAAGGGAAGAAGAAGCTAGGTGTTAGGATCAGCGATCTATGTTTGATTGATTAGAGAGTATAGCAGCGGAAATCAAACAATGAATTAGCTAATTCACAAGAACATAAAATATATTCAAGGTAAGAACAAACGGTTATAGACAGAAAGAATTCTGCAAAACATATTTCATTCAATATTTGCTTTCGTGGTAACAGAATGTCACACATACAATTAGGTCAACACCTCTTATATAGGAGATGTGACGTCTGCTGATGTCACTTGATAGTGACATCTAACAGAATTTATTCAAACTACTGATAGTTAACACAACTACTGAAGATGTCAAACAGCTGACATCTTCTTACAAAAATGCTAAGTGTTAACTATCACTACAACTACTGAAAAGAAACTACTGAAACTACAAGGACTGAAGAACATGCTCTTCAGTCGTTTTACAAATACTGAAACAAAAAGAAAACTACTGAAAGGAAACCATCACAACAACTGAAGAATGCTTCTTCTGCTACTGTAACAAACTCTGAAGGCTTCAGTACTTGTACTTGAACTTCAGCTGTTGTCATCAGCTAATGTCTTCAGTCTTTGTACTTCAGCTGTTGATCTTCAGTACTTTGTTCTTCAGCTGTTGATCTTCAGACTTTGGTCTTCAGCTGTTGAAGTCTTCAGTACTTAGTCTTCAGCTGTTGAAGTCTTCAGTATTTTAGTCTTCAGCTGTTGATCTTCAGACTTTGGTCTTCAGCTTTTGAAGTCTTCAGTACTTTAGTCTTCAGCTGTTGAAATCTTCAGACTTTGTCAAACAGCTGATCAAGTCTTCAGCAGTTGTTGTGATGTCTGTGGGACTTAGAGGTTTTTCTGATCAGGCTCATTGGTTCTTTTGGTCCAACAAACTCCCCCTGAACCAATGCAGCCAAAATCTCTAAACTTATTGAAGATGTCCCACTTATTCTGGCAGAAGAATTGGTCTTTTTGTCTTCTAGATCAGCTCAGAAGTGACCCTTTTAAGCACAGGCCTGGGAAGAAGTCTCAATTATCTGTTTGGCAAAGTATGAATGGGAACTCTGTCTTGGGGAACTGGACACAGAGTTGTTACCCCATCCATGAGATCTACTTCCCCACTATAAGTCTGTATGACTCTCTTGTGTAGGCCTCAAGGAAGGTAATTTGTTCCTCCATGGTCAGCTCTTCAGCACCTCCTTCAAATAATGATTCAGGCCCATAGTACTCAGATAGGTATTTGACCTGTTTCCCTATCTTTAGCTCCACAGTTGTTATTATTCTATAAGCAAATTCATCAGGGTGATTACCCTCTAGGAACAACTGGAGCTCATTCTTTTTGACTTCTTCAAGCCTCTTATATACTAACCCCTTTTTACCATTTTATTTCCAGCATCTTCTGTGGGGTTTGGTTAGCTTTATAAGCTTTCTTGAAGTCTTCTAGGATTTCCCAGGGTGATACTACAAAGACCAGTGAGATCACTTCATCTACAATCTTTTTCACCTGGCCAATGTATCTCTGTGGAATGTTTTTCTTATGAATCCTATGAGACACCCTGGGATCAGGCCAAATCCTCACTCTCTCCTTTTGATATTGAAATGTATGCTTAAGAGTGTATATCTGAGAGCATGTTTCTTCATGTTGATGATAGAAGATGTGGCTTCATATGCTTTGTCAACCCTCCTTAGCAATTCCTTATCATGTTGTTTGTGAAGTTCTTCTTCTTCTAGCTTCACTTTCACAATTTGTCTTTGAGTTTCAGGAGTAATTGTTGGGGAGTGACTTGTGGCATTCGGCAACTGTATAACAGCTAAGAGTGGCAGCCTATCTTCATCTTCATCATCATCTTCTTCATCATCTTCTAGCCTCAATACCCTCTTCTTCTTCTGGGGTACATCATCGGCTATTGGTTTTGAGGGAAAGGAGTTGGTTGGTGGGTGTGTTTTGGTGGTTTAGGTGTGGGAATGTTAACAGGCTGTTCTAGCATTTTGGAAGTGAGTGTGGCTTTAGATTGCTTGGCTAGTTCAGTCCTGCTCCTAGCACCAGCTTCATTCAAAGCTTCAATAACTAATCCTTTAGTGTATACTTCAGACAAACAGATCTTAGTGGTTATTGCCAAGATGCTGTCCCAGGACCAAGCCTTGATTTCGATCATTGATCTTCCAAGATATTTTGCTATAAATCTGATCATGATCTCCAGCCTTTCTCTTTCTAACACATCATAACTTGCCCATCTGTTTTGGATTTCTTCAATCTCTAATCTTCTGATCTCAGAGTCAAGTTTTTCAGTGTCATGGCCTTGCCTAAACAACTGATCAATGATGTTATCCATTGATCTGTTGTGTTCAGCATCAGCCTCTTTTACACATCATAATCTCCTTCTCATTCTTTCTTTTCTTTGATTTCTCCATGTCAGCTTCCTTCCCCTTCTCTTTTTCAGTCTCCACAGCCAACTCCTTCACTTTTTCCACTTCTGTCACTTTTGTTTCTTTCTCTTTCTCTTTCCTCTCTACACTCCTCTTTCTTTTTTCTTTCACTGACTGAATCTCCCCCTTTTTGGATGCATTGGTTGCAAGGGTTTGATTTTCAGAAAGTTGTTTACCCACAACTTCCTCTATTAAGGGTTGTATTACTGAGGAAAGCCTCTCATCAATGGTTTGGATCACTATATCAGTGATTATAGGTGTGATGAGAGGTATGGAATTTTGAAAGATAGCAGCTATTTGCTCAGGGGGGTTCTATTCCTAAGAAATAGTGCCAGAAGCAGAGGCAGGTGGCTGTGTATGTGGGAGTGGCTCTGTGTTTGGGAGACCTTCAGATGAAGGTGCCATCTGTGGGGTTTGAGAGATAGATGGTCTTTGATCCGCAGAAGTTTTGGCAAGCAGCTCTTTGAGTCTGCTCACCTCCTCTTCCAGGATGGTGTTTTGGGCTAATACATCATAAAAGAAGCCCAGGTCATCATCAGTGGTTACTGAATCACCTGACCTCCTGATAGAATCAGGATAACATGCACTGAGTGTAGATCAGTTGTAGCATGTGCCCCTTTGTCTTGGAACTGGGACTTCCTGCCTCAGGACTATGTCCTTCATCAGCAGTTGCCTCTGGTAAGGTCTTAGTAATGGTACCAACTACATCCTGATCATATGCTGAAGCAGGATAAGTGGCAGCCTCACCAGAAGTTCCAATCTCCTTTTCTACACTAGGAAATGGAACATTGTAACCCTTATGTGTGGGTTATCAGATGCACTTTGATCCTCCCCCTCAATGGTAGAGGTATGCCCAGTTGTAATTGGTATCTGGGGAGGGGGTAGGAGTGCAACTGACTCAACACTTGTGCAACAATTAATGTAGGACTTTGGGGGGCGGTTGCATGGTGTGATTGGGTAGAAGCAGATTGCACCCGGGGTGAATGGTGCGCTTCAATGGTAACCCTCTCAAGTGAGATAGGTTCCAGCAGTGTGGGTTCCCCAATATTGGTTGCAATAGGATCCTGTTGAGAGATACCTGTGCGGCTTTGGCAGGTTGAGTCTTTGACACAACTGGGGGGTTAATACCAGTATGTGCTTCCTGTGTTTGTGGTACAGGGGCATCCTCAGGGGACTCATCTCCCTGAGTAGCCTTTTTTGGCTTTTTGGATTTTGGTTTAGTGGGGACTTTGGATCTGGAGGTGGTGGCTGTGGGTTCCAACTGCGTGGGTTTTCGCAGTTTGGCAGCCTGTTTCAGTGTGTGGTCAGAGTTGTGCCTGGAGTATACTTCAGGCAATACAGCCGTTGCAGGGACTCCAAGGCCAACAAGTCCCTCAGCTTGCAGCTGATTCTCTATGATGGCCATAATGAATCGAGGATATAATATCCATCGATTAGAAAGAGATTTTGAGGCCATATCCTTAAGTTCAAGAAAAATAATTTCAGAAAAGTTTAAGTCTTGTTGCTCAAGGATAGAGAATAGTACCTGCTGCCACCTGGTAGACATTTGATCCCAAGAGGATGTCTTAGGAGCTAAGCAAACATTAACCATGTGAAAGATAAGACGTTCTGCATCATGGAAATGCTTCTTCAGGATGGTAGAGGCACTAAGGTTTCCCTGATATCCATGGTGGGCAAAGGATAAATCAGTTGTGCCCTTTGGATACCCAACGGGGAAAGTGGCATCATCCAAGTTAAGGTTTGGCGAATGACTTCCGGAGTGATGACCACTTGATGATTGTTGACGAACGACTGGAGAGACTCGGTGTTGTTCTCCCCAGTTATAAGGGTGACGTTCGTCCAAAACTGGTGTAAGGATTCGACATGAATGGTGGGATTTAGAAGGAAGGCCGTTTGGTAGGGAGATTGGACCATTAGATCAATGGCATAGTCGAACTTTCTCCAGAAAGGTGATTTTGTGAGGTAGGCAACACAGTTATGGCATGGTTTGAGCTGCATGGTCGCCATTAATGAGAGAGAAGTTTTGGAGATTTGAACGTTAGGTTTGGAGAGGATGAAGCGCTAAAGGCTTAGGTATTGGGTATTTATAGGGTAAGGGTTAGAAAACAACTAAAGGGTTTGGTGTTAGTCATCAGTAGTTGTAAACGACTGATGACATGGTATTACCCTTTCAGAAGTTGAAACAACTGAAGTCTTGGTTTTAGGCATCAGCAGTTATAAAACTACTGAAAACCATGGTTTTGACTTCTGATGTTTAAAAACAACTGAAGACTCAGTTTTAGTCATCAGTAGTTGTGAAACTACTGAAGACATGGTTTTGTTATCAGTTGTTGTGAACAGCTGATGACTTGGTGTTAGTCATCAGTAGTTGTGAAACTACTAAAGACATGGTTTTGTCATCAGTTGTTTAGGATGAAACAACAGTTGTAGAAACAACTGAAGAGAAAGTTCTCATCAGTAGTTTTCTTCAATTCATAGCCTTTCAGCTATTTCATACTGTCCTCAACACTTACTCATCAGCCTTTTAGCTGTTTTCAGTTCTTTCATAGGACATCAGTACTTATCTGTTTTTACTGACATCAGTAGTTATAACTACATCAGTAGTTGTAACTTTATCAGTTGTTTTAACAGAATCAGTACTATATGTGATATGGTTACTAATGATCATCGGTAGTTATTTACTGAGATCATCAGTAGTTATCACTTATTCTAGCTGCAGCATACCAAGCCGTAACACTAGGTTTTGGAAAGTTGAACTATCCAAAGGCTTAGTAAAAATGTCTGCAAGCTCATCAGCACTAGGCACAAACTTAGGATCAATCAGACCTTTTTCAAAACAATCCCTAATAAAATGATGTCTGATCTCTATATGTTTGGTCCTAGAGTGCCGGACTGGATTTTTGACAATGCACAGAGCTGAAGCGCTATCCATTAATAATGGAGTCTTAGTCTCTATAATGCCATAATCCAAAAGTTGGTTCTGAAGCCAGAGTACCTGAGAAGTACAACTTGCAGCTGCAATATACTCTGCTTTAGCAGTGGATGTAGCAACAGATGTTTGTTTCTTACTCTGCGAAGAAATCAAACAGTTGCCTAGGAATTGACATCCACCAGAAGTTGACATTCTAGTTAACTTGCACGCTGCATTGTCACTATCTGAAAAAGCAACTAATTTGCAAGAGTGTCTAGTGGAATACCATAAACCTAGAGATTGTGTACGTTGCAAATATCTAAAGATCCTCTTGACTGCAATCAAATGAGACTCTTTAGGAGCAGCCTGAAATCTAGCACGGACACAAGTAGCAAACATGATATCTGGTCTAGAGGCTGTTAAGTACATCAAGGACCCAATCATACATCTGTAAAGTGTTTCATCAACAGCTTTACCTTTCTGATCCGCATCCAGTTGTGTGGTGTTGCACATGGGAGTAGAACAGGGCTTACAATTTTGTAAATCAAACTTATTCAAAAGATCTTTTGTATATTTGGACTGATGAATAAAGGTTCCATTAGCCTTTTGTTTGATCTGCAATCCTAGAAAGAACTGTAATTCTCCATTGCACTCATTTCAAACCTCTTTTTCATTAATTTGGTAAAATAATCACACAACTGGGGATCAGAGGATGCAAAAATAATATCATCAACATAAATTTGAACAAGTAGCTTATGCTGATCCACGTCTTTATAAACAAAGTTTTATCTATGGAGCCTCTAGTGTAATTATTCTTGAGAAGAAAGTGGAAAGTGTCTCATACCAGGCTCTAGGAGCTTGTTTCAACCCATAAGAGCCTTATCAAGTTTATACACCCATTCAGGATGTTTATTATCCTCAAAAACTTGGTTGACACACATAAACTTCTTCTTTTATTTTACCATATAAAAATGCACTTTTGACATCCATTTGAAAAAACTTAAGATGGTGGAATGCAGCATAGGCTAAGAACAATCTAATTGCCTCTAGTCTGGCTACAGGGAAAAGGTTTCATCATAATCAATACCTTCTTCTTGTGAACAACCCTATACAACCAGTCTAGCCTTGTTCTTAACAATAATCCCATTTCATCAGTTTTATTCCTAAACACCCATTTAGTGCCTATTGCACACTACTGGGGGTAGAGGAACCAGTTCCCACACTTGCTGTTTCTTGAACTGAAGTAGCTCAAGCTGCATGGCTTCAACCAATCTATTGTCTCTCAAAGCAACATGATAGTTCTTTGGCTCTAGCTGACTGATGAAGAGAGCATAGAAGCAGAAGCAGAAGTTAGACAATTGACTTCTTGTTGAAACTCCAGCATTGATATCACCAATGATTTGAGACATTGGGTGATTCTTCAGCTCTTGATAAACAATGATATCTGTGCAAGTGTTTGTAGAACCTTCAGCAGCAGCAGATGTTGATGCAGACTCTTGAAACCAAGAATTTGATGGTAACTCAAAAGATGTAGAGGAATCAGAAATCTCATCAGCATTTGTTGTGGATGGAACTGCTGAAGCTACAGGAACATCAAGTTTAGCAGACAGGCAGTTGGTCACTAAACTTGAATAGGGGAGTATTGATATTATCATCATCATCATCAATACCACCAGGTGGAAGACATGCTGCAGAAGATGATATATCCACATGGTCTGCAACAACTGGAGGTTGATAAGGAACATATTGTAGTATGTCCAAATCAAACAACTCCACAGGGTTTTGTGGAATCTTGTCCATTCGAGATTCATTAAACTTCACATGCAAAGTCTCTTCAACTATCTTTGTTCGCAGTTGAAGACTATGTATGCTTTGCAAGTAGATAAATAACCAACAAAATACCCTGCATCCACCTTAGGATCAAATTTTTGGACTTGATCCTTTGTGTTGAGAATAAAACAGGGACACCCAAATGCTCTGAAAAATGAAATTAGAGGAGCCAAGTGATGTAGAACTTCATATGGAGTCTTCATCAACCTCTGATTTACTAAGGCTCTATTCTGCACATAGCAAGCTGTGTTAACAGCTTCAGCCCAAAAGGTCAGTGGCAAACCAGAGTCAGCCAACATAGACCTTGCAGCTTCAATTAGGGTCTTGTTCTTTCTCTCCACTACTCCATTTTGTTCTGGAGTCCTTGGGATGCTAAACTGTCTTTTGATTCCCTTTGAAAGATAAAATTCATCAAGTGTATGGTTTCTAAATTCAGTTCCATTGTCACTCCTTATACACTTGACTGAAAGGAATACTGCTTCTCAAATACACACAAAGTTGATAATCTTCTGAGCAACCTCATCCTTTGAATGTAGAAAGAAAGTCCATACAAATCTGGAGTAATCATCCACAATTACCAGACAGTATTTCTTCTTTGCCATGCTCTCACTCTCACAGGACCAATTAGATCCATATGCAGTAGTGCAAGCAGGCAGTGGACTTAGGCTCTTCAATAGGAGGAATGAGACTTTGTGATTTTTCCTTTTAAACAAGCAGTGCAGGTTTCATCACAGTGGAACTCCTTTATTGGTAAACCTTTCACTAAGCAATTGTGGATCAGCTGATTCATGTTTTTGAAATTAACAGACCTAGCCTTCTGTGCCACAGTTTAGATTCCTGAGGAGAGGCTTTGGAATATAGGCAAGGATGGCCTCTGAGATCTATTTTCTTGGAAAGATCTAAGGGATAAACTCTTCCTGTCCTGTTGGCCCTCAAAAGAGTGTGATCATCCAACACCTTATCAATCAAATTCAGAGCTTTGGATGATAGAATCCTGCAGTTCTGACTGGTGAAAAGAGCAACATGGCCTTTATCACACATTTGACTGACCAAGAGATTGTACTTGAGATTTTCCACATGATTAACATCATCAAACTTTATTTCTCCATTGGAGACAAAGCCTTTTCAATGATGTAACCCTTAGCATCATTTCCAAAAGAAACAACCCCTTCTTTCCTTGAGAGTAGTCATGAAGAAGAGAGCTGTTCCCTGTCATATGCATAGATCCCCCACTGTCTACATACCAGATGCTACTTTGGCATGTTAAAGAACCCTGCAATCATAAACAATTAGTTAGTTTTTGAGACCCAAACCTTTTTGGTTTTGGGTCTATTCACATCAACAGATGGTAAACTAACAGACTTGCTATGAATAACAGCCTGAGGGGATGGAGATGGTGAAGAAGAAGATTCCTTTGGCATGGATTTTCTTCTCTATGGTTTCAACACAGGAGCATCTAATTGGTTGACTCTCCCCAATAGATGTTGAACCATCATAACAAGTTGCGTCTGATTTTGTGATAAAGCCTTCAGCTCATCAGACACATTAGTGCTTGAGTTGGATGGGTTCTTGTGTTGTACCATCTCTCTTTGAGCAACCTCAGCTGTTGCCTGTTTAACCCCTTTCTTTTTGGATTTCTTTTTGGATTTTGGGGTTACAGGTTTTGATGTTGCTGGTACAAATTTGATTTCAAACTCAGTTTTCATTTTATCCATTTTCTCTATAATGTTTTCATTATGTTTGAGTTTGGAGACCTTTTTATACCAGCAATCATCAGTAAGATGATTGAATAAGCCACATATTTCACATGGCTTTTTCTTCATCTTAAGTTGATCATCTGCTGAGAAGATGAAACTACTGAAGACTTGTTCTTCAGCAGTTTGCTATCAGTACTAGCAGTTTTCTTTGCTTTAGTACCTGCTTTCTTGATATCTTCTTCAGTAGTTTTCCCACCCTTTCTACTTGTAGTTTTCTTTCCTTTAGTACATGTAGTAGTTTGGGCTTGTTCTCCAGGTGTTATGACATTCTTTTTAGTACTTTCAGTACTTTGTGAAATATCACCTGGAGTGATCAACTTTGTGATCATGGAGTGTCAGCATTTGAACCATCAACATCAGCTGATAGCTTCTGAGAGGAATTAATGCTGACTTCTACTTCTGATGGTGCTGTATCAGATAGTATATCACATGATGAAAAGGATTGGTTATTGCTTTCACCATCAGATTCTACCTCTGCTCTGGGAGTAAAGTCTGTAGGAGGAGTAGTGTGATATAACCAATGCCAAACTTCACATTAGAAGCAGATTGCTTACTAAGAAGCATTTCAAAACCCTTGCAAGAAATTACCCATTGATCACACTCTACCTGGGTAGTTGCAAGTGTTTCTTTGAGGTCTTTGTACTTCTCTAGAAGTATCTCTTCCCTAGCCTTATCATCAGTGATTTGGCATTTAAGTTTGTAAATCTCATCATTCTTATCATTAATCACAGACTCAAATTCAGCTTTGCTTTTGGAAATTGTTTGTTCTAGCTCAATGTCTTGTTAATTAAAGCTACATTTGCTTCTCTAATAGATGCAAATGCAGCTATGCATGTTTCAGAACATAGTTTGGCTTTTGCCTTAGAGGATACCTGTGATACCTGTGGTGTAGAGGCATTAGAGGATGAAGTATCAGTAGAATCCAAACCCATAAGAGCTAGATTTCCAAAAGGACTATCACCACCATGTTGACCAGCACCAAAGAACAGTTGTTCATGACCAGACAAATCATCTGGTAAACTGCTCCAGTCAACAACTCCTGGGGTGAAAAAGTTGTGTTGTTGAGGTTGAGTTTGTTGATGAGATTGGGAAGGTTGAGGTTCTGTAATGCATGTGGTTGTTGTGCAATTGGAGCTTGAACCAGATTTGGCTGAGGCATGTAATAGCAGGGAAAAGGATATGACATTGGACCCTGGGGGACAAGTATGCAGGAGATACAGGTGTGATTGATGACCAGAACTAGTAGGATGTTGCCCTCTGTTTTGTAGACTAGTGCTAGGAAAAGTCACAAAGGTGCAGAAGAGTTAGATCCAGTTGATCTACATTCTCTTGCAAAGTGTCCAAGCCTTTGGCATTTGTGACACCTCAAGTTACTCTTGTCAAAACCAACTTTGGTTTTGCCAGAGAGTCCAGGAAATTTCCTGGCAGTTCTCTTGTAGAACTTCTGAGATCTGATATTAACTAAGGCCATTTGGCTTAGAATATCCATCTCTTCTAAATCATCATCAGCAATTCCCTTCAGATCATCCATGATGAAGCATAGATTGTCACTATTACTACCAGAATGACTATCAATACCAACAAATGCATGATCAGAACTGTTTGAAGAGAAACCAATATGCTCATCATAATTGCTTTCAGATGCAGCATATTCTGACTCATGACAAACCAAGGCAGTGTTCCCTGGTACAAAGTCATCAGTGAGCTTTCCTGATGATGACAGTTTCCTTTTTGCTCTATCTTTCTTTCAAATGTAAGCAGTTTCCCATGAAGTTGGGTGAGGGATAGGCTATCCAGATTTGCACTAGAGCGTAGGACAATAGTGTATGTGTCCCATCTCTCAGGCAGTGATCTGAGGAATCTGTTATTCATCTGGCTGTTGGTGTATTCCTGTTTCATCATTTTCAGCTCAGAGATCAAACAGGAAAAACGCTCAAACTGTTGAGTCAGTGTCTCACCCTTTCTATGAGAGAATGTCTCATATTGTTGGGCGAGGATTTCTTTGTTGTTTGCTAAGACCTCATCAGTTCCACCGAATTGTTCCTTCAGTTCATTCCAGAGGTCATGAGCAGTTTCATGATGCATAAGCCCTGAATAGATTTCATTCGGCAGTGCCATGGCCAAAATTCCATCGGCTTTAGCATCAATCTCAAACAGTTTCGATCTTCATCTGAGTATTGTTCCTTCTTCTTCGGAACCATT
Organism: Flaveria trinervia; assembly: GCA_025506515.1. NCBI lineage: Eukaryota > Viridiplantae > Streptophyta > Magnoliopsida > Asterales > Asteraceae > Flaveria > Flaveria trinervia. The sequence continues at coordinate 41,431,335 of CM046451.1, forward strand.
TGATTGGTTTCCGGATTGTTCACCATAGGCTTATGTGGTCCATGTACCACAGATGTCCAACAACCTGAACTGTTAACAGAAAGGTGATGAAGCATCCTTCGTTGCCATATGTTATACTCAGTCCTAACCAGCATCGGAGGCTTGGTTGAGGAACCGGTATTGTGAGGGTCATTAGAAGTAGTAGTCATCTCAGATTCAACCAAATTCAATTAAGCTATAGCAAATTTAGAACAAAACACAACAAACCAAATTGAACCAAGAGAGATCTCAAAATGAATAAACGAAAGCGGCAGAAAATCAATAATCTGTAATCAGTTCTTGCAAATAAGCTAATTCAATCAAACATAGATATCAAATAGCAGTTTCAATGATCAACTGTTAGATCAATCAATGATTAGCCAGCTCTGATACCATTTGTTAGGATCAGCGATCTACGTTTGATTGACGAGAGAGTATAGCAGCGGAAATCAAACAATGAATTAGCTAATTCACAAGAACATAAAAGATATTCAAGGTAAGAACAAACGGTTATAGACAGAAAGAATTCTGCAAAATATATTTCATTCAATATTCGCTTTCGTGGTAACAGAATGTCACACATACAATTAGGTCAACACCTCTTATATAGGAGATGTGACGTCTGCTGATGTCACTTGATAGTGACATCTAAAAGAATTTATTCAAACTACTGATAGTTAACACAACTACTGAAGATGTCAAACAGCGAACATCTTCTTACAAAAATGCTAAGTGTTAACTATCACTACAACTACTGAAAAGAAACTACTGAAACTACAAGGACTGAAGAACATGCTCTTCAGTCGTTTTACAAATACTGAAACAAAAAGAAACTACTGAAAGGAACCATCACAACAACTGAAGAATGCTTCTTCTGCTACTGTAACAAACTCTGAAGGCTTCAGTACTTGTACTTGAACTTCAGCTGTTGTCATCAGCTAATGTCTTCAGTCTTTGTACTTCAGCTGTTGATCTTCAGTACTTTGTTCTTCAGTTGTTGATCTTCAGACTTTGGTCTTCAACTGTTGAAGTCTTCAGTACTTTAGTCTTCAGCTGTTGAAGTCTTCAATGCTTTAGTCTTCAGCTGTTGATCTTCAGACTTTGGTCTTCAGCTTTTGAAGTCTTCAGTACTTTAGTCTTCAGCTGTTGAAATCTTCAGACTTTGTCAAACAGCTGATCAAGTCTTCAGCAGTTGTTGTGATGTCTGTGGGACTTAGAGGTTTTTCTGATCAGGCTCATTGGTTGTTTTGGTCCAACACTAGGGCCTCTGCAACCAAGAAGATAGGTGACAAAGCCTCGATGAAAGACTATCTCCAGGCTCACGGCTTCTTTGGAAGGAAGGTGGGTCCCATGTCTGAGAGGACACTCCAACAAACAGTCAGTGAAATCAAGGTTGATATTTGTTTGGGGAAAAGGAGAGAGATGCACAGAAGGGTACAGGGGATAACCTTCACACCAACCACTCAACCTCAACCTAAACCATTCCCTCTCAATTAACCATCAAAACTGAGCCTTACACTCCTGAACCGACACCTTTACCCTCATCCACTTCCTCACTTCAACCACTAAAACTGCCCATCCTTTAACCCCAAACCCTTACCAGAACCATCTCACCACAACCATCCCCCTCAGCCTTCCAAACATCTCTCTCTAGAAGAGTTTAAGACGATTAAGACTAGGCTCAACAACTGCACAACTTTGAGCAAGATCTCCGATGAGGAAGACTTTATCAAACTAACCTATGTTGATGGATCTTCACATTCCCTCATAAGAGATCATTTCTTGATCTGCCAGAGGAACACTGGACCATGCAGCAAAACTTCTAGGCCTCAACTCAGACTCATTAAATGATAAAGAGAAGAGACTAAGAAGGAAGCTGGTGACTTTGTTGGATACAAAGAAAGAGGACAAGATCCCTAGTCAACCTCTTGTGCCTAGAAAGAAAATAATCCAGTGGAGGTTCGATGAAGCTACTCACAACTTTATTATGGAAAGAGAGAATGGTGAAGCCAACAGGCTGAATGCCATCTCTCTGGTACACTCTACCAGGTTTGATATTGCTGAGTTAGCAGAGAAACCATTCTCTAACCCCTCCAACTCTGAAACTGCTGCTCACATCAGAAACCATCTTAGCAGACTTCATTGGCTGAGTTAACTGCAAAAGCCAAGATTGAAGAAGAGTTGAAGTTGAGAAGAAGGGAAGACAAGGACAGACCTCCCACCATGGGCACAGCCTTTCTACAGATTGTGGAGGGTCCTGAATTGGAACCTATAGTTCGATGGGAATATGATTATAGTTCCCATCAACTAACTCTTTTTAGAGGGCCACAACAAAGGGTACACATCATTCAAGGTGACAGACTGGAGATCCTGTCTACAAAAGATCTGTACAAACTTCTCAGCACCACAACAGGGAAGAACAGGAAATTGATAAGTATTTACTCTCCTTGTGCTGAAAGTTTTAAGGAACAAAAACAAGTGAGGTTTTGGTAGCATCAGCCTAGGGGGATTTTGTTGGATCAAGAACTGGTGCAACCAAAACCAAATCACTTAAACAAATTTGGTGCTACTTACAAAGGCTTCCAAAGCCAAGTGTGGAACTTCCGAAGGAAGAAGAGTTCTTCCGAAGACAGAATAAAAGTTTTTCTTCTGAAGGCAAAACTCTACTTTCGAACACAAAGTATTCACTTCCGATGATCAAGTCTCAAAAGAAGAAATTAGAAGTCTACTTCCGAAGTATGAAGAAGAAGTCCTCAAGCCTCGGAAGAAGTAGCCTCTTTCGAAGTATAAGGGGCTTCAGAAGTACTTGTTCTTCCGAAGCCATTTAACCTTCGGAAGACACTGCTATGAACCAGTGGACATAAGTATGGTCTCTGACACTCCGTTGCAGACCTTTGATACTACATGGCATTTTCTCAAAGAACCATGTAGTTGACCATACTTTATTCCACTATTCACCTTTTTATGTTAGTAGAAGTGAAATTGCGGAGGCTTGGTTCGACCAAGCCACTTTACCAACTTTAGTTGATGACAAAAGGTAAGTGAGGGACATGTCCAGACTACCATATCTCAGATAAAGTCTTATCTAAGATACCTTAAACTATAGCTTTGTAGTATTTGCTTTAGTTAGAGTATTCCAGCTGGTATCAAAGTATATCTTGCTGTAGGTAGTATTATATATATTTTCTCATTGTAACTCACAACCGAATGCTTGTAAGAGTCTTGTAATATTCAAGTTGAGAAGCAATATATGCAAGTACCTTGAAAATTACTTATTGTGTTTGATTATTACTTATTATATTGTTATCAACTCTTAAGGGACTTTGCTTTCATCCGAGTGTTGTTTAAGTGAGTTTGAGAGAAAAACCAAGTGTTTAGTGACATAAACCGATCCTGCAAGAAGCCATCTTCAACTTGCTTCACTTGAATTCCCAAAAAGAAATTGAGTTCCCCTATGGCACTCATTTCAAATATGTCCTTCACCGGCTTCTCAAAGTCTTTGTAGAGCCTTGGATTAGTTGATCCAAAGATGATGTCATCTACATACACTTATACTAGCATTAGGTCATTTTGCTGTCCTTTCATGAAAAGAGTTCCATCTATAGTACCCCTTTTGTATCCATTCTTGAAGAGATACTGAGATAGAGTCTCATACCACTTCCTTGGTGCTTGGTGCAGCCCATAAAGAGCCTTATCAAGCTTGCAGACATAATAAAGATGATCAGGATCTGCAAAACCAAGTGGCTGTTTGACATACACCACCTCATCAATCACCCCATACAGAAAAGCACACTTAACTTCAAGTTGATAGACCTTGAAGTTCTTGATGCAACAAATGCCAAGAATATCCTAACAGCTTCCAGTCTTGCTACAGGAGCAAAGACATTAGTGTAGTCAATTCCTTCTTCTTATGCGTATCCTTGAACAGCTAGTCTAGATTTGTTTTTGATGACAATGCCTCTATCATCTTTCTTATTCCTAAATGTCCATTTGGTTCCTATAGTAGTCTTGCCATGAGGAAGAGGACATAGGTTCCAAACGTTTTGCCTTTTGAACTAAAGCAACTCCTCTTGCATAGCTTCAACCCAACTTCCATCCTTCAAAGCCTCATCAATTTTGTTAGGCTCTATCTGGGACAAGAAACAGGAGTGAAGACAAACATTTGCTTCATGGGTTTTTCCTCTTGTTCTTACCCTAGTGTCAACATCTCCAATGATGTTTATGGTAGGGTGAGAATTGTGGATTCTTAGCTGAGGGATCATAACAAGTAGTTGAGAGATCATAACAAGTAGTTGAGAGAGATTTAAATTAGAAAATTTTAGATCTAGCATTGATGTTTCTTCCACCACATCAGCACACTTATCAAGAGAAACTTGCTCCAATGAGTGTGTGACATCATTGATGTTTTCATCTATGGAGTGGTTATCATCATCAAGAAATTCTTGATTACTATCACCACCACCATCATTGTCTTCTGCATTTGAAGTTTCTTTATCTGGTTGTAGAGCCTCTGAGCTGAGATTTGAAGGCATCTCAAATGTATCAGCTGAATTTGTCATTGTTGTGCTGATAGAAACCTCATTTGTAGAAGTAGTCACAATTGGAGCTGAGGATGTGTAACTTGGAGGTCTTCTTAGCTCAAATCTTGGACCAGGATCACCTGGAGGTAAGATATCTATAGATCTTAAAACATTCTCACAAGATTTGTTAAAATAATTGGTAAATAAATCAAGATCAAATAGCCAATCAGGACTAGAACCAGCTACACAGGGTGTGTTCATTGAAAGTCACATTGGCTGACTCTCAACAATTCTGGTTCTAAGATTGTATACTCTATAAGCCTTAGCTTGAGAAGAGTATCCAATGAAGTGTCCATCATCTAATTTCACAGTAAATTTGGTAATTTGATCTTTGGTATTTAATATGGTGCAAGAAAACCCAAATGACCTAAGAAAACCAGTGAAAGGTTTCCTCCTGTGCCAAAGTTCATATGGAGTCTTGCCATGAGTCTTAACCACTAAAACTTTATTTTGCACATAGCAGGCAGTGTTGACTGCATCTGCCTAGAAGGTGATGGGCAGCTTAGAGTCAGACAACATGGTTCTTGTAGCTTCAATTAGTGTCTAGTTTCTCCTCTCAGCAACACCATTTTTCTTAGGAGTTCTGGGAGCACTGTATTGTCTTGTAATACCCTTTTCATCACAAAATGTATCAAGAATTTGGTTCTCTAATTCAGTTCCTTGATCTATGGTTTTGACCTTGTGATCACATTGATTATCAATCTTTAAGATGAAATTCTTTAGAATCTCAGGAGTCTCATCCTTAGTTTTAAGGAAAAAACCCAAGTGAATCTTATAAAGTCATCTGTGATCACCAAACAATAAGAGAACCTTCCTAGACTCATTACACTGGTAGGGCCAAAGAGATCCATATGTAACAAGTGTATGGGTGTAGTGATGGAGTTTATTTCCTTAGGCTTTTGAGATTCCATATGTTGCTTCCCTTTCAAGCATGAAACACAATGATCACCACTTGTAAACTCTTTCTTTAGCATTCCAGTTACCAACTCATTCTAGTTAGTTTATTCATGTTTTTAAAGTTTACATGGCTCATTCTTTTATGCCAGAGGAAAGACTCGTCACTATTAGCTTTAGATAGAAAGCATGAAACCTCTCCTGATGAAGATGTTTCTTGCAATCCATCTTGTACATGTTCCCTCTCTTTGGGGCTCTGAGTAGGATATGCTCATGAGGAATGATCACCCCGAGCTTGAGAACAATGCACTCATACTCAGTAAAGAGCATGATATGACTCTAATCACAAAATTGGAATACACTCAGAAGATTGTACCCAAGCTCCATGACAAAGTTTACATTCTCAATGCTGAGCTTACCATTTATGACTTTGCCCCTTCCAGAAATGTAACCTCCTTCATCTCCTTAAAAAGCAACCCTCCATCAATTTTTTCAAAGTTTTGGAGTAGTGACCTATTGCCTGTCAAGTGCTTGGAACAGCCACTATCAATGATCCAGATATTCTTGTTTGTCATGAGCTGTTCCTGCACAAAGAAAATAATTAGTTACATTTGGAAACCCAAGCCTTATTGGCTTTGGGTTCATCAAGAGAAGTGGAAGGTAATGAAAAGTAATAGATCCTATAGTTGTGCTTTGAGGATCCTTTGTTGTTGTTGATGGAGAACCTTCAGTCACTTGGTCTTTCTTTGACTTCCACACCACCTTCAGAAGTTTGGACTTGACCTTCAACACTTTGAAAGCTTTTGAGACATTGGAAGGTTTGATGACTAGACCTCTGGAAGATTTTGCTAACACTACAGCAGACTTCAGTGCTTTGGAAGTGTTCCTTTCTTCCGAGACCAAATTTTCTTCCGAACTCAATTTTCCATTTGCCTTCTTCTTCACTTTCGAGCTTCCGAAGGACACAGATTTTCCTTTCGAAGCTGAATTCTTCTTAGAGCTCTTTGAAATCTCTTTCTTGGTCATATGAAGAGTACCTCTTCGATTGTATGGACAATCCTTAGCAAGGTGAGAATTAAGCTCACACATTACACATTCCATCCTTTTCTTCGTAAGAGCCTTCTTCTGAGAACAAGGCTGACTTTGATCATATCCTTTCTCCACCTTCATCTTTTCAGATGCTGAGACAGTCCTTTTGGGCTGAGAACTGCTCTTGGAGTTGGATGGTTCAGGCTGTGTAGCAGTGCTACACAACAGATCAGCCTTCTTCTTGATGCTGAGATGATTTGAACATGAACCAGAACTCTTGATAAAAGAGTTGAGGTTGATGTCTTCAGTCTTAACCATTTCAAACCCTATAGAGATAAAGACTTGTTTCTGCTTAGAGTCAAAAATGTCCTTGATCTCTTGAGCCCTCTTAGCTTTTCTCTTGATCTTTTTGATCAAGTTCTTCCTCACAGACTTAGTCATTATAGACTTCTCACTCTCCTCAGAAGGATAGTGACCCTTCTTAGAATCCTCCTATTCACTCTTCTTAGAGGAATTCTTCAATATCACTTCTTCATCCTCTTCACTCAAGGGGTCTATGAGAGGAAGCTCATCTTCACAAGTTCCACACCTACGTGATCTTACAAACAAAATTATGTGTGAAGGAGCTATCTCACTAGATCCCAGTCCCTGCTTGTTCTGATAACAAACTTTTGAATGCAAGGATGAGGATATGATGTTCTTGAAGGTCTCTTCTTCAAATACATTTTTCTCCTTTGGCTTTTCTAATCATAAGCTCAGTCTGGCATTCAGTTAACTTAGTTATGAGATCCTTGATCCGAGTCTTATAATTTGTATGCTCATGTTTTAGAACTGAAATGGTTTTCTATAAGTCCTCTATCTTTAATTTATAATCATTTTCAGCGTTCCTAAAATCAGATTTTAAAATGTTCAAGGACTCAAGATCAAATCCCATCTATAAGTTATAGGACCTGTATCTGTTGACTTTATCAATACATTCAGGAGTACAGAGATGTTTCAATACCTTGGCTTCATCATGGTCAGCCATCAATGCTTGATTTGGATATGCATCTTATACCTAAAAGCTCCAGTCAAAGCCTCCTTCTTCAATAGCAACTGCAGCTTGCAACTTTTGCTTCTCATTCTGGGTGGTTGTATCAGTGTAGTTTGGTCTGGATTGTGCTTGGCCACCATTTGTTCTTGTGCCTTGCACTCCCTATAACACCCGGTTATTTTTATAAAAGACAAGAAGTTAAGAATAAAAGAAACAAAAGCTATAAGGTCCAAGTGGAGGGACCAAAAGTGTCCAAAAGGACAAAACTTTGAAAAGTTGGTGTAAAGGTGGGCATGGCCGCCCACCATCACTTCACATCACCATTTTCTTCGGTCCTAGAGAGAGAGAGCAGAAGAGAACTCTCGGTTTGTGGAAGAGAAAGAATAAGTGAACGAATTCGAGGTAAGAATTTATGGTTTTTACATGTTTATGACGGGTTTTATCCCGGTTACATGCTTATGTGCTTATGTGTTTGTGTTTGTGCTTGGGTGTGTGTGTGTGGTGTTGTTCTTAGGTGTTTGAACTCCTTGCAAATAGGTTAGGAAGGAAGAAACACCCAAGTTGCATCAGGTGAGTTCTAGACCCTGGTTTTTACTTGTTTTCAAACATCTTTGGGGCTGAAAATGTATGTAAAAGATTTTCAAATGTTTGAGTATGTATGCACGTATGTATTGTGCATGAATGAATGTGATTCTTGAATGCTTATAAGTTATTCATGTTTAGAATAGCCACATTATATTTAGAACAGATGGGTTCAATGATTAGGATTGAAAATATCCTAGAAACATGTTTTACAGAATGCTCATGCGCCTAGATAAGTGTTCATACGTCTGAAAGTGCCTTAGAAAGAATTAAGTGTAAGCCATGCGCCTAAACAGTAGCTCATGCGCCAAAGTTTGCCTTAGAAATGTTTAAGCTCTGCTCATGCGCCTGAACAGTGGCCCATGCGCCTAGAAATGTTAGTCGGATGACTAAGGGTAGGGCCATGCGCCCCAATAGTCCCCATGCGCCTAAGTGGCCCATGCACCTAAGTGGCCCATGCGCCTAAGTGTTCATGCGTCTGAATAGTATCCATGCGCCTAGATTGGGCTGGAATTACTAAGTGTTCAGACGTCCAGAAGTCCCCATGCACCTGAAAGTGGCCCATGCGCCTAAGTGTTCCCCATGCGCCTGAATAGTGTCCATGCGCCTGAATAGTGTCCATGCGCCTAGGACTTAGATTATTTTTCTGATTTTTGGGGAAAATGTGTAAAGTAGGCTTTGACTTGGGAAATTCCCGGTAGACTATAAGTTGACTTTTGAGGTCATAAATAGTATGATGGGCATGTTATGGATGATGATGATGATGATGATGATGTTGCATGATTGTGCATGATGTATGTTATGTATGTATAATGCCCTGTGATGATTTATGTATGGTATGTTATGTTATGTTCCTTATGATGATGAATGTTTATCTTTCCATGGCTTTACATGTTATGTTAATGAATGAACCGAAAGTATTATGTAACGTAAAGTGAAAGATAATGAAAGAGGAACATGATGAATGAATGCATGCATTAACGAACGAATGAATGTAGAAAGTCTTGCAAGCAAAGGTATGGAGGTTCACACCCAATGAAGGGTGTTAGCTCAACTGTGTGCGGGTTAGCTACCCCGGAAGGATGCACACTGGGGTCCAATCCTTGTGATTGACCACACGTATGGGATCCTTGTTGCTTGCCCCAGGTACTGGAGTCAGCTCCGTGCATAATGTTCGGGGTCTATGAAAGACCTCAGGCCCAGTTACCAACTTCGTGCACAATGTTCGGGGTATAGCATATGGCATTGATCCGGAATGAAATGACAAGATGAACAATGAATGTACTTGCCTCAGGTACTAGAGTCAACTTCGTGCACAATGTTCGGGGTCTATGATAGACCTTAGGCCCAGTAACCAGCTTCGTGCATAATGTTCGGGGTATTGTACATGTCACAAGATGTAATGAATGAACGATGGTTAACGAACGTAATGGAAGATAATAATGATATTATCTATATGTACGTATGATGTATGATCGCGAATGAATAAAATGTATAGTATGGACTCTATAAGGAAATAATATCGGCTTATGTATGTTTTAATATAAAACTAAAACTCACTCAGCGACGCTGACTTTTATACGTTTTCAGTTGGCAGGTAAACATTGCTGAGGATGGCACGAGGCGGCTACTCAGCTCTTTTGGATGACATCCATTTAATTAAGGCTTTTGTGATGTAATATAATAGTGTAATTTTGTAACCAACAAACGATGCATTATTTTGCAAAATTTTTTGAATGAAATGAAATGCCATTTGTTTTATGTTTTTCCGCTGCAATGTTTTGATGAATAAATGTAAAGAATATGTTTTATGTGCGATGAATCACCAGCTGTAAGCATCCCAGGAACCGGGCCTTACACTCCCTAGGAAAGTGTCCCATCAGGTTATAGTTGTAACACTTAACTTTTCTTTTATCCAACCCAAACTTTCCGTTGGTTGTATTGCTGGGAAACCTCCTTCCTGTCCTCTTGTAAAACTTATTGGCTCTATGAGTGAGAAGAGCCATTTGTTGAACTATCTCCATATACTTCAGATCATCTGGATAAATACAATCCAGGTCTTCAAGGGTGAAAAGAAAGTTGCCACAACTTTCATCAGAAAACACAAAGGCTTGAGAAGAACTTGTCTCTTGGAACGGGCTTCCTTGAGTATAGTTCTCCTTGGTGTCTCTGGAAAGGTGATGAAAGGACCCTTTTGTGAGTTGTTAGGGTAGCATATGAGATGATGTTGGGGTTCTATGCTATCCCTTTCAGTCACATGAAGGGCTGAACCCATTTGATTGTTGGAGTTCCTAGATGAACCTTGCATGTTCATCTCCATCTGGTATCCACTCAGAATGCCATACAACTCTGTCAAAGTGAGAGTCTTAAGGTTTTCAGTCCTCTTGATAACAACACAATAATGTGTCCATTGCCTAGGAAGAGCGAACATGAACTTCCTTACAATATCCCTATTTTCAAGAGTTACTCCAACATCCACTAGAGTATCCACAATTTCAACATACCTGAAGTATTATTTAGTCATGGTCTTATCAGTTTTGAAGGTGAAATTTTCAAACTACTACTTCAGGAGATCCTTTTTGTTCTCCTTGGCTTCAGTAGAACCTCATCCAATAGTTTCAATACATCCCACAGCTGCTTAGCTATTTTGCATTTCTTGAAACCTCTGTATACAGAGCTTAGAAGAGCGATCTGAAGGGCTATCATGGCCTTTTGATCAATTTCTACTCTCTTTCTACCTTCTTCTGAGTAGTCAGCCATAGCCTTAGAGATCATACCACCTCCAGCAGCAGCTGAAAAGATGTTGGGTATGTAAGGTCCAATGACAACATATTCCCATATTCTTGATTTTAGAGACTTGATAAAGCCTTCCATTATTTGGAACCAAGTGTCAAAGTCATTAAGAGTGATCAGTGGGGATTTTGTCATGGTTCCAGTTTCCATATCAGCTTTAGAGATAGCCGCCATTTGAGATGTTAAGTATTTTGTGTGTGTGAGGGATCTTAAGATGGTGATATCTTATATCAAGAGCCTGAAAGCTCTGATACCAAATGCATGACCATTTGAAGGGTGGTTTCTTACAACACAACAACACAAAGAGGAGATTGTGCTACAACACTTAACATTTCAAATGGGGAACTAGAAAATCGGTTAAATGAGAACTAAGTGTTAGGGACCGTGTACGTACGGAATACTAACTGATTCTGTGTTTATACCGGATTAAATATTCCGGAATCCTATTTGATTGGCGATCCAATCAGTGAGAACGATTACCTGATCGATATAAGATTGAACTAAATGTTAAGAACGAGTAGGAATCGATCAAGAACGAACTATGAACTTGGAAAGGCTGTTTGGGATGCTCTCCTAGTGTTTTGTTTTTCCATGAATTAGGTGGTATTTATAGGTTAGTGATTTCCATTCGTACGACTGAACCATGAATCATGCAATTGATTCATATGCATAACTGAAGGTTCAGTCGTGGGACTGAGTGAATCTTATGTCTCAATCATACGACTGATCCAGTCTCCTGGTTCAGTCATGCGACTGGTCCATAAGCATGATGTATTCATGCGTATGGTCCATAAGTATGGGCCATTAACATAATTACTCATCCAACTAGGTTGAACACATTACTCAATCATTATTGACTTAGAATTATGTACAACAACTTCAAAACTATATAAGAAATTCATACATATGAACTAAAGATAAGTAAACATCAAATCATAAATCCATATTTCATTACTTCATCACATTACACATATGTAAGAAATGACAAACTTTTACATTTAAGCACATAAACTAGGTACACATGTATCTACACTAAGAAACACAAGTGTATAAAAGACAGAACAAGAACAACACAAGTAATTGGTTTCCAAGGTTAATGTATATTGCTCTCTAGTTCCTTAGAAGTGTTTACAAAGCAATGATGATAAGATACAAGGACCAGAGATAATTATACTACAACCTACAGCTGGCCATACTTTGAAGGCCAGCTGGATACATGATCTAGACAACAAAATCAATGTAGAGTCAAAAGGCAGATTTCCTTTTGACTAGTGACAATGACATGCCATAACTCACATCCTAATATATTACAAAAAGGATAAAGTACATAAAGTAGAAAGTTACAAACTCAAGACCTCAATGTACAGTTACCAAAAGCATGGACCTTTCACCAACTTATGTAAAGTTGGTGTCTAATCAGATTTGCAGTGGAAAGTGGTCCAGCTTTATGGAAAATGTACATCAGATAAAGCATGTATTCAAAAAGTCTTCAGAAGAAATTTGTCTTCAAGTGTAGGCTTTGAAAGACTTGTCTTTGAAGCTTCGAAAGACTTCATCTTTGGCTTCGGAAGATATTGGTCTTGGCTTCGGAAGATTTCACAGAGTATTTTCTAAGGCAGAGTGTGAAACTTCTGAAGCATTCCACTTTAGTGCACTTGTGTAGCATGCAGGAGAGACTTTGGGTGTTTGGGTTGTATCAGCCTTACATTTAAACCTTACAAAGGTTCTTCTGACGGAGATGGAAATGTGCTAGAACCAGCTTCAATTGAAACACTTTTATGTTGAGATGGTTGTCTGATAGGATCAGCTTGCAGTGGAACATCTTCCTTCAGTTGCTTAGTAGAAGTTAAAGGGATCATTGGAATGCCATCTCTTCTTTCTACTCTTGAAGAGTGTTCAGCTCAATGTAGGTTACCTACATTAGACAAGTGAAATTAACAAAAAGATTTTATGAATGAGTCAATATCAAACAACCAATCGGGACCATTTATTGATTTGGGAAATGAATGTTCCTTGAATTGAACATTTGTAGATTCATTAATGATGTTTAATCAAGGATTAAACACTTTGTAAGCCTTTGAAACAAAAGACCAACCTACAAAGAATCCTTCATCAGTCTTAGATGAAAATTTTCCCAAATAGTCTCGGTGTTTAATATTTAGACAGGATTACCAAATGAGTTGAAAAATCCAATAAATGGTTTTCTATGAAAGAGAAGTCATAAGGAGTCTATTGTTTTCTTTTACTATTAGACTTCTATTTTTCATAAAGCACGATGTGTTAACTGCTTCTTCCCAAAAGGTTATTGGCAGTTTAGCATCGGCTAGCATTGTTCGTGCTGCTTCAATTAGTGTTCTATTTCGCCTTTTAGCTACCCCATTTTGTTGAGGAATTCTAGCTGCACTAAATTGATTAGTGATGCCTTTGGTTGTACAAAATGAACTCATTTCCTCATTCTTAAATTCAGTCCCATTATCACTTCTTTTTGTTTTGACTTTATGATCAAGTTGGTTTTCAATTATTGTGATAAAATCTTTTATTAATTTGGACGCTATATTTATTTGAAGTACGAAAAAGACCCATGCGAATCTGGAAAAGTCATCAATAATCACCAAACAATACTCTTTCTTTCCAATACGCATAACATGAGTCGATCCAAAAAGAACCATATGAAGTAGCTTCAATGGGGAATTGTTTGTGTTCACCAACTTTGGCTTATAAGAAGACTTGTTTTGTTTCCCTTGAGACACGCTGAACATTGGTCAATAGAATTAAATTCTTTTTGGGGTAAACCAATCAAATAGTTTCCCTTAACCAATTTGTCCATGTTTTTCAAATTAGTGTGTCCCAAATGTTTGTGCCAAGCTGTGACTCATCAACATATCCTTTTGACAGAAGACATGTTTTTGGTTTTGACGTAGCGGAATTAAGGTTTAGGACATACGTTTTATTCTTCTTTGGGGTTTTCAAGACAACCCATTCTTCAGGAATTTGAAATCCTGGTTTCGGAATGTAGCAATGAGTGTCAGTGAAGTGAGTTGAATATTTCTTGTCATAGATCTGAGACACGTTGAGCAGATTGAAATTTAGTTTTTCGTAGTAGTTCACTCTATCAAAGCTCAGCATCCCATTTGTCATGGATCCTTCACCAGTAATTCTGCCACCTTGTGAATCTCCTCTGAATGCCACAGTAGTTCCTTGTATATGCTTGAAGTCATGAAGGAGGGAACGATCTCCAGTCATGTGTCAGGAGCATCCACTTTCCACATACCATAAGTTATTGGACCTATATGAATGACCCTGCAAGCATAAAAGAACTAATTAGAATGTGAAACCAAGCCATGATGGTCTTAGGCTTCCCGTTTATATCCATGATAGTTAATTCTTGGTACTTTCCTCTAAACTGTGACTTAGGGGGAGGAGTTCTTGGTGATTTTTGATGATATCTTGCATGTTTCATCTCATTAATTTCAATTGAAGAGTCAGAGAAATATTGAAACCTTTGGTCCCTGTTTCTTTTCAGAAATTTGACCCGTTTTTTACTATCAAATATCGTTTATGATTTATGAAATCATGTGTTTGTCTAATGTTATGATATTTGTTTCTTTGAACTTTCCTCAACTCTTTTATGTTCCCCAAATCATTATCAGAACTAGTAGTCCTGAATCGATTATTGTGAAAGTGAATTCTAATTTTGGGTTTCATAGATAAAATAGGTGAGATAGGATTGTTTTGAGGATTCCTCAACCCTTTATGCTTGAAGAAACAATCAGATGTATTATGATTTATCATATTACAGACTAAACAATATTTGTTAAAATAGCATTTTTTGGTGGAATGATTGTTCATGTTATAGATTAAGCAGCAATGATTGAAATAACACTCATCTGTACAATGATGGGACATTTCACACACGTCACAATACATGTTTTTGTGTCTTGATGTTGATCTTGACGTTGGCACCTCAGTAGATTTACCTGCTTTCAACTAAGACTCAACCTTTGATGTAGGTGAGGAAGCAAGAGTAGTCTGTTTGGTAGTTGTTTCACAACACTACTCGGTTTGATCTTCCTAGATTGTTTCTGGTTCCTTACCCTTTTCTTACATTGCTTTCCAATTGATCCACATGTTCTTTATTACAAATGTCAAAACCAAGTCCTTGCCTTGGTATTGAAGATTGTAGGTCAGACTTGATTTTTGTTTTTGCAACCAGTGAAATTTTGTTTTTATTTGGTAATGAAACATTGTCTGATTTGATTGACTTCTTTGGAGATGTGATCTCATATCAGAACTACTTTTAGCAGAAAGTTTCATTGAGACTTATCTTTTCTTCTTTTCTTTGAAAATCTCAGGAACAAATTTCATAAAAAGCACTATAGCTTTGACAGGACTTTTGGGTTTAATGACATTCACTGTCTTGTCCGAGTACTCTTTGATTTTGATAGGATGACCTAACTTAATTTTCTCCTCATTTATTTCAATATAACACTTGGTTTATTTTAAGGATTAGTGATTTGAGATACTATTGATTTAGGTTCAACAGTTCTAGGTTAAATTTTACCAGACAGAGTGGCAGACTCAGGCATGACAGTGTAGTTGTCAATATATGGTAAGGGACATGAGTTGTATCCAATCCCAGTCGTATCATTGTGCTCCTTCTGTAAATCAAGCATCTCTTGCAACTTAGCTGAAGACAGTTGAAACTTTTCAAGTTTCACTTTAGTAACTGATTGCTCAGCTTTGGATTGGGCTAACTTTTCAGTTAACTATTCATTTTCAGCTGCAAGAGGTACTTTTCTCCATGTAGTTTTTCAATATCAGAGATAAGAGATTTGATTTTAATTTCAAAGCATTTGAATTCTCTGTTAAACATCTAAGAATTTTACTTTTTCTGCTTTGATTTTACTAGCTAATTTGTGATTATGTTCACGATAACCTGTAGTTGCAATGCATTTATCACTACATAGATTAAATTTTACCTTAGATGGCATTGGAGTTGGACCATCATTGATGTGAGCCATAAGAGCATGATTCTGAAATTGAGGCTTCACTTCCTTAGAATATAAGCTCCAGTAACATAGACCATCTTGTCTGATGACAAGAGCATTTGAGGTAAATTGGCTTCTTCCACGAGTTTGGTTGGTTAGTTATGGGTAACTCTAATAGGGATTTTGGTGTTGTTGTTGGTGGTGTTATTGGTGATAATACTGCTGTTGATGATTGTTGGATTGATAGCTTGAGCTTGGTTGTGTGGATGATTGGCCCTGAGAATTCCTTTGAAAATTGTTGTTGTTTCTTCTTAGAGCATTACATTCTCTTGAAAAATGGCCAGTCATACCACAATTGAAGCATTTGACTTTGGATTTGTCAAATCCAAGTTTTGTGTTTTCATTCAAGTTAAGCTTTCTCCCTTTTCTGAAAAACTTCTTAGCTCTCATTTATATCATAGCCATTTGCCATTGCAGATCCATTTCTTCAACATCATCTGGATTTCTTCAACATCATCTGGATCCATTTCTTATATCTTCTTAGATCAAGTGGGCAAAAGTGAGTCTTCCTCCCAAGTATGCTTCAAAGCTAGCATCAAAGGCATTGTAAGTAGCCTTTTGCTCTTCAGACTTTTAATCTTCAGAAAGACCTGTTGAGTGGTAGTAAACCCAGTGGTTGAGATGAAGTTGATGACTTGGTTGACGATGGAGCAGTAATGAAACAGTTGTCATCACTTGATCTTTGGATGAGAGAAAATCATCATCTTCAGTGATGAATGTATTTTCCACAAGGTGAGTGTCTAATGAAAATTTATATGCTTCAATAACTCAAGGTCCACCAAGGTTCCTGCTCCTTTCATCAAGTTCTAGAGCTTCAATTTTGGCAATCATTATGTCCAAGATGGTACTCTCTAGATCAAGAGTATTTTTCAGCATGTAACATTTTGTTTCCAGCTTTCAAGAAGACTGTGAAGCATCTTTTTGTTCAGCTCCTTGACTTTATATGTAACCCTCATAATCTCAAATCTGTTAAGATCAGTGATCTATGTTTGATTGATTAGAGAGTATTGCAGCGGAAATCAAACAATGAATTAGACAATTCACAAGAATACAGTTGATATTCAAAGTAAGAATAAACAATTATAGAAAGAATTCTGCAAATCACATATTTTATTCACTACGCGCTTTCGTGGTGGCAAAATGTCACACTTACAATCAGGTCAATCATCCCTTATATAAAAATCATGGTGGAACATTCCTTATATAGGAGATGTGACGTCTGCTAATGTCATTTGATAGTTACATCTAACAGAATATTCAAACTACTGAAAGTTAACACAACTACTGAAGATGTCAAAACAGCTGACATCTTCTTACAAAAATACTAAGTGTTAACTGTCACTACAACTACTGAAAAGAAACTACTGAAACTACAACGACTGAAGAACATGCTCTTCAGTCATTTTAAAAATACTGAACAAAAAAGAAACTACTGAAAGGAAACCATCACAATAACTGAAGAATGCTTCTTCAGCTGTTGTAACAAACTCTGAAGGCTTCAGTACTTGTACTTGAACTTCAGCTGTTGTCATCGGCTGATGTCTTCAGTCTTTGTACTTCAGCTGTTGAAGTCTTCAGTACCTTAGTCTTCATTTGTTGAAGTCTTCAGTACTTTAGTCTTCAGCTATTGAAGTGTTCAGTACTTTTGTCTTCAGCTGTTGAAGTCTTCAGACTTTGTCAAACAGCTGATCAAGTCTTCAGCAGTAGTTGTGATGTCTGTAGGACTTAGAGGTTTTTCTGATCAGGCTCATTGGTTCTTTTGGTCCAACAAACTCCCCCTGAACCAATGCAGCCAAAACCTCTAAACTTATTGAAGATGTCCCACTTATTATGGCAGAGAGATTTGGTCTTTTTGTCTTCTAGATCAGCTCAGAAGTGACCCATATAAGCACAAGCCTGGGAAGAAGTCTCAATGATCTATTTGGCAAAGGATGAATGGGAACTCTGTCTGGGGAACTGGACACAGAACTGTTACCCCATCCATGAGATCTACTTTCAACAATGAGTCTGTATGACTCCCTTGTATAGGCCTCAAGGAAGGTGATATGTTCCTCCATGGTAAGTTCTTCAGCTCCTCCTTCAAAAAGTGATTCTGGCCCATAATATTCAGGTAGGTATTTGACCTGTTTCCCATTTTTGAGTTTCACAGTTGTTATTACTCCATAAGCAAATTCATCAGGGTGATTACCCTCTAAGAACAACTGGAGCTCATTCTTTCTGACTTCCTCAAGCCTCTTATATACTAACCCCTTTTTCACCATTTTATTTTCCAGCATTTTCTGTGGGGTCAGGTTAGCTTTATAGGCTTTCTTGAAGTCATCTAGGATTTCCCAGGGTGATACTACAAAGACTAGTGAGATCACTTCATCTACGATCTTCTTCACTTGGCCAATGTATCTCTGTGGAATGTTTTTCTTGTGAATCCTATGAGACACCTGGGATCAGGCCAAATCCTCACTTCTCCTTTTGATATTGAAATGTATGTTTAAGAGTGTATAATCTGAGAGCATGCTTCTTCATCTTGATGATTGAAGATGTGGCAGCATATGCTTTGTCAACCCTCCTCAACAATTCCTCATCATGTTGTTTGTGAAGCTATTCTTCTTCTAGCTTCACTTTCACAATTTGTCTTTGAGTTTCAGGAGTAATTGTTGGAGAGTGACTTGTGGCCTTCGGCAACTGTATAACAGCTAAGAGTGGCAGCCTATCTTCATCTTCATCATTATCTTCGTCATCTTCTTCTAGCCTCAGTACCCTTTTCTTCCTCTTCTGGGGTACTTCATCGGCTACTGGTTTTGAGGGTAGAGGAGTTGGTTTGGTGGGTTGTGGTTGTGGTGGTTTTGGTGTGGGAATGTTGATAGGCTGGTCTAGCATTCTGGATCTGAGGTCGGCTTTAGATTGCTTGACTAGTTCAGTCCTGCTCCCAGCACCAGCCTCGTTTAAGGCTTCAATAACCAATCCTTTTGTGTATACTTCAGACGAACAGATCTTGGTGGTTATTGCCAAGATGTTGTCCCTGGACCATGCCTTGATCTCAATCAATGATCTACCCAGATATTTCGCTATGAACCTGATCATGATCTCTAACCTTTCCCTTTCCAACACATCATAACTTGCCCATCTAGCTTGGATTTCTTCAATCTCTAGTCTTCTGATTTCTGAGTCAAGTTTTTCAGTGTCGTGGACTTGCCTAAACAACTAATCAATGATGTTATCCATTGATCGGCTGTGTTCAGCATCAGCCTTCTTCACCATTGTCTCCAATTCAGTCTCCTTCTCATTCTTCCTTTTCTTGTATGTGACATGAAAGTCTTTAGTACTTTCAGTCACTTTCTCCATGTCAGCATCCTTCACCTTTTCCTTTTCAGTATCTTCCCTATCTGCCATCCTCTTTCTTTTTGCTTTCACTGACTGAATCTCCCCCTTTTTGGTTGCAAGGGTTTGATTGTCAGAAAGCCTTTTGCTCACGGCATCCTCTATCATGGGTTGTATAACTGAGGGAAGCCTCTCATTAAGGGTTTTAAGGACCATATCAGTTATAGTAGATGTGATGAGAGGTAAGGAATGTTGAAGGATAGCAGCTATTTGCTCAGGGGGGTTCTGTCCCTGAGAAATAGTGCCAGAAGCAGAGGCAGGTGGCTGAGTGTTTTGGAGTGGCTTAGTGTATGGGAGTCCTTCAAAGGAAGATGCCATCTGTGGGTTGTGAGGGGTAGATGGTCTTTGATCCTGAGAAATGTTGGCAAGCAGCTCTTTGAGACTGCTCACCTCATCCTCGAGGATGGTGTTTTGGGCTAAAACATCATAAAAGAAACCCAGGTCATCATCAGTGTTTACTGAATCACCTGACCTCCTGATAGAATCAGGATGAACATGCTTTGAGTGTAGATCAGTAGTAGCATGTGCCCCTTGGTCATGGTACTGGGGACTTCCTGCCTCAGGACCATGTCCTTCATCAGCAGTTGCCTCTGGTGAGGTCTTATGAATGTTACCAACTTCAGCCTGATCATATGCTGAAGCAGGAGAAGTGGCAGCCTCACCAAACATTCGAATCTTCGTTTCTACACCTGGAGATTGAATATGGTAACCCCTATGCTGTGGGGTGTCAAAAGCACTTTGGTCCTCCCCCTCAATGGTTGGAGCTATCCCAGTTGTGATTGGTATCTGGGGAGGAGGTGAGGAGTGCAACTGAGTCAGCACTTTGGCAATTATGATGGTAGGACTTTGGGGGGCGGTTGCAGTGTGTTGGACAAAAAGAACCAATGAGCCAAGATCAGAAAACCTCTAAGTCCCACATGGTATCACAACAACTGCTGAAAGCCTCATCAGCAGTTTGACAAGTGCTGAAGACTTCAACAGCTGAAGATCAAGTGCTGAAGACTGCATCAGCTGAAGAACTAAAGTGCTGAAGTACAACAGCTGAAGAACACAAGTACTGAAGCTGAAAGACCAAAGTACTAAAGTACAACAGCTGAAGAGTTTACAAGTGCTGAAGATCAACAACTGATGTACAAAGTCTGAAGACAAAGACTTAAGACATCAGCTGATGATATCTACTGAAGTCATCAGCTGATGAAACATCTGAAGGTCAAAGTCTGAAGATCAAGTACTGAAGCCTCAGTAGTTTGTCACAACTGCTGAAGAGTACTTCTTCAGTAGTTGTGATATCAGTAGTTTTATATTTCTAGTTTCAGTAGTTTTATGTTTCAGTAGTTTTGTAAAACGACTGAAGAGCTTGTTCTTCAGTCGTTGTAGTTTCAGTAGTTTCTAATCAGTAGTTTTATATTTTGTACTTAACACTCTGATATGTTCTCAGTAGTTGTGAACATTTCAGTAGTTTGTTAAGAGTTAGTTATTTTTGTATTAGATCTGCCAGTTGTCACTTTCCGTGATAACAACAGTGATTGTTGCACTCTATATAAGGAGTGACAACCTATTGTAATACAATGAATGAATGACGTGAATGAATGAATGATTTGATTAGAAACATTCCATAGCCATAAACATTCCTTGAATCAGAAATATATTCTCTCGCTATAACCGTATGTGCTCTTAATGCATACAAGCATCGACTTCTTGCTACAATTTGTCTAATTCATGTTCGTATTCCGCTGCTTTGAATCCTAATACATCAAACTTGTGATCGCTAATCCTGTCAAATGGTATCAGAGCAGGTTAATCATTGATCGATCTAATAATTGATCATTGAAACTGCTATTCAAGATCTAAGTTTGATTGAATTAGCTTTTTTTTTTGCAAGAAACGTTATAGAGATTGAATTTTCTGTATTTCTGGTCATTCATCCTGAGATCTTTTCTTGGTTTTCATTGAGTTTGTTATGGTCTGTGTCAAACTTTTAAAAGCTTGAATTAAATTGTTTTGAACTGAAAATGACTACTCCCTCCAATGATCCTCACATACTGGTTCCTCAACCAAGCCACCAATGTTGGTTAGGAATGAGTATAACATATGGCAAAGACGAATGCTCCATCACCTGTCTGTTAACAGCGCAGGTTGTTGGACATCAGTGGTACATGGTCCACACAAGCCTATGGTGAATAACCCGGAAACCAATCAAATGGTTCCGAAGAGGAGGGAGCAATACTCGGATGAGGATAAGAATTGCTTGAAATTGATGCAAAAGCCCATGGAATTTTGGCCATGGCATTGCCAAATGAAATCTATTCTGGGCTAATGCATCATGAAACTGCCCATGACCTCTGGAATGCCTTGAAAGAACAATTTGGAGGAACATATGAGGTCTTGGCAAATAATAGAGAAATTCTTGCCCAACAATATGAGACATTCTCTCATAGAAAGGGTGAGACACTGACTCAACAATATGAGCGGTTCACTTGTTTGATCTCTGAACTAAAAATGGTCAACTTGAGTACACAAATATTCAGATGAATACAGATTTCTCTCATCACTGCTTGAGAGATGGGACACATATACTATTGTCCTACGCTCCAGTGCAAGTTTGGACAAACTATCTCTCACCCACTCCATGGGAAACTGCTCACGTTTGAGAGAGAGATAGAACAGAAGAGAAAGTTGTCTTCATCTGGAAAGCTCACTGAAGACTTTGTACCAGGCAACACTGCCTTGGTGGGTCATGAGTCAGAATATGCTTCATCTGAATGCTAGTATGATGAGCATATTAATTTCTCTTCAAGCACTTCTGATTCTGCATTGTGAGTGTTGATGTTCAGTTTACTGGTGTAATAATGACAATCTATGCTTCATTATGGATGATCTCAAGGGGATTGCTGATGATGACTTAGAAGAGATGGATATTTTGAGCCAAATGGCCCTAATAAATATCAGATCTCAGAAGTTCTATAAAAGAACTGGAAGAAAATTCCCAGGACTCTCTGGCAAAACCAAAGTTGGTTTTGACAAGAGCAAGTTGAGTGTCACAAATGCCAAAGGCTTGGACACTTTGCAAGAGAGTGTAGATCAACTGGATCTAACTCCACTGCACACTTTGTGACTTTTCCTAGCAATAGTCAACAACACAGAGGGCAACATCCTGTCACCTCTAGTCATCATCCTCAACAACAATCTCCGGCATATTTTGTTCCTCAGGGTCAAATGCCATATCCGTACCCTTGTTATTACATGCCACAGTCAAATCAAGTTCAAGTTCCTATGGCACCACAACCTCATGCACTACCAGAACCTGAGCCATCCCAATCTCATCAACAAACTCAACCTCAACAACAGCTTCTTCACCCCAGGAGTTGTTGACTGGAGCAGTTTACCAGATGACATGTCTGGTCATGACCAACTGTTCTCAGGTGCTGGTCAACATGGTGGTGACAGTCCTTTTGGGAATCTAGCTTATGGCTTTGGAGTCTGCTGATACTTCATCTTCTAATGCCTCCACACCTCAGGTATCACAGTATCCTCTGAGGCAAAAGCCAAATTATGTTCTGAACCATGCATAGCAGCATTTGCTTCCATTAGAGAAGCAAATGTAGCTCTAATTAATAAGAACATTGAGCTAGAACAAATAATTTCCAAAAACAAAGCTGAGTTTGAGTCTGTGCTTAAAGATAAAAATGATGAGATTTTAAACTGAATTGCCAATAATTGATGATAAGGCTAGAGAAGAGGTACTTCTAGAGAAGTACAAAGATCTCAAAGAAACCCTTGCAGTTACCCAGGTAGAGTGTGATAGATCGGTACAATCATGCAAAGGTTTTGAAATGCTTCTTAGTAAGCAATCTGCTTCAATGTGAAGTTTGGAATTGGTTACAATCACACTGCTCCACCTACAGATTTTACCCCAAGAGCAGAGGAAGAATCTGATGGTGAGAGTGATAACCAATCCATCACATCATGTGATCTACTTTCTGATACAGCACAATCAGAAGTAGCAGTCAGCATCAAGCCCTCTTTGAACCTATCAGGTGATGTTGATGGTTCAAATGCTGACACTCACATGATCAATGAGTTGATCAACTCAGGAGTTAATTCTGAAGGTCCTGAAAGGACTAGAGAGCAGGATTTAACACCTGAAGTTCAAACTTCAACTACTGTCAGTACTGAAGAGAAGAAAACTGACAGTAGAAAGAGTTTTAACTCTACTAAAGAGGCAGTCAAGAAAGCAAACAATGCTTCCAAAGCATTGAAGAACAAGTCTTCAGTTGCTTCACCCTCTTCAGTTGATGATCAACCTAAGATGAAGAAGAAACCATGTGAAGTATGTGGTTTGTTCAATCATCTTACAGATGATTGTTGGTACAAAAGAGGTACCAACTCAAACAAAAAGAAGAAATTAATGAGAAAATGGTAAAAATGAAAACTGAGTTTGAGACCACATTTGTATCAGCAACATCAAATCCTGTAACCCTTAAGTCCTTAAAGAAATCCAAAAGGAAGGGGTTAAACAGGTGACAGCTGAGAATGCTCAGAAGAAGAAGGGGCAACATAGGAACTTATCAAACTCCACTGGCAATGTGTCTGATGAGCTGAAAGCTTTATCACAAAATCAGACACAGCTGGTTATGATGGTTCAACATCTGTTGGGTAGAGTTAACCAACTAGATGCTCCTATGTTGAAACCACAGAAAAGGAGGTCCAAGCCAAAGGACTCCTCTTTACACCATCTTCTTCCTCTCAGGCTGTTGTTTCAGATAAACCTGTTAGTTTACCATCTATTGATGAGACCAGGCCCAAAACCAAAAAGGTTTGGGTCTCCAAAACTAACTGATTGTTTATTATTGCAGGGTTCTTCAACATGCCAAAGTAGCATCTGGTATGTAGACAGTGGGGGTCTATGCACATGACTGGGACAAACTCTTCTTCATGACTACTCTCAAGGAAAGAGGGATTTGTCTCTTTTGGCAATGATGCTCGGGGTTACATCATTGGTAAGGCTTTGTCTCCAATGGAGAAATCAAATTGATGATCTTAATCATGTGGAAAATCTCAAGTACAATCTCTTGAGTGTCAGTCAAATGTGTGATAAAGGCCATGTTGCTCTTTTCACCAGTCAAAACTGTAGAATTCTGTCATCCAAAGTTTTGCACTTGATTGACAAGGTGTTGGATGATCACACTCTCCTGAAAGCCAACAGGACAGGAAGAGTGTATGCCTTAGATCTTTCTAAGAAATAGATCTCAAAGGCAATCCTTGCCTATTTTCCAAAGCCTCTTCTCAAGAATCTAAACTGTGGCACAGAAGGCTTGGTCATGTTAATCTCAAAAACATGAATCAGCTTACCCACAATAGTTTAGTCAGGGCTTACCAATAAAGGAGTTCCACTGTGATGAAACCTGCACTGCTTGTTTAAAAGGAAAACAACACAAAGTCTCATTCCCTCCTATTGAAGTGCCTAAGTCCACTGCCTGCTTGCAATTAATGCATATGGATCTATTTGGTCCTGTGAGAGTAATGAGCATGGCAAAGAAGAAATACTGTCTGGTAATTGTGGATGATTACTCCAGATTTGTATGGACTTTCTTTCTACATTCAAAGGATGAGGCTGCTCAGAAAATTATTCACTTTGTGTTGTATATTGAGAAGTAGTATCCCTTCCAGTCAAGTGTATTAGGAGTGACAATGGAACTGAATTCAGAAATCATACACTTGATGACTTCTATCTTTCAAAGGGGATCAAAAGACAGTTTAGCATCCCAAGGACTCCAGAACAAAATGGAGTAGTGGAGAGAAAGAACAGGACCCTCATTGAAGCTGCAAGGTCCATGCTGGCTGACTCAGGTTTGCCACTGACCTTTTGGGCTGAAGCTGTCAACACAGCTTGCTATGTGCAAAATAGAGTTTTAGTAAATCAGAGGTTGATGAAGACTCCATATGAAGTTCTCCATCATTTGGCTCCTCTGATTTCATTTTTCAAAGCATTTGGGTGTCCCTGTTTTATTCTCAACACAAAGGATCAACTCCAAATTTGATCCTAAGGTGGATGCAGGGTATTTTGTTGGTTATTCATCTACTTGCAAGGCATACAGAGTCTTCAACTGCAGAACAAAGATGGTTGAAGAAACTCTACATGTTAAGTTCAATGAATCTCCAAAGGACAAGATTCCACAAAGCCCTGTGGAGTTATTTGATTTGGACATACTGCAATATGTTCCTTATCAAACTCCTGCTGTTGCTCCTGTCAACAGCCACCACCTGGTGGTACTGCTGATGATGATGATGATGGCAGTACTCACCTCTTCAGGTTTAGTGATCAGATGCCTGATTCAGCTAGACCTGATGTTCCTGTAGCTCCAGTAGCACCATCCACAACAAATGCTGATGAGATCTCTTCGAATTCAACTTCCTTTGAATTACCATCCACTGATTGGTTTCAAGGAAATGATTCACCATCACCATCTGTTATTGCTGAGCCTGCTACAAACACTTGCACAGATCTCATTGTGTATCAAGATCTGAAGAATCACCCTATGTCTCAAATCATTGGTGATATCACTGCTGGAGTATCAACAAGAAGTCAATTGTCAAATTCTGCTTCTATGCTCTCTTCATCAGTCAGCAAGAGCCAAAGAATTATCACATTGCCTTAAAGGACAATGGAGGGTTGATGCCATGCAGCTTGAGCTTCTTCAATTCAAGAAACAGCAAGTGTGGGAACTGGTTCCTCTACCTCCAGGTAAGTGTGCAATAGGCACTAAATGGGTGTTTAGGAACAAAACTGATGAAAATGGGCTTATTGTTAAGAACAAGGCCAGACTGGTTGTTCAGGGGTTTGCACAAGAAGAAGGTATTGATTATGATGAAACCTTTGCCCCTGTAGCCAGACTGGAAGCAATTCGATTGTTTCTAGCTTATGCTGCTCATCAAAACCTTAAAGTTTTTCAAATGGATGTCAAAAGTGCATTTTTGTATGGAAAGATTAAAGAAGAGGTTTATGTATGTCAACCTCCAGGCTTTGAGGACAATAAACATCCTAATTGGGTGTATAAGCTTGATAAGGCTCTTTATGGGTTAAAACAAGCTCCTAGAGCCTGGTATGAGACATTATCAAATTTTCTTCTGGAAAATAATTTCACTAGAGGCTCCATAGATAAGACTTTATTCATTAAGAAAGCTGGGCAGCATAATCTACTTGTTCAAATTTATGTAGATGATATCATTTTTGCATCCTCTGATCCAAAGTTGTGTGATGCCTTTACAAAGTTGATGCAACAGAAGTTTGAAATGAGTGCCATGGGAGAGTTACAATATTTCTGGGGTTGCAAATCAAACAAAAGGCTGATGGAATTTTCATTCATCAGTCCAAATACACAAAAGATCTTTTGCAAAAGTTTGATTTACAAAACTGTAAGCCTGTTCTACCCCCATGTGCAGCACCACACAACTGGATACAGATCAGAAAGGTAAAGTGGTTGATGAAACACTTTACAGATGTATGATTGGGTCCTTGATGTATTTAACAGCTTCTAGACCAGATATTATGTTTGCTACATGTGTTTGTGCTAGATTTCAGGCTGCACCTAAAGAGTCTCATTTGATTGCAGTCAAGAGGATCTTTAGATATCTGCAAGGCACTCCATCTCTAGGTTTATGGTATTCTACTGGACATTCTGGTAAATTAGTTGCTTTTTCTGACAGTGACTATGCAGGGTGTAAGTTGACAAGGAAATCAACTTCTGGTGGATGTCAATTCCTAGGCAACTGCTTGATTTCTTGGCAGAGCAAGAAACAGACCTCAGTTACTACATCAACTGCTAAAGCAAAGTACATTGCTGCTACAAGTTGTACATCTCAGGTACTCTGGCTTCAAAACCAACTTCTGGATTATGGCATTACAGAGACTAAGACTCCAGTGTTATGGATAGTGCTTCAGCTCTTTGCATTGTCAAAAATCCAGTCCAGCACTCTAGGACCAAACATATAGAGATCATACATCATTTTATAAGGGTTGTTTTGAAAAAGGTCTGATTGATCCTAAGTTTGTGCCTAGTGCTGATGAGCTTGCAGACATTTTTACTAAGCCTTTGGATAGTTCAACTTTCCAAACCTGGTGTTAAGGCTTGGTATGCTGCAGCTAGAATAAGTGACAACTACTGATGATCTTAGTAATAGTACTGATGATCATTAGTAACTATGTCACATATAAGTACTGATGAGCTCTTTTACCCTCAGCAGTTTTTATAACTACTAAAAGGCTAAATGTCTCACAAGTACTGAAGTACTTCATCTGTTCTAAACTACTGATGCAGCTACAACTACTGCAATCAGTAAAAACAGATAAGTACTGATGTCCTATGAAACAACTGAAATCAGCCAAAAAGGCGGATGAATGTGTTGAGGACAGTATGAAACAGCTGACAAGCTAAGAATTGACGAAAACAGCTGAAGAGAACTTTCTCTTCAGTCGTTTCTACAACTGCTGTTTCATTCTAACAACTGAAGCAAAACCATGTCTTCAGTAGTTTTATAACTACTAATGACTAATACCAAGTCTTCAGTTGTTTACAACAGCTGATGACAAAACCACTGTCCTCAGTAGTTTCATAACTACTGATGACAAACACCAAGTCCTCAGTTGTTTCAATCATCTGAAGTCAAAACCACGGTCTTCAGTAGTTTTCTAACTTCTGATGCCTAACACCACGACTTCAGCTGTTTCAACGTCTGAAAGGATAATACCATGTCAACGGTCGTTTTAAAACTACTGATGACTAACACCACATCCTTCAGTCATTTTATTACCCGCACCCATATATACCCTTAACCTAATCCTTCAATGCTTCATCTTCTTCAAACCTAACGTTCCTCTCCAAAACTTCCCTCCTCTCAATGGCGTCCATGCAAATTAAACCGCGACACAACTGTATTGCCTACCTCACTAAATCGCCTATCTGGACTAAGTTCGATACTGCTATCAATCTTATGGTTCAGTCCCAATACAATATGGCATTTCTTCTGTCCCATACTACATGCTGAATCCCTTCAACAATTTTGGATGAACGTTACTATTACCACTGGGGAGAACAACACACCATCTCTCCAGTCGGTCGTCAATAACAAAGAAGTAGTCATCACTCCTGCAATAATCCGCCAAATTCTTCATCTGAATGATGCTAGTTCTCCTGCTGGATATCCGAAGGGCACCACAGATCTATCCTTTGCCCAACATGGATATCAAGGCGATCTCAGTGCCTCCACTATCATGAAGAAACACTTTAATGACGATGAGGCCTAATTTTTCACATGGTGAATGTATTTTTGGCCCCTAAGACGGTCTTAGGATCAAATGTCGACAAATGGCAGCAGGTAATGTATTCTTCTTGAGCAACAACCACTAAACTTTTCAGAAATAATATTTTCGGAGCTCAAGGACATGGCTCAAAAACTAACTGCCAACCGTTGGATACTATATCCATGGTTCATAATGGCCATCATTACAAACAGCTTAATGCTAAGGGACTTGTTGGCTTGGGAGTCCCTGCTACGGCTGTTCTGCCGGAAGTATACTCCCGGCACAACTCTGACCAGACACTAAAAATGGCTGCCAAGCTGCGAAAACCCACGCAGCTGGAACCCACAGCCACCACCTCCAAATCAAAAGTCCCCACCAAACCCACCAAAAAGAAACCCAAAACGGCTACTCAGGGAATTGAGTCCCCTGAGGATGCCCCTGCACCACAAACGCAGGATATATCCACTAGTCCAAACCCCTAGTGGATACAATGACTCTTCCAGCCATAGCCGCTCAGGCCTCCTCTCAACAGGAGCCTGCAGCAACCACACAAGGGGTACCTACATATCTGGGATCTTCCTCACTTGAGGGGATTGCCATTGAAGAGCACCCCCTCCCCAGGTGCACACTGCTTCTATCCCTTCACCCCAAACAACCGCCCCTCACAGCCCAACTTTAATAGTTGCACAAGTGCTGACTCAACTGCACTCCTCACCCCCTCCCCAGAAACCACTTACTACTGGGAATACCTCTACAATTGAGGGGGAGGAACACAGTGCACTTGAGAACCCACAGCACAGGGGTTTACCACTTCTATCTCCTGGTGTAGACAAGGAGCTTAGAATATCTAGTGAGGCTGCCACCTCCTCTGACTCAGCACATGATCAGAATGAGGCTGGTAACATTGCTAAGACCTCACTAGAGGCAACAGCTGATGATGGACACTGTCCTGAGGCTGGAAGTCCCCAGTACCAAGCACAAGGGGCACATGCACCAACTGGTCTACACCCAGTGCATGTAAATCCTGCTCTAAGCAGGAGGTCAGGTGATTCAGTTTCGGCTGATGATGACCTGGGCTTTTTCTATGATTCTTGCCCAGAACACAATCCTTGAAGAGAAAGTCAGTAGGCTGCAAACCTACTTGATCAACTCTCCAAGGAGAAAGACCATCTGCCTCTACCCACCCACAGATGGCACCTTCACTTGAAGGTTCCCCAAACACTGAGCCACTCCAAACTCAACCACCTGCCTCTGCTTCAGGCCCTATTTCTCAGGAACAGAACCCTCCTGAGCAAATAGGTGCTGTACTTCAAAATTCCCTCCCTCTCATCACACCCATAATCACTGATATTGTGACTAAAGCCATTGATGAGAGGCTTTCCTCAACTTTACAGCCCTTGATTGATGCTGCTATACAAAAGACTCTTTCTGCGGTACAAACCCCTCCTCCAATGCATCCAAAAGGGGGAGAGTACTGCAGTGAAAGAAAAGAAGAGGAAAAGAACAAAGGAAAAGAAGGAAGAGAAGCAAGCCCAAGAGGAGGAGAAAGAAAAGCAACCTCTGCTCACTTACAAGCGAAAGAAAAGTGCTGATGATCATACTGCTGAAGACAAATCCTTGGAGGAGCTGGTAAAAGAAGCTGACACTACACATAGCCGATCCATGGATAAATAATTGAACAACTCTTCAGGCAGGGGTTGACACAGCCACACTGGATAGTGAGATCAGAAGGTTGGAAGTGCAAGAGATACAACCCGATGGGCAGGGTATGATGCTCTTGAAAAAGAGAGATTGGAAATAATGATCCGCTTTATTGCAAAATACTTAGGAAGATCGTTAATGGAGATTCGCGCGTGGACCAGGGACAGCATTCTGGCTATAGCCACCAGAATCTGTCTGTCTGAGCAATTCAACAAAGGGATTATTGTGGAAGCCCTTGATGAGGCTGGGGCTGGTAAAAGGTTAGAGATGGCTAAACTCACAAGGCGAAACTAACTACAAAGATGCTGGATCAACCTTCCCTTCCACCCACTCAAACAGAGCCTATCCCTCAAATCTCCCAACCAATCTCTAAGCCAAAATCCAAACATCCTCATTCTTCAAAACCAATTCCTTCACCAACCAACCATCATCCAGTGATGCACCCAGAAGGAGGAGAAGGGTGCTGAGGATGGAAGAAGAAGAAGAAGAGGAGGATGAAGATGATAGTCTGCCACTCTCTGCTGTTCTAAAGCTACCAAAACCCCGAAGTCAAGTCATGATCACACCTGACTCTCAAAGGGAAATGGTCAGAGTCAAGATAGAAGAAGAAGAACAGCAGAAACAGCACGATGAGCAACTGTTGAAGATGGTTGACAAGGAATTTCCTCAGTCATCATCTATTCAAGCCATGAAAGGGCATGCTCAAAGGCTGTACACTCTCAGGCACACTTTTCAGTATCAGAAGGGGAGAGTGAGAGTATGGCCAGACCCCAGGGTGAGTTCTAGAATCCATAAAAGAACTATTCCTCACAGATACAATGGCCAGGTACGAAAAACAATAGATTCTACCATCATGTTGGCCATTGTAGTCTCACCTTGGGAAATCATTGATGAATTCATGAAAGCTCACCAAGCAAAGAAGACCCCTCAAGCTTTAATAGAAAACAAGATGATTAAGAAGGGGTTGTTATATAAAAAGCTTGAAGACATCCAGAAGAATGAGCTCCAGTTACTCCTTGAAGGCAACCATCCTGATGAATTTGTATATAGGGAGGTAACTACGGTGGAGCTGAAAAATGGCAGGACCATGAAGTACTTATCAGAGTACTATGGTCCAGAGTTCTTCTTCGAAGGAGGAGTAGAAGAATTCTCTCAGGAGGAACAAGTTGTTCTCTTTGAGGCCTATGTTCGAGAGTCATACAGACTCATTATGGGGAAGTAAATCTCATGAATGGGATAACAACTCTGTGTCCAGTTCCCCAAAACAGAGTTCCCATTCATACCCTGCCAAACAAATATCTGAGATTTCTTCCCAGGCCGGAGCTTACATGGGTCATCTTCTCTACTGATCAAGAAGGAAAAAGACCAACACTTTGCCAACAATAAGTGGGAATCAATAATTTAGAGGTTTTGGCTGCATTGGTTCAGGGGGAGTTTGTTGGACCAAAAGAACCAATGAGCCAAGATCAGAAAACCTCTAAGTCCCACATGGTATCACAACAACTGCTGAAAGCCTCATCAGCAGTTTGACAAGTGCTGAAGACTTCAACAGCTGAAGATCAAGTGTTGAAGACTGCATCAGCTGAAGAACTAAAGTGCTAAAGTACAACAGCTGAAGAACACAAGTACTGAAGCTGAAAGACCAAAGTACTGAAGTACAACAGCTGAAGAGTTTACAAGTGCTGAAGATCAACAACTGATGTACAAAGTCTGAAGACAAAGACTGAAGACATCAGCTGATGATATCTACTGAAGTCATCAGCTGATGAAACATCTGAAGGTCAAAGTCTAAAGATCAAGTACTGAAGCCTCAGTAGTTTGTCACAACTGCTGAAGAGTACTTCTTCAGTAGTTTGTCACAACTGCTGAAGAGTACTTCTTCAGTAGTTGTGATATCAGTAGTTTTATATTTCTAGTTTAAGTAGTTTTATGTTTCAGTAGTTTTGTAAAACGACTGAAGAGCTTGTTCTTCAGTCATTGTAGTTTCAGTAGTTTCTAATCAGTAGTTTTATATTTTGTACTTAACACTCTGATATGTTTTCAGTAGTTGTGAACATTTCAGTAGTTTGTTAAGAGTTAGTTATTTTTGTATTAGATCTGCCAGTTGTCACTTTCCGTGATAACAGCAGTGATTGTTGCACTCTATATAAGGAGTGACAACCTATTGTAATACAATGAATGAATGACGTGAATGAATGAATGATTTGATTAGAAACATTCCATAGCCATAAACATTCCTTGAATCAGAAATATATTCTCTCGCTATAACCGTATGTGCTCTTAATGCATACAAGCATCGACTTCTTGCTACAATTTGTCTAATTCCTGTTCGTATTCCGCTGCTTTGAATCCTAATACATCAAACTTGTGATCGCTGATCCTGTCACAATGGGAGAGGGTGTGAAGGCAGTATGCACCCGGGGAGAGTGGTGCGTTTCAATGGCAACCTTCTCAAGTGAGGAAGGTTCCAGATGTATAGGTGCCCCAGAGATGGTTGCTACAGGCTCCTGTTGAGAGGAAACCTGAGCGGTTGAGGGTGAGTGAGTCTGTGTATCTACTGGGGGGTTATGACCAGTAGATATAAGCTGTGTTTGTGTTTCAGGGGCATCCTCAGGGGACTCATTCTCTGAGTAGCCTTTTTGGCTTTCTTGTGTTTGGTTTGGTGGGGACAAAAGATTTGGAGGTGGTGGCTGTGGGTTCCAGCTGCATGGCTTTTTGCAGTTTGGCAGCCAGTTTGAGTGACTGGTCTGAGTTGTGCCTGGAGTATACTTCAGGCAATATAGCCGTGGCAGGGACTCCAAGGCCAACAAGTCCGTCAGCTTTCAGCTGGTTTACAATAA
This sequence comes from Flaveria trinervia, assembly GCA_025506515.1. Lineage (NCBI taxonomy): Eukaryota > Viridiplantae > Streptophyta > Magnoliopsida > Asterales > Asteraceae > Flaveria > Flaveria trinervia. Next base: position 41,464,529 of record CM046451.1, read on the forward strand.
TGGCCATTAGGAACCGAGGATATAATATCCATCGGTTAGCTATAGGCTTGGAGGCCATATCCTTGAGTTCAAGAAATAATATTTCAGAAAAATTTAAGTGTTGTTGGTCAAGGATAGAGAATAATACCTGCTGCCACCTCGTCAACATTTGATCCCAAAAAGTCTTAGGAGCTAAGCATACATTCACCATATGAAAAACTAGTCGTTCCGCATCATGGAAGTGTTCTTCAGGATGGTAGAGGCACTAAGGTACCCTGGTATCATGTTGGGCAAATGATAGATCAGTGGTGCCCTTTGGATACCCAGTGGGGAATGTGGCATCATCCAGTTGTAGGGTTTGTCGAAGGATTTCTGGAGTTATGACCACCTGACGATTGTTGACGAACGACTGGAGAGAGTCGGTGTCATTCTCCCCAGTGACGAGGGTGACGTTCGTCTAGAACTGCTGGAGGGATTCGGCATGAATGGTAAGATTTAGAAGGAAAGCCGTTTTGTATGGAGAGTTGATCATTAGATCAATGGAATTATCAAATTTTGTCCAGAAGGGTGATTTAGTAAGGTAAGCAACACAGTTGTGTCGTGTTTAAGCTTCATGTTCGCCATTGATGTGAGAGAAGGTTTTGAGTTTTTGAACGTTAGGTTTGAGATGATGAAGCTCTGTAAGACAAGGTATTTATAGGGTATGGGTTATAAAGCAACTGAAGGGTTTGGTATGAGTCATCAGTAGTTTTAAGCGACTGATGACGTGGGAATAACCTTCAGAGGTTGAAACAAGTGAAGTCTTGGTTTTAGGCATCCGTAGTTATAAAACTACTGAAGACCATGGTTTTAGCTTCAAATGTTGGAAACAGCTGATGACGTGGTGTTAGTCATCAGTAGTTGTGAAACTACTGAAGACATGGTTTTGTCATCAGTTGTTGTAAACAGCTAACGACGTGGTATTAGTCATCAGTAGTTGTGAAACTACTGAAGATGTGGTTTTGTCATCAGTTGTTTTAAAATGAAGCAGCAATTTTTAGAAACAACTGAAGAGAAAATTCTCATCAGTAGTTTTTGTCAATTCATAGCTTTTCAGCTGTTTCATACTATCTCAACACTTACTCATCAGTCTTTTTGGCTGTTTTTCAGTTGTTTCATAGGACGTCAGTACTTATCTATTTGTACTTATATCAGTAGTTATGACTGTATCAGTTCTTGTAACAGAATCAGTACTTATTTGTGATATGGTTACAATGATCATCAGTACTTATTTACTGAGATCATCAGTAGTTATCACTTATTCTAGCTGCAGCATACCAATCCTTAACACTAGGTTTTGGAAAGTTGAACTATCCAAAGGCTTAGTAAAAAAAATTGTCAGGATCAGTGATCACAAGTTTGATGTATTAGAGTGTAACGCAGCGGAATAAGAACAAGAATTAGACAAATTGTAGCAAGAATTTGATACTCGTATACATTAAAAACAAATACGGTTATAATGAGAGAATATATTTCTGTAACAAGGAATGTTTCAATGATATCGAGTATTTCTGATCAAATCATTCTCCTATTACAATAGGTTGACACTCCTTATATAGAGTGCAATCGCTGCTATTATCACGGGAAAGTGACAACTGGCAAATCTAGTACAAAAATAACTAACTCTTAACAACTACTGAAATGTTCACAACTACTGAGAACATATCAGAGTGTTAAGTACAAAATATAAAACTACTGATAAGAAACTACTGAAACTACAACGACTGAAGAACAAGCTCTTTAGTCGTTTTACAAAACTACTGAAAAACATAAAACTACTGATGAGCACAACAACTGAAGAAGTATTCTTCAGCTGTTGTGTCAAACTACTGAACAGATAAAACATAAAACTACTGAAAGGTAAACCGTCACAACTACTGAAGAAGACCTCTTCAGCTGTTGTGACAACGTCTGATACTTTGGTCTTCAGCACTTGTGTCTTCAGACTTTGTCTTCAGCACTTGTGTCTTTAGACTTTGTCTTCAGCACTTGTGTCTTCAGACTTTGTCTTCAGCACTTGTGTCTTCAGACTTTGTCTTCAACACTTGTGTCTTCAGACTTTGTCTTCAGCACTAGTGTCTTCAGACTTTCTCTTTAGCACTTGTCTTTAGACTTTGTCTTCAGCACTTGTCTTCAGACTTTGTCTTCAGCACTTGTCTTCAGACTTTCTCTTCAACACTTGTCTTCAGACTTTGTCTTCAGCACTTGTCTTCAGACTTTATCTTCAGCACTTGTCTTCAGACTTTGTCTTCAGCACTTGTCTTCAGACTTTGTCTTCAGCACTTGTCTTCAGACTTTGTAATCAGCTGTTGTCTTCAGCTGTTGTGGTCTTCAGTAGTTGTTATGACGTCTGTGGGACTTAAAGGTTTTTCTGATCCGGCTCATTGGTTCTTTTGGTCCAACAAACTCCCCCTGAACCAATGCAGCCAAAACCTTTAACTTTATTGAGGTCCCACTTATTGTTGGCAGAATGGTTGGTCTTTTTCCTTCTTGATCAGTTGAGAAGATGACCCATATAAGCACTGGCCTGGGAATGAGTCTCTGATGATTTGGTTGGCAATGTATGGATGGGTGCTCTGTATTGGGGAATTGGACACTAAGCTGTTCCCCCATCCATGAGACTCACTTCCCATGTATAAGCCTGTAGGATTCTCTGGTGTATGCTCTGAGAAACATAATTTGTTCTTCCATGGTCAAGTTCTCAGCTTCACCATCAAACAATCCTTCACGCCCATACAGCTCTGAGATGTACTTGGCGTGTTTGCCATTTTTGAGCTCAACTGTTGTGATCTGTCTGTATGCAAACTCATCAGGATGAGTCCCTTCAAGTAACAGACTAAGCTCATTTTGTTTGAAGTTCTCAAGCCTCTTGTAGACTAACCCCTTTTTAATAACTCTGTTCTCTAACATCTTTTAGGGTGGCTGTTTAGTCTCATAGGCCTTCTTGAAATCTTCTACAATCTCCCAGGGTGATACTACAAGGACCACTGTGATCTCTTCATCTACGATCCTTTTTACTTGGCCCTTGTATCTTGAAGGAATGTCTTTCTTTACAATCCTGTGAGCCACTCTAGGATCAGGCCATACTCTTGTTGGATTCTGTGTGCCCAAGACACTTAGAATATTGATGTGGTTAGTACGTTATGATCCAAGTTGGGTTATACCCAATAACAAGTTTGGCAAACACCAATTAAATATTTAATTGATGATGTGATCATGCACTTAAATATTTACACCGATTTAGAAAATGGGTCTTCTAAATAAGTTGCATGTGAGTGGGAACAACTTATTAGGATAATTTGTTCAATCAATATTATTTGAAGTGTTGTTTAAATTAGTTAGATGACATCAAATAATAGTGGGAATTACAACTTATAAATTAAATGGTTAATTGTATAAGTATGTAAATACATATATATATATATTGTACATACAATTTATTATATGTCTAGTTCACAAGACATATTAATGTGTGATAAACAAATTGAAGGGAAAAGGGTTTTGAAACCCAAATTTCGGCCGCCCTCCCCTTAATCCCCATTGGACCAAACTTGCTTTGGGTACCAACACACATTTAACTCTTGTCTTGAACACTCCACAAAGTATAACCACACACATTACATGCAAAAGGCTCCAATCTCTCTCTCTCTCCCAACCTCACGGTTCAAGCAAGAAAAGAAGAGGTTTTGAAGCTTATTTTGGGTGATTCTACCTAACAAGAAAGGGTGTTGCCATCAAGCTTGGGGTATACTAGCTTGAGGAGTCCTCCATTGGAGTCTTGGCCAAAAGAACAAGCATCAAAACCCCATTTTGGTCGACATTTGCTGCTGGAACAAGGTAGTTGTCACAGCTTGTTCTAGCTGTGATTTTATGTACGATTTTGTATGTTCATAGCTTGTTTAATCCACATAAATGATCCTTATTGTTATGGGTTTGTTTATTTGTATATTAATCATCATAAAACATGGATTTTCAGATCTAAAATCATGTTTTAAATACAAATTTATCCGCTGCGTTTTTCTGAAATACCAAGAGGATAAAACGGTTTTATCTTCAAATAAACCCAACAACTCTCACCTTTTCCTTCTGATATTGAAATGTGTTGGCAAGGGTGTACAACCTCAGAGCTTCTTTCTTCATGCTAATTATTGATGAAGAAGCAGCATAAGTTTTGTCGATGCTTTTCAACATCTCATCATCATGAAGCCTTTGCTGCTGCTCTTCTTCAATCTTTACTCTCACAGTTTCCATCTGTGAGGTGGGAGTGATGGGCATGGGTTTGGCTTTAGGCAATTTAGGACTGCAGACAGAGGCAGCCTATCTTCTTCCACATCATCCACTTCTTCTTCTTCTTCTAGCCTCAACACCCTTCTCCTCTTCTTCTTGGGTGCATCATCGGCTGTTGGTTTAAAGGGTAAGGGAGTTGGTTTTGTGGGTTGTGGTTGTGATTGTTTTGGAGAGGGAATGTTGACAGGCTGAGTTAGCATTTTAGAGGTGAGTGTGGCTTTTGAGTGTTTGGCTAGCTCAGTCCTGCTCCCTGCTGCTGCTTCATTCAAAGCTTCGACTACTAAACCCTTAGTGTATGCTTCAGACGAACAGATCTTGGATGTTATGGCCAAGATACTGTCCCTGGTCCATGATTTAATCTCGATCAATGATCTCCCAAGATATTTTGCAATGAATCTGATCATGATCTCTAGTCTCTCTCTTTCTAATGCATCATAACTTGCCCATCTTGAGTTAATTTCTTCAACTTCAAGTCTCTTGATCTCTGAGTCAAGCTATGCAGTATCGAACCCTTGTCTATACAGTTGATCAATAATGGCATCCATTGATTTACTATGTGTAGCATCTGCCATTTTGATCATCTCATCGAGTTGGAGTTCTTTCTCTCTTCCTTCACCCTTCCTCTTCTTATATGTGACATGAAAGTCTTTGTGACTTTCACCCACTTGATCATTTTCGGTTCCCTTCACAGACTCCCCTTCCTTCTCAGTTTCCTTTTCTTTCAGTTTGCTCTTCCTCTTTGCTTTCACTGACTGACTCTCCCTCTTTTTGGTTGCATTGGTTGCAAGGGTTTGAGTAGCAGAAAGCCTTGTGCTCACAATCTCCTCCACCAGGGGTTGTATGATTGAGGGAAGCCTCTCATCCATGGTTTTGATCACAATGTCTGTGATCATTGGGGTGATGAGAGGTAGGGTTTGCTGAAAGATAGCAGCTGTTTGCTCAGAGGGGTTCCGTCCCTGAGAAGCTGTGCCAGAAACAGAAGCTGGTGGCTTGGAAGTTTTGAGTGGCTGAGTGTGTGGGAGACCTTCAGGTGAAGGTGCCATCTATGGGTTTATGTTGGTGGCAGATAGACTTGCTTCTGGAGAGAATTGGTCAAGTAGTCTTTGTAGTCTACTGACTTCTTCCTCAAGAATTGTGTTCTAGGCCAGAACATCATAAAAGAAGCCCAGGTCATCATCAGCAGATGCTGAATCACCTGACCTCCTGCTTGTAGCAGGATGTACATGCACTGGGTGTAGACCAGTTTTAGCATGTGCCCCATTTTCGGGGAACTGGGGACTTCCAGCCTCAGGACTATGTCGTTCATCAGCTGTTGCCTCTAATGAGGTCTTAGCTATGTTGCCAGCCTCATTCTGATCATGTGCTGATTCAGAAGAGGTGGCAGCCTCACTAGATGTTCTAATCTCCATATCCACACCAGGAGATAGAACGTGTAAACCCCGGTGCTGTGGGTTGTCAGAGGCATGGTGATCCTCGTCCTTAATGGCTGTGGTTCTCCCCTTTATTGGTGGTTGTTGGGGAGGAGGAGAGGCATGCAGCTGAGTCAGCACGTTTGCAATGATAATGGTTGGACTTTGGGGGGCGGTTGCATGGGGAGATGGGGTAAAAGCAGTGTGCACCTGGGGAGAATGGTGCTCTTCAATGGCAATCTCCTCAATGAGGAAGATCCCAGATTGGGGTACCCCTTCTGTGGTTGCTGCAGCTCCTCTTGAGAGGAATCCTGAGCGGCTGTGGCTGGTGAAGTCCTTGTATCCACTGGGGGGTTATAACCAGTGGATATAGCCTGCATTTGTGTTGCAGGGGCATCCTCAGGGACTCATTTCCCTGAGTAGCCTGTTTTGTCTTCTTTTTAGTGGGTTTGGTGGGGACTTTGGATTTTGAGGTGGTGGCTGTGGGTTCCAGCTGCGTGGGTTTTCGCAGCTTGGCAGCCATTTTCAGTGATTGGTCAGAGTTGTGCCGGGAGTATACTTTCGGCAGTACAGCCATAGCAGGGACTCCCAGGCCAACAAGTCCCTCAGCTTGAAGCTGGTTTTCAATTATGACCATTATGAACCGAGGATATAATATCCATGGTTAGCAGTTTGTTTTTGGCCATATCCTTGAGCTCAAAAAATAGTATTTCAGAAAAATTTAAAGGTTGTTGCTCAAGGATGGAGTACATTACATGTTGCCACCTTGTGGACATTTGATCCCATGATGAAGTCTTGGAGGCAAGGCATACATTTACCATATGAAATATGAGACGTTCGGCATCCGGGAAATGTTTCTTCAGTATGGTAGATGCAATCAGGTTACCCTGGTATCCATGGTGGGCAAATGATTGATCTGTTGTGCCCTTTGGATAACCAGTTGGGAAAGTGGCATCATCCAGATTAAGGATTTGGCGAAGAGTGTCTGGAGTAATGACCATTTTTTGGCCATGGACAAATGATTGAAGAGACTCTGTGTCATTCTCCTCAGAGACCAGAGTGACGTTTGTCCAGAATTGATTAAGGGATTCGGCATATATGGTGGGATTTACCAGAAAAGCCGTTTTGTAGGGTGACTGAACCATTAAATCAATGGCGTTGTGAAACTTGGTCCAGTATGGCGATTTGGTGAGATGTGCGACACAGTTGTGTCGTGGTTTTAGTTGCATGGTCGCCATTGATGAAGAGAGGGTAGAGCGTTTTTGAACGTTAGGTTTGAGAAGAGAAGATAAAAACTCTGAAGGTGGGATAAGGTATTTAAAGGGTCGGGTTAGAAAACGACTGAAGGTTTTGGTGTGAGTCATCAGTTGTTGAAACGACTGATGACGTGGTATTAACTTTCAGACGTTGAAACGACTGACCGTATTGGTGTGATCAGCAGTTGTTATAAAACAACTGAAGACGTGGTTTTAACCGTCAGACGTTGAAACAGCTGAAGTCTCTGATTTAGTCATCAGTAGTTATAAAACTACTGAAGATAGTTTTGACTTCATGTGATGAAACAACTGAAGACTTGGTATTAGTCATCAGTAGTTGTGAAACTACTGAAGACAGTGGTTTTGTCAGCAGTTGTGGTAAACAGCTGAAGACTTGGTGTTAGTCTTCAGTAGTTGTAAACTACTGAAGACATAGTTTTGGCTTCAGTTGTTTTAATGAAACCGCAGTTGTAGAAACAACTGAAGAGTAATTACTCATCAGCTGTTTTCGTCAATTCATAGCTTTTCAGCTGTTTCAGTCTGACCTCCACTCTTACTCATCAGACGTAGATCTGAGTTTCAGACGTTTCATTGGTCATCAGTACTTATCTGCATTTCTGACATTAGTAGTTATGGCTACAACAGCTGTTGTGACTACATCAGTTGTTGTAACTACATCAGCTGCTTTAACAGATAAAGTACTTCAGTACTGGTGAGGTATGTAGCCTTCAGTAGTTATAAAAACTACTGAGGGAAAAAAACTCAACAGTTCTTATATGTGACAATAATGAACTAATGATCATCAGTACTTGTGAGCTGAGATCATCAGTAGTTGTCACTTATTCTAGCTGCAGCATACCAAGCCTTAACACCAGGTTGTGGAAAGTTGAACTATCCAAAGGCTTAGTAAAAATGTCTGCAAGCTCATCAGCACTAGGAACAAATTTTGGATCAATCAGACCTTTTTCTAAACAATCTCTAATAAAATGGTGTCTGATTTCAATATGTTTAGTCCTAGAGTGCTGGACAGGATTCTTGACAATACAAAGAGCTGAAGAGTTGTCCATTAACAATGGGTTCTTAGTCTCTGTTATGCCATAATCCAATAATTGGTTTTGAAGCCAGTGTATCTGAGATGTACAGCTTGCAGCGGCAATGTACTCTGCTTCAGCAGTTGATGTAGCAATGGAGGTCTGTTTCTTGCTCTGCCAAAAAATCAAGCAGTTGCCTAGGAACTGACATCCACTAGAAGTTGATTTCCTGGTCAACTTACACCCTGCATAGTCACTGTCAGAAAAAGCAACTAATTTACCAGAATGTCTAGTAGAATACCATAAACTTAGAGATGGAGTGCCTTGCAGATATCTAAAGATCCTCTTGACTGCAATCAAATGGGACTCCTTAGGTGCAGCCTGAAATCTAGCACAAACACATGTAGCAAACATAATATCTGGTCTAGAAGCTGTTAAGTACATCAAGGACCCAATCATACATCTGTAAAGTGTTTCATCAACCACTTTACCTTTCTGATCTGTATCCAGTTGTGTGGTGCTGCACATGGGGGTAGAACAGGGCTTACAGTTTTGTAAATCAAACTTTTCCAAAAGATCTTTTGTGTATTTGGACTGATGAATGAAAATTCCATCAGCCTTTTGTTTGATTTGCAAACCCAGAAAGAACTGTAATTCTCACATGGCACTCATTTCAAACTTCTGTTGCATCAACTTTGTAAAGGCATCACACAACTGTGGATCAGAGGATGCAAAAATAATATCATCTACATAAATTTGAACAAGTAGATTATGCTGCCCAGCTTTCTTAATGAATAAAGTCTTATCTATGGAGCCTCTAGTGAAATTATTTTCCAGAAGAAAGTTTGATAATGTCTCATACCAGGCTCTAGGATCTTGTTTCAGCCCATAAAGAGCCTTATCAAGCTTATACACCCAATTAGGATGTTTATTGTCCTCAAAGCCTGGTGGTTGACATACATAAACCTCTTCTTTAATTTTCCCATACAAAAATGCACTTTTGACATCCATTTGAAAAACTTTAAGGTTTTGATAAGCAGCATAAGCTAAAAACAATCGAATTGCTTCCAGTCTGGATACAGGGGCAAAGGTTTCATCATAATCAATACCTTCATCTTGTGGAAACCCCTGAACAACCAGTCTGGCCTTGTTCTTAACAATAAGCCCATTTTCATCAGTTTTGTTCCTAAACACCCATTTAGTGCCTATTGCACACTTACCTGGAGGTAGAGGAACCAGTTCCCACACTTGCTGTTTCTTGAACTGAAGAAGCTCAAGCTGCATGGCATCAACCCATCCATTGTCCTTTAAAGCAATGTGATAATTCCTTGGCTCTTGCTGACTGATGAAGAGAGCATAGAAGCAGAAATTTGACAATTGACTTCTTGTTGATACGCCAGCAGTGATATCACCAATGATTTGAGACATAGGGTGATTCTTCAGATCTTGATACACAATAAGATCTGTGCAAGTGTTTGTAGCAGGCTCAGCAGCAACAGACAGGTGATGGAGCATTCGTCGTTGCCATATGTTATACTCATTCCTAACCAGTATTGGAGGCTTGGTTGAGGAACCAGTATTGTGAGGATCATTGGAAGGAGTAGTCATTTTCAGTCCAAGTACAATATAATTCAAGCTTTTAAACGTTTTTACATAGACCACAACAGACTCAATGAAAACCAAGAGAAAAACTCAGGATGAATGACCAGAAACACAGAAAATTCAATCTCTATAACCGTTTCTTGCAAAAAAATGTTAATTCAATCAAACTTGGATCTTGAATAGCAGTTTCAATGATCAATTATTAGATCGATCAATGATTAACCTGCTCTGATACCATTTGTCAGGATCAGTGATCACAGGTTTGATGTATTAGAGCGTAACGCAGTGGAATAAGAACAAGAATTAGAAAAATTGTAGCAAGAATTTGATACTCGTATACATTAAGAACAAATACGGTTATAATGAGAGAATATATTTCTGTAACAAGGAATGTTTCAATGATATCGAATATTTCTGATCAAATCATTCTCCTATTACAATAGGTTGACACTCCTTATATAGAGTGCAATCGCTGCTGTTATCACGGGAAAGTGACAACTGGCAGATCTAGTACAAAAATAACTAACTCTTAACAAACTACTGAAATGTTCACACTACTGAGAACATATCAGAGTGTTAAGTACAAAATATAAAACTACTGATAAGAAACTACTGAAACTACAACGACTGAAGAACAAGCTCTTCAGTCGTTTTACAAAACTACTGAAAAACATAAAACTACTGATGAGCACAACAACTGAAGAAGTATTCTTCAGCTGTTGTGTCAAACTACTGAACAGATAAAACATAAAACTACTGAAAGGTAAACCGTCACAACTACTGAAGAAGACCTCTTCAGTTGTTGTGACAACCTCTGATACTTTGGTGTTCAGCACTTGTGTCTTCAGACTTTGTCTTCAGCACTTGTGTCTTCAGACTTTGTCTTCAGAACTTGTCTTCAGACTTTGTTTTCAGCACTTGTCTTCAGACTTTGTCTTCAGTACTTGTCTTCAGACTTTGTCTTCAGCACTTGTCTTCAGACTTTGTCTTCAGCACTTGTCTTTAGACTTTGTCGTCAGCACTTGTCTTCACACTTTGTCTTCAGCACTTGTGTTCAGACTTTGTAATCAGTTGTTGTCTTCAGCTGTTGTGGTCTTCAGTAGTTGTTGTGACGTCTGTGGGACTTAAAGGTTTTTCTGATCCGGCTCATTGGTTCTTTTGGTCCAACAACTACTGAAGACATGGTTTTGTCATCAGTTGTTGTAAACAGCTGACGACGTGGTATTAGTCATCAGTAGTTGTGAAACTACTGAAGACGTGGTTTTGTCATCAGTTGTTTTAAAATGAAGCAGCAGTTTTTAGAAACAACTGAAGAGAAAATTCTCATCAGTAGTTTTCGTCAATTCATAGCTTTTCAGCTGTTTCATACTGTCCTCAACACTTACTCATCAGTCTTTTTGGCTGTTTTTCAGTTGTTTCATAGGACGTCAGTACTTATCCGTTTGTACTTATATCAGTAGTTATGACTGTATCAGTTCTTGTAACAGAATCAGTACTTATTTGTGATATGGTTACAAATGATCATCAGTACTTATTTACTGAGATCATCAGTAATTATCACTTATTCTAGCTGCAGCATACCAAGCCTTAACACTAGTTTTGGAAAGTTGAACTATCCAAAGGCTTAGTAAAATGTCTACAAGCTCATCAGCACTAGGCACAAACTTTGGATCAATCAACCTTTTTCAAAAGAGTCCCTAGTAAAATAATGTCTGATCTCTATATGTTTGGTCCTAGAGTGCTGGACAGGATTCTTGACAATGCAAAGAGTTGAAGCACTGTCCATTAATAATGGAGTCTTAGTCTCTGTAATGCCATAATCCAAAAGTTGGTTCTGAAGCCAGAGTACCTGAGAAGTACAGCTTGCAGCAGCAATGTACTCTGCTTCAGCAGTGGATGTAGCAACAGATGTTTGATTCTTACTCTGCCAAGAAATCAAACCGTTGCCTGGAAATTGACATCCACCAGAAGTTGACTTTCTGGTTAACTTACACCCTGCATAGTCACTATCAGAAAACGCAACCAATTTGCAAGAGTGTCCAGTGGAATACCATAAACCTAGAGATTGTGTACCTTGCAGATATCTAAAGATCCTTTTGACTGCAATCAAGTGACACTCTTTAGGAGCAGCCTGAAATCTAGCACAAACACACGTTGCAAACATGATATCTGGTCTAGAAGCTGTTAAGTACATCAAGGACCCAATCATACATCTGTAAAGTGTTTCATCAACAGCTTTACCTTTCTGATCTGCATCCAGTTGTGTGGTGTTGCACATGGGAGTAGAACAGGGCTTACAATTTTGTAAATCAAACTTATTCAAAAGATCTTTAGTATATTTAGACTGATGAATGAAAGTCCCATCAGCCTTTTGTTTGATTTACAATCCTAGAAAGAATTGTAATTCTCCCATTGCACTCATTTCAAACTTCTTATGCATTAAATTGGTAAAGTCATCACACAACTGGGGATCAGAGGATGCAAAAATAATATCATCAACATAAATTTGAACAATTAGCTTATGTTGATCCACCTTTTTAATGAACAAAGTTTTATCTATGGAGCCTCTAGTGAAATTATTTTGAAGAAGAAAATTTGATAATGTCTCCCCAGGCTCTAGGAGCTTGTTTCAACCCATAAAGAGCCTTATCAAGCTTGTATACCCAATTTGGATGTTTATTATCCTCAAAACCTGGTGGTTGACATACATAAACTTCTTCTTTTATTTTACCATATAAAAATGCACTTTTAACATCCATTTGAAAAACTTTAAAATTGTAAAATGCAGCATAGGCTAAGAACAAACTAATTGCCTCCAGTCTGGCTACAGGGGCAAAGGTCTCATCATAATCAATACCTTCTTCTTGTGAAAACCCCTGAACAACCAGTCTAGCCTTGTTCTTAACAATAAGTCCATTTTCATCTGTTTTGTTCCTAAACACCCATTTAGTGCCTATTGCACACTTACCTGGGGGTAGAGGAACCAGTTCCCACACTTGTTGTTTCTTGAACTGAAGTAGCTCAAGTTGCATGGCTTCCACCCATCCATTGTCTCTCAGAGCAACATGATAGTTCTTTGGCTCTTGCTGACTGATGAAGAGAGCATAGAAGCACAAGTTAGACAATTGACTTCTAGTTGAGACGCCAGCATTGATACCACCAATGATTTGAGACATGGGGTGATCCTTCAGCTCTTGGTGCACAATAAGATCAGTGCAAGTGTTTGAAGCCGGTTCAGCATCAGCAGATGTTGATTCAGATTCTTGAAACCAAGTATTAGATGGCAAATCAATCGATGTAGAGGAATCAGAAATCTCATCAGCATTTGTTGTGGATGGAGCTGCTGAAGGTACAGGAACATCAAGTTTAGCAGACTCAGGCAGTTGGTCACTGAAGTTGAAAAGGTGAGTACTGATATCATCATCATCTTCAGTACCACCAGGTGGAAGACTTGCTGCAGAAGATGATTTATCCACATGATCTGCAACAGCTGGAGTTTGATAAGGAGCATATTGCAGTATGTCCAGATCAAACAACTCCACAGGGTTTTGTGGAATTTTATCCTTAGG